>OX381578.1:19585031-20835031 GCA_947458855.1 Monopis laevigella
ACACTATCAGCTGGTGTAATAATACAGGTTAGTATTTTTTTTCTAAATCAAGCGGTTCGATTCCCGCCTAGGAGAATTTTTTTATTTTAAATCTAAGGATGCAGTTTTAGTTTTTATCAAAATCGGCCCCGAGATTCCTTCGAAATTTTTTCGCTATTCCTTCTAGTTTAGGATTTGGCCTTAAAGGCACACTCGAAAAAAATCATCCTGTATATTATAGCAATATGTATATAAATTGGTTTTTAATAATAAAATACATCCACGGTTTATAATAAAAGCATGAACTCGGATTCACTTGAAATTAAGTAGACATACGTCATATTAATTCTAACAAAAGTGTATAGAGATTCTGTCTGTATAATAAATAATATTTACCTATCGGTGTAATACCGCCAGAGTCATCCTTAGATGGTAAATTATGTCTAGAAAACTTGTCTTCGTCCTGCAAAATGAAAGCAATTTTATTACAAAGAACGGAAAGGAATAAATTGGACATAATGAAAATACAAGGTAAATTGGTCTACGAATAACAACCAGAAATAAATCTTTAATATCTACCGTTTATTGGAATTGGAGAGGGGAACTAAAAAATGGATATAAAATGGAAAGCTGGGCGGATTAATAACTTCATTAGTCGCTTGTTTCTCGATCGACGCCGCTCTGTATTTCACTGTAATCCCATTACGGCATTCCGCGCGAATGGAAGCGAACGACCAACATGGCGCGCGACCAAAGCTATGGAATAATATTTCGGACGACACTTTTCGTACTATGTGTGGGTATGTTTTATTAATCTTATGTACTATTATTATAATTATGCGAAGATTGGATGGGTAGTGACCTAGTCATGTTTCAAACATTTACAAAATTGTAATTTTGTAAACCCAAGACTACTTTTTTGTCTCTGAAAAATGCATAATAAATAACAGGCACACGAAGCACGTTGCGGGCATCAGATAGTATCATGTAGTTTAAAAATTATACATTAAAAATAATCTAGTACATCCAATTCTACTGTAGTAGTAGAAATTAATTCAACACTATATATAGAGCCAGTGCATGGACCAATAATTATTGCATAATTTCCCTTTTTCATTGGAGCATGACATCCGACTCTTCATCTACCTGATGGTAAGTGACAATGTTCTTAAACAATAATAGCTACGGTTAAGTCCATAATGTTTTCTTGGCATTTATTCACGCCTAGCTTAAAGGCTACTGGGTTAAATGTAGGCCTGAACGCACAAATAAATGAAGGCATTTTTATTGAATGTAAATAAAATCAAAACTCGATCAATTTACTTTTTTATTTTATTAATGAAGCAAGGCATGTGACATGATGGTAAGCAGCCCTACAAAATCCATAAATGGGTCGATCAATACACTGTTGTAAAACACCAATGATCGCTCTCACTATGCCGGTTAAATTATGCGGTTACGAAATGGGCGACGAAAAAGTCAAATGTTTTTATTTAATTAGATTGTAATCGTGTGAAAAAAAAATTCTGGATTTTTATTCTCAAACCGAATTTTTATTTTTAAAATACAGGTTTAATTATAATTTAAAGTGGCCTGAACATTAAAACAGCAATTTTACACTTTAATCCCTATTATAGCCTTTACCCAGTATACATTTTTAAACAGCATGTTTATTGTGAGGTTTCCATATAATGTTTATCCATTGTTTTATTTCAGATTTTAAATAAATGATAAGTTTTGATAAGTGTTTACCTCATAGGTAAATTATTACCTATGACAAATTTCAATTTATATTACATCAATAATATTATATTACTTTATTGTTTGATACCGCTATTAAAACATCCGATTTGGGTATTTCCTCGAAATCAATAGAACATAGTAACGCTTTTATTGCGATATATCGATAAGGATTCCTTATGCTATTTCTGCATTCGGTTAGGTTTGTCCAGAATGTTAACCACTTTGTACTTTGTTTTTATGAATATCACGTAGGTATATACGTGGTGGACAAGTTGGTTAGACTCATATTCATACATTCATATCATCACGGGTGCCTTACGGCAGAGTCTATTCAAAACATCGCGACGAGCTAGCCACTTGTTCGGTGCAGTCTCATACCATCGGCTACGACGAGGTGGGATTAAAACCCCTCCACTAGGTACCCTGAGGCTGTCTAGGCGGCCTCGGACGCCGTAAGGCACCCGTGGTGATACTTACTTTAGATAACGAGCTAAAGTAAAGCAATCAATACGACATCAGGTGGCGTTTTAGAGCCAACAACAACCTAATCCAAACCGCCTTCAAAAATGTTGAAGTTTAAGAAACTTAAATATTTTATCAGAATGAAGTTAAGAACAAATACGAAGTCTAAAAAACGGGGGAATGTGAATCGGTGCATGGATGTGGAGGAAGCTAGGAAAGTAATTAGAGACCGTGCGAAGTTGTGTGCACTGTTACCCCTTAACAGGCGTGATGGTGTGTATTTGAGACATTGTCGCAAATAAAATTAATCTGAAGAATAAAAACAAATCAAGCATTGTAGATAAATCAATATAACTTTATCCAACATTGTTTCCAATAAAAAATAAACCCACAGTGTATGTTTATTAATAACTTACAACAGAGGCCGTTTTCATTTTTGTAAAGCCTGAAAAAAGGAAATTTCATTAAGCGGCGCGTCGAGGCGGGACCTTGTTGGCTATCTACGTCCACCTATGGAAAGGGGTGATCAGGGGTGAACAGGGGTGACCAGGACCCCCCTGTGAGGGAGTGCGCCCTATTGGAGTCAAAAGGTTTACAGTTGGCTGCGCGAGAGTGACCCGCCTCGCAAACAAGCCTCGCACCGGCCAGATATGGAAACTCTCATTACCTTACCACAATAGTTTTTTTAAAAAACAAACATCGGTTTGTAATAAACTTGATGAGTTTTTTAAGGGTTTTTAAATATTTTTGTATTGTAGTTGTGCGGTATAGTAGACTTGACTCATACCACCGGCTACGACGAGGTAGGATTAAAACCCCTCCGCTGGGTACCCTTAGACCGTCTAGGCGGTATCGGGCGGCACCGTAAGGCACCCGAAATAATATTTTTCGTATTTTATTTTATTTTTGTGTGGTAAATATACTGTTGTCAATTAAAGTATTATTATTTTTGAAATTAATATATAGGTATGTTTATTTTTGAAATTGGTTAGTATAGGAATAGACTTATTTGACTTTAAAATATTAATAATATACAGGGTGACTTTGAAACGTTGTACTTTGGGCCAATAAAAGGCTCTACTGAACAAATCAAAAACTTTTTCCATGGAACCAGGTATGTGACGCAAATGAAAAAAAAAATTGGCTTCCCCATAAGAGTACAAATCGGTCATTTTAAGATTAAGTACTAGTTTGTATGGGGAAGTATTATTTTTTTCATAAGCGACATATGCTTTTATGGGTTGGTCAAGTTGTTCGATTTGGTCAGTAGAACCTCATATTTCATTTAATTTATTTTTCAACCATTAAAACTTTTCCAGCACTCTCGGTCATGTCCATTTTATATACGAGTAATATGTATTATTTTATATTTAAACATTTACTCGGTTTAATAACATAATGTGTTGCTTAAATAATGAGACGAAAACTGTAATAATGTAATATGAATGATTAAGCAAAGAACTTTCGTCGCCATTTATTTTTAGAGAATGATTTATTTATTTATCTTAACGCCAGGTCCCTTACGGGGTAGGCAGAGACAACCGAGCGCCACTTGTCTCTATCTCTACATTCTTCTTTTGCCTAGTCCACAGTCATAACTCTTCGCATACATGCACGCCGATTTCGGAGACTTTTAACTGCACCATATTTTAGAACCTTTTCAATCTGATCATGGTAAGTGTGTCTTGGTCTCCCATGGCCACGTTTACCCTTCACCTTACTTTTATAAATCTGGTTCGTCATTCTTTCATCACTCATTCTTTCTACATGCCCAAACCAGCGGAGCATGCCCTTCCTCATTTTTATGCCTATACTTTCATTCAGTCCCACTCGTTCTCGAATTACCTCATTGCGGATACGGTCTATTTATTTTAACACCGCACATTCGTCGCAATGAGCGCAATTCTACAGCATTAATTCTACTTTCATCCTTCTCCTGACATACCCAAGTCAAACAATAGTGTTGGGACAAGCACTGCATTATGAATGGCTAGTATTGCTTTTGTAGTAATATTTGAACTACCCACCAAATAACCTAATAATATAATATAAGTGCGCCATTGACTCTATCGCCTGCATTCGCTCTCCTTTTAATGTCTTTTTCATATCTACCATCCCTAGTGAATACACTACCCAGATATATAAATTCAGACACTTGTTCTAGATTCACATTATCAACCATGATCGTCGCATTCGTTTTCTCGTTTCTTTCAAATATCAACATTAGATTTTCCCGCATTTATTCGGAGGCCTCTTTCAGAACAACCATCTTTCATATCTGTGACAAGTGATTGAAGCTCTTGCTGAGATGATGCAATGAGTACAGCATCATCTGCATACAATAGTGTATTAATCAACTTATCACCCATTTTGATCCCACATCTATTTTCTTTCAGTCTCTGCAGGCATTTGTCTAGGTATATGATAAACTGTCTGGTGGACAGCACACATCCCTGTTTGACACCAATATTGACATTAAAGCAGGGAGATAGCATGCCATCCACTCGTACGCTTGCTGTACAATTCTTGTATAAGGATTGTACAGCCAGCATGAGACTGTCATCAATACCATAATCAGGCAAAATGTCCCACAGTTCTTTTCTTACAACTCTGTCAAACGCCTTCTCCAAATCCATAAAAGCACAGAAAACTTTTTGGTTTACGGCCAGGAACTTCTCTGTGATTTTTCGGAGGGAGAAGATTTGATCCGTGCATCCCCTACCAGATCTAAAGCCTGCTTGAGCCTCCCAAAGTAATCCTTCAGTCATCATTTCCATTCTTCTCGAGAGAATCTTTCCATACACTTTACTTCCCAAACTGATCAAACTTATGGCTCTGTAGTTGGCGCAGTCTAATCTAGACCCCCTGCCTTTATACAAGGGAACGATCACTGCGCCCCTCCAGTCCTCTGGAACTCTTCCCATATGCCAACATAAGTTGCACAACAAATGGAAAGCGCTCCAGAGTTTGTGCCCTCCATATTTGATCATTTCGGGTAGTACCTTATCAATTCCCGCTGCCTTACCACATTTCAAGCTTCTAATCGCTCTTTCAATCTCTGACACATTAATTACATCCCTTGCTTCAGACTTCACTTCGGGTATCTCTGGAGGTGAAGTCCCAGTAGTGACGTCGGGGATGCTACTTTCATACATCTCACCAAAATATTCACTCCAACGCTTTAACACTTCATCAGTGTTTGTAAGAGTGTCACCATGCTTATTGTAGAATAAATTAAACAAATTAACCCAAAGTACAACCTTTCAAAGTCACGATGTATATATATTATTGTTTTTTTAGTAAACTCTAAGTTTACTAAAAAACCTTTAATTATTTATTTTTATTTACTATTACAGCGTTAGTAGGAATAGTTATTTGATTTAAAAAAAAAAAATTATTGGCTTTTAGGTAATAATTTGCAAATGCATTCTTCGGATCTCAGATTTAGTCTGTACAGCAAAAAAAAATCGTGTTTGCCAACGAGCAATGTACAATAGCCCTAGTGTAAGAGGTTTAAATATTACTTGCGCTTTAGTTAATCAATATTGATATGGAAAATAAATAGATCAGCACCACACGGATATATTGAGAACTAAAAATGTTATCTTGTGATTGGTGAAAATGATAACGCAGTAATATAGTAAACTCGAAAGTAAACATTAAAAAAACTCACACTAAGCCCTAGCTAGTGTATGGAGTAACTGATAAGTAAAGGTCGCTCTAGGACACAAATTGCAGACGGCGGACGCTGAAAAACCCGACACGATCAAATTATATCACTGGGCATTCCGATAAGATTCCGTTAAAATATTTACTATTAGGCTGACTTGTACCAAAGTTACCGTTAAAGTAATTGTAATTGTTTACGAATAAAGTTAAAAATGGCGTCGAATGTACCAGATGTCATTCGACTTTCAAAATAAAACTGGAATATTCGACGCCATTTTTAATTTTAATCTTTACAGTTACTTTAACGGACACTTTGGCGCAATTGGAGCTAAGAACTGAATCTGACGTAAGTAAATTGTATTATAATATTTAGAACTAGCCAGACAACCTGATTACTATATTAAAATTGTATTTATTAACAACAGACTGATTAGAATTATATTAGTAGTTCAATCAGACGGGACTTTACATTTTTTATCAGTAATAAAACTAAAATTACTCATTCGTTGCCTGATAAATTTAATTGTGGTTTTTCTTCTATAAATATCCACTTATAAAGCAAAATAATTGTGAAATATATATGAAATGAAATGATTAATTATAGTACAGGTGATTTTAATCTGATCATGATATATATCTGATCTTGATAATTCGTCGGTTAATGATGTCAATAATTTTTGTTATATATGTACTTTTATTAGAAACATTTGATTTATAGATATATTTCGCCTATCGAGTTACAACTGGTATAGAACAATTTTATTATTATAGTATATAGATTTTTCAACTATTAGAACTTTTTAATTCTGTAAAATTAAAAAAAAAGTTATAGTATACCTAAACTTTATTATTTTTCTATAATTGTTTATTCTGAAATATTTTTGTAAATACAAAACTGGTTTTTGAATATATAGTACTAGTATAATTTAAATATACTTAGTAGTAAAATATTCAAAGCTAACGAGACCTAGCATCATTTTAATTTGGGAATTATTAAGCAATATTTATTAGCTCACGTCTAAATAATGTAAAGTAACTCCTCTAAAGTGGTTATTACACCTTACACTTTACACTGGGGCAGAATATCTCCTCAAGGTTGTTGTGTAATTAAAAACCAAAATTGTTTGTGGTATTATTATTGTAGACAATGAAGTCTTAATATTTGAATATGTTTAAAGCTGTGTATGGTATTTGTCAAATAAGTGTTATTATGAAAATTTGTCAATAATAATAATATAAATATTATAAAATACTTATTTATGTACATTTGGGATGTAGGTACTTAACTGAATATTAATTATTAAAATAAAAATATTTATTAATATACGTGGCGGCCAAGTTGGTTAGACCTCAGACTAACTCTACAGTCTTCAAGTGCGACGTGATAGTAGTCACTTGTTCGGTCTAGACTCATACTATCGGCTACGACGGGTGGGATTAAAACGATGGTATGAGTCTACACAGAATAAGTGGCCAGCTCGTCGCGATGTTTGGAAAGATTCAATAATCCAACTATAAAAATTTTCAAAACTTGGTATACCTAGTCTAGCCATAAATATTGTAACAAAGTTTCTTTTTCTATTATAAATAACATTTATTACTTTTACAGTGTGTTAGTTAAATACATAAATATAAAACAATTAAAAATATAAAAAGCTTATTAGAAGTGGTCTCCATTGGTTAATAAATGTAAATATTGGTTTTTAAAGGACTGTATTGCAATACAGTCCTTTAAACGTTGAGGCCAGTTATCAATAGAAGCACGCGCTCTTTCCATGGGAAAATTCTTTACTGCCAATTGTATGGATTGTTTTAGGGGCTCCAAATTATTATGGCTTTTAGAGCAAGCCTCTCTAAAACTGACCATAAATATTAAACCAGCGGATTAAGATCGGGACTAGACAACGGCATGTCTTCAGCTCTGTTAAAGTTCGAAACGTTCGCTTCCAACCAAGACTGAGTGGACCGAGCTTTATGACCCGGCGCCGAGTCTTGCTGGAACGACCATACTTGGTTATTGAACATCACTGAAGTCGAATAATGCCCACGTTGCACTCTGTCGACAAATTGGGAAGCTTCCTTAGAGCTTAAAGCATAAATACGGTCATTTTGTTTGTTAAAATGTTGCTCAATTGTAAAAAAAGTCTCATCTCAATTTTTCTGTGATCTCCCTTTGCGAACCACTTCAGTAGTTGTATCGATTTTACCACCCTATTCTTTTTTAAATTATCAGTTAAGAAATAACCAGTGCATATCTTATATAGGCTGCAAGTCCTAACTCATCTTTTGAAATACGCGACATGGTTTTAGGTGCTATCTTCATCTCCCGAGATAAAATCTTTTGCATTCGGACAGGATTTCTTCGAATTCTTTACCTTACTGCTTTGACAACCTTTTTCGTACGAACACTAAGTGGACGGCCAGATCTTTTTCTGTCACAAACAGAGGAGGCCTCATTGCATTATATCCGGTACACAAACATAAGTGTATGGAGAGTTTTAAAAATTGCATTTGGCTCCATATCTACTTTGTGTAATGCAATCACAGCGATTCGGTTCTCTTTATCACCTCACTCCATTGTAATATCGCAAAATATTATACAATGTATTGGCGCCAAAATGAGAAAACACAATCAACAATCGTAGAAAAATTACAGATTCCAAATTCAAATGTATTATGTTCGAAAGGCTTGCAGCAGAACAAGCAGCGCTAATAAAACGCACTAAGTATGCTGAGCTCCTGAATTCTCACCAATTTCTGGCTTTTTCTTTATTAAAAATTAATGTAATTTTATTTTTATTTTTAATTGTAACAGTATTTAGACTTGGGACAGCTTAATGTGCTGTTTTGGCAAGATACGTACATCTTTTAAATAAAAACTCATTGGTACAAATGATCATCGTAAATTTTATTATAAATTTACAATTTAAGAAATATGCCTACGTGGTGGCCGAGTTGGTTAGACCTTGGACTTAAAAATACTTAGGTCCCTGGTTCGAATCCCGGTGTGTACCAATGAGTTTTTAATTAATAAAAATTTATGTACATTTGTTTGACAACACCACTATAGTGCCTCGGAGAGCACGTTAAGCTGTCGGTCCCGGTTTCGCTATACCAACTTGTGAAACTGTTTATAGATGGGTTATTGAGTCTATTCAAAAACATCGCGACGAGCTAGCCACTTGTTCGGTGTAAACTCATACCATCGGCTACGACGAGGTGGGATTAAAACCCCTCCGCTGGGTACCCTGGGGCCGTCTAGGCGGTCTCGGGCGCCGTAAGGCACCCGTGATGATATGTAAGAAATATGCCCCTGGGATTAAGAAATATCATGCCGTTACCGTCTCCAAGAAAAAAAATCATCACCTATTTTTTTAAATTCTTTCATAACATAAAGTATTTATTGCTAAAGCATGTAAAATCATTATTGATTGACCGATACAATCTAGTGATTGTCGATAGAAAATAATAATTTGTAAGATAAATTATTTTAAATAGCAATTTATTATGATTCATAAAAAAACTGCCGACTGAGAATAGGGAAAAAGCAGGTAAATATATTTTATAATCAAATGGTAATAATAAAAAAAAACATTACAAAAAAATATACCGTAAACACAAATTCAAATTAATCCATACAAGAGTAATATAAAATTTTACTAATAAAATAAAATATTATTTATTTATTAAACTATAAATTGTACATAAAAGAACTTACTTATTCTAAATAATACAATTATATTTACTATAATAGCTCCAAGCATCTCAGTACGAACCGGCTGGTTTCAGCATTAGCAAGATGCAAATACATCAAATTCCTCATATTTTTGCCCTATGCTGTTTAACAAAATAATCGCGCGAGGCACCGGAGCACGCTGATGTAGATACTCGTATGTGCGAGCACTCATCTCGGCCAATAGCGAATGTCGCACGCAAGTAGTTATTTGGTACAAACAGAGATATTTGTTTAAATATTATTGGCAGACTAATATAACCTCTTAAAATCTTTAAAATATAAGTGACCAACGCTACATTACGCCTGACTTCCAATGAGTTGTAATTGAGCATTCCCAAAATAAATAATGTAGGATTATTATAAACCTTCAAATCCTTAGATAAAAAAAAAGAAGATATGGTACGTACATGTATAATATGGACCCACTATACTATGTCTAACTGACGCACTTCGCAACCATTGTTCTACAAGCTATTGGCCTATGCGGACGTCCTGCACCCGCTTTTTATTTTATAGTATTTTTTTAATTATATCTTTTATCGTTATATAGTGTTTCTAAAGCACCAGACCAGTTATGTTGGCGTGGATTGTATCTGGTCCAGTTTTTAATAACAATTATACAGAACGTATCTTCTCTTTTTGTTAATCTAAGTTCAAACATTGTATTTTTTTTTAAAGCACAGTGCATGTAACTTTTCTTGCTGGGACATTTATGTTCCTGATAATATTAAGATAGACAGGATCTATAAGTACTATTATTAGTTTTAAACATAATTGGGCTATATATTACCAGTTACCACCAGATGGATCAGAAATCACACGTCTCGCTCCATAAAAAACCCTACTTATACGCTGTCCAGACTGGGAGCGATATAAGGGTTACTGTAATACGCTGTAAATTAAGATAAATTTAAACGTAGCAACCGAAAGAGAATTTTAAAGGCAGATTAAACAGTAATTTGAATAACAAATCAATCATTAAATGCACATTTCTGGATTAACGAACTGAGCAATCAATCAAAGGAATTCATTTATAATCAATCGGTTAATCAGTTTATCGCGGATTAATTTGTTAAGGAAGTTAATTAATACATTAATATACACATTTTTATATAGTTATTGCGCCGTAATACAGGTTCTGAAGATGTCTTTTAACAAGTTTTAATTATTAAGTTGGTAATAGTAGATAAATAATTTTTAAAATGTAATTTAGTTATTATTATAATAATTAATATTATTCACAAAATAAAAAAGCTGGTTTTAATAATTACTTCATTCTTCATGCGACATATAGTTGTCCGCGAAACAGGAAAATTCAAAGTTGGTTTCGCAAACTTTCAACGACTTGTGATTTATTTATATTCACCAAGAAAGCCAGTCGCACGGGAAATTGTAGTCGCTTAAACTTATCTCGAAGACCGTCATTTTACATATAAAAATGCCTAATTTTGTTTGTTATTGTAGTTTAATATGTTAGCTTTTTTTTACGATTTTCCCTATTTGTATTCTTTTTAAATTAGCTCTGTATTAAAGCAAACAAAATTCAAATTTAAATCGGCCAAGCTGTTTTTGGGTTTAAGCGTGACTAACGAACGTCGATTCATTTTTATATACATAGAAAAAAATTATGGCCATATTCATAAAAAAAAAACTTATTGAAGCCTTGAAGAACACTTTAGTTATGGAATATTTTGTCTCTTTTACACATATTTATTTTTGGTGCTAAATAAAAGAGAAAAAACTTTCTATAACTAAAGTGTTCTTGAAGGACTCAATAAGTTTTTATGAATAAGGCCATATGCATTTTTCTAAGCATAGGTACATATGTTATTGGTGATTGTTTTCAACAAATTAATTAATTTAAATTGGTTTGAGATGAAATGAATAAAAATATGATTATTTATCTGTGATAGAGTTGTAATATAACGTATAATAAATAAAGGTTAAATGTCTTCGCCCGTCATATTATTTGCGAAAAAGACACATCCCACTTCCAAATTGGAAAACACATGACTTTTACTTTTCCGTGAATTTACTATATAAAAAAATATAGGTATGTAATATAATATACTCGTACTAATACTAAAGCTGAATAGTTTATTTGTTTGTTAGGAAGAACGCGCTAATCTCAGGAACTACTTTTTTTTTAATTCATAATGTTCCAATAATGTTACATAGCCCATTTATTGAAGAAGGCTATATAACATTACGCTAAGATCAATAGGAGTGGAGCATAAATAAACAATGCTGCAAAACGAGGGGTTTTTAAAATTTCAGTGATTAAGTAGTAAAGGAAGTTGCCTTTACTGGGAACTTTCTTAAAAAATAGTTTATCCAATCTTTTTAACTCATTGATACGAATTAAAAAAAAACCTTTTTTGGTATTTTGGACAGAAGCCTCATTGTGTGTCAAGGAAATTATTCTACAACACAAAATGAAGCTTCTGTCCAAATTTCACATTCTTAACTTCAGTAAGTTGTTGGCCTGGGCAGCAGAACAACAGTATTTTTTATATAATAAAAAAAAAAAAAAAAATACCATCACAGGTACCTATTTGGCTCCCGAGAACCGTTTAAACGGCCTCAGGGTCCCAGCGGAGGGATTAACCCATCCTCATTTCGCCGATGGTATTCGGAGGCAACACCTAACAAGTGGCGAGCTTGTTGCGGTGTTTATGATGAAATAGCCTTGTTGTATAAAGCGGTCACCCATCCCAGGCCGGCTTTGTTGTCATCTGCTTAACTTTGTTATCAGTTGCGCAGTGACTTAACCACTAGGCTGGGCCGCTTTTTTATATATAGATAACATAACGAAAGTGATAGCTAATATGTTTTTAAAATATAAAAAAGTCTACCACATACATTTCTTTCCATGTCGGCATATGCTACGCTTCGTAGCGGGCGGCGTCGGGCAGCTCGAGCGGCCGTAGCAGTAAGCATGCTGCCAGACATTGGCCCGGGCTGCGAAAAAGCACGCTTACGGTGCTGCTCTGCCATGCTGCTACTGCTTCCGCTGAACGACACGTTCACTACCTTTAAATATTAATAAATAAAATAAATCACATATTAAAAGACGATGTTTATTTCGCTCACAAGCTAGCAAAATGTTTCAAGTTTAACCATATCAGCCATATGGTTATTTATCCACGTTTGTTTTGTCGTTTAATAGTTAAACTAAAGGGGAATATTCTCGTTTAATAGACTTCCAGAATTCCCCGTTGACTTAATATACCGCGCTCCCCTTTGACTAGTGGTTGCAACTTTGGCATTGTACCCGGAGGTCGTGAGTTCGATTTCCCACTCGTGGCCAAATAATATTGTACAGTTTGTCATGTTGTGGGGGTTTATAAAATATAATTAATATAGTTGTTTCTGGTACATCGACATGTGCAATAGCTTATTTTAGGGCAATATGTGGAAAAAAAATGCACTAAATGTCCTAACATATCTGATGTGATCTATACATGAGCTGTAGTGGTTACTTTAAAAAAAGATATGAATAATTCAAAGATCTATTAAAATTTTGAAGTCTGAAAAATATAAAGTTTGCAAAGGCCTGGATGTTTTACAAATACAAATTTCTTTATGTAATAAAAACGTTACAAAATATGTATATAAAAATATATAGTTCCCACTATCTCTTTTTTTCGAAATATCGTGCTAATATTATTTATTAAATGTATATCATATAATGGTATTAAATAAATAAAAAATAATTTTGAAATATATTAATTGATGCTGAAAAAATATTGGTTACAAATAAATTGATAAATATAAAAGAATAGCAATAATAATGTGACAGGTGACACATAATAATATGCTTGAATATTATATACTTTATAGCGTTTAAATGTACTATAAATTTAGCACGATAAACAATATATATTTAGCAATTATATTTTTTAAGCTATCTACTGTATTGTTGTGACATTATTACAACGTATCAATTAAGGAAAATTATTACATATTACTTAAGTGTTTGTTTTAGTTTATTGACAAAAAAAAATAAGATTAATATTGTCTTTGATGTTTAATTAATGGGGGTTTTCGTTAAGAATTAATGAATCTTTGACAACTGCCTTTATTAAATTTTGTTTGCTGTGAATGTAAATATATAATATAAAAATGCAACAAAATAATATTTACTTTGATCACAGCTATTTTACGTTATCATGATATAATTAATTATTATTATCTTATGTTGATCCCTAGGATTTAATTTACAAGCTCTATATAATTTTATAGTGCTTATATAAATATTTTCATCAAAATTGGTTCAATTGTTTAGTGTTAAAACGATAAAAAATAGGTAGGCACGATTTTATATTTATTTTTAGTAAGGATATAAACAAATACAGGTTCTACTCACTCCAGGGTCCTTTTCTCTATCAGCTTCTTCAATGCCATCTTCTCCCATATGCTGTAGAGAAGTTTCTGAATGAAACCTCTTATCACCCAATTTTTTCCGGGTCTCCATTTCCTCGTGATGTTCCTCCAAGTCCTCTAATTTACTTTTAGATCTAGTTTCTTCACTCATTTTGACTTAATCGTATACTTATTATATAACAAGCGATACTATATCACTCAGCACTATAAAACACTTAAATGCAGATATTATAGCACATTTTTATTTACGACGATTTAAGTAATTTATATGAATGTTACTTAAAGACTAATTCATCGACGAATGAGTTAATTTAAATTAGTATTGATTATTTTGTTATCTGTTATCAGAATTGGATGGATAAAAGAATAAGTTGCGATTTGTGACGTAGATATAACAACAAAAACACGAGTTACATGAGAATATAATCTGAGATGTTTGCACAGGTTGTTTATATAAAAAAAAGTAGTGGAAGTTTGCTGAGATGCTTGATTATTTAAGAAAGTAGTGGTAGTTTGCTGAGATGCTTGATTATATAAAAAAGTAGTGGAAGTTTAATTAAGCAGAACATATACTTTTGACCGATTATTTTTTAAGTAGTGGAAGTTTGCTGAGATGATTGATTATATAAAAAAGTAGTGGAAGTTTAATTAAGCAGAACATATACTTTTGACCGATTATTTTTTAAGTAGTGGAAGTTTGCTGAGATGATTGATTATATAAGAAAGTAGTGGAAGTTTAATTAAGCAGGACATATACTTTTGACCGATTATTTTTTAAGTAGTGGAAGTTTGCTGAGATGATTGATTATATAAGAAAGTAGTGGAAGTTTAATTAAGCAGGACATATACTTTTGACCGATTATTTTTTAAGTAGTGGAAGTTTGCTGAGATGATTGATTATATAAAAAAGTAGTGGAAGTTTAATTAAGCAAAACATATACTTTTGACCGATTATTTTTTAAGTAGTGGAAGTTTGCTGAGATGATTGATTATATAAAAAAGTAGTGGAAGTTTAATTAAGCAGAACATATACTTTTGACCGATTATTTTTAAGAAACTTTGCTAAAAATATTTAGGTAGGAGGAAAATGTCATGTTAGCAAAATATTTCGGTGTGGAACAGTTTAACAGCAGCAATGAAATTTTTCAGAATTTTTAATGCAACCTCGGAAAGGAGAAGAAGAGGTCAGAAGGTTACATATCATCACGGGTGCCTTACGGTGCACGAGACCGCCTAGACGGCCCCAGGGTATCCAGCGGAGGGGTTTTAATCCCACCTCGTCGTAGCCGATGGTATGAGTCTACACCGAACAAGTGGATAGCTCGCCGCGATGTTTTGAATAGACACAATAACTCATCTATGTTTCAGTTTCACAAGTTGGTATAGTGAAACCGGGACCATAGTATATATCAGAAGGTTAAACAAATTATATTAATGAAAATATACGTGGTGACCGAGTTGGTTAGACTTTGGACTTAAAAACACTAAGGTCCCTGGTTCGAATCCCGGTGTGTACCAATGAGTTTTTAATTAAAAAAATTATGTACATTTGTTTGACAACACCACTATAGTGCCTCGGAGAGCACGTTAAGCTGTCGGTCCCGGTTTCACTATACCAACTTGTGAAACTGTTTATAGATGGGTTATTGAGTCTATCCAAAACATCGCGACGAGCTAGCCACTTGTTCGATGTAGACTCATACCATCGGCTACGACGAGGTGGGATTAAAACCCCTCCGCTGGGTACCCTGGGGCCGTCTAGGCGGTCTCGGGCGCCGTAAGGCACCCGTGATGATATGTATGTGTGTGTATTATATTTATAATATTGTAATATATAAACCTTCTTCTTTCGTAATAAAGTACTTATATAGGTATTGATTGTCTTTATTATATGTAGGCAGTAAATATGTTACTCAGTGTCTGAAAATGTTTGTGGCCTATTTTTATTAACAACTAGCGGCCCGTCCCGGCTTCGCACAGGTTTGTATAACTTTAACTATATGCTCAGCGCACGCCACGGAAGGCCTCAGAAACGATACTTTTCCCCCGTTTTTAAAACATTTTTGGTTACTGCTCCACAACTATAGGACCTAGCGTGATATTATATAGCCTATGTTACTTCTGAATAATGCAGCTTTCTAATGGTGAAAAAATTATTGCAATCGGTCCAGTAGTTTTTGAGTTTATTCATTACAAACATACAAAAATACAAATCTTTCCTCTTTATAATATTAGTATAGAAGTATAGATGTACCTACTTTTGCGTTGCTACACGGATAAAAATAAATTCTTGGATCAGACCATTCAAGAATATTTTAATTTTCATATATGGAGGAAACAATATATTTTTAATCTAAAATAAAAATATTGAATCTTGAATTAAAGCGAATGGTGCCACCTGAATTTGTTTTTCTTTACATTTTATTACGAATCTATTAGTGCTTTAAACTGGAAAAAATAACCGGATCTAGGTTTTTTTTTTCAAATCCTAATACCACTCTCTTCAAAATACCAATCTTGTACAATTTTACTTAAAATACTGGTCCAATTTAAATAAAAAATACTTTGTGACGTAGAAATTGTTAATAAATCAGACTTTGCGTTTGGTTTTTCAATAATCAATATGTTAACAATAATAATAATAAACCTGTTTTTTTTTATTAAAATGAATGTTATAGGATGGTAATCAGTCTAAATTGTGCCCTCATTCTAGATGGACCTGTGTGAAATAGCTCTTTGCTTAATTTTTTTGTAAATTGATTAAATTATTATATTTGTTTCGCGGTAACTCAGGGTAGCTACTTCCCAGTTTTTACTTGTACCATAGTGTGTAACATATTTTGACTAAAACCTATACCTGATAAGTGCGCTACCGCAGCTTATATTATTACTATTTTATGATAAAACTAAATACATTTTTTTTTTTAATAATAATATTAATATCAATCTCATATTTAATT
The DNA here is from genome assembly GCA_947458855.1 of Monopis laevigella. Taxonomy (NCBI): domain Eukaryota; kingdom Metazoa; phylum Arthropoda; class Insecta; order Lepidoptera; family Tineidae; genus Monopis; species Monopis laevigella. The sequence goes on from OX381578.1 coordinate 19,601,967, forward strand.
TTAATTTAATCTCACATCTTATATTTTATTTTACAAATATTATATTGTTACCCTATTTGGGATACTTGCTTTGGGAAATTTGTTAACACTTAAATGATTATGAATTTAAAGTTGTTAAATAATTATACTGTTAGGATACGTAGGTCACATAATATCAACTTAATAATCTCTGTAAGAAGTATAATAAAATGATAGTATTTAATTTAATTTAGTGTACTACCTAAAAGAAACAATAACAGTATACCTAAGTAGGTACATCAGGTTGCATCAGGTGCCAAATAAAAAAAATACATTATATTGAACGCAACATCATAATATGAAAGATGTAGGTTTCGTTCACGAGAAATCATGCATCACGTTATCTCTTTTGTTTCTTAATTATTCTTTTGGCGTCTCCTTCACCCGTTTCCTTGTCACAGCTGGAATACATGGTGAATTTGGAAGGTTGTACTCTGGACGAATATTAGGTTCTGTTGATCAAATCAAACAACTTTTTCCATGGCCGGGCGCTCTCAGCACCGAAATGCCATTAACAAATTATTATAACGATAACAAATTATTATTGTTATCCATTCGCTCCACCATTCCCTTAAGTATTTTTTTTATTCTAAAGTAAAACCCAATACAAATTTTATTTAATTCAAAAATATGTTGATTCCCGCATAAATGATGGTTACGAATGGGCGGCGAGAAAGATGAAATTTTTATTAAGAGTCTACTTGTATAGCGGTACCGACAAGGACAGCGTAGGCCGTCCACCCACAAGGTGGACCGACACGACCATATTAAGACCGCAGGAACACGCTTGTGGCAAGCCGCTCCCAACGGTCCTTTTGGAAATCTATAGTCCAACAGTGGACGTTCTACGGCTGATTATAATAGGTCCTAGGTCCCTTTAGGGTTTTTGCATCTGTCTATATTTTCAACTGACTTTCAAAATTAAGGAGCTTATTTTTGAAAATTAGTTGCGCAGTTACTATGCGTATTTTTAGGCCTATACAAATTAATTAGTAGGGAAAAAAATTTATTAAAATAGTCAATATTATGTGTAAAATTATATTAAAATAAATAAATAATAAAAACAGTAACATCAGTCATTCATAACTTTATCCAGAATATCTTTAACCTCCAACTCAAACTGTGACACGGGTAAAGCCAGTCCTTGATCAGTCTTAGAACTGCTTCGTTCTGTCAACATCATGTCCGAGGGAATGACGAACAGCTGCTTCTTGTCCGCGGCTCCAGGAACTGGCGCCAGACAAGGTGGTAGAGGCAGGTATGGTCTATCGTATAGCCAGGCCTTAAATACTTTTGTAGATCTGTTAAAAATATACTATTGTCATGATCGAAGTAGGAATTTGACGTATTAATAGATATTAGATATATCTATATCAATAAAATTGTATATTGATTGTTATTGGAAGTAAAGAGACTGTTTTTGTACAATTTAATTAAGAACAAAATAAATCGTAAAGATTTATCATGATAAACTGAAGCATATTATTTGAATGTTATATAAGAACATGACTGACAGCTTTCGCGTCGCAAAACATCACCTCCAAACCAGGAAGAGTCTGTCTATTAAATAAATCCTTATATATTTATTTCTTATAGACAGAGCCCGAAAAGATAACTAAAACTGAACATACATTTCTGTACCAAGACTCGTCGTATGGGAAGTCATTAACAATGTACCATCACGGATACCTTACGGCGCCGATACCACCTAGACAGCCTTAGTGACAATAACAGAAGGATTTTTTTCTTAAGTCGTCGAAGCTATAAATAATAGTCTGCACCGATCAAGTGGCAAACACGTCGCTGTTTGTATAGATTTATAAAGCTCTACAAATTGATAAAATGAATCTGGAATACCAGGGGTTTGAACCCATGATCTAGCGTGTTAACTCGTGTTTTTACGACTTTACCAACTCGCCCACCGCCCTGTTATACGTTTGTGAACAAATGGGCCTATACGCAATTTGTAATTATTTTATGTAAACAAATGTGAATTATAATTTCATTTCCCTTACGTGAGATGAGTAATATCTTCCCAAACACAGGTCATTGTCTTCAGATCTTCAGGTATTTTCATGCTCCGCCAGATTTCCTTAGTGTGATTGTTAGGAGGTATATGCTTCAAATGTTGCGGAAGACTGGAATCGAAGGCCATGGTGTGGGATGGACTGCTTTCAGCGTTTATGTCGTAATGAATCTGCCTCTTTAATACACTTTCACAGGCCAACTAGAATGAAAACATTATGAAAGTTAATCGTATATATCTAGTGATCTATAAATATTGTACTTTGGGCTAATATGAGGCTGATCAAATCCAAACACTTTTACAATGGAACCATATTAGGTCGCAAATAAAAACAAATTTGGCTTCTCTTTACAAACCAGTAATGTTAAAATAACCAATTTGTATAGAGAACCTTTTCATTTCATTATTTTTAATTTTATCATTTTGACAGCCTCCGTAGACTAGTGGTTACGCCTCTGGCGTTGTATCCGGAGGTCGTGGGTTCGATTCCCACCCATGGCAAAAAATATTATTACGTATTTTCTGCACAGTTGGTCATGGTCTGGGCGTTTATAAAAATATAATATGTATTATATCGTTGCTTCTAGTACACATAGTACAAGCCTAGAGCTTTGTTTATGACCAGAGAAATATGTGTAATTTGTCCTACATATTATTATTATTTCATTTGCGGCGCATGGTTCCATAGGAAAAGTGTTTTAATTTGATCAGTAGAGCCAAATATTATCCAAAAGTATAACCTTCCAAGGTAAACATGAATATTACAAACATGTATATTTAAACAAAAGAATTGGCCAGTGTCCATTCCATTTAGCCTGATACTGCATTATATAATTAAATCTTTATATTAGTTAGGAACAACTCCCTTGTTCAGTGTATGGACTGGAGAAAGAGTAATAGGACATTATCATCTTAATACTTTTACAGAGATTATAAGAGGTGATATATATTACTCTTTGCCTATCTACTTTTAAGACACTGGGGCTGATTTTACTAAATTAGTAATTTAATTGTAAAATTTGTCCCCAGGAAATTTGTAGGTATGTAAGTGAGATACTAGCGAGATTGTATATATGTATTTGTTTAGTTACCTTAGGAACACCGACAGCTTGAGCAACTGACTTCAACACGCACGGTAGGATTCTTTTATCTACTACCAGTCCTTGAGAGGCGCGTTCATCAAACCACACCTTAGAATATTGTAGTAAATGTTAATAAAACAAAACTTTAAATACAAATACAAAATAAGTATAGTAGTGCTTAATCACTACACTCTAATATAGGCCTTTCCCAAGGGCGTCGCCAAGAGGGGGCAGGGAGGGGCAGCTGGGTCCCTAAGATTCTAAAAAAGTTGTCAAATGTAAAGCAACCAAAGTTCTAAGCCTAAATATTTGATTAAATGTAATAACTTACTTACAAGTTTTATTTATTGTACAGCTAAGAGCTCGTTTACATGTTGGACTACGAGTGAAAAGCTTCATGTGCTCTCGACTTTACCTACAATTGATACTTTTCATATCCTCCATATCAACTTGCCCAAAGCTGGCGAAGCCCTTGCTTTTCTATTTAGGTGGTAGCTTGAATATTATATTTCACCAAGATCTTATGATGGAACTCGGGATATGTGAAGGGTCGAATACGTGATTTTTTTATCTGATACCACAACAACAATCGTGTAATTTAATTTAATGTCCTTGCATTAAATAATGGGATCGATCAATACGTTGTTGTTTAACAGTCACTCCCACTGCCAAATAAATGATACGGTTACGAAATGAGCGACGGTAAATACGAATTTACATTACAAGGCTACTTTGCTAGTTGATTTAACCTCGGTGGAACCTCCCGTTTCGTAACCGAACCTAAAAACTATCTCTTAAAGAAATCGATGCAGTACCTACTAGACTCCTGAAAACCGATGAGCAGAAAACAGGCTAAAGCCTGTATCTTTCCGGGTATACCTTATGACTAGGTATCTTTCCGGTTTATTTATTACGGATTATACTTTTTACCTGAAACAATTCTTCTATATTTTCTGGTTTCTTTATTTCACTCTTGAACTCCACAGTTCCCAAGTTTTGCCACCATTCACAAAATTCCTTAGCAATCTAAAAAGTACAATGCATGTTTTATTTTTTGGTAATCTCGGACCATCAACGCTCGGTCCAATTTTTCCTTTATTCGTAGAAGTTCTTATCTATATGTGCTACTATATTTTTGACTCACGCTAGAAATTTTCCTATTTTTATCAAGCGTAATTATTATGACTTAACATACATATATAAACGAATAAAATAATGAGTAATAAATAATTGGCAAATTCCTAGCTAAAGACAATGACAAAGAACTTAAATAAAATTTATGCTCTTTAAAGTTTTATTTTTAATATACTTAAATATTTTTTTGTATATATACAACTCGGCCACAAATATATAAATATTTATATATTTGTGGCCGAGTTGGTTAGACCTTGGACTAAAAACACTTAGATCCCTGGTTCGAATCCCGGTGAGTACCAATGAGTTTTTAATTAAAAAAATTATGTACATTTGTTTGACAACACCACTATAGTGCCGGGTGTAGACTCGTACCATCGGCTACGACGAGGTGGGATTAAAACCCCTCCGCTGGGTACCCTGGGGCCGTCTAGGCGGTCTCGGGCGCCGTAAGCCGTAAGCCGTGATGATACATATATTTTTTTGTAATATTTTTTACAATAATAATAATAAGTAGGACAATTTACACAAATTGCTATAGTCACTACTAAAAAAACCAACAAATATTAATTTGCCATGGGTGAGAATCGAACCCTCGACCTCCGGATTTAACGCCAAAGGCGAAACCACTAGTCTACGAACGGTAAATAATAATAATATGAAGGTCATTTCACAAATATTGCTATGGTCACAATATAAGCTCTAGGCTTGTACTATGTGTACCAGAAACAACGATATTAACATATTGTATTTTATAAACACCCAGACCATGACACACTGTACAGAAAACCATACTAATATATTTTTTGCCATGGGTGTATTTGGTACGTGTAATGCTTACCTTTTTAGTTAAAATTTCAGATTTTTTACTAAATTCTTCAGAAGCAGAGACTTCTTGCGTATTTGACTTGTATTTGGATTTCCACGTTATCTTGTCGGCGTCGGACCCCGGACAGTACAGCCACCGATGATGAGGGTTACTATGTTTTCTGTATCTAGTTGTTCATAACAATAAAAAAAGTAGGTTATTAGGAAAAAACAACAAAATTAATTGATAATGAACCATGAATAATACTGAAGTATTGTCTGAGAATAATAAAACTACTAAAATATAATCGAGTATTTATATTTTTAATAGTATATACGTGGTGGCCTAGTTGGTTAGACCTTGGACTTAAAAACACTTAGGTCCCTGGTTCGAATCCCGGTGTGTACCAATGAGTTTTTAATTTAAAAAAAAATGTATATTTGTTTGGCAACACCACTATAGTGCCTCGGAGAGCACGTTAAGCTGTCAGTCCCGGTTTCACTATACCAACTTCTGAAACTGTTTACCCATCTAGGGTTATTGAGTCTATTCAAAACATCGCGACGAGCTAGCCACTTGTTCGGTGTAGACTCATACCATCGGCTACGATGAGGTGGGATTAAAACCCCTCCGCTGGGTACCCTAGGGCCGTCTAGGCGGTCTCGGACGCCGTAAGGCACCCGTGATGATATATATATACAGAGAGAGAGAGAGAGACAATGTTCTTAGCAAACCATGGATTCACCGTGCGGGTGCCGGGTCCATCGCGTGGTTGAAAGGCAGGGGAATGAACTTCAGCGTTCCCGGACTTGAGACCGCGAAGTAGGTTTAAAGGCCTTTTGAACTCTCACCTGCACTGTGTTCACTACCCTCTCTACTCAACCAAATATTATATGATCCTGTTAGCGCCATCCTGGAAACACGCTCCATAAAAGTTCCGACGGCTGTTCTCGGAAGGCCAAGATCCTTCAATAGACGGTGCAAAGACTTTGCTGGAATTCCTCTTGCACCAACTTCCACTGCATAAAGTTGAGTTTTAAATCCGTTTCTAGTTATAATTGAGAATGAACTACGATTTACGAATAATACTGAAGTATTGTCTGAGAATAATAAAACTACTAAAATATAATCGAGTAGTTTTTTTTTTTTTGTCGAGATAACTATCGATCTATATCAATATTATAAAGAGAGAATATTTGTATTTTAGTATTTTTGTTGTAACGAATAGACTCAAAAACTACTTAACCAATTAAAAAAAAAATACTAATAGTTGTTACATTATTACACTTAGTATTAATACATATGGCTATGTTTTATATTCAAAAATATTAGTGGTCCGTACTAAAGCTTAAAAAAATACCTATAAATTTCTTTACATCGCGTGCGCTGCAATAACTGTTGATGATAGAATAAAATAATGTACCTACAACATAATTAGAGAATACATGATTATCTACAAAAGAGTTCAGATATGCCCAACTATTATAGTTATGTCTCTATAACGACATCTTTATGTGAAATATTAATAAATATACCAGCAGAAACTAGACCACGTTATTAGTACCTTGGTATATATCATCACGGGTGCCTTACGGCTTTTGAGACCGCCTAGACGGCCTCAGCGTACCCAGCGGAGGGATTTTTAAACTCACCTCGTCGTAACCGATGGTATGAGTCTACACCGAACACTTTGTAGCGCGAAACATGGCGACGGCTAGCTCGTTTATTTAATAGATATTAACAGGTTCAAGTTGGTATAGTGAAACTGGGACCGACAGCTTAACGTGCTCTTCGATTACCTTGGTACTAATCATTATCCAAGTTATTATTCGAGGTTGCTTCAGTACCAATGGATATTACTTTTGGAATTATTCAAAAAGCGCGGGGCACAGATAGTCTACTTATAAGAAGAAGGCGCTAAATCTGCATTACACAAGTTTTGGAAATTTTATATTGGATTAATTAATTAGCAGATTACAATATGAATATTTAAAATAGCGTTTGGGTTGCTAAAATGAGTCGATTGAGGAAAGTTAATTTAGCCGAACCATGTCTGAGGTAATAAATAATAATAAAATAAAAATAATATGAAGGATAATTACAAACATATTGCTCTGGCCAAAAAATAGGCTTTAGGCTTGTACTATAGATATGTAGGTACCAGAAAAAAATATACCAATGCATATTATGTTTAATAAATATCAAGACCCATAATACAGTTTGTCATGACAGAAAAATAAATAATTATTTTTGCCATGGGTGGGAATCGATATGTCGACTTCCGGAAACAACGTCAAAGGCGCAATCATTAGTCTACGGAGGGGGTCTACCTATTCATTACAATATCTTACTTTTCATCAGCATGAACTCGTAAGTCATCATCCGTACTTGGATCCTCTTCAACATCCTCAAATTCAGTTTTAGGATGCAATGACATACGTGAAGTCCTAGAAAAAGATTTTTGAAAGGATTTGCTTCTACTTCTAGAAATAGATCTTTTTAATAATGCTCTGGAGGATAGTTTAGATTTCATGGTTGCTTCTTCTGTAGTTACGGACCAATCTTCATCTTCTTCTTCCTTGGCTTCTTCTATCATTGTCAGATTTTCTGAAGAATCATAGCCACTCATGGAAAATCTGATAGAAGGAGCTTTTTGCACCTGCAAATTTTTAATAAAAAGTTTTTTTTTTTTTTTTTTTTAAGTTTTTAATAAAAACTGATTATACAATATTTGGTACCTACTTAAAACGCTACATTTTCGACATAAAAAAAATATATACTATGGTTTTACATTTTATTTTTACCAGGTGGTGAGCAGACCTGCAAAGTCCATGAATGCGGTCAATCAATAATTATTTTTAAACTATATTTATCGCTCCCACTATACCGGCCAAATGATTACGAAATGGGCGTCGGCAAAGACGAATTGCATAACGACTATATTTTTTTATAATTCAACTACTTTAGTTATTATTGTTGCTGATTGTACAATGTCATTTATAAAGTATATCGTTATTTTGACAAGCTAACGTTTCCGTTATAATACACAGAATTTGGCCGAATATCTTATTCTGTTTCTTTTAAACCGTTACATTGTCCAAATAACGAAATCCTTTTTGTACAATGACATAAATAATCTACACGGATTGCTAAAAACTTTCAAACCAAATGTATCTATAACAAGGGAATAGAGTGCATGCCTTTTTCAGTGTACTTATTGATGATTGTTTAATGTTATGATTATAGGATTTCGTTATTTTGACAACCTAACGTTTCCGTTATGTTATAAGAAACAGCGGCCACATTCTGTTTCTTATAACGTGAGCGTTAGATTGTGAAAATAACGAATTTCGTTATTAGCGCTCTCTCCTCAGTCAACCAATCAGCGAAGGTTAAAAAACTACTCTGATTGGAAGAGAGCGCGCTAATAGCGGAAATCGTTATTTTGACAATCTAACGCCCACGTTATAAGAAATAGAATGTGGCCGCAGAATATGGTAGCTGGGGTGCGATTTTTTAATGTTAGCGATGACTTTGATATTATTAGTGAGAAAAATATAACCAATGACTAGGTATCACGATTTATCAAAATTCGTATCTTTGGAAGTCACATACTTACGCAGTACCAAATTACTTGTTATAAAAAAGAGCTACTTGCGTTTCGTTAACCGAAGAAAATATTGTTTGCCGTTCTTGTTTCTTATAATAAATATATTTCGTAACAAACAAACAACTGTCATCGGTGACTTTATTTACAAGTGTTATCATAGGTATGATATTTTAATCACCCGATGAGATTCAAAAATAGGAACAATTGATATTTAGTCATCAGCATTCAAAAAACGCATCCCTGTGGTTTTTTTTACCCGGTATAGCCTTTTTGTAAGAAAATATTATTGAAAAGAATCTTACATCGACGGTAGATTTAGCTATGTAGAATTGTTCAGAAGGAATAACCGACATTTCTGATTTTGGTTGATACTCTATCTTCTCTGTAGGTAAATCAAATATTTTCGTTAGCCTTTGAAATATTATTGGATTAACAAGTTCCTTCACTTTATCCGTTTGTGATTCCCAAAACTGTAAAAAAAAACATATTTATTTATTTATTTAATAAAACAAATCGAAAGTTTAGTTTACAAAATACCATTCGCTTTTTCTATATTACTTAATTAATATTTTTAACATGCCATAATTATTTGACCCGTTGTAGAACCCTGTCTGTCGTAACGTAAATGTACCTTTTTATTCCGCTTGGGCATGTTTAAGTTAGTGATCCCTGAAAATTAGGTACAAATGCCAAACGCCATCTATACTAAATATATCCTTTTTTTTTGCTAAAAATATCAAAATGTACTAAAACATAGTTTTCCTATTCCACGAACTTTGAATTAAAGTCGATTCAAATCAATAATCATTTTATTTTATATAAAGGAACCTACAAATTTTAAACTGCTTTTGCAAAACTGCTAATTTTAAAATGCAGGTAGATATTCCTCGTTTTTAACTGCATTACTTCATATATTTTCGTTAATAAAAAACAATTCTCATATAAATTAATGACCGACAAAAGGAATACTCGCTAGCAGCGCCCTCTGGATTTCATTTTACCGTTATTAAATTAATCCATATTTACTAGAGGTTAGGTAAAGTCAATATTATTAAAGGCTTCCAAACTGCCTATGAAAATCATTGAAAAATAGGACGAAATCACTCAAATGTAAATTATGCATAAAGTAAGCAATATATGCAAATTGATAGTGATTATGTAACACATATTTGCATGAAAGAATTATTAAAAACAGATACTTTGTATTCGAATATCATACTCGTATAAGGTAAATAACGCATTTATTAATTATTTACACACTGAAATAAAACTAGGGTAACCTAGCCCAATGGCTAGGTGAAGTAGTTAATTTATACATGCGAAATAAGCTATTTGGCATTTGATCCCAACTTATGTGAAAAATATCTAATATTTTGAATGTAGAGGAAGCTAGAAAAATATGGCGAAATGTGTGTCTCTGCCATCTTAGAAGTAGGTATGTAGGTATATATATGTCTATTCTAGATCTCCCTATATTATACATCTGTTTTGTCATACTTCCTATATCTGAATTAACAGGGCATGTCAAAAACCTAATCCTTATTCTTATTGGATTAAATAAAATAATTGGATCAAGGAAAACTTTTATATACGTGTACTTTTTTTATATACGTGGTGGCCTAGTTGGTTAAACCTTGAACTTAAAAACACTTAGGTGCCTGGTTCGAATCCCGGTGTGTACCAATGAGTTTTTAATAAAAAAAAATATGTACATTTGTTTGACAACACCTCTATAGTGCCTCGGAGAGCACGTTAAGCTGCCGGTCCCAGTTTCACTATACCAACTTGTGAAACTGTTTATAGATGGGTTATTGAGTCTATTCAAAACATCGCGACGAGCTAGCCACTTGTTCGGTGTAGACTCGTACCATCGGCACAACGAGGAGGGATTAAAACCTCTCCGCTGGGTACCCTGGGGCCGTCTAGGCGGTCTCGGGCGCCGTAAGGCACCCGTGATGATATGTATGCATGAAAACTTTTAAAATAATTTAATGCTTACTATATAGATTAATATGTATATATAATAATACAGAGTGAATTTGAAAGGTCGTACTTTGGGCTAAAATGAGGTTCTGCTGATCAAATCAAACAACTTTTCCCATGGACCCTTGTGTCGCAAATGAAAAAAAAATTAGCTTCCCTATACAAATTTGTCATTTTAACATATGGAGAAGGCATTTTGTTTTTTCATTTGCGTCACATGGTTCCTTGGGAAAAGTTGTTCGATTTGATCAGCAGAACCTCATATTAGCCCAAAGTATATCCTCTCAAAGACACCCTGTATACCTATAGAAAAATATTAGTAATCGCCCGTACTCGAAAACCTTAAAGGTTTACATGAGTACGGGGAGTGAATTGGTACCTATGAGTATTACACTATTTGTAGTTCATAGAAACCCATTACATTTTTTATTATGTCGCTCTGCATCCATATTGTATTCTACTTAATACCTTTTCTCCTTTATAAGTTGATTCTAGATCCTTCATCACATTTCTCCAATGTTCTCTAACTGAACCCTCATTTTGTTCGTATTTTGATGGTTTAATTGTTTTTAATTTTTTCGGCTTATCCCACATTTTGATGGGCTGTTTTTTACCACGTGATGGGGTTTTATAATCACCGGACATATTATTTTGCAATAAAAATATTTAGGTTAGTAGAAAATGTCATAGACAGAAAATAAAAGTATAATTAGCACGAGTGAATTAAGAGACTGTTCCAAAATTAAAATATTATTACCCATGCGATTTCATGAATAATTATTATAACTCTGTAATTACACCCTTATCTTGGAATGCAACCTAAAACGTCATTATTTTTTGGTGTCATTCATCATTACAAAAAATATTTTTTGCTTATTATTCTCTCTACGGTATTATATTATTACATATTTATATTTAAAAATAAATAAATATCACATACTTATAAATAGGAAGAACTAAATATAATATCGTCTGAAATTCAACAAATAATTTTAAAGCCATCTGTTAACAAATGAAAGAACTACGCTGAAACTTCGCTGAAATCAACTTCATTACATTTTAGTTCCAGTGTTTTCCACTAGATGGTGAAGTGTATGTATTTGTTTTCGTACAAAAAAGAGATATTAGATGGCAGCACTGAAATACATAAGAAAACATGTAACATCCTCAACGAAAAGATAAATTTTACTTCAGCTATGTCTCAATGATTTATTTAAATCTTTATTGCATAAAGTACAAAGGCGGACTTAATGCCGCTAGGCATTCTCTATCAGTAAAACTTTCTGGACAATCAAAGCAGTTAATTTTCGTAAAATATAAATTATTTTGTTTTACTAAATGTAAATAGTATCTAACTTGGATCGCCAAGTTTCACTATACCAACTTGTGAAACTGGTTATTATCATGGGCTACGAGGGAATAACAGTTAGGTTTAGGCGGTTTCAGACACCGTAAGGCACCCACTTATTATAGTTATTAGGTGGGAGGAAGGTCTCTATAACTTCGTTAGGCCGACACACCGGTCTCATTACCACCGCCCATACACTTGCAAAACCGTCAAGTGACCTATTCATGTTGCGGTTTAGGTCTTTGGGTTCGTCGGTTTTTAGGTGACTACTCCATCGTTTTCTTGTAGTAGTCTCCTTTTAGGGTGCGGTTATGAAACGGGCGGTTAATTTGACGATAACAAGCGAGGATATTAATAAAATAGGCTGGTAATGCAAATTACGCTGGAGTCTACAGTTAAGATCACACCAGCAGAATAGGTTTATTTCTACTGTATACAAAATTAAAGCAATCCTATTGACGGGACCCTCCTGTTAAACGTTAGCGCCTATAGCTGTCAGGGGCTCTACCGTTAGATTCGCTTTGTATTAAGGTAACGTAAATGAAGTGAGGGACGATGGTATTAATGTTACGGTAATGCGAAGCGAATTACGAGCCCCTTAGGATCGCTTTATTTGTAAAAACAGGATAAATAAACATTTCCTATTAGTAGAACCTAACTATTCGAACGTTTTAAATCGTAATAGTTTTGCGCAGGTACACATTCATGGACTTTGTAGGTCTGCTTACCATCAGGTAAATACAGAGTCTCATTCCGTGCTCCAGTAAAAAAAAGGTCCATTGACCTCAGAGGCTCTATACCATAAGTTTTTGCTTCCCAATTTATCTAAGCGATTCTGTAGGTGGATCGCTTTATTTTTGTATGTTTTTATTTTATGTAACAGGCTAAATAAAGCGATACTATTTTAGTGGTTCTTCAGGTACTATTCACTTTACGTTAATACAAAAAAAAACTCACGGTAAAGCCTTAGAGCAACATTATTATTTACTTATTTATTTATTATTGCGTTCTACTTTTTCTTTTAATAATACAAAATTATTAGTTTTGATACATCGTTATATAAAATTTTTAAAGATAAAAATGCAATGAAAAAATTCCTGGTGGCGGGACTCGAACCCACGAACCTCGCTATCGCGGCAAGGCGCTCAACCGCTGAGCCAACCAGGTTCCAGTCAGCCCTCACGAATTTTGCCATTGCTTGTTATCTACTTATACACAGACGCCCTCTATTAGCTTTCTTCTAATAACTCTTATACGAGTGAAGTCAGAAGTCCTAGTTTCTAATACTAGATGGCAGAGGAGTCTGTTTTTTGTTTTTACTTTTTTCAGTATTTTATATTTATGCATTTTTTATAAATTCCTTTATAGGATAATCTTATATTAAATTTTTAAAGATAAAAATGCAATGAAAAAATTCCTGGTGGCGGGACTCGAACCCACGAACCTTGCTATCGCGGCAAGGCGCTCAACCGCTGAGCCAACCAGGTTCCAGTCAGCCCTCACGAATTTTGCCATTGCTTGTTATCTACTTATACACAGACGCCCTCTATTAGCTTTCTTCTAATAACTCTTATACGAGTGAAGTCAGAAGTCCTAGTTTCTAATACTAGATGGCAGAGGAGTCTGTTTTTTGTTTTTACTTTTTTCAGTATTTTATATTTATGCATTTTTTATAAATTCCTTTATAGGATAATCTTATATTTTCTTAATCTGCCATGGCATGGCAAAATTCGTGAGGGCTGACTGGAACCTGGTTGGCTCAGCGGTTGAGCGCCTTGCCGCGATAGCGAGGTTCGTGGGTTCGAGTCCCGCCACCAGGAATTTTTTCATTGCATTTTTATCTTTAAAAATTTAATATAAGATTATCCTATAAAGGAATTTATAAAAAATGCATAAATATAAAATACTGAAAAAAGTAAAAACAAAAAACAGACTCCTCTGCCATCTAGTATTAGAAACTAGGACTTCTGACTTCACTCGTATAAGAGTTATTAGAAGAAAGCTAATAGAGGGCGTCTGTGTATAAGTAGATAACAAGCAATGGCAAAATTCGTGAGGGCTGACTGGAACCTGGTTGGCTCAGCGGTTGAGCGCCTTGCCGCGATAGCGAGGTTCGTGGGTTCGAGTCCCGCCACCAGGAATTTTTTCATTGCATTTTTATCTTTAAAAATTTAATATAAGATTATCCTATAAAGGAATTTATAAAAAATGCATAAATACATCGTTATATAGATAGATAGGTAACCAAATGCTCTGTCGCTCAACCATTTTCAATAAACGATCTATTGTTTTATTTACGTATAGTAACAGTGGAAACTACTTGAATTTATTGAAAATGGATGTTAGAGGTACAAAATTTATAGGTATTAAAAAAAATAAAACAAACTTTTGAATAACTTCTAAACAAGTATAAAATACTAGTTAGAACTTTAATTAATTTTTATTTCACGATTTAAAAAAATATTTTTGACAATCGTACCTGATGGAATGCATCTATGGGGTCGAATTTAGAAAAGCTTAATTATTTCGTGCCTATATAAAACTAAAAAAAGATCCAGATTGTAACGAAACAGAAATAGGAGCAACCTACGTTTTGTAAACTTCTGCGACACGATTTAAAAACATGGAAACAAAGCTCTTTGTGTGTTTTGGCGAAATCGTAACAACATGGGGTTGGAACTTTTGCCCACGCCTGATCTCTAAACGGGGCAGGAGGTATTAGCTCGTAGGGTGCCGTCGCATACTCACCGAAGTGTCACTTATAGAAAACTGAAAGATTTTCGTCCAGATCCAGGCTATCAAGTCTGTTTTCTATTAACGAATCGTTACCTAACAAGCTCGGCTCTTAATAGAGTCCAGAGCTGCATTAGTATTTGTATATGAACTTATAATGAAACTATGTACGATACCTATTTTAAAACATCTTTATTGTGAAAAAGGTTTATCGCAAATCATTATTAAAGCAACGATAATAAATGATAAGAGTAATATTTATAGTTATTTCTTTCCTGTACCTAATGTTTCAGCTTCTTCTATTGTATCTGGAAGTTTAATCTGTAAAGTTTCTGGCTGTGTGAGCACAAGTAACCCCGCCAATAAGGCCATACATCCGAACATCACTGATGGTATACCGGACCAGTAGATCATCAGCGGTGGTGTCAAAGGAGCTAACACAGAACCCACTCTACCAATTGTCGAAGAAAACGCTAAAAGTGAATGCCGGTATCGTGTAGGATATAACTCCGAAGTATATAAATACAAAGACGTAAATACAACAGCTATACAAAATTTACCAATTAAATATAAAATTAAAGATAACAAAGGTAGATTTTTAGGAATAAATGCAAAAGCCAAACAACATATGGCGTTTAGAATATAGCCACAGAACAAAGTAGGTCTTCGACCGACTCTATCGAGCACTAACACTGCGGTCCAATATCCAGGTATTTCGATAATTGCAGACGTTACATAATTTAAGTACATGTTTCCAGATAAACTGACTGAATTAATTGATAAGCCATAATAAATAAAAGTAGTTGTCATCCACCATATTGGAGTAATACAACATCTGCGTAGAAGAATAGGAGAGCGAATTATTTTCATGAATAGCGCAGAATCCGATTTCTGGAGGTCATTTACTGGATGGTTTATCGAAGAATCCATTAATGAGTTAATCGTTTTTTCTGATATATTTTTTCTATTCATTTGTGCCATCTTTTTTATAATTAAGTTTGCTTCTTCATTTTTATTTTTACTTAACAACCACCGGGGACTTTCTGACAGAAGCCAAAAGTTAGCTAAAAGTATTAACATAGGCACATGTAAAACCAGGCTAAGTGTTCGCCACTCGTATACTGCCCAAGCTATTAGACCCAATAACACTTGACCAAACGCAAACATGGATGACATCAAAGCACTTGTTTTAACACGATATTTTAATCCAACAATTTCAGTAGTAAGGATGTAAGCTGCACTAAATAAACCTCCACCTGCAGCCGTTTGAAGAAACTGTAACGCTGCATACATAATATAGTTTACTGAAAAAGACCTTACTAGTCCCATTAATGCCATGTTAAACGAATAAAAGAGGACGGATGTTCTTCTACCAAAATGATCAGATATGTATCCGGCTAAGGGAAGCCCAAACATCCCGCCTAGACTGTTAAGTGTTCCGGCGAGGGCACGTAACCATTCTTGACATTCCAAGCCAAAGTCAAATACAACAGAATTAGTTCGTTCATAAACATATTTTTCACAAGTAATTGTCTTGTTCCTATTAAATAACTCGGCGGGACAATCTGTTAAATTCCTCCATTCGGGTAGAGTATCGAAACGTAAGCAATTATCAAGGTTGCCCGATTTGTCTATTGGAATAGCATTTGTGATCCATCTTGGCTTGAATTCTGGTTCCGGTTCGTCACAATCAGGTATCATACAACGATGCGGTAATCTTGCTGCAGTAAAAATATAATCACCAGCCATAAAACCAGTGAAAATTGTTGGTAAAGCTATGAGCAAAATAGTCACTAGTTGAAATTTTCCAAATTGTCCAAGTTCATTTATTAACAAGTTATCAAAATTTATTTTTTCTTTACCAGCACTATTTTCTCGTTCCGACATTTTAAATTTATTAAATGTTCCAATAATATTTTAAAACACTTGCACTTTATAACATCACAAACACTAGATTATTTAATATTTTTTAGAGTCAGTCATTTCAGAGAGCCGTCGTCGTAAATTCTCAATAGGTTCGCTACCAGAAGACTTAGAAGTATCTATTTGAGTCTCATCGTGTCCATAGTCATAGGTTAATCTCGCGTCCAATACTGCAGTGTCGAAATAGCCCAAGCTGCTGAGGTAGGGAGCTCTTCTATGCTCAGGATGTCCAATCATCCATCGACAATATTCTTTAACGCTTCTGTAATTAGATACTTATTTAGTTTTAAAATTTACGTTAAGAATTTATTAAGATGATTAGACTTTATCATTGTATGACATTTAGGTATTTACTGTCAAATCTACTTCAATGAGAATAAATTATCTGTGTAGTGGCGTGAGATTATTGATAAGATATGAAAATAATATAGCCAGACACTCTTTAAATATATGTAGGTTTTAACTCTGATCTTTACTATCTTATCAAATATAGATTTAAGTTTTTTAGAGATATCATTTTATGAATTTATATCTTTTTTATTTAACAGCATTTTATAAATATATTTTTTATTCCCTTCATTATTTAATGATATGTTTTAAATATTCCCAAAAAAGTATATTGTTCAACTTAGTTAAACAAATTAAAGAAGAATAAAAGAAAATGAAAGAAAAGAATACTAATCGCATTATTAATATAGATTTCGTAAGTGGGTGAAGTGCCTTATAAAGATATAAGATAAATAATTTAACATAATAATGGCCTTACTTGAGGTTAGTAATGCCTTCCCAAACTGTTTTTAGAGTAACCAAGTCTTTTGGGACATGTTTTGCAGTTCGCCACGAGGAACTGGTTTCATTTCTAGGAGCTCGCCACTGGTCTTGTTGAGAAAGACTGCGACCAAAAGCATGTATACGATCTGGTATACTCTCTGCCTTAATATCTTTTTGTACTTCTCGATCCAAAATACTAAATTTTGTTAGCTGAAAATTAATCGTTAATGATTGAATAAATAAGATTGATGAAAGAAATTATTATAAAATACGCAGCCAATACTAAGGTCACTTTTTTATAACGTAGTATTAATTAACATCACAGTTAGTTTTATTTATAAGGTAACTATATTAATTTAGTAAAAAAGTATATTTAAACGAAATTGCCTGTTTTTGCGGGTCTTAAAAGTGTATCTCCTTTATAAAGAAAATAACTAAACCGTATATGCATTTTAGTAACAGAACTATTATCGTTTTCTTTAGTTTTCAACATACTCATTTGCATCATGGCATCATTTAGCCTGTATAGTGGTACCGTTAAACAATAATGTATTCATCGATCCCATTCATGGTCTTTGCAGGTACGCTTAACATCAGGTAGATACAAGTCGCATGCCGTGCCCCATTAAAAAAAAGGAACGTAAATTAAGATTAAAAATCTCTATAATAAACACGCCCAGATAAATGTGAAAAAAAATTTGACAACTAAAATTCAAATGTTTTCAATTTCGGCGATCAAACTTTATTTTATCAAACTAAATTTTAAGTAAAATGTCATGTTTTTCTACCAATATTACCTGCTGATTACTCGTCAAATTCGCAGTTTTTTCCGGTATATTATGCAACTCCTTTGTCACTAAACTTAATCCTTTAGCGGAGTGGGTATCAAACTCTATCTGAAATACAATAAAAAAAGGTTAAGTATTTTATCTAGATTACTTACATATTATTTAGCGTTATAATTTGTTACTTACTTGAAATAATTCTTTAATTGCTTTCGGTGTAAACAAATTAGACTGTTGATCGCCTCCAAGCTGTCTCATGTACTCACAAAACTCTTCTGCTATCTAAAATTTGTTATATTATTTTATAATTACAAAGACTATTATTAAAGTTTTAATATTTACTAACGAATATTATTACTAGTATATATTATAATAATTGCATTGCAAATCTACAATAATGCGCTGCTTGCCGATATAAGCACGAATGCATTACTGTTGTACAATTGCCAACAATTATGCTTGTCGACATATTGAATAAGTATATCTACACGTATTAAATGTATGATAGCCTCTTTATCATATTTGTTTAATTGGCAATAGAAATTAAATTGCAAACTATTTAAACGTTTCTATTCTATTTTAACGTTTTTATTTTTGTTTATTTAGAACTATGCCGACCTACATTTATTTTTTTGACTTATTAGGTCTAAGGAAAAATATAAACTAAAGCCGTTTTAACAGCAAGGAAAACAACCCTCACCCCTTTTTGCGCACCCTTATTAATATTTTTTTTAAAGTAGTTAAGCGACGTTCTTCAAGCACTAAGGGTTCCGTACGACAACAATAATAATATCGAGTAACTTCGAAACTAAAATGTTTAACAAAAAAATTTAACTAAAATTAAATATAAAGAAGATTCAATTAGTATAGCTTATTAATTAACAATCTAGCTCATTTAATTAAATATTAATAAAACTCAAAAACGAATGAATACATTAAAAAAAAATTTAGAGATCCTTATGTGTAGAAATATTCTTATTCTATTTAAAAAGGTTCCGTTTTTATTGTGAAACACATATACCAAACTTAATTTATATTCAAAGAAAAATCCTTTTCTGTAACAACTTTCATTACCTATAAAAATCATGTTTTCAACTCTTGGGATTAAAACACACGGGTTGCTACAAACTAAAGGGAATCTACTGTTATTTTCCAGGCTTCTGTAGTTTCAGCTGGGTGATGATAGTTCAGTTGATAAGCTTTCATATTTATTTGATTTTGGCATACTTAATTACAAAGTTTTATATGCAAGTGAAATATTACAAAGTACAGTAGACTTAAAGTGCCGATATAACTTATAAATATTTACAGAATATATTATTATAAATGTATATATATATATATATATGAGTATTAGAACACTTAAAAATTAAAAATAAATCAATATACAGAGCTGCCGAAAATAAAGTTTATGACGGAGATGTTAGAGGTGCCTCCAGATTACTTTCTTCTACGGACAGCATTGCACCAATTTCTCTTTCTACCCTGCATATTCTACGGCAAAAACATCCAACTCCAAGTCGTGATCTTATGTTTCCTGATCCTCCTTTACCTGAAGAGTCCCCACCTATTGTATCTGAAGATATCGTCTGCAATGTAATTTCTTCATTCCCTTGCGGCTCTGCTTCTGGCATCGATGGACTCTCACCGCAACACATTAAGGACTTGATCGCGATACGCATTGGAGATGCGGGCACAAAACTCTTGACATCAATAACAAAAATTATCAATCTCATGCTTTCAGGTTCAATAATCAATGAAATTCTACCTTTGCTTTACGGTGGTAATTTAATTGCATTGAAAAAAAAAGATGGTGGTATTCGACCGATCGCAATAGGTTGCACTTTGCGCAGATTAGCTTCAAAAATTTGATGTTTTCTTGTTAAAGGTGAGTTAGGTAGTTTACTGTGCACTTTCATATCTGAAATGAAAATTAAGCTAGATTTTTTGTACAATAACCTTTTTCATGTTCAGCCACATGTTTCTCTTCTACGCTTTTGTTTCAGTGTACCCAGACTAATTTATTTCCTCCGTTGTTGTCCTCTTTTCAAAGAAAACCTTAAGCCATTGGATGAATGTGTCGGAACATGTTTGAAAAAAAATCTCAATTGAAATTTTGGTGACAAAGTTTTTATCCAAGCTACTCTCCACTCATTTGTAGAATCGAATGGACACCATGGTCTCTCTTGCCAAAGGAGTGCAGGGCGTATTTCGCGTCATGCAGCAATTAATGCTATTATAAAAAGATCATTGATTTCTGCTGACACCCCGAGCCTTTTCGAACCTCCAGGCATTAGTCGTTCGGATGGTAAGAGACCGGACGGAATGACCCTGTTGCCTTGGGCCCGTGGACGTGCTATGATTTGGGATTCCACATGCAGACACTTTGGCTCCAAGTCATGTCTCAATTTCTTCCAACTCTGCTGGTGTCGTCGCTTCTAAGGCGGAAATCAACAAAATTCAAAGATATTTCTCGCTGCGTGACTCCTTTGTATTTCTTCCTTTTGCTGTAGAAACCTTAGGATCGTGGTCTCCGGAGGCCAAAACGTTTGCCAAGTCAATTGGCAAACTACTTTATTAAAAATCCGGTGACCGTCGAGCTAAGTCATTTTTTCTACAGAAGATTAGCTTAGAGATACAAAGGGGTAACGCAGCGAGCATACTAGGTACTATTGGTAACACTGCAGGGTTGGAAGAAATTTATTATTTATATTTTTTTTCTGTATCTTCTATTTTTTTTTAATGTATGTACCTATTTAATATTTTATGTAATGTTATATATGTTAATGTGTAAAATGTTAATTAATAAATAAAACATAAACTAAGTTTATAGCATTCCAGCATCCAGGTAATACATATATATTTTATCTAATTAAAAAATAAAGTTTAAAAAAAACACAATGCAAGAACTTTAAATACACGTTCAATATACATATATTTAACTTTCTCATTAGCTTAAAATTTCCAGCAATCTTTGAAGTTTTTAAATCAATATTAAAAAGGTGGAATAGATATATACTTTTATTATTTTACAAAATAAAAAAGCGACACAAAAAACTATAACTATTTTGGGTGTACTTTAATTATGCCTGGTGATACAAAAATTAGGCGTTCTGTTCTTTACGTGAAAGACGGGTAAACTAACATACCTAAACGGCTATTAAGGAAGTTTTATTTAATACCTACATAAACGCATTATCTTGATTCAATATCTTGTGCAAAAAGGTAATTTCTGTCCGAATACGACGTTTATACAAGCTGGTCAATTTGTAACTTTTAAGGGTGTCATTCTTAATAATATAATTTAGTTATTATGGCTTCTATAGTTCAGTATCTTAATAAATATCTTTTGAAGACATCTTATATACAAATGATTATATTTTTGATGACCTGTAGTTGGATATCTTGCGCCGTCTTTAATGGTTTTTGAAGTATATGCGGGTCTTCCTAAACCTCATTTATATACTTAACATTTTTCATATTTCTAATTTCGAATTTCCATATAAACTTACATACAAACTGGATAACCCGCGGTCTTTTTTGACATTCTTCCAAGGAGGAACAGGTCTTTCTTAACCTCAGTTACCCTAATTTTTATAATTGTAACTTCCATATGTTAATTAATTTCCATACAAACTTACACCCACTATTTAATAGTGGGATGAATTTTAAAAATCTCCTTTTTAGGGGAGATCACGTTAAATAAAGAACTCCTTTGGAAAGATTCATACTTAGAAGCTAGAAGCTGTGTCAGTTTATACCTTTATTAAATATAGAATAATAAATAAAATAAATAAATGCCATCACGGGTGCCTATTTGGCTACCGAGAACCGTTTAAACGGCCTCAGGGTACCCAGCGGAGGGATTAACCCGTCCTCATTTCGCCGATGATATTCGGAGGCAACACCTAACAAGTGGCGAGCTTGTTGCGGTGTTTATGATGAAATAACCTCGTTGTATAAAGCGGTCACCATCCCAGGCCGGCCTTGTTGTCATCTGCTTAACCTTGTTATCAGTCGCACAGTGACTTAACCACTAGGCTGGGGCCGCTTTTAGAATAATAAGTATAGTACCTTATCAGTAAGATCGTCAGCCTTTTTGACTAAGGTCTTTTCATCTTCACGCTCTGGCTGGAGATATCGAGTCGGCCATGTTATTTGTTCTCTTTCAGGACGTTGAAGTAATTCTAGATGAACGTTCGGTTCAATTTGTTTTTGCCTAAAATCAGTATTTAATATCATTAAACATAATAGTTTACTAATTGCTAATATTTAAAAAAAAAAAATTGAAACTAAATAAAATAAACTTTATACATATTCATGGTACATGTTAGGTACCTATATAGTGAATATTTTTTTTATATGTAACAAAAATTTGTTAAAAGTATCGTAGTATAAATAAACGAACTTCAAAATATAAGGTTTTGGTTATTTTTTGCCATTATTATTCACGTCAAAACAGCTTAATTTTTTTTTGCAACACTGCCTCGTCATCTACATCGGAGAAAATTATAGGATACTTTATACTCTAATGATTTGTTTTTTGCGAAAAAAGCTGTATTCATACGATGGTACTGGGTCTAATGAAGCGTCTTTAAAATGTCTAGTTGCGTATTGTAAAAAGAATATAATGATAATTTAATGAAATAACAGGTAAAATATTAACTTGCATACCTTGGAGAAACTATAACATCTGTATCTGAATCCATATCTCGTTCAATGAATAATGAGTATCTTCGGGAAAGGAATGGTCTTTTTACAATTTTGGCAGTGGTCTCATCTAAAAAAAAAAAAAAAACTATTTGTTCTTTGATAACTAAAGCGCCTCAATTAAATCAAACGTTTATATTACATTACCATCTGTTTTATCTTTTTCGTTATTTACATTTTCGACTGGTGTTTTCGGTATCTTCAATGTATCACAAACCCTTTCGTATAAGTCTGGAGGCAATACTTCTGACAACTTCTGACTCTCCGATTTGACATTCTAAAACAAGAGTATCAAGTGTGATCACTGAAATATGTATTGTAAATCTCTAATGCCTGGTATAACTTCGTTAGTAAGTAAAATGTATATCGCGAAAGTCCAGCAGGGGATTACGCACACCATACACGCAAACAAAGTGTACGGAAAAGGAGTAAGGAAAGATGGGGGAGGGCTGGAAGATGCTTAACCACAAGCAATAACATTCACTAAGCCCCCAACTTTAGTAATACCTTGTATATAGTAAAATGGATGAGTAGGTAGAGTAAGCAAGGACAGTAATATAATATACTGGATAGTAATATTGATTCGTCACTGCCCTACACTGTATTTATCTACTTCGCTAATTACTAAGTCAATGCAAAGTGGAAACTAGTGAGAACAGGCAATGGTGTTGAATACCTTTGATTATACATACATACGATGAATCTAAGCCACTGGAAATACTACAGTTTTTAGGTCCCCAGTGCATACCATTGAGTTTTTAATTAAACAATTTAGTTTTTTAAATTATTATAAACAGAGTCTGCGTTTGACTTCAATCTTGCCTGATGGAAAGCACGCTTACTCTGTAAAAAGAAGACCACCACCTTGATAATAAATGGATGCAGTATGTAGTCCCCGGAAAACCGTACATTTATTTGACAACACCACATAGTGCATCGGAATACACGTAAAGCTATTGGTTCCAGTTTTACTATAGCAACTTGTGGGAATTTGGCTCAAATCAAAATCAAAAATCATTTATTTCATGTAAATCTTTACAGATATTTATGAAAAGTCTAAATAAAATAAAGTTTAACAATAAGGCCTTTGAGTGCATTGGTTAGGCAAACTATTTATTAACAAAAGAACGACAAATATTTATTAAACCTCGTTAGAACTTAAACGCGATGGAATGGAAATCATAATATGAAAAATACTACCGAACCGAACACACACTACATAACCAACTAGTGTAAGACTAAGTGGTTAGCTGATTCCATTGACCTGTCAATCATTATCTGCCATACAAGGGAGCCACCAAGGCGACCAACTTCACCGACCATGTCCACGCCTTAAATATATATTCTAAATAGGTAAGTTACCAATCACATATAAGTAAAGGTATAAGGATCGGAATTTTTAAAGATGTGAATACTAACTGTAAAGTCGATCCCCTCAGAGACACCCCGGAGAAAAAGAAACCAGCAAATAAAACACTCTGCTTCACACAAACTAAAAGAGGAGCACAGCTATTGATTTGCTTATGCTATTTAGCATCAATCAAATCAAATCAAATCATTTATTTCATGTAAATCTTTACAGATATTTATGAATAGTCAAAAAAAAAAAAAAATTAACAATGAGGTCTTAGAGTGCGTTTGGTTAGGCAGCTATTCATTATTAAAAGAACGACAAATATTTATTATATCTCGATATCAGATTTAGAACTTAAATTTAGAAATCTTAATATGAAAATTACTACCAAACCGAACACACACTACATAACCAACTAGTGTAAGACTAGGTGGTTAGCTGATTCCATTGACCTGTCAATCATTATCTGCCATACAAGGGAGCCACCAAGGCGACCAACTTCACCGACCATATCCACGCCTTAAATATTTATTCTAAATAAAAGGTTAGTAACCAATCACATATAAGTAAACGTATAAGGATCGGTATTTTTAAGGGCATATATATATTATGCACCTGCAGCAGTGATTCATATAGCAACAAGCACACCTATCCGCGATCATAGCCAGGATGCTGTTAGGACTGCCCCGCACTCTTTGCACCAAAGACGCCTCTTGCGCATAAGGCTGCTGAAACCGTTCACGCGCGCCTCCGCAAACATGCTTGAAGCACTGCAAAACCGTGGCAGTCCCATCAGCACCCTGTATGCGTTATTATATTGAACACGAGGCGCTCGGTAAGACCGTTGAGTATAGTCAGCCCACATATTGCTCGTATACATAGTTGTGCAGTATGCTCTAAACAGAGTTGTTTTTTTTAATACCTGGGTGTCTGACGATCTGAATGCTTTGTTCCAATATTCCTTATTTGTATGTATGGCTCCATGACTTTCATATTTGGACGGTTTCACTACTAATAATTTGCGTGGTTTCTTCTTATTTGGTACGATGTCATGTAAATGTTCAGTCATTCTTCATTAATCTGTTCATCATTCAATTATTACCTATTTAAAATACAAAAAGTATTAATAATAATAATATGTAGGACAATTTACACATATTGCATTGGTCACAAACTAAGCTCTAGGCCATGACAAACTGTACAGAAAAAACGCACTAATATTTTTTGCCATGGATGGGAATCAAACCGACGACCTCCGGATACAACGCTAAAGGCGTAACCACTAGTCTACGGAGACTGTATTGATAATAATATAGATTTACTTTCTTTAGAATTATATTTTACCAAATAATTATTACTTCGTATTTAGTAAAATCTAGTTGGCTATGATTTTTAACAAGACACATACATATCATCACGGGTGCCTTACGGCGCCCGAGACCGCCTAAACGGCCCCAGGGTACCCAGCGAAGGGGTTAATCCACCTAGTCGTAGACGATGGTATGAGTCTACAAGTGGCTAGCTAGCTCGTCGCGATGTTTTGAATAGACCCAATAACCCATCTATAAACAGTTTTACAAGTTGGTATAGTGAAACCGGGACCGACAGCTTAACGTGCTCTCCGAGGCACGTATATATATATAGTGGTGTTATCAAACAAATGTACATATTTTTTTTTATTAAAATCATTGGTACACACCGGGATTCGAACCAGGGACCTAAGTGTTTTTAAGTTCAAGGTCTAATCAACTCGGCCAACACGTATATACATAAAAGGGTTCTATTTTTATATTAAAACTTTAAAATACTTTAACTCTAAAAATATATTTTTATATACGAACATAATAATTAGATATAAACATACGTACTTATTACATATCTAGCTTCCCCACTGCGGTCACGACGAGACAAGGCAGCACGACAAAACTGAAAATTTACTCACTTTCTCTTAATCGTAATAAAACTTTTACAATATAATTTGTTTACGATCAAAATGTATAAGTGAAGTTAAAACTTCTACTATATAATTCGGAACATTAAATATAGGTATAACTTACTTGACAACTACTGTATATTTATAAAACTTCAATTGAATACGATTGTTCCGGTAATGTTTACCACTTGTTACTTGCACGTTACCATTAGTAACTTAGATATTGTCAGATTACGTTCTGGCAAGGATTGTTTAATCAATAGGTGTTACAGCTTAGTTACATGATTGGCTTTTATTCCAAAAGACTAGGTATTATAAACGTGGGCGGTAACCTTCATTTGTATTGTTAACATCTGAAAATTAATAGCTCTATCAGAAATTTAATCTGTATTTAGGTTCTATTATTAAGTTATTTTACTAGGTGATTTTTTCACATACGCTGATTTTTTTTCGGCATTCAGTAAAATGGTACTTTGTTTTCTAATAAAATGAAAGTTAAATTTGAGAAATGGACACCAATATGCTTAAAATACCTACATGTTATAAAAACATAAATATTATTATTGTAAAGTTAAATATATAGTTCTATTAAAATTTATAATATGTATTTTGTTATATAGATATATAAAATATATTTTATAACATTACGTTAATTCATTTTTGCGCTGATTACATTGTTTTCCTATAGTATCTAGTCTATGAAATGCAAAATTAATTTTCTTTAGACAAATAAAGGAACCAATAAATACTACTACTAACTACTTATTTATATTGAAATTATAAACAAAACTGCAATGAAAAATTCCCTGGGACTCAAACCTACGACCCCCGCTTTCGCGGCAAGAGCCAAACATGCACCTTTTTACGTATCCCTAAGAGTAAAGTTTAAAGTCCTAATTTTGAACACAAGATGGCAGAGTAGTGTATCTCGTAAGTGTGTGTCTCGGGCGCCATAATGCAACCGTGATAATATTTATTTATATTAATTTTTAATTTCATATTGAAAAGAAAATTATAGATATATAGACAACACCACTATAGTGATTCAGAGAGCACGTTACACTGCCGGTCACGGTTTCACTATACCAACTTGTGAAACTGTTAATAGATGGGTTATTGAGTCTATTCAAAACATCGCGACGAGCTAGCCACTTGTTCGGTGTAGAATTATTTATACCATCGGCTACGACGAGGTGGGATTAAAAACCCCTCCGATGGGTACCCTGAGGCCTTCTAGGCGGTCTCGGGCGCCTTAAGGCACCCGTGATGATATGTATATGTATGTATGTATCTTGTTAAAAATCATAGCCAACTAGATTTTACTAAACACAAAGTAATAGTTATTTGGTAAAATATAATTCTAAAGAAATTAAATCTATATTATTATCAATAGTCAGTAAATATCTATCTATCTAAAATAAAATTAATGAACTAATTTAGGAAATGTCTATCATGAAATAATAACAGAAGCTCAATTACCAAATTTCAGTGTGTTTACATAATCTTGTAGAATTGTCATACATAAGGTGTTCAAAGTTCCCAGTTAGTTCCACGGTTGATGAGTTAATAAGTTGTTA
The DNA here is from genome assembly GCA_947458855.1 of Monopis laevigella. NCBI lineage: Eukaryota > Metazoa > Arthropoda > Insecta > Lepidoptera > Tineidae > Monopis > Monopis laevigella. The sequence goes on from OX381578.1 coordinate 19,629,762, forward strand.
GGGGTGTGTGTAAATTTACCTTAACGCCTGATGTACCCATCCTCACCCGGTTGCTACATTATTCTTAGCTAACGCAGTAATTTATATCATTGTATAGAATATGTAAAAAAAATAAGTAAATTTTATTTGAAAAATAATGAATGACAAAAAAAATGTGGAACCAGATATAATTATTTTTCAACAATTATATAACTGTACCATAAGTTTTTGCTAACTGAGTTTACTGTAGCCAATAGTAACTATAGATAGGGATCAACAAATAAGACAGCTTTATTTGAAAAACAAAGCGATCCTATTGGTTAATCGCTATCTATAGTTACTAGCGATTAAAATAAACTCATGTAAATATAAGAAGATAATTACTACTTAGAATCTACAAATTATTATGTGTTGTATGTTGTAAAATGTTCAAGGCAATGATTTTTTCGTAAATTAAGACCTTCAATTCTAGTTTTACCGACAAGAAAAGTCCAAGCTAGCACTTTATTTTATATAGTCTATATTATGTATACATAAAATAATGTTGTTGAGTATATACTAATTATGTATACATAAAATAATGGACTGTTTGTTTGTTCCGGATAAACTCGAAAACTACTCAACCTTTTTTTTTAAATAATAAACATAGTCTGCGTTTGACCTCAAACTTACCTGCAACGAAGATTTAAAATAATATTTCACTACACAAACTACACTACATAAACTCTATTTTGAGCGACTAACAAACATGGGCTGTATTTTATTTTCGATCTAATAAAGTTCGATTGTTTTTTGATAAATTAAACGGCAGGTGAAATCGCAGGGCAAAGTTAGTGCTTAATAATACTCGTAAAAAGTATGTATCTGAATATTTTCACTGCTCTATGCAAAGAGCGCGTAAACAAATACAAGGGAGAGCAAACGAGAACAAATGAATAGAGTTTAGCGAGTAACCACGAAGATACTACGAGCAATTTGTGATGTCTGGAGCGCGGGCTTTATTCACACTTTCAATTGTATCACAATCTTTCTATATGTGTGTGTGTGATGATCCTCACAATTATTCACAGGGATTGTATAATAGATATCTAGTTAATTTGAAACGTATAATATCGCATAAGACACGCGCAATCTTACTACTATAGTATTTTATAAGAGTGCTAGTTAACAAAAATAAAAATAAAAAATATTGTATTGATTGAGACCTTTATAGAGGTATGGATTTTTTATTTGCCTATTAGATCCGTAATTAAAAAACTAATATTTTTAATTTTAATTTAATTTAAAATAATAATATGATATTCAAGTGAATTTAAATAAAAACACAATAATTTATAGTTTAAAATCTAAATTTTCATGAGTAATTATTTGTAGGAGTTTTGGATTATTTTGTAATACATATTGAAGGGATGTTTTTCGTTTTAAAATAACATCAGCTGTATTTTTTTCTGATTTATTGTTAAATAATTTATCGTATGGCACACTTGTAATATTTTTATTGCTGCAATCGCAATCAAGCTGTTTAGCGATTTCTTTGATACTTGAATATTGTGTCGATGCATTACGATGATTAATAACTTTTTCTGCAAATGGCATTTGAAGATGTGTGATTTCAATGGGGTCAATTGATATTTCTTTTTTTTTATGAGTATCACTTTCAAATTCTGTTGTAATTCGTCTATAATTATCTTCATTATAGTCTACATATGCATTAATTTCTGATTTTTTTTTAGCGTTTAACCTATCTTGACATTCCATAACAGGACATTCTGTATAGCGAATAAAGTTATCAGTTTGTAGTACTTCTAATGATGATTCTTCAGACTTTGATATTTCATTAGTTTTTACTGCTAAATTATTTATTTCTAATGTAGATGTATGCGAATGCTGTTTACTTGGTGGCATCTGATCATGGCAGTAACATTTTAGAGAATCTAAATATTCTTTTACTTCTTCATATTTATTACATTTTGCGTATATAAATTGCCTTTGAAGTCTAAAATATGGAAGTTCTACATCAGAAGGAATAGTTTCAGAACTACCATAAACTTTTACTGGTATATCTGTGGTATCACCTTCAATATTAAATGGTTGGTTTGTACAACTTTCATCTTTATATATAGGATCTTCAAAATTAATTTTATTATCATTTATATCAATTAATATTGTAGACGCAGCTCCCTGCAATTTCTGTTGTAATTCATAAAGTTGCAGTTCAACTAATTTTTGAAAATCTAATAAAAATAGTATTTGTTCGGGTAATAATTTTAAACTAAAACTAATAAATTTTATAAATAATTTTTGAATTTTTGTAATTCTTGATATCCATTGTTCATTGGTTTCATTTATTGTTGTATCGTTTTCTGTCATAATTTTCAGATATTCTGTTTTTTCTTTTAGTTTATTTATTTTATCTTGTAATTCTTTAGTAAATTTGCTTTCCAACAGCATTTTTTTTAATTTACATTTTCTTCTTTCAGTACACATGACATACATAGAAGCAGTTGTTGCTTTGGATTCTAACTCTCTATTAAATGCACGAAATGTATCATTTCGATCAACAATAATTGAATGTACCATATTTTTGTTTTTATTTTCATCGTCATACAAAAGCTTCTTATAATATTTGTTTATTTTAGTAATTTCATCATTTAACTTATTTTTCAAAACCGTTTCTAATATGTCTTTTTGTTGTTTCATTTTTGTTTGTATTGCTGATCTTGAATCGGTAATGATGTTTGCATAAATGGCGTTCAGTACATCTTTTATTTCTATATGTAAATTATTTTCCATTTCTTGTAAACTATTTTCGAAAAAAATATTTATTTCATTAGCCATTGCTTTCTTCTTTTCCATTAATATGGATTTATAAATAATTTTCGTTTTTTTCTTTACTCTTTCCATTTCCATTTCCAAATTAAACATCCAAATTGCCTCATTTTCAGAAATCAGTTTATCTACAACTTTTGTAAAACGTTTTTCTTCTTCACTAAAAGCAAAGCCACCAATACGAAGTATACCATCATGTGTGTTACTTCTAATTACTCTTGAAGTAAAAGGTGGTTTTATTTTAATAAACGGAATAAGAAGTATATCACTTGGTGGAATCCACTCTTCGCTGTTCTGTGAAAGCTCTTCAAGTTTTTCAATATCATCAGGTTTTTCTTGGGAACTATTATCGTTCAAGTATATTTCTGCATATTGACTAGTGACTTGCTTACTGTTTGATGTCATGAAACTAAAATAATATAATAGTAAGTAAATAAAATATAAAGAGATATAAAAGTAGGTACAATAAAGATACACTACAAAAAAAATGTTTTTGACTCACATTCATAATGACATTTTTTTTTCGAAATATTAAAATTATATTTCAAATAATAAATGTGAAAGCAGAAACTATTTTTACTATACAGTTCAGCGGAAGCAAAATAAAATTATAAATTAGTACCTATGTGTTTTTATGGTGTGTATTTTGAAAAGTAATATATTTATAAATATTTTGATTATGTTTATTTATATTGTTATAAAAATGATATTAATATTTAAAAATTCAGCCGAAAACCTCAAACGGCGCAAATACTTAAATCTAACTGGTGATTATGTATTTGAGCCTTTTGGGGTTGAAACCATGGGACCGTGGGGACCGGGAGCACATGAAATTTATAAGGAGATTTCGAAGCGTTTGGTTGAAACATCTGGTGACCAAAGGGCTGGCACGTTCCTCGGTCAACGTATTAGCTTCGCAATACAGCGAGGTAACGCAGCCAGCCTTTTGGGCACACTTCCTTCTGGCAGCGATCTGGAAGAAGTGTTTTTGTTATAATATATTTATTTTATAATTTATTAGGGGTTTATTTTGTAATAGGTATATTTAAGTTGTTTATTTTGTTAACAATTATAAAATGTATACTTATATAAATTATATTATAATAAATTAATACACACATGGATTTTGTAAAATAGTTTAAAAATATAATAAAATAAATAGTATAATAATAATTATTTTAATAATAAATTATATGATTAAATTAGTAAAAATTTAAATAACCTTGTAGGTTATTTAAATTATGTTTATTTATTTATTTATATATTTTTTATTAATATTTAAAAAAAATATATATATAAATATATATTTTCTCGAGATGATATATTTCACTCAGCCTGCAGCTGGTTATAATCAAACAATCGTCCATCAGCCCGACGAAAAGATTGTTGATATATATAAAAATTGTTCATTATAGGGTAATTAATTTAAAGGACCTTCATTTTCTAATTGCGGATATTGATCAGTAGTTACACTATTTGATAAAAATCTGGAAATTATTCATGTGGTATTTAAGGCAGCCTGTTTTTGCATGATATAAATTTTAATGTTATTGCTTATTTTTTCACAGTATCTTTTTTAATTAAAGGTTACAACTCCAGTACATCCCACTATTATTGGACCTATTGATATATTTTATTTATATAGTCTTATCATTTCTCTTTTCAATGGTTCGTATTAAATACATTTTTCAATTTATTTATTTCGAATATTATAATCTGATGGTACTGATATATCTATTAAATAGGTGTGTTTCGCAATTCTGTCTGTGTATACTATATCTGGTCGATTGTGAGGAATTATTGTATCTGTTTGTATTGTTGTCTCCCATAAAATTTTAGCTTCTGAATTTTCAATAACGTTTTTTAATTCGGTTTTCCACCACTCACGGTTAATATTAAATTTATGTTTTTGCATTTGCACCCAAAAAATATATTTAACAATATTGTTATGTCTATGAATGTACAAATTATGAGCTACAACAGAACATCCAGATGTAATATGTTGTACAGTTTTATCTTTTTCACCACAAAGTCTGCATTTTCCATCAATGTCCATTTTGTAAATATCTCTTTGTTGTTGTTTGATAACTATTGCTTGATCTTGGATTGCAAATGTGCTTATTTCCAAAATGCACGGGATATTTTTTTTTTTTTTAACCAGGAAAAAGAAAGTAATTTATTTGTAAATTCGTTGTCAATGACTTTTTTAGGGAATTGACCCCTTAATGGTTTTTGTCTCCATTTCTGTTGTAAATAATCAATTTCATATTTTTTTTTAATTTATTTCATTAATATCATTTTCATTAATTTTTAATTCTTTTATGTAATTAATACTTTCTTTTACAATACTATGTTTTTCTTTTATATTTTCAAAATGGTAAATGGGTTTTGTCAATAAGTCTTCGGAGTTTTTCAATTATTCGTTATAAAGTATATTGTTTCTTTTATATAATAATTCCAAATTTAAAAGGCCTCGGCCACCTTCTTCAACGTTTAAGTATATTCGTGTATTATCGGAATTTTTTGATGAACTTTGTGAATTGTCAATTTCTTTCTTGTTTGTATGTCTAAATCTTGGATATTTTTTATAGTGTAGTCAATAACACCAAATGAGTATAAAAGTATAGGTACAGCAATTGTATTAATTGCTTTTACTAGATTTCTAGCGTTTAGATGTGTTCTGCATTTTTTTTTTAGTCTTTTTAAATATTCACTTCGGAAATTTTGTTTAACTTCATTATAATTATTTTTTCCATGTTCACTAATCCCCAAATTAACAGGACATCCAGATGTAATATGTTGTACAGTCATCTTTTTCACCACAAAGTCTGCATTTTCCATCAATGTCCATTTTGTAAATATCTCTTTGTTGTTGTTTGATAACTAATGCTTGATCTTGGATTGCAAATGTGCTTATTTCCAAAATGTACGGGATATTTATAATTTTGATCTATTTCTAATTCATATATTTTTAGTTGATTTAATAATTGCATTCCCTGACCAAATGTACATTTACCATTTTTGATATGAAGTATGTTACATTTTTCTATTCCAAATTCCATTTTGATATCATTTGTAAATATCTCAGTAGTATCTATTAAATTATTTAAATCTCTTTAATTTTTAGCAAAAAATAAAATAAAATATAATATTAATAATAAATTTCAAAGCTAGCTAACTTATATAAGTGGAAATATTTACGGATCTATACTTCTTTTCCAAATTAATATCTCCTATGTCTCACCCAAATTTCATTCCCCCCTTGACCGGTCTGAGCATACGGACCACAGATTATATAGTAATATGTACTGACGGACTGGTGGCCTGAGTGAATAAAATTAGGTTTGACTTTTTCTTAAAATGTCACGTTACACCCGCTCCATATTATATTTATGTATTTTATTTTATTTGTCTTCATATCATTTCATAATTTTTTTTTAAAATGACCACCAAATGTATCATCATACACCGTTTTCTGGGAAAATTCCAGGTAGTAAAAACATTGTTAAATTGGTTAATACTCCAGAATTTTGACAGCTAGAAATTTCCCTTCTTTTTTTTTTTTTTTTTTATTTTAAATTTATTTTAACATAGCACTGGATACAAGTCCATCTGCCAAATTTCCCTTCATTTAGTTTTCACGAAAAGTTAGGCTTTGGTTATCAAATCAGATTCCAAACATTTTAAATTAAAATTTTAATTATATAAACTATGCATTAATTTGTATAGCATTAATTTATATATATAACATAGTTTATATAATTAAAATTTTAATTATATAAACTATGTTTTAATTTATAAACTGGCAGTTTATAAATTAATACTAAATATTAACTTTAATCGTAGAGCTCTAAAATCGTCTATAAATATCTCGGACCGGAGATTTGTGAGTCTCGAGGAAGCTTAAGAAAGAAGAAGAAGTGTAGCTACAGTGACAGTGATCGACTGGTTCTCATCCTTGAAACCTTGAACGTCGAGAACCAGGCCCGATCCTGTCACACTTCCTTGAAGACTCCGGATCCTGGAGTTGCGGCCTCCGGGATTTGCCTAGACTCCACTTCGCTCGGGCGTTTGCTCTGAGGGTTGGAGAACCACCTTGTGCTGCAGGACCTCGCCTCGGGCTTCGAGCCTTGAGTGACGGGGCCACCTGGCTTCTCGTCTCAGGCATTGGCCTGAGAGACGAGGCGTCGCCTCATCGTGTGCGGCTGCTACATTCGTGCATGCTTGCTGCTGCTGCCATCGTGCCGCCACACTCCTGCTTGCCTGCCTACATCTGCTGCCGTCGCCTGTCTACGTGCCAGTCTGCGTGCCAGTCGACGTGCCAGTCCTCGAGCCTGTCCCTCGTCAGTTCCTCCAATCTTCCCATACTATACGGTCAGAGTTTTAGTTTATAATAGGCATATCCATTGTAGGCAGGGCCAACATTTATTAGCATTTACATTTATTCTCTTACATAGTTACTGTACTCAAAACCAACTTTACTTGTAAATATATCTATTTTTAATAAACTTGTTTTAACCCAACCTAATCTTTTCATTTTGGGTTTCGTTGACGTTTTTTTGTAGCCGCTACAAAAAAACGTACGAAACCCAAAAAAAAACAAAAAATGTTGTCAAATAAAATACGTATAATTCACGAAAGCAAAAAAAACATGTAAACAAACAGCTGTTAAATGTGAAATAGGTTTTTAAATTGTCGGATTTCTGAAGAAAACACAAAATGCGTCAAAAAAATTAAAACATTCCTGTGTATTAAATAATAATTAATCGAATGAAATAAAGTTATAAATTAGCTTCAAATTAGGTACATCTGAATAATAAAAACATTGGTTTTCTATTTTATTAGTATTGTTAGTATTTTTAAATGTTTGTAATAAAAAAAGTAACTAGCAAAATCACCTAAAATAACAACGTCTCTTCAACTTACTTGTTATTATTATGCTAACAAATATTATTACGCTATAAGGCGAACTTAAATTTTTATGAATGAGAAAATATGTACATTTGTTTGACAACACCACTATAGTGCCTCGGAGAGCACGTTAAGCTTCAGTCCCGGTTTCACTATACCATTTCTATAAAATAGATGTGATCATATATCGTTAAAATTAATTTTCACTGTTCAGACATATATATATATATATATATATATAATATATTAGAGTCAAAATTATATTAATAAAATTGTAATAGTTTTAGTAAGTACCTTATTATATTTATATAATAAAAACAGTTTGAGAACCACTTGTTTTCTTGTTTAAATGAAATTTTTAGCTATCGTGAATAGTGTGAAAACTCTGTGGTATGAATTTGAGTACCTATATCTAGTTCATAATTCCTAAATGTTAAAGCGCTGTGATATTTTTTTTTTTTTTCATAAATAAAAATCTCATCACGTCACGAGTGCCTTACGGCCGAAACGGCCTCAAGGAACCCAGCGGAATGGTTTTAATCCCACCTCGTCGTAGCCGATGGTATGAGTCTAAACCAACAAGTGGCTAGCTCGTCGCGATGTTTGAGTACTTACTTAATAACCCATCTATAAACAGTTTCACAAATTGGTATAGTGAAACTTAAAAAAAAGCTGATAGTGTAAAAAAGAAAACTAATTATTTAAGAAATCGAAATCATTATTTTTCTAGAAAATTAAAGTTTGCTATTCAAATGGGCATGCTTGTCGACAGCCTACCTGTGATTAGCGAGCTACGTGATGTAAGGCCAGCCCGAGGAGCGGGCGCCGCTGGATTTAATTAAATACTTCCTTCTACCACCCACTACCTATATTTCAGCTCCCCGTTACTTGCCTTATCTCCTGTACTCCTGGTAACTACATAGCATACTACTTTGTAAACGTGACGTTTAGCATTCCCAACATTTTGTGGAATTTTAATTAATTGTTCTAACCTATCCGTTATTTAAATGAAGTATTTTGTTATGAGCGAATTTAACAAGACAGTAAGGTTAAGATAAAAATTAAAATAGGACAGCTCCGTTGCTTTGAAGTGTCAGAATGACGACTTATGATTCTATACAAATTATGTGAGATGAATTTGGCCGTAGACAAGGTAACGCCCGGTTTATTGAAGATTTTAAGTATTACTTAAATAAATGAATAAATATCATCACGGATGCCTTACGGCGCCTGAAATCCCCAGCGGAGAGGGTTTTAATCCCACCTCGTCGTAGCCGATGGTATGAGTCTATCTACACCGAACAAGTGGCTAGCTCATCGCGATGTTTCGATAGACTAAATAAACCCATCTATAAACAGCTTTACAAGTTGTCATAGTGAAATTGGGAACGACAGCTTAACGTGCTCTCCGAGGCACTAGTGGTGTTGTCAAACAAATGTATCTGCATACATATTTATTTAAATTAAAAATTCATTGGTACACACCGGGGTTTAAACTGGGGGCCTAAAAACTATAATATATTTAAGTACATATAAGTATTACTTAAATGAAAGGGCCGCAAATTTTACGACCGCCCATTTCGTAACTGCATAAATTAGCCGCAAAAGTAGAGCGATCTATGCCCCGCAGAGCCCCAGTCATGGATTTGTAGGTTCCTTAACATCAGGTGAATACAAAGTCAGATGCCGTGATCTAATAAAACATAAAAAGTCCCTGAAGTATGCCACGGTTGGTAGCACTTTGTATATTTTTATTTTTTTAAATTTATTATGGAAATAAATAAATATGCTTGGAAACAAGTCCTTCAGCCAATTTGTTATTTTTTTATTTTCTAATGTTACTACAAGTTAAAATAAATAATAGGCATGGAAAAAATATTCTTAATATTTATATGTTTTGCCGATTTCTCTCAAATATGATTTCCAATATTAAAAAAGAGACGAAACACTATTATTTTATTAAACAGATTGTTTTATTTAAAATAGTGTTTATCTCAATAAAGTTTTTTAAGAATAAGGGGAGTTATTGATAACCATGTTTAAATCATTACAGTAGTAAGTTTATTACTAGGTTATAAGTTATCAATAACTGCAATTGTGATTAAAAAAATAAGTTTAAACTAATATGACTTTATTAATAAAAAACTAATCGAATCCTTTAAAAACACTTTAGTTATAGAAGGTTTTAACTCTTTTACTCATATTTATAACTAAAGTGTTCTCCAAGGACTCAATAAGTTTTTTATGAATACCGTTGTTAGTGTTTATTCAGTAAATAATACGAGCTATCTGTACTCCGCTCTCATTTCGGATGCGGCAATGTCCGTTGGAGTTTAGTCATAACTCAGTCTCGGTTAAAATTATTTCCGTTTGCAGTGATGAGAAAACTAGAGAGGCGGCGAACAGCGATGTAAGTGTTCGCAGCGAACCTCCGCGTAACAGTGCGACATATTTCATTCTTAACGAAGTTAAATTTCCGGGAAAGGTCCTGCAGAGCGTGCGTAACTGTGATAAAAGGCTATACTACTTCCATCCAGTTACAGTAATCATTATTGTGTTACAAAATTATTGCTTAATATTTGTATTGTGAACATTTTAACCCTTTACAAAAAATGAGTGTTTTACGTTTATGGTTTATATATCCGCTAAATGGGTATGATTCAATGCATTTTTTAAGGTAATACCAGCCCCCCTTAGCAAGTCGCTTTTTACGCTCGAACGTTACAGAAGCGTGAAAGAGAGGGAGATTATTTATTTCTTCGAGATTGATTATTTCTGCAACGATAAAAACGAATTTGACTTTATGTTGTAAATGGCAATGCCTTTAATATCAAAACATTCATTGTTTACAAATAAGTGTTGCAAGAACTTGTTTGGTTTTTAAAAGGATTGGTAAAAATAGTGACTTAATGTTATTAATGCCTATGACGAAACTTTTTCATAGAAATCAAAACAAATAATCGTAACGTTATAGCATAAACAAGCGGAAAATTGAAAAAAAAACAATTAGGGCAAAATAACTCTTAAGGTGACACTAAACGAAATTTTTTTTTTTTTTTATTGGTTCTCGACATGTGACTGCATAACCCTTGATGATAAGTCAATTATACAGTCCATGAATAGACCTAACACCAGGATCATTGGAGTTGGTGGTGCCTATATGTCAGCTTAAATAGAGCTTTATTCAGGATTAGATTGTAAGATGGAGGAAAAGCACTTGGCATTATATAATTTAAACCTATTGATATAACCACTAGACCGTCTCCGTGATTTAGTGGTATGAATCCGGAGGTCGTGGGTAAGATTCCCATTCATACTAAAACTGAATACGTTTTTCTATACAGTGTGCCATGGTATAGGTATTTCTAAAATATAATAAAACTAATAGTATCATTATTATTAAAATATTTATGCATTTTATTAATATCTTATATTAAAATTTTAAAGATAAAATACAATGAAAAACGTCCTGGGCCCTATTTCATAAACGTGACAATTGTAATTTACCATGCCAATTTATAATACATTGCTTGGTTTACTTTAAATTATTTACTTTTAACAAACTAAACCAAGCAATGTATTATGAATTGTCATAGTAAATTACAATTGTCACGTTTATGAAATAGGGCCCTGGTGGGCTTTGCCGCTAAAGCGAGGTTCGTGGGTTCGAGTCCCGCCCACCAGGATTTTTAAAATTGTATTTTAACTTTAAAAAAAAACATATATTATTAATATAGTAATCTTATTAGTAAATTTTTTTGTGAAAAAGCGGCCCCGCCTAGTGGTGAAGTCAATGCGCAACTATCAGTTGCGCATGCGCACAAGGTTAATATGACAACAAAGCCGGACCTGGGATGGGAACGCTTTAAAATGAGGCTATACCATCATAAACACCGCAACAAGCTCGCCACTTTTTAGGTGTATCCTCCTAATACTAATGGCCAAATGAAGACAGTTTAATCCCTATGCTGGGTACCCCGAGGCTGTTTAAACGATTCTCGGGAACCAAAACCGTCATGGTATTTATTTATTATTAGTAGGTACAGTATGTTAATTACTTGATATTAGCATAAATTGGTTTTAGGGTTGATATTGTACAGATGTAACAATCGAAAACAAGCTCTATAAGTAATAAATAATTCACGAAACTTACATATTCGTACGTTCAAATATCCAAAACTAAAAACAATCAAAGTTGAAGCTAGTCATCTAAAGTTGTTGGAATGTTTGACGGGCTTATAGTAAACAACAACCATAATTCAGAAAGCTAAGAATAACTTTGATTGTTTTCTTCACATCATATCGGCAAATAAATCTTTGGTACGTTTATCTACGTCAAACTTAATTCCCATGCATAATTCATGTCGATGCCGTGTGAAAAGTTTGCGACTCGCCACAACAAACCTTCACGCCTGACACCTTTTAACGCTAGAAAAGTTTTGGACGTGTTCATAACTTGGTGTCACCTGTAAATATTTAGATCAATTTGCCGGATGATTGTGTCAATCAATTTAGCTTAAATATTGTATAGTTGGGTGTGTTTACCTTAATACTTGTACGAGACCCTTACGGCGCCCGAGACCACCTAGATAGCCCAGAGTACGCAGGTTGGGGGTTTTGTTCCCGCCTCGTCGTAGCCGATGGTATTATGAATCTACACCGAACAAGTGGCCAGCTTGTCTCGGTGTTCTAATCCTAACGTAGTGGCCAAGTACCACGCATAATAAGCTTATGGTTCGAGGTTTTGAAAAAAAAAGTATTTTTAGTATTTTTTTATGGCAAATAAATGACCAATCTACTAAGTACTATAACAGGCCTTTTTGTGACTGTTAAAATACCTACCTAACTGGGAATAAATTGAAACTATATTTGAATTTTTTGGACTTATTTTATTGAGTAGCCATCCAAAATAATTTATTATATTATTCATTACAAATTAATATGTTTATTTGCTAATTATTTACATAATTAAAATACTGCAGCCATTCGCTGCTTTTCCTAACCTAACCCGAAAGAATAATCAACTACATACTTCTTTTGTCTCCCGTCACACGTCCGTGGACCTTCAGACTATGTAAAAAATTGGATTAGTTTAAGAATAATATGGTCAGCTCTCTCCAGCCAGTACCATGGTTGCGTTCCAAAATAGTAGGCGTTACAGTACCTACTACTATCTAACATTATTTTTAAAGACTCATATATTCATAAAAACTTATTGAGTACTTCAAGAAAAATTTAGTTATAGGAAGTTTTGTCTCTTTTACGTATTATTATTTTAATTGCTAAAAAGTTGCTAAATAAGTTTTTAAGTTTTTATGGATACCGATGTTAGAATACCATTGGCTACGACTAGGAAAATAAACCCTTACCACTGGGTACCCTGAGGTCACGAGCACTATAAAGCGCCGTGATGCTATGCATACTACCGAACAGAACTCCTTGTCCTCTATCGAACAAAGCACCATTACACCCATGTAATTAATGGATAATTTGTAAATACATTAGCCGAGTCATTTAGCAGTTGGAAGTCAACCTGCTAATCAGAATAGATGGTGCTGAGAGGGACAAATAAATATGGATTCCATGTTCAATAATAAATAATGAGCATCATGTGTTGTGCAGCGAATTCATGATGAAACGTTGATTAAAATGTCGAATTAATTAACAGGTACGTCACAACTCTGCATGTTATAATAACAATAACTTCATTTAATATTAATATGATTACAAAATAATATATTTTACCCTACTTTATATATGTTGACTGCAGTTATTTTATAATCTAGGTCTAATATATAATATACATAGAATGCAATGTCCGGTTGTATCCACTTAACCGATTTTCGTAGTCTTATTTTTTGTTTGAGACAATGTAAAAAAATATTTTCTCCCTCCCAACATTAAAATAAATTAGGTTATGCAGCGTCAACCAACTTAACTTTCTTATTGGTATAATTTAAAAATGGACGTGTAGCATCAAATTAAATATTTTAGTTGTAGCTTTTTAAAGTCCAATCAATCCTCAATTTTAGCCATACCACAGAAGAAATAATACAAGTACATACCGTTAGTTTTACTGGCGCCTATCAAAAATATTGCTATCCCACCTGGATCATACGTAGACCCCAAGGCTGGATCCGCACAGTGAGATATATACAGGGCGAATTTTTCAAGTGTGCCTTCAAGGCCAAATCCTAAACTATAACAAATAGCGAAAAATACTCAAAGAAGTCTCGGGGCCGATTTTGATAAAAACTTTGAAAAAAAAAATTTCCTAGCCGGGAATCGAACCGGTTGATTTTTTCAAAAACCTAATGATACAGTTTTAGTTTTTATCAAAATCGGCCCCGAGACTCCTTTGAGCATCATTCTCTATTCCTTGTAGTTTAGGATTTGGCCTTGAAGGCACTCTTGAAAAATTCACCCTGTATAATTATGTTCACTGGAGAGGTTATTTTGTTAGGTATCACATTTTGATTGAACCGGCAATCGCCTAATTAATACACTATCAATAAGATTTTCAGGAGTTCGAGAATCCTGACTAAATCTCCTCTACTAGTATGCCTGGCTTACCTACCATATCACTGACTTAGGTACCTATTTATTAATCATCGTCCACACGAAATTATTTATGCTAGGAATATTAAATTTGGACCTTTGAAGATATTTCGGGGCTTCAATAAAATGAAATAAATTATTGTATTTAAATAAAAATGTTCCAGTCACCCCTCACGAAATTTGTCAGTGCTTTTTACTTGTTTATACTCGTATATACACAGACGCCCTGTGCATTCTTCTAACTACTCCATATTTAACTATTTATATGGAGTAGTTATAAAAATGCATATAGAGGGTGTCTGTGTATACATATACTCTATTAATAAGTAAAAAACAATAATAAATTTCGTGAGGAATGACTGGAACCGGGTTGAGTAACTTGCCGTAAAGCGCGAGGATCGTGGGTTTGAGTCCCCCCTTCCAGAATTTTTTTCATTGCAGTTTATCTGTAAATATATATATATACATTTCTAAAACTTAATATAAGGCTCTACTGATGAAATAGAAAAACTTTTCCCATGGAACCATGTGTCGCAAATGAAAAAAAAAAATTAGCTTTCCCATAAAATATGGTTGTTTCAATAATATACTATTATTATATATTTATTTTTTATTTGCGACACTTGCGGTTCCATGTGAAAAGTTGTTGGATTTGATCAGTAGAACCAAATATATTAGCCCAAATTCCAATCTTTTATGGTCACCGTGTATACATAAGTGTAGATGGGTGGGTAGTTCCAAATATACAAAGAGCTTTTTTTATCTTTGACGTGTGACTTCTTATTATAATATTTCATGCTTAGTGAAAGAAGTTGTGAGACCGCATCTGTACCTACACGAATGCCTTGGCGGAGTGCGAGCCCCTGATAAAAAATAACAAGTTGTTTTTTTATTAGCAATTTAAAATCTAGCCATTTATATAACAAAACATATATACCTTTATATTCTGGATAATTATGTGGATGTGAAATTATTTGATGTACTATCGAAACTAAATTTCTTTTTTCATTTGCGACACATAGTCCCATGGGAAAAGTTTTTCTATTTCATCAGTAGAGCCTTATATTAGCCCAAGCTTTTAAATTTACCCTGTATATAGATAATGGAATTCCAAAAAATAACGCCTGATTTAACCAATCATATATCTCAATACTGGATGGTCCAACTCCAATTCCTTTTTAGTAAACTAATATTAAAAAAAAACATTATAATATAAAATTAATTAGGTAGCTAACTATCGAGTTGTTTGTTCAAAGCTATTAGGTATTTCCTTTTGAAATCAGAGTATAGAGACACATACTAAAATAAAGAGCCCAACGACTGGGACAACAAAAAATGTGGCGTAAACAAAGTCTGACAAAATACATAGCAGTAGTGTTTGTTGTTTGTTTTCGAAATTTAAATTCAGTGCAGCGAGTCACGGGGAAAGAGTTTTAGCATTTGTCCGGTGCAGCCAAACTCACATACGGAATTGTAAATTTATTTGTCGGTTTCTTCAAGCCGTGCTGTTGCGAGGAGCTTGGAGATACTACCCTGAAGCTGGACTTCACATTAATTTGGGCGTTCGAGTTAGACTACATTACGTAACGTCACCTAGTTTTTTGTTGTTAAATTCAATTTAGAGAGTTTTTTGTCTCGTTACCACTGCCTATAACTAACTCAACTAAATATATAGGCAGTGGTAACGAGACCGGTCGGATTTCTCGCACAAAACTCTCTAAATTGAATTCAACAACAAAAACGTAGGTGACTTTACGTAATGTAGTCTAACTCGAATGCAAAAACAATCAAGTGGACTAGTCATGTTTCGGTACTAGTCTGTGGGTTTATCATCGATTTCTTGTCGAGATGGTAGTCTCCTTTCAGGGTGCGCTACGTAACGGGTGGTTGAACTGACGATTAGACAGCGATAACTCGTAACGCAATTCGTCTATGTCGCTACCCATTTAGTAATCGCATCATTTAGTCTGCATTATGGGAGCGATCAATGTTCTATAACAACAGTTATTGATCGAGCCCATTCATGGACTTTGTAGGTCTGCTCATCACCAGGTAGATAGAAAGTCACATGCCGTGCAATTAATTAAATCTAATTAAAATTTGATTTTGTTAAATATTTTTGAAACAATATACATATAAATTATTATTATTAATTCTGTATGTTAATTTGTAACGTTTTCAATGCCTAAACTGCTGAATGAGTAGTCAAGCGGGTTTCTATAAGTTCGCTATGCCAACCGACCGGTTGTGTTACGACCTCCTGCATACAGACGGAAAACCCGTCAAATGAACAAAGTCACGTTTCGTTTTTCGTCTGTGAAAGCACTAGGCTCCTGCAAACAGGTAAATCCACAGATTAAAATCAAAACCTAGATAACTCACTTGAAAGTTTTTCATTTGCATGTTCTTATTTTGTTCGTTGGATATTAGGTTTCATTTCGAGGTTAGACTCCTTACTTTATTGTCTGGGCTGGAAAAATGTACATATTTTATTTAAATTATGCATAGATACTCATATTGTTTCTTTTAGTAATATGCGTAATCGCAAGTAAAAAGTTAATTCAAACCTATGATTTTCAACACTAATAGCGGAGTCGGTCACAATGACCCGCGGTCAGGCCTGTATTCTTATTGCCCCCGAACACGATACAAGGAGGTGTTGCGTATAATTTCGCCGGCCTAAGATTGCGCTCTAATATAGGGTAAGGAACCCATTTTTTTTGTATTACAAACATTAGAGAGGACAGATATAATATATCTCTAACCAAGCCGTAGCAAAGTCTGAGTTTTTTAAGAGTTAACTATACTTAATTCTGCGTTAACATTTTCACCAATCATACACCCTCGTTTTTAGTTCTCAAAATTTCCGCTTGGCGCGCTGAAAAAGTCGAATTAGCATTACGTTAGCCT
Organism: Monopis laevigella; assembly: GCA_947458855.1. Classification (NCBI taxonomy): domain Eukaryota; kingdom Metazoa; phylum Arthropoda; class Insecta; order Lepidoptera; family Tineidae; genus Monopis; species Monopis laevigella. The sequence continues at coordinate 19,646,949 of OX381578.1, forward strand.
GGCTGCTTTGTCATCAAATTAACTGTCCGTTTTGTAACAACACCCTAAAATGAGACTACCAACCCGACAAGAAATCGATTTTCCTGAAAAAAAAACTACCGATGATTCATATTTTTTTCTTTGGATGGGAAACGAACCTATGAACTCCGCATACTAACATCAAATGTACAATAATCTATGGAGGCGGTCAGAAACGGTTGTTATGAAAAATGACATAAAATGTCATATATCAAAAACTAAAATTCAAAGCAAATATATTACCTACTTTCTAGTGTTTTAAAAGTATCATTAATATAGGGTAAGGGCTGTTGCTGAATTGCTGTATTTCCTTAATAGTCTGCATTTACCCTGGCGACGATTTGCGACGAGAGCGTGGGCAAAATTGTCGCGCCGAGGAAATCAACTAATTTTCCGGGATATTGTATTTAAAACATTCACTTGGCGTGGACGCAATGTGCCGTAAAAAAAGGCTAGGTCTATTGTTTTCTGCTTATGCCATTTTTATTTCGGAGCAACAATTAGTTCCTTAATAAATAAATAGCGACGCGCCCCGGCTTGGCACCTACATTGCACCAGGGCTGCAGTAGCCCTGGTGCAATGTAACGTGGGATCATTTAACATATTTTCACGAAACATTGTCTTTTCTATAAATAAGCACAGGCTGTTTGGTAGAGGGTTAGCCAAACTTAAGGGCCAAGTACTTTTTTTTTTAACTTTAAACGTTGTACTATTTTCCTTGTTTAACACTTTATTGAACTTTGACAGCTTATTACTAAATGTATTAGTAATTATTTGGTCTAAAATTCATTCATTAGATTGAACATTTTTTAGACAATAAATTTATTAACTAAGCATGTAAAAAAATCCGGATTTTTTTATATTAAAAATGTCATTTTTTTAAATACTGAATTTTGTATTTTCTATATTAAAAAAAATATTGCCTTCTCCATACAAACTAGTAACGTTAAAATTACATATGTAATGGGGAAACCAATTTTCGTTTTATTTCCGAAACATGGTTCCATGGGAAATGTACAACCTCAATTTCATCCTGTGTACAATTCTGAAGAAATTCTCAAAATGATAGTGAAAGCCGCATGAAGTTCTGTGTGCAGTTTAGAAAATCTAAACATACAGACAGACACGGAAAGCGAAGTGTTTTATACTATGTATTAAATATGTGGAATATATTACCCATTTTTCCCACACTGTGTGGTTTGGTACACAATAAAGCCAAGAGCTTAGTACCATGGAAATATAAAAACGTACTAATATTTTGCCACGAGTAGGAATTGAACATACGACCTCCGGCATTGTCAACGGCCTAACCATCATACTATTTGACAGTTAACTTGTATGAAGAACTGCAACTTTAATGATTATTATTCAGACTCGAATCCTAAAAACATTATATGATTATTTTATAGCCCATTTATATTCTCAATATGGTTTATTTTTATAAAGAAAACTACTTTAGGTTGCGCCCTTTTCCAAGTGTAAAAAACATGTGACTTGTGAGTTTACAAGTTGAAGCCTCGTATTAAGCTGTAAGAATAAGTTATAGATGATTAATTAAATTAGATTTTTTCGTAATCCAAGTCAAATTTAAAAATCTACTTCTAAAATGATATAATAATACGATATTGTGTGAATAACTCACATTTTACCATGTGACTTAATCCTTGAAGCATAACTTCATATTGCGAGCATTTTAATGAAAGGCGCTATAAAACGTGTCATTGTAGCGAGTGCGGAGTTTAATGTGTGATATTAAGTGTATCGCCCCCACGGGGTGGATTATGTCCGCCCTATATGGATTATGCCCGCCCCACAGTTTATAAACTTGAAGATGCACCAAGATGACGACTTGACTGCCTAACGCTGGCCTGCATACGGGGATTTATATTCCACAACGTTACGTAATATTGTTATATTATTCAAGCGTTGAATTTAATAAAACGTTATATTTATTTCGTTTTATTTTTTCGTGTGAGCTAAATCAAATTTGCACTTTATTAGTTACTTTTTGGTGTTTCGTTTTTAGTCTGTGGGTTCACCGGTTTTCATGAGTCTATCAATTCTCTTAACAACAATGTTTTAATAAATGGTTTTTCAACAAGAACTTGTTTTCTAAAACAAAATTAAATAAAGACAAAAAATGTATTTTTGTTGAATGATATCTGGCAAATGTCCACCAATTTAAATGATATCTGGCAAATGTCCACCACAAGCACGCTGACAGATGTCGATTCTTTCATCAAAGTTTTTATCACTGTTTGACAAAATGGCGGGACGACATTGTAAATCACATCACAGATTTTGAGTTTTAAGTTCCAATTGATTCGATTGGCTCCATATAGACTCTGTCCTTAACATATTTATTCATTTAATTCTTTATTGCATACAAAATACAAAGGCAGACTTAATGCCGCTAGGCATTCTCTACCAGTCAAACCTTCGGGACAATAAAAGCAGTTAATAAGTGAGGTAGGTGCAATATAGTAACTGAGTATATAAACCAGTGAATATTATATAAAATACTTACAATCTATTATACACTACTTAAATATATCTTATATGTATACATACATAAACTACATATACACAATACTACCAACTACAAAATGAGAAAGGAAACAAACTACCTATGAATTTAAATAGTAATCATATACTCATTTTTTAAATATGACCCTATTTGGTTATTGTCTTATTTTGACTGGTAAATTATTCCAAAGTCTTGCAGCGACAACTGCAAACGATTTAGAAACAAAGGTGGTATGATGGGAGGGGAAGGCAAGGGTTGTATTAAAAGTAGATCGAAGGGTTTTGTCGTGTTGCGATAATATAGCCCCACAAAAAAAAAATCCAGTGGTGTTAAATCACACCATATGGCTGGCCACTTAACAGCTGAGTTTCGTGAAATTATGCTTTCGGGAAATGTGGTTTGCAATAAAATGATCGTTTCTTGGCTGTGGTATCGTCCTGTTGAAACCACCATGTCAGTGATATCCACGTCATCAATAATAGGCCACAGTTGAGCTGTTGACATATCGCGATAGCGTGATCCATTGACCGTTACCGCATTTCCAACGTGCTTGTGGTGGATATTTGCCAGATATCATTTTTAATTCATAATTGCCGAACTTTTCTCTTTGTAATTAAATAAAAAATTTAATCATTTTCATCTATTTTTTTTGTTTTAGAAAACAAAGTTCTTGTTGAAAAACCCTTTATAACCAAATTCATGGTCTGAACTACACACACTGAAGGTTAATTTTAGATAATTGAGGCCCAGTTTACTTAAAATGTAGCGTGATTATTTTTGCTTGTTGGTGTAATATTATTAAAGTATCTGGAGTATTATAATATCATGTAATTACCAGTTATAACTTTTTGTTATTTTTGGCATTCTGAGTCTACACCGAATAAGTGGTTAGCTCGTTGCGGTGTTTGAATAGATTCAATAACCCTTCTATAAACAGTTTTACAAGATTGTATAGAGAAACTAGGACCCCAGCTTAACGTGCTCTCTGAGGCTCTATAAATTAGTGTTGTTTTTAAAAAAATTACATATTTATTTTTATTAAAACAATCAAATCGTTTATTAACTGCACAAAAAATATAAATGAAAAATAAAATAAACAAAAAATAATTATATCTATGTATAAACATAATTAATTACAATACTTATTAAAAATTTTGAAAATAAGACAATGGGCGTAGGGTACCAGGACACTAGCGGCGTTACCCCGTTGAATAGCAATACTGATCCTCTGAACGAGGTAGCTTTTGCACCAGTTGCTTTTTTTTTTACCCAGATCACGGATAAAGTCGCTAGCATCCTCGGGCCACAGAACATTAAAACAATATTTAAACAAAAAATCATTGGAACATATCGGTTTGATCCGATAAGACCCAATTACTGAAGTATTTTTAAGTCTATTAAGTTCTAACCAACTCGAAACCACGTATAATTGATCTGAAAATAAAATTATGTTTTGTCCGTAGAGGTATTAGTGATGAGATCGTAGACTGACGTAGAGTAGAATGCATCTCCGGAATCCAGCTCTATGCCACTGGGTTGCCCGCCTGTAGTTTAGTTGCATTACATTAGGCGCTGCTCGCATTCCTCTTGCTCGAACGCCGTTTGATTTGAAGCTAGAGGTTACCTATGTACAGTCGGCAATTATACTATATAAACATAATAAATCTAATTTCAATTTATATTATATTAGCATTATATTTGGATTTGATCATTCGTATAAGTATCTGTCGCACTATTAAAATGCTTGCGTGTTTTCTTCTTATAAACTAAAGTTATTTAAACGAAGCGTGTGTATATATAAATATATATAAACAGGGTGACTTTGAAAGGATGTACTTTGGAGCTAATATGAAGTTCTGCTGATCAAATCGAACAACTTTTCCCGTGGAACCAAGTGTCACCGTGAACACAAAGTACACCCTTTCAAATTCAACCTGTATGTAGCTACGAAATAAAATATATATATATGTATATATATCATCACGAGTGCCTTATGGCGCCTCAGAGTACCCAACGGAAGGATTTTTAATCCTACCTCGTTGTAGCCGATAGTATGAGTCTACAACGAACTTATCGCGATGTTTTGGATAGACCCAATAACCCATCTATAAACAGTTGCACAAGTTGGTATAGTGACACTGGGACCTACAGCTTAACGTGCTCTCCGAAGCTAAAACACCGGGGTTTGAACCAGAGACCTAAGTGTTTTTTTTTAAGTCTAAGGTCTAACCAACTCGGCCATGTGTAAGGAATAATCTGAAAAAACATATTTAAAAATTACTTGATTGTTTAGGAAGTCATTGTAAAATTATGTGTGTTAATTGTTTATTACGTTAAGGGAGTAGCGAGGTCTGGCTGTCGGACTGACGGGGGTCCTGTGAAGACGGTCTGGAGCACGACAAGCCAATTGAATCATAAAGGCTACACACGTGACCGGGGGCGTAAGCGGCTACTACACTTTATTATTTGTCTTTGCCTTTGCTTTATTTACTAACAAACGCTTTTAGATTACGTTGTTTTAACGAAAACATATTCTGAATAAAGGTTTACGTGGTACTTCGCTAGGCTGACTGACCGGTTTTGATAGCATGTGTTTTTTGATTGTTAAAACCAAAATAGTTTAATTTATTTAATATAAATGAACACTAGGTACTGCAACAAAAACTGAAATGTGCCTTTCAAATATTGAAGCTAAAAAATAAATAATATACAGAAGTATAGTTAAATAATGAAGGTCGCGTAAGAAAGGTCTCTTATCTTCTATGTCAGAGACGTACCTACAGTTAAATATATTTAATATAGATGTAATAAAAATCTTGCTTAATTCTAAATTAAATCATTATAAATTACAAACATAGTAAACAAATCTTCAAACAAAATTTTACCAAGGAGTAAAATCCTGTATTAAGCAATGATAACTGCTGCTTAGGTCCGTGTTAATAAAAGCCTAGTGAGCTAGCGGTGAAGGCGGGCGGTCGTAATCGACTAGAAATACGCTCGACCTCTGTCAAGCTAGAGGCAAGGAGCAACACGTATGTGCTGCGATAACGTTATTACTAGTGGTTTTTAAATACGTTATTACTCACTAGTGATTTTTATATTCTTGTGTTATAGATTTAATTGGTGGTGGTTATTTATGTATATTATTATTGTTTGTTATATTATGTTAAAAGACTATACGGGACTGGCATGATCACTAAGCGACCAAAGTCCCTAAATTAATTTAGAAAAAAAAAAATTAAAAAAAAAAATGGAATTTTATATTCCATGCAAGTTATAATAAAAATACCATATATCATCACGGGTGCCTTACGGCGGCCTCAGGATACTCAGCGGAGGGGTTTTTAAAACTGGTATGAGTCTACACTGAACAAGTGGTTAGCTCGTCGCGATGTATAAATAGACTCAATAACCCATCTATAAACAGTTTCACAAGTTGGTAAAGTGAAACTGGGACCGACAAACACTTAACCGAGGCACTATAATGGTGTTGTTAAACAAATGTACATAAATTTTTAGATTAAAAACTCATTGGTACACACCGGGGTTTGTACCAGGGACCTAAGTGGTTTAACCAACTCGGCCACCACGTTGGTACATTATATTATACACCAAATATTAATATAAGAAATGTATAAAATACATATGCAATATTTTAATGATTATTATAAGATAGGTATTATGAAGATCATAAACTCTCACCTAAGCATTACTAACTCGTGCTTAGGTCCGGCTTAATAAAAGCCCAGTGACAGCTAGCTAGCGGCGAGGGCGGGCGGTCCTAATCGACTCGAAACACGCCCGACCTCTGTCAAGCTCTAGCTTGACTCTAGACAAGGAGCAACACGTATGTGCTGCGATAACGCTATTACTAGTGGCTTTCAAATGCTCAGCCTATGAATCCTTTATAGAAAGCCATTGAGCCTATTTGTTTTACTCGTAACAATATGATGTACGTAAGGCATAATGGTTAGTTTTTAAATTATTTTTACCAAGTATTTATTATACTTTTTAGGTGGGAGGAAGGTCTCTATAACTTCGTTAGGCGTACCGACCGGTCTCGTTACCCATACAGATGCAAAAACCGTCAAATAACCTAGTCATGCTTCGATTTTAGTCTGTGGGTTCACCCTATGTCGAGGTGGTGGAAATGCAATTCGTCATTGTCGCCCCATTTCGAAATCTAATCTAATAGCCGGCATAGTGGGAGCGATCAATATTGTTTAAGAACAATTATTGATTGATCTGATCACCATCAGGTAGATGTCGCGTGTCACATCTACCTGGTCACATGACGTGCTTCAATAAAAAAAAAATACAGGGCTTCTGGTAGAGGGGTAGCCAAAATTAAGGGCCAAGTAGGTAATTTCAGTATTATGACCATTGGGCCCAAAGTTTGAACTTCAAAGTTGTTTCTTTTTTTAACACTTTATTAAACTTTGTAAACTCATTACTAAATGTTTTAGTCATTATTTTAGTCTAAAATTGCATTCATTAGATTTAACATTTATTACACAATAAAAAAAACAATGTATGGATTAACAAATGCATTAACTAAAAACATGTAAAAAAACCGACATAATAATAGAAGAGCTTAGTTTGTTAGCAGTTTATTGTAAAAATTGCTACCTATTATTATTATATTTTATATAATATTTAATTTTATTAATTGATAGGACTTAAAAAAAAAATACATACATATTGCCACGGACACAAAATATAGGCTAGTACTATGTGTGCCAAGAGCAATATATTAATTTTATAAACACCGAGACCAAACTATACAGAAAAACGTACTGATATTGTTTTGCCTTAAGTTGGAATCGAACCTCGACGACGTACTCTGGATATAATGTCAATGGCACAATTACTGGACAACGGAGGCGGTACTTATACATAAATAAGTATTAAGATAAAATAAAATTCATATACTTATTACTAATTAACTATTTAATATACTTAAGTTAAACCACAGAAGAAATAATAATAATAGTACAGGTAGTTAAACTTAAAATGATACCAAAATAATAAGTAAAATTCGCTGGTATAAGTTAAAGATTCTACTTTGTTTGAAAAACACAGTGCTTTGAATAAAACTATTTTTTAGTTTGTGGCTACTTATTTCTCATTCCAGGAACTGGTTGCCGTACAGTAAATTAAACTTTGGAACTGGTGATATCTTACGGAAACTCACATTAAAACTTTTGTGATTCTTAAAGCTTCCCTAATGAAACACGTCTTCAATTTCTGTAGCCGAGTCGTAATTAAATAAATTGATCATTAGTATCATAACTTGGAGCTGGTAACTTTGTCCTGGATGGTCCACGTGACTTGACTGCTTACCGCTTTGTCATCTTCTGGACAAAGAGATAATGGTTAGTTATAGGGCACTAACTTTGTTGGAAATGCACCTGGAGTCTGGATCTTTATGGTGAATCGGCATACTAAGGTATACGAGTACATACATATGTACCAACACATTGCTATGTATGAGCCATAGAATAGCCTTTTTTTTATAGGAGATGTATTAAACGTATTTTTTTACATATGTATAAATACTTTTTTAAACATAGAAAGTTCTCTACAATCTATTTATATTATCCCAATTAAAACTTACTTATATGTAGAGCTTCATCAACATATTATTCTCCTGGTGTAAATACACCTCGCTAGCAAATTTTAGAAAAATTGGTTTAGTAGTTTGGTCGTAAAGCCACAGAAGACAGAATAGTTTCTTTTATTGAGTATTGATTTAAAACTTTTTTCTTTCGTTAACAAATGCCTAGATAATTTTTACTTTTCAGTTTATGAATAAACACACTTTTCTTATTATTTTAGGTCTTTTACCTATTTAAATTATTTATTATTAAGAGAGCATTGTACAAAATAAAACCTGCAGCCGTCCGTTTATCACCAAAACGACAGAAAACGCGAGTGCTTATAGCGCCGCCCGCCCAGCGCCTTTGCAACATATTTCACTACATAAATCATAACTTTATTTCCTCTCGGTCGCGGATGTTGGATCCGAGAAAAGCGTCTCGCCGAGGTGTCTTTGAAATGGCTTTAAGAGTTCGTCGAGTATACCGCAACAAAGGACGCCAAAATTCAATTAGACGAAATGTAGGCGGATGGAGAGACGTAAACCATACTTTCTAAGTACCTTTGCAATTTAGTGCACCAACAGAGCTAAGTTAATTCAATTTGAAATGGTTCCTCAGTGGTTTGTCTCCGAATGCAATGTTCTTTTGGACCGGATTTGTTTTATGAAAGAATATTATTTAGTATTCGAATTAAGAATATTATTTATTAAAGTCATGAAATAAACAGTTTTTAAATCTAAAATGTTTTTTTTTTTGTTTTGCCAGTAATGTGTAATGTAAAAAATATAATTAATATGTGTATATTTCAATGTTAAAGTTTTTTTTCCGTTTGTCAACAATATGTAATGAATGAAACTATTGATGAATGTAAGTGAATGTGTTAAGACACAGTTAAAAATAGTATGGACATGCCTTTCTGAATATTTATTTTGGATGTATGTTCAAAAATGTGCGCGGCTCAGCTAGTAGTATATACTTTTTATTGGAGCACGGCATGTGACTTTGTATCTACCTTGTTGCGGCTAAATGATGCGGTAACGAAATGGGCGAAGACGAATTTGCATTACGAGTAAATTTTAATTTCCTTGCTACTTTATCGTCAAATCAAACGCAGTTTCATACTCGTAGTCTAAAATTACACCACCTCGACAAGAAATCGAGATGCAGTATGCATCCCCATAGAGATGTCTCCAGTAAAGCGACAGACTATAACCGAATCATGACTAGGTCATTTAACGGGTTATGCATCTGTATGAGAATGTATAATAATCCAACAAATTGAAGATAATTTACGCAATAAAATTGAGCGTTACTTTGGTTATATTGTATTGCGTTCCGGCCAATTAGCACGATGAAAGCGGTATATGGAAACAAAAGCCCATGAATTTATTGTTAGGTTACTGGCTTAAGTTATTTAAGTGTTCGCGGAACGAGCGGTATTCCCACAGACCTGAGATAGTAGACAGACCAAGTCTATAGTTTCAAGTATAAATTTATCGTGCCTTATTATTGGTACTCGTAAAATGTATCATCGCTTTTTAAGTTTCCAGTACTTCCAGTGTTACAACTTGACTGTTCACAAACTGAACCCAAACTTTGAGATCACAACTGGAGTGTTCATAAAATCAGTTTTTAACAAATCCACTAGCACTAACTGATCCACTAGTAAAAATGAATCATTGAACATAAATAATCATATAATGAGGCCTAAAATTTAAAAGAATAAATCAATAACTTTGGCGTGTTTTGTTTTGCGGTCACTACACCAAATGTCTTTCTAAGTTGACTTGGTGGACGTGCTGTTCCATCACCATTACTTCATTAAAATATGTATATATCTTCTGGTACTATTTACGTTCTGTAGGTTTTCCAAATATTTAATGTATAATTTATTTTTATTTCTTTGTCCTGGTCCAAGCAAGGGACTAGGTAGGCCTGTAACATGTAGACCAGAAACAACTATACTAATACAAACACTATACGCCTTAGCACAACAGCACCCATAGGCTCGATAAATCGATAAAATCGACACATATCGATTTTATAAATGAATGTCCATACATAAACTTAATTTTATCGACTATCAAACTATATCGATGTGGTTATGCTAAGCCCCTAAGATAAAATGTAAAGCAAAATGTAGATCGTGCAGGCGGTCAGTAACGTAGATTTGACATTTTAAATGAATAAATGATTTAAATAGGACCGAGGCCCAATAACTCCGTCGTGTTGATTGGTGCCGTTAAATGCTTCAAAAATTTAACGATGGTGACTCAAATGCCATGCTCGACATACTTACAGGTGACGAAAGCTGGATTTACTATTAATTTTATGGTTATTTTTGTGGCTTCGTTATTCGAAGCCACAAAAATACTTACAATACTTTAAAACTCTTTCATTAAAATCCCTGATTTATATGTCGTAGTACGTTCACTTCATGGCGTTCATTGAGACTTTCTAACCAGATCCGTTATCTGTGCATGTTATATTCCCGTGCACACGATGCAGCTTCCTGCGACAATTTATCATGAATCTTTAATTAAACTTTTGCAGACAGCGAGACGCGAGCATTGTCTTATACCTAATTCTCTATTGCGTAACCAATTGTACAATAAGTAAACATGGATAAATTTAGTGTGTTTCAGACGGCAATGAGCTTGAAGATGTTGTTAAAAGTTGTACGCTAGTTTATTAACTAGAATTATTGTGGTTTATTGGTGTTATCCTAATTATACATTTTATTATACTTACAAACTTATTTAATAATTTATTAAAATATTTTAGTTATTAAACCAAATTTACTATGGTTATAGTAGAGACTATGATTATAGTAGAGACTATGATTATAGTAGAGACTATGGTTATAGTAGAGACTATGGTTATAGTTGAGACGTAGTAGAAGAATAATTTCTTACCACTCTTATCTCGCTCACCTTGTCAAATAATAAACAATTGATTTATTTTTAGTTTTTTTTTATAGGAGCACAGCATGTGACCTTGAATCTACCTGGTCTTAAGCAAACCTACAAAGTCCATGAATGGGGTCGATCAATAAAATGTTGTTTAAGAATACTGATCGCTCCCACTATTACAGCCTCCCTAGTGGTTGCGCCTTTGGCGTTGTATCCGGAGGTCGTGGGTTCGATTCCCACCCATGGCAAAAAAAATAGTACGTTTTTTTTTGTACAGTTTGTCATGGTCTGGGTGTTTATAAAATATAATATGTATTATATCGTTGCTTCTGGTACACATAGTACAAGCCTAGAGCTTAGTTTGTGACCAGAGAAATATGTGTAATTTGTCCTAAATATTATTATTATTATTATTCTGGCTAATCGATGCTTTTTTTTTATATGAGCTCAACATGTGACCTTGCATCCACCTGATGTTATGCAGTATGCAATGTACAGGAATGATAGCAACAAGCGGATGCATACAGGTGCACCGCTGTTTGTCATCAATATGCCGGCTTAAGATTAGACTATTCACGCTTCGTTTAAAGGACTCTAGGTCGTAGGTAGTATTCGCACGGATTCGGCTTGCAATAGAGTTGGCAGTTGTGCGCGAGTAAAATATATAAGTAGCATGGGGTCAATAAACTTTATTCTTGATTTACGGCGTTCATAATTAAGGATACTGCATTCGTCATCGCGCAGTCCTTGTTATCCATACAAAATTAAATTTCTATTTTCCAGTATTTCTCCACTACTGGGTCGCAGAATTAAAATAATATTTATGTTAGTCATTGTACTTATTATTTTTGGACATTTTATTCTAATTAGAAAAAAATAATAATATGAATAATATAAAAGTATTTTTTACAACAGAACGATTTTTAAGTACAATTACCAACATAAAAATAATAATTGGACTACGACTAATACCCTATGCAATGTTGAAAGTACGTTTGTATTTTAACCATGAAACTAATAATAAAATATGAAACTGCCATGTGCCTTAAATGGCCTATAAAAAGTAATTTCAAACGAGTTTGATGCCGCCATATTCTGTTCTCACTTCAACCAATCAACGCTCACGGCATGCTTGTGTTCTCACTTTTTTTTTATTGTATGGCGGCGGCCAACTTCTGTTCTCAAAACTGGAGAATAAATGTCGATGATTTTAACCAATTTCTACGCCGTCTAATGTCGTATAAAATTAACGTAAATATTTAATATTATTTATTAGCTATCTACAGCATTTTGTTTAACCGTACTGTTTTAATGAGGTGAATTTTATATAAACATTAAAAATACTAAAGCTGTACATATAGCTACAAAAACTATAAAACATTTCATGTACATGTATTATAATGCAATTATTATTAAAGCAGATTTTATATAATGTTTCAGTTGTCAAAATGTTCAGGCAAAGCTTCAGGCCATAATGTTAATTATGACAATATCATCAATTTTCCAGTTTCATTTTTAGTGACTAACAACCGCTCCACCACAAGCGTACAATTTCATGTCACTAACATAACCGCTCCACCACAAGCGTACAGTTTTTAATTAAGTATAATGGAAGCAAATTGACCAAAATAAAACTAAAAAGTCAAGGTTTTCGTTTATAATAATATACTTTAAACCGTTTTTCAGAACAGTCAATATTTACAATTTAATATGCTTACTAGGTTTTCGTTTAATTAATCATAAATTCAATATTATATTTTGTATTTTTACAATAACTTTTCTATATACCTAGATTTAATTAATTAATATACATAATAACAATTTCCTTATAAGACCTTTTTTATAGAAAGAGGTATCATTAGATTTATAATTTGAACCCCAGAGCACGGAATCACTCTGATTCCGTACTCTGCGATTTGAACCAACTTTGTTGTTTAAAATTTGGTTAAACTTATAATATAAATAAACATAGATTGCATCATGTTAACAATTAATTCTATGCAATTTATTTAACAGGTCAAAAGGTTTCGAACCTTGTTAACAAAACTTTAAAAAACGTTATGAATTATTTATATATGACTATACCTATTTGATACACATACCAATAACTATATGTTGTAAATATAATGCATCCCAACCTCAATAATTTTGAAAAATAATTATTAACTTTCGTTGTTCTAAGTTTTCCTAAAGTCATTGATTATATAATAATAAATAATAAGACGCTTTCCTTAAAATATATAAATTAACCAATATAACATAAAGATACGAGACTCGTAAGAGACAAAAACCGTAAAGTAACCTAGTCATGTTTCGGTTACAGAGTGCGTTTACGAAATGGACACTTTATTTGTCAATAAAGCAGCAATTGCCAATTTACCTTTGCCGCCATTACGGCATCATTTAGCCGCTATAGTCAGAGCAACCATGCTGTTTATCTACAATGTATAGATCAATCCTATTCATGGATATTGTAGATCTCTTACCACCAGGCGGATACATAAAAAAAGTTATATTATGTCTGTAAAGTCTTTATGCTGATTATTTATTACAGACACTGAATAATAATTATAAAATGTATTGAATATTGAATAGCATTTGCATTTTTATGAAAACATTAATTACAATTTTAATTCTTGATTTAAAAATGAAGCAGACAGCATAATCACTCAGATGTTTGAAATATATTTATTTCAATCTATATCTGAGAAAGAAATAAGATTAGTAATTTTTATTTGGATTTGAATCTCAATTATTAGATATAGGTACATAATAATTTTGCTATTACATTGCGAGTAAATAGTGCCATCTTTTGTATTGGTACATAAGGCATTTTTCAGGTATGTACCTACGTAGTTTTATTTTTTATAAATAAAGCTAGAGTTGGTTAAAATGGGTTAAATTCAAGTTAATAATGTGGTAGGCCTTCACTATTAACTATTTAAGCCATATTTAAATTAATAATGAGTTCCATTTTATTAAATATTATACCTAATTTAAATGGTGTATTTTTAATTAATAAGGAGGAGAAAAATTAAAATCTATGTTTGGCGTGATATGTTTTTATTAAAATTATTAATTGACGCCACAGGTTTAATAAGTATTTTTTTATAATAATAAATTCACTAGTTAACACAGTACTATGTTTAAATTAACATTTATAAAACATATAAAGCTCTGACTGATTTAATTACGTATTATATGTTAAATCCAGCATTTCATCTAACTTTTCTACGGTTAAAAGCTGAAGTACGGACACACCCCAGTCTAGTTAGTTAAACTTATGTGTGTTATTTTTTCACGGCCAAAACTAAGTGTTGCTGGTTTCATTATGCCAGGTCCAGACTGTTGTAACGTTTAATGTAAGACTACGTGTAATTTAGCATCAGTCACTTATTAACTGCTTTGGTTGTGCCGAAGGTTTGACTGATAGAGACCTATATGTATGTATTTTATGCAATAAAGATTTAAATAAATAAACAATCAGACGCGAATCTTACTCAAGAGCTGTCCAGTCCACTCAGTTTCAAGCGCCTTTGCTTTGTGTTCGTTCAAAAACCGACAACCAATGGATCAGCGCGAGTGTTTTTTTTATTCACGTTACATTTCATGTAGTCTTACATTACGCGTTACATCCGTCTGTGTACAGAAAACTGGGTATTACTACAATTCTTTGCTCGCAAGTGTTGTTGAAGCCGTATTATGCTAGCTGTCCGCACTTTGGCTTTTAGCAATAACATAATAATATACAATAATTGTATAACGCTATAACAGAAACATCGTATAAAGTCTAATCACAAATTTCCAAAATTTTATAATTAACACTGTAAGTTACACTCTAAGTTAAATATTGACAATTTGGTTGTTGCAGAATTAAATTCTGTAAAATAAAAATAACGAACATTCCATTATGATAATTAATTTTATTTATGTACAAAATTACTATTAGGTACAGTCAAATTGGGTAACTTTGAATCCGTCGTCCAACTTAATTATTCATTTATTATTTAGCATAAGTATTAAAAATTCAAAGTTACTCGACTAATCGTACTTTTATTTTTAGATTATTTACCTAGCACAATAAATGAAATGTACGTAGTTAAATAGTACGCCGATATGAAATAAAAAAAACATGAGACAATAAAAGTTTTCAGGATTTTAAAAAATTGTGCTAAATTGAAAATTTTATTCAAATAAATATTTTCTGATTTTTTTCAGTTATATTTTGTTATAATTTATTCCTAATTTAAAATATTGTATCATCGACAGATTTGGCTATCTTCGCGGGCAGCGCACACACCGTGAGGGGGCGCTAGAAACAGTTTTCCATTGGCACATGCACATAGCTGGTAAATGTTCTGATGATGGGCGTCGTGAACATGAGCAGTGGAAGGCGGTAGAGGTAACGCAGATTTTAATTTAGGTAGATATATGCTTGAGGCGTCTAATTTTATCTGAAAATAACGAAAACATAAATTATGTTAACCTAGTAGAAGCAAGACCTTTGCGCGTATGTGATTCTTTACGAAATTATTTCTGTGACTTCAGTAGCGTTTTAGTGTACTACTAGTTGATCCGCGTAACTTTGTCTGCGTAACAATAACCGTACGCTCTCAAAAAGGATACTTTTTCCCCATTTTTGCCACATTTTTCATTGATACTCCGCTCCTATTGGACGTAGCGTGATGGTTTATATAGTAGCCTTTCTCGATAAATGGGCTATCCCCAACACTAAAATAAAATTTTCAATTCGAACCAGTAGTTCCTGAGATTAGCGCGTTCAACCAAACAAACAAACTCTTCAGTTTTATAATATTAGTATAGATTATAAGCCAATTGCCAATTGTAATATGTTATTTAAATTAATTCAATTGTCTTACAGATATTTTAAAGCTACAAGGAACTAAAGTTCACGCTCACCGATCCGGCGACAGAACGCAGTCGGAAGGTAGTGAGACAGGTGGCGCTGATGTCGCCGGCGCGAGACTCCATGCTGATGCTTTGCGCCGCGTGTACCTCCAGTGAACGCGTCGCCGATTCCAGTCTGGGAAAATTTAGCTTTTTAAAAGTTGTTATTTTGCTTGGGTGTTAAATTATAACATATATATTTGAAAAATTTAAGGGCTATATTAATTATTTTATATATAAAAACAGCGGCAAGGAGATTCTAGATAAAATACCTAAGTTTGGTTCAGACGCAAATATGGAACGGAACGTTTTTAATATAAAAAATGGTTGTAAATTTTGTAACAACCTATTTCCCATATTCTAATTAGGTTCCTCAACTCCACTTTTCAACCAAGGACGTCTTTTTGAGGCGTGATAGAATGTTTTGGGGATACGGGAGTAAGCTAATATGCTCGCCCGCCTACAGAAGGACAGCTATATACATTAGGACGTTGGATTCTTTAAATTAAAATAAAGGGAAGATACGGTACGTTCTCTATATTATTGGCTAAAACTGGAACAGATAATATATTAACTCAGATGACGTGACATGTCAGTCAAGTCTATATTACATTACTAATCACATGTGTGATTGTATGGCGAGCATTAGGCATAGTTTGCTAGTTCCACGCATTACCGTATATTTTTTTAAAGATTTATTCTCATGCTTCAAATTCCATTCTGGTCTGCTATAATTTAGCACTACAATCCTCATAACATCTCTTCATTCGGAGGTAAATTTCAATAGTAAAATAGTGTGTTACATTAAGGGTTTTGTAGGCGGTGCTCGGAGCAATGGTGCCTGTATCGATGTATGGAACGTAGCCCCAGCAGGACTGGTGATAGTCAGACTCTCAGCTCCTAATGTCACTTCATCTCTGCTAGCACTCAGCAATAGGAACCCTCGAGCATCGCGAACTTCAAACTTTCTACCACTTAACTCAACACGATCATGACCTGTGTGGTAATAAAACCAATGATTAAGTACTGATTTAAATAACTTTAATAGTAGATTTTACAACAAGTGCACAAAACGAACCATTTTTATCCGAGACTTTTAGCAGCCCGAGCCGAAGACGAGGGCTGATAGTAATGTCGAGGATAAAATGGTTTCGTGGACGAATTATAAACTCTGCTTTTCACTTCGATTGAAACTGGGACCAACATTTCAACGTTCTCTCCAATACTTAGGTCCCTGGTTCAAACCCCAATGTGTACCAATGAATTTATGTAGGTACATACATTTTAAGATTAAAAACTCATTGGTACACACCGGCACACCAGGGTGTTTTTGTGTTTTTAAGTTTAAGGTCTAACCAACTCGGACACCACGTATATAAATTATTTATTTATTAAAACATATATATCTAATAAATTAATCTAAATAAATGAAAAAAAAAACACTGAATGAGCCGCCACTTGGTAGTATCTAATATGCTAACATAATTGCCACGTTGTATGACAATGCTGATATAATTATAGGATGTCCACATTCTAAAAAAAAACAATCTTCGATATAAGAAGATAAATTAATAGGCCTCGGTTCCCAAGATATAATAATAATAATAATATAAGTACGTTTTTGTCTACAGTTTGCCACAGTCTGGGTGTTTATAAAATATAGCTACTTAGTATCGATGTTATTAGTACACATAGTTTAATATAAACCAAATATCGTCATATTATAATATGAATCTATATATATACAACATATATATCAAAGTTGACTGACTGACATAGTGATCTATCAACGCACAGCCCAAACCACTGGGTGGATCGGGCTGAAATTTGGCATGCATGTAGATGTTATGACGTAGGCATCCGCTAAGAAAGGATTTTGATAAATTCTACCCCCAAGGGGATAAAATAGGGGATGAAGGTTTGTATGATAAAAAAATAACTATTCCACGCAGACGAAGTCGCGAGCACAGCTAGTTAAATATAATATGTGTTGGTATGTAGGACAAATTACACGTATTGCTCTGGTCACAAACTAAGCTTGTACTATGTGTACCAGAAGCAACGATATAATACATATTTATATTTTATAAACACCCAGACCATGACAAACTGTACAGAAAACGTACTAATATTTTTTTTGTCAACTGTGGGAATCGAACCCTCCGGATACAACCCCAAAGGCACAACCACTAGTCTACGGAGGCTGTCAAATGTATATTATTATACATATAAAAAACTTAATGAAACTTTTTAAGCACCACATCATGTTTAATTTAAACAAGGAGAAACAAAAAGCTTAATTGCTTACCCAAAAATAAACTCGTCTGCATTAGTCCATGAATATCCCTGGTTGAAATTGTAAAGTTTCTAGTGGATTCAACTGTGAGTGGTTGTCCTCGCCTAGACTTTATGCTGGAAGTAAATAATGAATCCAGCACTAATGCTTGCCCTAATAGTTGTAACCCTCCTGGTACTATTCTTAATTGACCCATCCCGTCCTAAAAACAAAGTTACATGTAAATATTTAAGCCAAACACTCTTTTAAATATTATTAATATACAGAATGAATTTAAAATGATGTACTTGGGCTAATATGAGGTTCTGCTGCTCAAATCGTATCGCAAATGATTAAAAAAAATGGTTTCCCCTTACAAATTGATCATTTTAACATTTTAGTACTTCGAAACACTTTTTTTTTCTTTTGTTTTTATTTAATAGCAATGTTGTATATAATACCAGTGTTAAACCTGTCTTATAAACATTATGAAATATAAAGACAATATTTTGCCAGAATATAATAATATATAAGTAAATCTTTACAGGTAAGTAGTTAATTGTAGAAATACATTAATACATGTATACACAGTTCGTTTCTAATTCTATTACAATTAATTTGAGCCCTAGTCACCACACCAGGATTCCCTGTGTCGTAGTGACTAGTCTTATACACTACCTTTATAAACTTAACTACAGATAAAAAATACACTCACCGAATTAAAATCCAAAACTTTTAGAACCCATAGAGTTAAAGCTAAATTTAAAATAATCATAAACATAAGTGCCATAACCAGGATGTAGAGGCATTTTTTCCTCCAGCCATAGATTCCTACTTTGAATTGGCTATTGTAACTACTCCTGATGGATTCCGCCTTTGTGTCCCTCGTATTGTTGTTGAGGATCGGCTCTGGAGTGATTTTATCGGCGTAAGGAATTCTGAAACAATAAAAGGAAAATATTAGGTATGCTGTTTTTGACATAAAAAAGCAGACGTTAAATTAATAAGCGCGGAACATGAAAATATTTGTTTAAATCTAATTCAATTGTTTTAAAACATAATTTTATACAATAATGATCGTGTATAAATTGCTGACCAAGATTAATTTACAATTAATTTGGAT
The DNA here is from genome assembly GCA_947458855.1 of Monopis laevigella. Taxonomy (NCBI): domain Eukaryota; kingdom Metazoa; phylum Arthropoda; class Insecta; order Lepidoptera; family Tineidae; genus Monopis; species Monopis laevigella. The sequence goes on from OX381578.1 coordinate 19,666,312, forward strand.
TTACTTTGGGTCAACTATTACCTAATGTTGGTAACATCAGTAAAATTAAAAAAAAAATAAAGACTCTTTATATTATTATAGTAATTTTATAATTAAAGTGATAGTAATTGAATGAAGGCCAAAACTTATATTAGAGGAAGAAAACAATATTAATTTGATATAGGTACTATTGTTTTATAAAATACTAGCTGACCCTCGCAACTTCGTCTGCGTAACTTTTACCGCTTACGCAGCGCACGCAACGGAAGCTCTCAAAGGGAATACATTTCCCCCGTATTTGCAACATTTTTCATTGATGCTCCGCTCCTATTGGTCATATTGTAATGTTATATAGCCTTTCTAGATAAATGTACTATCCAACACTAATCACATTATTTAATTCGAACCAGTGGTTCCTGAGATAAGCGCGTTCAACCAACCAAACAAACTCTTCAGCTTTATTACATTAAGTATAAATAGTATAGATAATATGTATTAATAGCGTACACATAGTGCAAGCCTAGAGCTTAGTATGTGACTAGGCAATATGTGTGTCATGTCCTTTATATTATTAGTATATCTTATCAGATTACAACAATACTATACAATGATATTTAGTATATTATATTTAACACCCTTAACTCTTACTGCCAATTCGTCATTATCATTTTTTTTCCTTTCATATGTAGGACAATTTACGCATATTGCTCTGATCACAAACTAAGCTCATCGCTTGTACTATGTGTACCAAAAACAACGATATAATATATATTACATTTTACAAACACCCAGATATGACAAACTGTACAGGAAAACGTACTAAAGTTTTTTGCCTCAAACCAACGACCTCCGGATACAACGTCAAAGGCGCAAGCACTCGTCTACGGAGGTGTTCATTATTATATATCATGAATATGCAGGGTGACTTTGAATAGATGTACTTTGGGCTGCATGAGGTTCTGTTGATCAATTCGAACAACTTTTCCCATGGAACCATGTGTCCCAAATGTTTCAAATGCGACATATAGTTTCATGGGAAAAGTTGTTAGATTTGATCAGCAGAATCTCATATTAGCCCAAAATACATCCTTTAAAATTCACCCTGTATATTACATATTTATTGTCGCGGTGTTTGTATAGACTTATATAATTATATTTTACAATTTGTTATAGCGAAACGGTATCCAATAGCTTAACGTGCTCTCCGAGGTACAGTATTGTCAAACTTTTTTTTTTATTTTTATTAAAAGTTATTGGTATCCACGGTGGTTTGAATAAATTTTGCAAAATTCACTTTACTCAGTCGACTTATAATCGTAACCGTATCATTTAGGTGTCATAGTCCCCTTCCTTTTATAACAAAGTCACGTCCTATGGTTAAGTATAATATTTTAAAAAGTAATGACTCTTAGTACGTAGAAGAATATTTATTTTATTTAAATCTTTATTGCATACAAAATACAAAGGCGGACTTAATGCCGCTAGGCATTCTCTACCAGTCAAACCTTCGGGACAGTAAAAGCAGTTAATAAGTGAGGTAGGTGCAATATAGTATCTGAGTATATAAACCAGTGAATATTATATAAAATACTTACAATCTATTATACACTACTTAAATATATCTTATATATATACACATACATAAACTACATATACACAATACTACCAACTACTAAATGAGAAAGGAGAAGTAACAAAGTGGAAAGGAATAGAATAATGAATGATAAATAAAAACTACCTATGAATTTAAATAGTAATCATATACTCTTTTTTTAAATATGACTCTATTTGGTGATTGTCTTATTTTGACTGGTAAATTATTCCAAAGTCTTGCAGCGACAACTGCAAACGATTTAGAAACAAAGGTGGTATGATGGGAGGGGAAGGCAAGGGTTGTATTAAAAGTAGATCGAAGGGTTTTGTCGTGATGCGAGCCAAGATAAGTAAATCTGTTTTTAAGATATTCGGGTGTAGCAGGTTCGTTCAAAACAGAGTACAAAACACAGAGAACTCTGCAGTTTCTCCGGCTTCGTATTTTTAACCATTTAAGTTTATCACGAAAAGGCGTAACGTGGTCATATTTGCGAAGAAAAAAAATGAATTTGATGCATGCGTTGAGTAGACGTTCCATTTTATTAAGCAAACTTTCCGAAAGGTCCACACAACACACGTCACCATAATCCAGTAAGGGAAGCAGCAGAGCCTGTACGAGCAAAATTTTAGCTTTTAATGGCAAAAAGTGCTTTAATTTGTTTAGGGAGTGCAGTGAAGAAAAGATTTTGCGACTAGTGTTGGTGATTTGCGCTCCCCATGTAAGGCAAGAATCAATGTGTAAACCAAGATTTTTAACCTCACTGCAGAACTCAATCGGCTCATTGTTATACCGAACAAAGTCAAGCTTACTCATATCAACTTTGGACAGTAGCCTGGAACTCCCAATTATAATGGATTGACATTTGTTCGGGTTAACAACAACACCAAAGCGGGTCGACCAAGATAATATATTAGAAAGATCTGAATTCAGCCAAGCTATTGCACTATTAATTGTGTTAATATCGGTCTGCACATAGATCTGCAAGTCATCGGCGTATAGGTGATAATGGCAATGAAATGATGTTGTGATTCCATTAATGAATAATGAGAACAGTAATGGTGAAAGAATGCCTCCCTGGGGGACGCCCGTATTCATCTCACACCAGTCCGACGATGTTCCATCAATGCGAACCTGTTGCTGACGACCATGCAAATAATCCGAAAACCACACAAGAGCCTCCGATGAGATCCCCAGACGAGACAACAAAGCAATCAGCAAATCTGGATCTACTGTGTTAAATGCATTTGTGAAATCTATTAGTACTAGAATCGTAACTTTAGTTTCATCCATGCCGTTTCTGATATCTTCAGTTACTTTAAGTAAAGCTGAAGTTGTGCTATGACCAGGACGGAAGCCAGATTGAAAGGAATTTAGAAGTTTATTGACATGAAGAAAAGGTGACAGTTGCTTATTAACTACAGACTCCAACACCTTTGATAAGAATGGCAGAACGGAAATGGGTCTATAGTGCGTAAGAAGAGTTGGAGTGGAGATTTTAGGAAGAGGTATTATAAAGGCTTTACGCCATAAAGATGGAAACTGGCCAGAAGTTAGAGAAAAATTTATGATCCGCTTAATAAATGGTAAGAGTAAATCAAGGATTGTAATGATCATAACACGGCCGATTGAATCACATCCAATTGCTTTCGAAGTTATAGAATTAATCGTCTTAAGGATTACATCGTCAGACACCTCTGCGAGCGCAAATGGCTCAATATCGGGCTTTGCCATCTCCATTATATCAGCTAAAGTTTTTGTTTTTGTAATGACATCCAGGGTAGGAGCTGATGAAAAATGAACATTAAGCTGATCAGTTGTTACAGAGCCGAGTGAAACTTGGCTCTGAGTACGTCCTAACCCAAAGGTTTTAAGGAATTTCCAGGTATCAGCGGGAGATTTATTGTGGAGGCTATCATAAAAATGTCGGCGCTTAGCTGTTCTAACTAGTTGATTACATCGATTTCTTGCAGCTCTATATGCAGCCAAACTATCATCACAGCGATGTCGTCTGTACTTGCGATACGCATAATCCCGCTTTCTCATTGCCATACGTATTTTATCATCAATCCAGGGTGCAGGGAGACGTTTAGCTTTCGTAGGGCGTATAGGAGCATGAGAGTCGTACAACTTTAAGACTTCTCGATTAAATATCTCAACCATTTGATCAATGTGCTCCGCATTATTGAAACAGCTCCAGTCAACCCGGCTAGCATCACGACGAAGATCCGCAATATTAATACGGCAAAAATGGCGCATGAAAATTGTGGGTGGACGAAATTTAGGAGGTTTAGACTTATAAATAATACTACCAGAGAATCCCCCGCTGGGTAGAATCGGTACGAATAACGAAATCAAAAAAATTCTAAAAGACAATAACAATAATTCTCCAGTATTTTTAAGAATAAGGAGAAGAAACATTATTGGTTTGTGTCGCAGATTTGAACGTGTTACCGTAACGACCGCTCTGGCTGTTTCAAACACATTTCACTTGCATAAATCATAACTTTATTTCCTTCGCTGTTCACATTCGTTGTGAACACGCCTTTGTGTTGTGTCTTTAAGACTAAATCAAATTTAAATCACATTTGATTTCTTTTTAAACAAGAACATTTATTCTCATTCTAGTGCAGCAATAATATGCACACTATTTTATTATTTTTATTTATTTAAGTATTTCAGTTACTTTCAGACTCATAAAATAATATCTGACCTGACAGTAACTGATAATGACTGCTTAGACAGCCTCAGGGTACCTGGCGAAGGCGTTGTTTTACATCATCATAGCCGATTGTATTTGGAGTCTGCATCGAACACATGACAAGCTTGGCGTTGCGTTTGTACCTATAGATTTACATACTACACAAGTGTTATAATAAAACTATAACGGATAGCAGATAACTTAAGGGCACTGCATTCGTAATCGTAGTATGTCTGCGTTCTGCACACAAAATCAGCTTTCTCACTTCCAGTAATATATCCTCCATTGGATTTTTATGTACCTATAATGACCAAACTAAAAATAATAATTGAACTTTGACTAACAGCCAAGTTGTAATATTGGAAGTACGTTTGTATGGGCGTCAAGTCGACTACAGAGCCCTTAACGTGCTCTCCGAGACACACAATTCTATGTACAATTAAATGTACTTTTTTTTATATAAAAACTTGTTGGTAAGTTTATTAAACCCACGGATTAAAAAAATTCTGGCTGAAATTTCGCTAAATTAACTATACTTAATCGAATCATAATCGCATTGTAATAAATGTACGGTTATTAAGAAGGTTACGAAATTTGTCAATGAATGAACGAAAAGTTCTTTATTGCAGAAAAGCTTAATACTATTGTACATAGGCGAGCTTAATGCCTTAGGCATTATCTAACAGCTAACCTTTGGGAGATTGATGTAAATAAGTAGGGAATGTGATGTAAATATTTACCTTGTGACGAGTAGATTGAGTGAAGTAAATTTGGCGGCAAATACAGTAGTTTAGCATGTTTAATATTTATATTTTATTCTTTCATTACTATACAAACTTCTTCGTTGATTCCTTTCTCATTTAGCTAATACTCTCACAACACATATTTTATCTAATGATAATATTTTTTATATAAGAAAAGGTACCTACTTAATGTAGTACTAAATGACGCGATTATGAAACAGGCGGCGGTAAATACGAAATTTGTATTACTAGAATATTATAAAACGTCATAAGCATTTAAAAATTGAAACCATGTCTAGAGGTAGAAAATTTTCTTTAGACTACATAATCTCTATTTTAGACTCTGGTACAGACAAACCTACTAGTAAATTATCTAAAATTCTAGGCTACTAAAGTTTTTGATCATACGAGTATTTCGGTATTTCGAGTTCAAATTAGAACTTTGCTTTCTGTTTCTAATGTATCTGGGAAACTTTTAAATTGGTGTGCATTGACGGAGCGTATATTTATAAGGAACAATGGAGTTAATATGGAATCGGTTTTAGTGAGTAATTACACTTTGACACGCGAAGTAAAAGAAAGTCAATATTATAAGGAATAAATACTTAAAGCTGGCACATTAATGAATTTACAGTTATTTGATCATTTTTTCGGCATGTCATATGCATGATGCTTACGGGTTTTTAAATGTTGATTGCATCTATTATGCCGGCATGCCTATTCATTCTTCATTTAAAATGCAGTAAATAAATACACGATTACAATGTGTTCAACATCAGTAGCTCTACACCAGTTTATGCAAACAGTTTCTTCTATAGTCGCTATTAACTATAGATAAAGATTAACCAATAGGATCGATTTATTTTTCAAAGAAACCTTTCTTATTGTTTGATTTCTATCTACTATAGTAACTAGCGACTATAGTAAAAATTGATTGCAAAAACTTGTGGTAGAGCCAGCTTAATTCTTCAGCGGTTTTTTACCAACGATATGCCTTGTTATACTAATTTTGATTACTTATTAATTTGATCAAGGTTCTAAAAACTAGTGATTTGTTTAATATTGAATACAAATCAGTATTTATTAAAATACCTATAATCTCCGACAAAATGAATCATTAAAAATTGTGCACAGTTGTACGACTACAAATTAAATTTGTTTCACGTGTGTCCAATATAGCGAGTCTGCATATTATTGGTGTTACTCGTAAAATGGCCATTTAGCCTCGAGCCGATAAATGCGTTTTTATATTCTACAATTGTTGTTTACGACGCCATGCCGAATGCACCTGTTTTACAGCTTGATTACGTTAAAAATTGCCTTTAATTTGAGTCATTCTGAAAATAACTTGTAAATATTGGTTCTGTTTGCATTTACGAGTGGGCTACGTAATAGCCCTAACGTTGGGGTTTGGCCATTTAACGCGTGACTGTGAATTGCTGTAAATAAGAGCTATAAAAAGCATATATTTAGGTATACATGTGTGAGTATTAATTATTATAGTGCATGGGCAAAAAAAGAAGACTATAATAAAAATATTTATTTCGATTTTATTTTATAACTAATGGTCTAAGATACGGTATTAGAAAGACTCAATAATCCTGGTAGTTTCACAAGTTGGCATATTAAAACTAGGGCCAACAGCTTAACGTGCTATCCGTAGCACTATAGTGGCGTTGTCAAAGAATTCTACTATTTTTCTTTTCTTTGAAACACACGTGGATAAAAGCCTGTGGCTCAACCATCACGTCTATAGGGGTCTATTACACGCCTTTCTATATAATATAGATTGACTACTATAATGGTCCACAACCAGGAGAAATGAAATAATAATAATAATTTGTAGGACAATTTACACAAATTGCTCTGGTCACAAACTAAGCTTTAGGCTTGTACTATGTGTACCAGAAACAACGATATAATACATATTATATTTTAAAAACACCCAGACCATGATAAACTGTACAGAAATACGTACTAATATTTTTATGCCATGGGTGGGAATCGAACTCACGATCTTCGGATACAACGCCAAAGGTGCAACCGCTAGTCTACAGAGGCGGTCAAAAAAATAACAACATAAACTTTTAAATTAGCTCTATAAGCCAGCGTCCACTTTACATCTCTGTATGTATTTTAAGCAGATAGGTATGCGCTGGTCGGCGCCGGCAAAGGGTAATAAATTTAGGACAAGGATTGGAAACGAAACCTACAATGTTTGCTGAAAAATTCCACCGCGTCTCACTCTCACCGAAACTTGTAAACATGCTATATTGTCTGGGCCGGCCATTCTCTATTATGTCTAAACTAAATCTTGGTTTAGACATAATAGAGAATGGCCGGCCCAGACAATATAGCATGTTTACAAGTTGCGGTGATTTGAATATTTTATTTATATATTATTACTCCTAATACAGGTTACTATAACTTAAAAGGAGCAGCCTATCTTACAGTGTAATTGTGTTGAAAAATATTTTCGTAACTGAATAAATTTATTATGATTATATTTGCAAGGTATAGTGGCAAGCTTACTTATTGCTTACTTACTTATATTCATTGTCAACAATTGTCATAAACTTTTACAAAGAAATTTGTAGCTTTACTCACTGACTGTATCAGTAATGTTGAAGTTAAACCAAATATTAAGTATTTGGTTTAACTTCAACATTACTGATTTAAAGAATTACTTTATTTATGGCTTAACATCAGTTAAATTAATATTTTAATAATTAGTTAAATTAGTATTTGATTTAAATGAATTATTTGTAATTTTCTACATATTATTATAATATGAATTTTAGGAGATTATACAAGTGCTACAAATTTCCAGGAAATATTTTTTGGTTGTTCAGTAAACTTTTTTTTTTTATTTTTGTTCACCCGACGTGGCGTCGATGGATTTTTTAAGTATACTTAAAACATTTATTACGATAGCTTCATTAAAATTCTTTTCACTAAGGCAGAATTTATTTCACAAAAAATACCAAATAGTTTCTAAGATAATTACACTGTATCTCCCAATTTCACTATACTTACCAACTTGTGAAACTGATTATAGATAGGCTGGCTACTGGAGCAGTGAACACTCAGAATATCATCGTATACTTCGAGGTGGGAATAAATCCCACCCTCTGGGTAACCTGAGACCGCCGTCTATGCGGGTTCGGGCGCCCGTAATGCACCCGTGATGGTATATCTTTCGTATCCATACTCCCGTTCTAATATTATAAATGCGAACTTAACTCTTAACTCTCTTTATTTGTAGGTTACATTTTCACGCCTAAACCGTTGAACCGATTTAGATAAATCTTAGTATGGAAATAGTTTGAAACCCTGGGAATTACCTATACAGGTTGTTAGTGTCTTAAAAGTCTCTTAGGAAAAGTTTTTAAATACACCAGATGGAGAAAAATATTCTATGAAGAAAAGTTAAGTATATTAAAATGTCATAAAACTGGATTTAAATATTTTAGAATTTATATTTACTTTTCAAGGAAAATATACTTTTTGTTTAAATAATTATGTGTTTTGTCATATTTTTAGCTACTTATATAATTAATAAAATAAATTGGTTGGCCTATATAATTATTTTCTTTAAAATAACGGTCAAGTTCGAATTCTGTTCACGCACCAAGGGTTTTGTATAACAAAAGGAAAAAAGGGGAGAATAGGGTGTATATGGGGAAGTCTTAATACAGAAATAAATTAAATTAGTCACAGGAACCATTTTAGATAGAATATAGAAATTTTGAACATAGATTTTTATTTTTAATGCGTGTAACATATACATATATGTATGTAAATACTATAAATATATTATTATAATAATAATATTCTTTAAATTCTTACAAATATACGTGGTGAGCGAGTTGCTTAGACTTAAAAACACTAAGGTTCATCCCGGTGTGTACCAATGAGTCTTTAATCTAAAAAAATATAAACATTTGTCTAACAACATCACTACAGTGCCTCGGAGAGCACGTTAAGCTGTCGACCCCAGTTTCACTCTACCAGCTTGTGAAACTGTTTATAGATGGGTTATTGAGTCTAACATCGCGACGAGCTAGCCACTTGTTCGGTGTAGTACTCCATCGGCTACGACGAGATGGGATTAAAAACCCTTCCGCTGGGTACCCTGAGGCCGTTTAGACAGTCTCGGGCGCCATAAGGCACCCGTGATGATTTATATACGAGTATATACAATCTTGTATACAACAGACACAAGTATTGGACTGAGCTGCTGTATGTAATACGTATAAATTGGCATGAGCAATAAAGCCGCTTCCTTGTCGCACGTTCTCCAGACTACGGAATGGTATGGATCAAGTGGGATTTGGTGGCAGTAATGCTGCCAGAGAGAAAACACTCTGAATACTTTAGATGTTTGATTTTGTATTTAAAAACCTCGATAAAAACGAAAACCTAACTGATATAAGTAAGTAGGTATAGGTAAGATTAAGAAGTATGACTTAACTGTATTAATGTAGTAGGTAACTTTATTAATGGTGGTGGTCTCCATTCAGGGTGCGGTTGCGAAATGGGTACGAGTATATTAAAATATACTCGTAATGCAATTCGTCTTTGTCGCCACCCATTTCGTAATCGCATCATTTAGCCGACATGTGGGAGTGATCAATGTTGTTTAAGAACAGTTATTGATTGCCCCAATTCATGGACTTTGTAGGTCTGATCGCCACCAGGCAGATACAAAGTCACATGCCGTGCTCCAATAAAAAAAAACTTAGATTTAATAGTTCTGCTTGCCATCAAGTCACTTATACCCCTTCGCCGGTGTAACATGCTAAAAACATTTCTTCCGCTTAGTAGCGAGGTCTAAAACTTGAGATTAGTTTAAAAGGTAAGGTGTTTGAAGACTACTAAAGGTGCTATAGGTAAAAGAAAAAAATACGTGTTCCAATAGCTTATCAAAATATGTATATAAAAACACTGTAAAAAACACATACCTACATAATATGATTTCCATTTTATGTGCAGCAAAGTTTAGTTCTACTGTAAGAAATAGACGTTGTTAAAAGAAAACCTTTGCAGGGCCAACTTATCTTCCCGCCCAGCAATGCAGCACGTTTGGGAATTCTGATAAATTAGTTGTAACGGTAAAGGAAAAGGGTCAAATGAACTGGATTTAAAAAGAAATGAGAAATGTTGGGTCAATATATCTCTTTTTTAATATATGTTTCTAGTTCATAAACTTTAAAGTAATAATAATAATAATATGTAGGACAATTTACACATATTTCTCTGGTCACCAACTAAGCTCTAGGCTTGTACTATGTGTACCGGAAACAATGATAAACTACATATTGTATTTTATAAATACTCAGACCATGATAAAATGTACAAAAAACGTACTTATATTTTTGTTGCATTGAGGGAATCAAATCCACGACCTCCGGATACAACGCCAATGGCGCAACACTAGTCTGCGGTGGCGGTCATAGTGTCATTAATTATTTTTTATGTTACCTTTGTATTTTATTTGCCTAAAATACAAAGGTGACATTCTCTACCAGCCAAACCTTCAGATCAAATAGATAGATTTCTCAATAATTGATGTTTCAATTGTCGCTATCGCTAAAATAGATAGATCGTTTATTCAGAACAGCAGTAAGTACATATTTTAGGATAACTCAATTGTATAAATCACACATTAACTATAAGTACCCATTTACAAATGGGCTATATATAGGTAACATATATATTACAAAAATTAATGACTAAACGTGCAATAATGGCTACAGATAACAAAGGTAAATGTGCAGAGAGGTAATAAATTCTGAACGAAAACGGCGCTTTGAGGAACAGGCACGTACTGGTGGCTAAGTCAGGCTCGGCGAGCGGTGAGGGAAGCACACGTCCTTCCTGGAGCGCGCCCGTACCGTAAATGAGCGATATTAATCATTTCGTACTCGTCAAGCTACCGTTTAGCTACTTCCTGCGCCTACCCGCATAAACAAACTTGGTTTGTTGACTCAATTACTAAAGGTCTTTAACATATTTATATTATAGTTACGTTTTTTATAACAAGATATTTATATAGATTATATTCAACAATTTAAAAGGTACAATAACCTTTATTTTTATAGACTTTGAATGTTTGTATTGTACTTTGGGCTAATATAAGGTTCTATTGATCAAACCGAATAACTTATCCCACATAACAATGTGTCGCAAATGATAAAAAAAAGCCTTCTCCATACAAACTTGTAATGTTATAATGACCGATTTATATAGGGAAGCCATTTTTTTTCATTTGCGACACATGGTCCATGGGAAAAGTTGTTTGATTTTATCAGTAGAGCCTCATATTAGCCCGAAGTACAACCTTTTAAATTCACCATTTAGTTTTTTCATTATATTTATTTGTATTCAGGTATTTATGATTATTTTATTTTACTGACTCTAAAATACGGTGAAGTTTCAGAATTAGGCATCATGAGCGAGGAGATGGATACAAAATTCCTCAGCTGAGCATGTAGATATGTCGATTCGATTTTTTTAAAAGAAATAAATTAATTAAACGTTCTAAAATATGGACTTTTATAATTATTAATTAAAAAAAAAATAATTATTAATTAATTTATTGTTAAATAAAAAAATCTTGCAGAGCCTTCGAATCTGTGCCAGAATAATTTAATTTCTAATACTTAGAGCATTGCGCCTCTAAATTTCCAGCGATATTCTTTGGAAAAAGTAAAAGTAAATTAAAAGTTTACCAAGAATGACCAAGATTAAGATTTTTTTTTTTCGTCTGGAGATCGTTTTTCCAGAGTTTCTACCGAAAACGCCAAAAACTCATAAGAGGAGTTATATAGGATATTATCGGTATTTATGTATATATTTTTTATTATAGTATATTTAAGTATTCATTTGACCTATTAGATTATTTATACAGAATGAATTTAAAAGGTTGCACTTTGGGCTCTTGATCAAATCAAACAACCTTTCCCATGAAACCATGTGTTGCAAATGAAAAAAAAATAATCTTCCCTATACAATGTGGTCTATTTAGAATTACTAGTATGTACGGAGAAGGCTTTTTTTTTCATATACGACACATGGTTCCATGGGAAAAGTTGTTCGATTTGATCAGTAGAACCTTACTTTAGCCCAAAGTATAAGCTTTCAAAGCCACCAGGTAGTGTTTTTATTGACTAAAAAAATATTCCCAAAAATATACTGTCATAAAGCCTAATTTTTTTTTTGCATTTAAACCAATGTATGTCTCTCATTACTCTCTCTAATTGAGCATTTGAGAGAGATCCAGGATACGCCAGCACTCGTTAGCAATAATACGAGAATTCAACTAACGAACCAAATGTAAAGGCTACTGCACCAATTATGCATTGATTTTATAAATCAATTGCATAAAAATATATCATTATCATGGTATAAAATGTACTTTACATGTAACATTTTTATTATATTTTTTCTTAACATTGCTTTAATAGTTTATATAACATTTGATTTATTTTGTGGTTTGGTTGGCCTATACATCGGGAATATAATAATAATTGGGAACTGACCCTCTAACGAAAGAAAAATTTAAATAATAAAAAAATAATCTGTGGATTGATTATTTGGTAAAAGGATTGAATAAAGCGATCCTATTAGTACAATGCGCAAACCCATGGTAGAGCCTCTGGTAGGACATGCTGAATATGTTTTGTTTTTATGTAACACCTTTTTACTCGTATGTACCATGTTCTTACAAATAAACTAGAAAAGCTGTGGTGTGGTGCTGCAGTGGACTGTATTCAATTAAAACACCATTTTGTTGGCACACAGATGAATTTACTCAACTTCACATAAATTTAAATTAGTTAATTAATTACAAGAATAAAAACGTATACATGACGAGACAAATATTTAATATATTAATAAAAAGCAAATGTGTAGGGTAGGCGCACGTAGATCAAGGCTCCGAGCAAGAAGCAAATAAGTTTGGCTCAGTGCCAAATGTGAATATGTCTGAACATAAACTATTTTATTTATTTATTTATCTTGCGTAGTAAAATTGTGAAACATCATTGTTAAATATCAACAAATTTTGTAATTGGTTTTTTATTAAAATCATAAATAGATAATTATTTTTATCTTACAATTTTACTACGCAAGATAGTAATTGTATTGAACCCACGACCTCTGAAAACAATCACGAGAACTGTCAAAATTGTAAGGTACTTCTTCCCATTTTTTTTTATTATACCATAACAGAATAAAAATGTACCTACCTATCGCAGAATACAAATTCAAATACGGACTACGAATTATAATTGAAAATAGTAATCAAATCTAGTGTAGATTTTCGTTTTTTAAACGCTTTCAGTATAGCGTGTTTCAGGATGTCAAACGGAAGCGCACTTTAGGCGATGGGTAAACCGTAAATTAAGTTTTCAATTTGCCAATGACATATCGTTGAGCTGGCTGGAGTCTGAAATCGAAGCAGCTAGTCCCAGAATATTTTGAAATACCTAATGTAGGTACCCATTTTTCTTTCTACATATTTAAAAAATATACGTGGTGACTTTAAAAGGATGTACTTTAGGCTAATATGAGGTTCTGCTGATCAAATCGATCAACTTTTCCCATGGAACCATGTGTCGCAATTGAAAAGAAAATTGCCTTCTCCATAGAAACTAGTAATGTTAAAATGACCAATTTGCATAGGGAAGCCAATTTTTTTTTCATTTGTGACACATGGTTCCATGGGAAAAGTTGTTCGATTTGATCAGCAGAACCTTATATTAACTCAAAGTACATCCGTATATTTATCTACTAATATATTTTTCTTTATATAAATATATATATGAATTTAGTAGGTATATAGCAAACGTCAAAATCGACCGTCTGGTTTCGTTACCACCGCCCATACAAATGCAAGAACCGTCAAGTGACCTAGTCATATTTCGGATTTAGTCTGTGCGTCCACTGGTTTTTAGGGTGCGGTTACGAAACGGCCGGTTAATTCGAGTAGACATATACTAAAAATTCGTCTTTGAAGTCGCCCGTTTCGTAACTGAGTCATTTAATCAGCATAGTGAAAGCGTTCAAACATGTTAAACAACAATATATTGATATAGCCCATTCATGTTTTTTTTATATAGGTACCTACTATCAGGTAGACAGAGTTTGTTTGTTAATGGAACACGCGTGTCTAAAATTTCCCTTTACATAAAACACATAACTAAAACGCTTAGAAAATTAACCCAATACTAAGGTGTACGGTACACCTAATATCATATTTCTTAAACGGCTATTGCACCCGGCTGATGTTTAAACCAGACAGTTTATTTTGTCTGCAGGCGAGCGGCGAACGCAGCGCACCATTATGTGGCCAATAAATCTAGTGCATTCAAATCGCCTTCCTCCTTCGTGTCGGAGAGCCATCGCCGCCGCCGACCGATCTCGCTCGACGACGGTAACTTCGAACTACAAGCCGATATATAAGTTTACTAAATTCTAGTGCTATTTGTGTATTAAAAAAAACTTGGGACCGTTCGATATTTAAATTTGTTACATATGTGTACATTTTAATTTAATAATATATAAAATAATAATAATAATATGTAGGACAATTTACACATATTGCTCTGTTCACAAACTAAGCTCTAGGCTTGTACTATGTGTACCGAAAACATATTATATTTTATAAACAACCAGATCATGACAAACTGTACAGAAATACGTACTAATATTTTTTTGCCATGGGTGGGAATCGAGCCCACGACCTCCGGATACAACGCCAAAGGCGCAACCATTAGTCTACAGAGGCTGTCGATCATCAGAATTTATGTTACAGTGGAAAACAATACCTAATCGACTATAGTCACTATAGTACCTTTTGTTTTACTAGTGCACGACATGTGACTCTACACCTGCCGGGTCGAAATGGCATGTATAGTCCAAGAGTGATGAAAACAACAGTCGAAATAAAATAATAAGACACTCCACTATGCCGGCTTGAAATGCCGATTCACACTGATTTTAAAGGATGTATAGGATACCTACATTTGTTTTATTATTTATTAGGGGCTATTGTATAGTAGGTAGGTAGCCGGAGCTTTTTGGTACATATAGTCCAAGTCTAAAGCTAAGTTTGTGGTCAGAGCAATATGACAATGTGTGAAGCATCCTACTTATTATTATTAGGTTTAAATTTTAAAAACTTACCTAACAACAATACCTATTCTCTAAGGCAGCATATATAATAGATACGTCATGGCCGAGTTGATTAGATCTTAGACTTAAAAACACTAAGGTCTCTGGTTCAAACCCCGGTATGTACCAATGAGTTTTTAATCTAAAAATGTACGTACATTTTGTTTAACAATACCACTATAGTGCCTCGGACAGCACGTTAAGCTGTCGGTCCCAGTTTCACTATACCAACTTGTGAAATTGTTAATAGATTAGTTATTAAGTATCCAAACATTGCGACGAGCTAGCCACTTATTCAGTGTAGTAATACCGTCGGCTACGACGAGGTGGGATTCAAACCCCTCCGCTGGGTAACGCCGCCATAAGGCACCCATGATAATATATACAGGGTGAAATTTAAAGGATGTACTTTGGGCTAATATGAGGTTCTGCTGATCGAATAGAAAAACTTTTTCCATGGGACCATGTGTCGCAAATGAAAAAAATTTTTGGTTTTCCCATACAAATTGGTCATTGTAACATTACTAGTTTGTATGGAGAATGGGAAAAGTTCCATTTGAGCAGAAGAACCTCATAATATAGCCCAAAGTTCATCCTTTCAAAGTCACTATATATATAATAAAAGAGTAAAACTCGCTGGGAGATACACAGCATTTCAGAAACTCCCGCATAGGGGGATCTCCTAAACTCCAATTATAGGGCTGCATTCTTTTTTAATGCGGTCGACCCAATAAGTTAATAACGGTACAGCTTTAAAGGGCTCTTTAATAATTTATAGTCGAATTTATTTCCATATTTATAACCCAAAATTATTTTAAAATTTTTTCAGCAAAGTCAATAAAATAATTAAAACTTTACTTTATAACATTGAAACTAGGTATGCATTATATTATATTATATTATATAGGTATACTCGTAATAACAAACAAGCGAAATAAACTTACTGGTTGATAAAATCAAGCAACGGTATATAATTAGAAAATAAAAATTACAAAATAACTTAAAGTTTACAATATTTAATAACGTATTTGCTATGTTCAATGTTACATTTGGCTCTTGTTCGAGGGTTTATGACATAATGCATAGGTTCCTCGTGAGGGGCGACATCGACATCGTAGCTCTAAGGAAACCTATTCTCTTCCCACTCAATGGCTTTTGCATGTTGCACCAACTCATAGAGTTAAAACATATATTTTAGACAACGCATCCAATTTTTTTTTTTTTATTGAAGCACGGCATGTGACTTTGTATATACCTGGTGGTGAGCAGACCTACAAAGTCCATGAATAGGTTCAATCAATAATTGTTCTTAAACAACATTGATATGCCGGCTAAAGATGCGATTACGAATTGGAGGCGACAAAGACGATTCAATTTCATCGGCATTACGAGTATATTTCAATATAGTCGCTGCCTTATCATCAATTCAACTACCCATTTAGTAACCGCACCATGAAAGGAGACTACCACCTCAACAAGAAATCGATGTACTAATCTCCTGAAAACCGGTAAACCCACAGATTAAAATCGAAACATGACTAGATCACTGACTTGGTATTTGCATCAGTATGGGCGGACCTAAAAAAAATATGGTGCTATATTAATTTTAATGCTTTAGTACATAAAATTGTACACTGAGAGAAAAATAAGCTTTGGTTCCAGAATAGTTTTAAAAATAATAATGTATAGCAACACAGATGACGCAAATTAATAATTAAACTATTTAAATACGTTAATACAAAGAGGAAGTGCCGCTTCTGTACTAGGCACGGCCGGTTTTTAATTATCTGCTGCTCGAGAATTTTCTTCCTCTGCTCACAATTCAATATCTGAATACTTTAAGTAGGCCCTAGTTACATTATTTTTGTAATAAGTATATGTATTTCGATGTTTATTATCACCGTATTTTTAATTATATGTTCATTGTCATTTATTTCACAGAAACATAAATAAATTATAAAAAAAAAATACCTTAGGAAAAATAAATAAAACTAATTTCAAATAATCAAAGAAATAAAATAAATACACAATATTATATAAATAATTACTAAAATAAATAATTATTTGCAAAGAAAATAAACTATTTATAAAAGGTAAAATATTTCTTACATCCCCGACAAACCTGCGAGGAACAAGTTGAAATTATTTACCTAGAACTAACCAAACCAAGCAATGTATTATAAATTTTCATGGTAAATTACAATTGTCACGTTTATGAAATAGGCCCCTGGATATTTAAAATTACAATTTTATCTTTATGTATAATAATTGTATTTTAATAATTTCTAATGAAATATTTAATTTTAATTGAATTCAATATTGGTTTTGGCTAGTATTTCTGTTGTATTTTTTTTTTCGTTTTTGTGTTGTTTCTGAGTATATGTTGATTGTTCCTATTCTTGCGAGCCTATAACGGACAAATTCTGTACTAAATACTGACATTCAACAACATGTTATCAGACTTGCAAATAAGAGAATTTTCTTTCTTTCTATATTATATAATTGTATTTTTTCACACTCTATCATAAATTGTATAGTCTGTATGCATCGGGTACGTACTTTATCGTCGTCGGCCGAAATGTGTGATTCAACTTCAATTTGCGAACATTTTACTAAAGTTAGTTTCCATGTTCTTTCACTCGGACTGTAGGAACAGTTTGTTGGTGAATATTTTATTTAGATTCAAATGTAAAACACTTAAGTATACAAAGTTCTTACTTATCAGAACTTATTATTATAACTACAAAAACATTTTTTTTTAAAGTTGTTTTTTTGAAAATCCATCGAGGTGTATTTGTATCATCGAGATACACAAGCGTATTTTGTATAGTTTTAAGTGTATTTTAAGACTTGATAGAATGTTTTTATTCATAACCTTGTTCGGTGTAGTCTTAGAATAACATCGGTTACGCCGAGATGGGAGTGAAGCCTCAGGGCTGGGTACCCTGGGACCTCAGTGATGGTACGTGTTATACGTGGTGGCCGAATCGGAGTTATTGACCTTAGACTTAAAAATACTACATATTTGAGGTCATTGGTTCAAACCCAATGCCCGTTGGGGTACCAATTCAATATTTTAGAAATAGCGACTTTAAATAAAGATACCTATCATAAGGATCAACATCTGTAAACCTTCGATTCGTGGGAGAGCTAAGTTCTGTGAATAATTTGTGCGTGATATTTTAGTATATAAAAAAAGAGTGTGATAAAAGATGTATTCGGATTCATTGAGGGTTGCCCAAACACTACAGTCGCGTGTTGGTGTTATATTTTGCATATTGTATTTGATAGGATATTATTTATTGTGCAAAGATGTACTAATTTTTTAAAACATGCTTTTCAGTGATCTCGTGTGAGAAGTGTAGCATGCTTAACACAGTGAACTCTGTGATCTTGTCATCACGATGAATCCGTTAATATTTAGTACAATAGCAGTACCGATTTTAACGTTCTTTTTTTTTGCTTGATGTTAGGTACCTACTTAATATTAACAGGACTATATACAGGGTGATTTTTTTAAAGTGTGCCTTAAAGGTCAAATCCTAAACTACAAGAAATATCGAAAAATGCTCAATGAGTTACGGGGCCGATTTTGATAAAAACTAAAACTGCATCATATTTTTTTTTTTTAATAATATCCCTAGCCGGGAACCGAACCGAATGATTTTGAAAAAAAAAAGTCATGCTGTATTATTGCACCAGCTGATAGTGCCGCTTATAAAAACTCGAACATATAACATATCTAAAATCGAACCGATTGATTTTGGAAAAAAAAACTCACCTGTGTTATTGCACCAAGTGATTATGTCGCTTATAAGGATCAAATTCTGGTAAGTAATATTAAACAGTAAACTAAAGGAAAGTGCTCATTTTTAATTAAATAAAAAATAATAATAAAAATATCATACATTACCACCAAATACTTTATCTTACATCAACTAATCAAATTGTTTAAAATAATGCTCTTTAAACCCCATCCTCATCAAAAACAACATCATATTTGTTTAAGAAAAAAAAATCGCCTATGTATTGAAAATAATACCTATCATTTCAAACAATATTATTGGTTTGGGTTTTATTATTTTTTAACATAATATTATCTTCAAAATTATAACTTTCCTTTAGTTAAACATTTAATATTAGTTACCAGAATTTGATACTTATAAGGGTCACTATCAGCTGGAGCAATAATACAGCATGACTTTTTTTTCAAAATAAACCGGTTCGATTCCCGGCTAGGAGAATATCTTATTTTTTAAATCTAAAGAAGCAGTTTTAGTTTTTATAAGTGGCACTATCAGCTGGTGCAATAATACAGCATGACTTTTTTTCAAAACAACCGGTTCGATTCCCGGCTAGGAGAATCAATTAAAAAAAAATCTAATGATGCAGTATTAGTTTTTATAAGCAACATTAAGAGATGGTGTAATAATACACCATGACATTTATTTTTCAAACCACCGGTTCGATTCCCGGCTAGGAGAATATTTTTTTCTAAAATCTAATGATGCAGTTTTAGTTTTTATCAAAATCGGTCCCGTGACTCCTTTGAGCATTTTTCGATATTCCTTGTAGTTTAGGATTTGGCCTTGAAGGCACACTTGAAAAATTCACCCTGTATACGGTCATGTTAGTGACATTCAAACCTTATCCATTCCCATTTCCTTTCCAACCAATTATCCCACTTTTACTTTATATTGTTATACATGGTGACTTTGAAAGGATGTACTTTGGGCTAATATGAGGTTCTACTGATCAATACGAACAACTTTTCCCATGGAACCATGTGCCGCAAATGAAAAAAAATATTGCCTTCTCCATACAAACTAGTAATGTTAAAATGACCAATTTGTATGGGGAAGCCCATTTTTTTTTTTCATTTGCGACATATGGTTCCATGGGAAAAGTTGTTCTATTTGATCAGCAGAACCTCATATTAGCCCAAAGTACATCCTTTTAAATTCACCCTGTATATCTAGCATCTTTCTTTTCTCTTGCAGACTCAGTAAATTATATCGGTGGCAGGAAATTCTTAACACACAGAAGTTAATTTAGTACTATAATTTAAATGTTTTACAAATTAGTCTGTATTCGTTCTATACTTTGTTATGTCACGGACATATAGATGGGGAGGCGCCCTTGGACCTTAAATCGCGTTCCAGTCGTGAGAACAGAAGATGGCCACCAAAAAAATTCTTGTTTAAGTGAGAACAAAATATGGCGACAACGAACATGTTTGACAGTTCATATATTATTCCATATATTATTCCTAGTTTCATAATTGTAGGTTCTTTTCAAGAATTCCTTGTTTTTTGCTTGGTCACTCCTATAATTATTTTACTAATAGTTAATAGGTAGTATTTATGTAATAAATATAATACATATATTGTATAGTATTATTTATGTCAGTTACTCAGTATATCCCTAAATAAGATAAGGAGTTTCGACTACAGTCATCAGAACACCGCAGCATTACAGATCCTGTCATATTGGGGCTATAACACCTTGCCTGAGAGACATGTCGAGCAGGCTCAGCAAAACGTCAAAGGCAAATTGAAAATTAATTTATGCCTACAAAATTCAGTGCGAGCTTACGTACGAAAATGATAAATCAGTCAGTTGTTATACCCTTACACCCCTGAGACTCTTAGGAACCTTCGTCATCTATATTTATATTTGTTTAAACTTTAATTAAATATTATTTGTGAGACAACATAATACGGAAACGTATTTTTTCTTACATAAGTATTGTTTATAGATGTAAAAAAAAATACTTCGTTTAATGGGATAAGGTTTAATACTACGTCGGCCAAAATAGCTAAGAACCCATTAAGTAAATTTTAAATAATGTGTCTATCATAAAAGATAGAGACTATATGCTATCTCAAAATGCTTTTTTATACTTATTAGAGACTTATGGAGCATAATAAATAATTGCTACGAAGTATGAGAATCTACTACGCCGTAGATCTTAAATTCTTTAATAGTAACGAATATATACGTGGTGGCCGAGTTGGTTAGACCTTTTTGGAAACCCGGTATGTACCAATGAGTTTTTAATTGAAAAAAATGTGTACATTTGTTTGACAACACCACTATAGTGCCTCGGAAAGCACGTTAAGCTATCGGTCCCGATTTCACTATACCAACTTGTGAAACTGTTTATTGAGTCTATTCAATACATCGCGACGAGCTAGCCTTTTGTTCGGTGTAGACTCACGCCATACTCAGACACTTAAACGCTGCAAATACTCACAAATAACTACAGATTACGAGTTTGTGGCGCTTGCGTTCGAAACACTAGGCCCGTGGTCGTCCGACTCTAAATAATTTCTTAAAAGACCTCGGGAAGAGAATGGTTTTCGTCTCAAGGGCTGGCAGTTACGTTACCCAAAAACTTAGTATTGGAATACATAGAGACAACCCTGACAGTGTTTTGGGCAGCATGCCGTATGGGTGTTACCTAGACGATGTTTCGTTTTGCAAATGTAGGTAATTTTTTAAATTATACAGGGTGAATTTAAAAGGTTGTACTTTGGGCTAATATGAAGCTCTACTGATCAAATCGAAAAACTTTTCCCATGGAGCCATGATTCGCAAATGAAAAATTTTTGGCTTCCCCATACAAATTGGTCATTTTAACATTACTAGTTTGTATGGAGAAGCCATTTATTTATTTATTTTTGACACATGTTTCCATGGGAAAGGTTTTTTGTTCTATTTGAGCAGTAGAACCTCATATTACCCCAAAGTACAACCTTTCAAAGTTACCGTGTATAATACAGATAATGGCATTTTAAAATATTTCTCGATTATACCTGTAGCAGCCGTAGTGGAATTTAGTAGTTACTGAGCAATTTAGGAGTCTGCAGTTAGGCCCCGATTGTAATCCTCGCGCGCTGTCTACATGCTATGGTACGCATGTCAGTATATTGTAGAACTTTACATCCGACAGTTAAAGAAGGCTTTAAATCAAGTGTCTTTCTAGATGTACCCTTGAGCTCAAGGTTTAATTGTGATCAACTCGTGCGCTTTGTAGTGCAACTTCGTAGCGTGCCGTTCGTGTCACATCAGTTGTAGAAAGTAGCTGTTGCAGTCGGGTTTCGTAGCAGGCGTAGTAGCGTTTATATACATATTAATTAATCTTCTATCTATTATAACTTTTAAACTACGCAACGGATTTTGATACGATTTTCACCATTATTTAGGTGATCTCTTCCGGAAGGCTTATAAGTAATTACATAGTACTGTGATAAATATAATTAGTAATACATGCAAAGTTGGGGTGCGTCTCTAGTTATATAATAAAAGAGTTTTGTATTCGTAGTAACGAGGTGGAAGGAAGGTCTTTATAACTTAACTAGGCCGATCGACCATTTTTGTTACCACCGACCATAGATGCGAAAACCGCAAGTAACTTAGTCGTGTTTTGGTTTTAATCTGTAAGTTAACCGTTTTCAGGAGACTATAGACCCGTAATGAGACATTCCTCTTTGACGCCGCCCGTTTTGTAACCGGATAAATGATGTAGAAGAACATTGTATTGATTGATCATCAAGTATATATATATATTTTTAAAGATAAAAATGCAATGAAAAATATTCTGGTGGGCGGGACTCGAAAAAAAATATGCATAAATAAAAAATACTGAATAAAGTAAAAATAAAAAACAGATTCCTCTGCCATCTAGTATTAGAAACTAGGACTTCTTACTTCACTCGTATAGATTCGTCTATGTATAAGTGGATAACAAGCAACTACAAAATTCGCGGGGGGCGACTGGAGCCTGGTTGGCTCAGTGGTTGAGCGCCTTGCCGCGAAAGCTAGGTTCGTGGGTTCGAGTCCCGCCCACCAGGATTTTTTTCATTGCATTTTTATCTTTAAAAATGTAATATAAGATTATCATAATAAGGAATTTATAAAAATATACAAGTATATATAAAGTTACATGCCGTGCTCCAAATAATTAAAAAGTCACTGTGACATTTCGTCGAAGCCAGATACTTGTGATGGATCTAGATCGTTAAGATTATGCTAATACCAAAATGCGGCCATTGCATTTTAATGACGTACAAACTTCTACATTGAATGCTCTAAAAGTTGTGAAATTAAAACGCGGATATCTGTGTGAGCGGTCGACCTCATGGCTGAAGGTGGTTTGAGCGTACTCCGGGGAGCTGAGAGAAAGAGTCGTAAATACTCTCGTCGCCGCTCACTTATAAATTAGGATCATAAAGCAGTTGCCGAAGTTTGTTGCCGTCACGGCGGCCATAAAACAACGCTTATACGAGTGCGTCTCTGCGGGGAGACGGCAGACGAGCTCAGTCCGGCCCTTAACCGACGACTTCTAATGCACTTCAAACTTCTTGCTTATAGTCAGTGCTTGACTACAATGCATGACTTAAATGTTATTTTGTATATTTATTCTGTAAAAACAGACTGTTTTTGTAAATGAAAAGTCAGTGGTTAAGTAATTATTTTATTTATTTTACTTTGTCCAATAAAAAAAATGTTTTGCCTTAAGTATATAAAAATAAATATAATTTTGTATTAATGCCTATGTATGCGTCCATCTAAAAATTCTCTCGGGGAGAATTTATATCAGTAACCATTTGAGATTAATCTTAATTAGTCATAACTCAAAAACTCCATAACATCCCAATTATAAATAAAAAATAGACGTCATTAGTACGTATTCTAAGTTTTTCAATTGTCAATGGTTACCTACTATAAATAACAAATTTATATAAAAAAATGTATATAGCTACTACTATAAAATAAATATTACATAAAAATAATATAATAAACCACTTACCAAAATATATGTTTAACTGATTATTTCTCAAACAAAGTTACTATTAATTTTGTTAGTTATTATTTTCCTAATGGTCACGGCGATCGAGTTACAGTACAGTCTTAGGTGGGAGGAAGGCCTCTATAACTTCTTTACGCCGACCAAACGGACACGTAAACCCCCGTAAAGCCTATACAGATGCAAAAACAGCAAGCTACCTGGTCATGTTTCGGTTATAGTCTGTGGGTTCACCATTTTTACGGAGACTACTGCATCGATTTCTTATAGAGAAGTAGTCACAGGCGATTGATTTGACGATAAAGCAGCGAGGATATTAAAATATACTCGTAATGCAAATACGTCCATGTCCCCGCCCATTTCGTAACCGCATCATTTAGCCGGCATAGTGGAAGCGATCAACATTGTTAAACAACAATGTATTGATCGACCCCACTGATGGACTTGTAGGCCAACATCAGGAGATACAAAGTCACATGCCGTGCTCCATTAAAAATAAAAAAAACTGGAATATACTCGTATTAAGTCCCAAATTGAACCTCAGTTTTAAATATAGGTATTTTAATGTTATTTACTGTTAAAATACACGTTATGCATAATTAACCATAATAAAGGATGCAGATTTATTTTGCCGCTAATAACATTTTGCTGAGTTACGCCACCAAAAATAAATTTGGTTCACCTATATTTTAATTGTGTTTCACGCCACTCAACCGCAAAATTTGAACGCCTTTGCAAGAATACACGTCGATACTCGTAATATGCAACTAAAAATCAAAAATATAGTCTTAAGATTATTTTCGTGTGATTTGTTTTTATTTATTTATGATTTTTCGAAAACAGAAAATTGTAATAATACCTAATATATACACTGGCGAACCATATTCTATTACATAATTCTTACTTTAAAAACTATTTTCCGTAGTTTCGATTAATTATTTACTTTACTAATTAACATAAACGTAAAAAATCACATAATATTTAAATAATTATAAATGAAATTTTTTTTTTTATATGAGCTCAGCATGTGACCTTGCATCCACCTGATGTTAAGCAGTATGCAATGTCCAGGAATGATAGCAACAAGCGGATGCATACAGGTGCACCGCTGGTTGCCATCATTATGCCGGCTTAAGATGCCTATTCACGCATCGTTTAAAGGACTCTAGGTTATAAGAGGAAAGAAACACGCAAGCTGAATTAAACAAATAATTATAAAAAAATATGTATAAGGTAACAAAGGTTTGCATAAAGCTAATTATATTGCAATAGGAGGACTTCGTCTCATCAGTTCGTCTGGAATTTTGAATCCATGAATATTTTCCAGTCTGGTGATTTGTCCGCAGGATTGAGAAAGGTTTTTACAACAGTAGTTAGTCTTTCATTTGTTGATAATACTTTTCTGGCTCTAGCAATACTGAGACTTACAGCTTTACGAATAATTTCTAGAAAGTTATCTTGTAACTTTGACCGCTGCAAAAACAGATCCAAAAACCGTCAAGTGACCTAGTCATATTTTCGTTTTATTTTGTGGCCTCACCGGTTTTTAGGACAACTGCATCGATTTCTTGTCGAGGTGGTAGTCTTCTTTCAGAAGGCGTTACTAAAAAGGTGGTTCAATACCCGATAAAGTAGCGAGGATATTAAAATAAACTCGTAATTCAAGTTCTTCGCCGCTTCTAATTTGTCCCGCCCATTACCAAACCACATCATTTAGCCGGCATAGTGGGGACAATCAATATCAATGTGTTGATCGACCCTATTTACGGACTTTGTAGGTCTGCTTACCATCAGGTGGATACTAAATTATATGCCGTGCTCCAATTAAAAATAGGATATAAAACCGTAGCCAGTAGATCCCGCTCTTATTCAAAAAAAATCCTAATAAAATAAAGTAAATACACTAACAAACAACATTCTGCTACTTGCAAAACTAGAAGATTTATTGATAAGTTGGAGCCCTATTATTTTGCTTGTTTTATGCCCTTATTTTATGCATAATTTTTCCCAGAAGGTATACTATATATTTTTGAAAATTAATTACCTATTACACATTTTACAATATATATGAAATCATCGTCAGCCTATTGCAGTCCACTGCTGGACATATATAGGACTCTCCCAAGCCGTCTTGGGAGATATATATATTTATGCATTTTTATAAATTCCTTTATAGGATAATCTTATATTAATTTTTTTTTTTTTTTTTTAAAGATAAAAATGCAATGAAAAAATTCCTGGTGGCGGGACTCGAACCCACGAACCTCGCTATCGCGGCAAGGCGCTCAACCGCTGAGCCAACCAGGTTCCAGTCAGCCCTCACGAATTTTGTCATTGCTTGTTATCTACTTATACACAGACGCCCTCTATTAGCTTTCTTCTAATAACTCTTATACGAGTGAAGTCAGAAGTCCTAGTTACTAATACTAGATGGCAGAGGAGTCTGTTTTTTGTTTTTACTTTTTTCAGTATTTTATATTTATGCATTTTTATAAATTCCTTTATAGGATAATCTTATATTAATTTTTTTTTTTTTTTTTTTTAAAGATAAAAATGCAATGAAAAAATTCCTGGTGGCGGGACTCGAACCCACGAACCTCGCTATATATATATATATAAAATACTGAAAAAAGTAAAAACAAAAAACAGACTCCTCTGCCATCTAGTATTAGTAACTAGGACTTCTGACTTCACTCGTATAAGAGTTATTAGAAGAAAGCTAATAGAGGGCGTCTGTGTATAAGTAGATAACAAGCAATGACAAAATTCGTGAGGGCTGACTGGAACCTGGTTGGCTCAGCGGTTGAGCGCCTTGCCGCGATAGCGAGGTTCGTGGGTTCGAGTCCCGCCACCAGGAATTTTTTCATTGCATTTTTATCTTTAAAAAAAAAAAATTAATATAAGATTATCCTATAAAGGAATTTATAAAAATGCATAAATATAAAATACTGAAAAAAGTAAAAACAAAAAACAGACTCCTCTGCCATCTAGTATTAGTAACTAGGACTTCTGACTTCACTCGTATAAGAGTTATTAGAAGAAAGCTAATAGAGGGCGTCTGTGTATAAGTAGATAACAAGCAATGACAAAATTCGTGAGGGCTGACTGGAACCTGGTTGGCTCAGCGGTTGAGCGCCTTGCCGCGATAGCGAGGTTCGTGGGTTCGAGTCCCGCCACCAGGAATTTTTTCATTGCATTTTTATCTTTAAAAAAAAAGAGATATATATATGAAATATGAATCGACAACCTCCGTAGACTAGTGGTTGCGCCTTTGGCGTAGTATCCGGAGGTCGTGGGTTCGATTCCTACCCATGGCAAAAAAATATTAGTACATTTTTTCTGTACAGTTTGCCATGGTCTGGGTGTTCATAAAATATAATATGTATTATATCGTTGTTTCTGGTACACATAGTACAAGCCTAGAGCTTAGTTTGTGACTAGAGCAATATGTGTAATTTGTCCTACATATTAAAAAAAAAAAAAAGAAAAAGAATATCATTATTTAAAAAAAACAATTAAATAAATAGATTAAGGTTCTCCATAATATTTTTTCGAGTTAAATAGTTATTTTGGATACTAGACACCCAATTAGATATAAGAAAAGACTCCTTTAAAAAAATATATAAATGGAAGTGTTAAAGAAATCGTACACAAAACTGGAAAATAACATCAACGCAAAACAAAATTTACGGTCACAAAATAAATCTGTTCAAAAGACATTTACAATCTTTTTGGTCGATATGAAATTGTGAAATAGTTGATTGTTCAGAAGTTTGAGGAGAAGTGAATCAATTGGAATAATTCAAGCCAACTAGATGCTCTCGCCCCGTCTGGGTGGCTTATCGTGAGTACGTGTTATCGTGCGTTATCGGAAAACCCAGTTTTCTTTTATTATTATTTTGGTTTGAATGGTTTATTTATTTGTGCAATATATTGCACAAATAAAAAAAAAAATATTTCATTTTATAAAAAAATGTTTTTTAATATTATTAAAATATTAAAGAGCATTTTTTCTTTTATATATTTATTTTACTATTTCGGAGTTGGAATATTTTTTTTTTTTTTTTTTACATTAATATACATAAATACATGATGTATGTATATGTATGTGCACGAGCGTCAGAGTTAAGAAAAATTATCTAAGATACCTAACCTTACATTTATTTTTATACCGAAACATAATATGTATTCTATACAACCGAATGAAATTATTCCATTTTTTTTATACATATTAAGTTAGCTGTATAATATAGGTATGTTAATATAAATAATCGTATTTTACTTACAACAAAGATATTTCTCTAAAATAACCTAACATTTATGTTTATACAGAAACTCGATTGAAAGGTTTTCACAAAGAAAATCCACAATCAACATTAGTCCGAAATAAAAGCAAACATTTGAGATCGTTTTGAAGTGGTGTTAAGAAAACAATTACATTTCTCGACACGCGCGGCTCCGTGCTGCAGAATCGGTCGGCCCGCACTGTGCGTGTAAATAATTCACTCGGCAGTCTGCTCTCCCGGGCTTTCAATAGAATACCAACATCATCTGTGATTGCGTACGATAAATATATTTTTCTGACTTCGATTTTTTCCTTGAATGTGAATGTTTGTAATAACAATCTTCGTTCCTTCTTGACTTCGATAAGGTTATGCGATTTATTTTTTGGTTCAGTTGAGAGTTTCGTTTGGTTTGCATGATGTACCCTTCAATGTTATTATGGCTGTAATCCTAAATTAAGTAAACGTTACTTACAGAATATAGACTTTTAAAGATTATTATCAGAAATAGGTAATCGTTAATCTAGTAATAATTAAGAGATAAAATGTTATACACACAATAATATTATACCTATCAGCGCCGCATGGGGGTATTTGTGATGCTAGGCTGCATTTGTGGTGGGGGCCCATTTTATTGAATTTATTTAAAAATATTTATTGCACAAAAATAAGTACAAAGGCGAGCTTAATGCCTTAGGCATTATTTACAGCTAACCTTTAGGAAAGTGAAAATGGTAATATAAGTTGCAGAATAATGTAAAAAAAAAAACAAAATACGTATACCTACGTATAATACCCATTTTACGTATAAAATAGCTTATTAAAATTTAAACTCAGAATTACAAATTAATTTTCTATTGTTAAATAATATTTTAATCATTTCAACACATATTAGTAGAAAATCAAGTTTATCATTTTTAAGTGGCAAGTGACCATTTGTGGTGGGGGTTCTTTATTGTGGAGGCCTATGTAGCCTATATGTTTAATTGCGTCGCTGATATATATATCATTATTTTTAGAAATTTGTCATAAGTTTTCCTTAATAGAACTTTTAATGGTTTTCTTATGTCTGATGACGCTCTTCGATGCTCATGCTGATTCAACTGCAAAGTATCACCTCTCCCCGCGCATGACGGTGAGTCAGTAACGCTACCATACATTTATGTAAACCTTGCCCCAGACCCTCAATAAGAGAAAGAGCACTTATGAGATTATACCTATAATTTAGGCAGCAAAACGAATAACGGGCCAAAACTGATGTTTACACCTAAACTTTAATGGATTTGAAAAATTTGTTAAAGAGAAAATAAATGATGACGTTTTCCTTTTTAATTTTTCTGTCTTTATATTTTTTAGGAATTATTTTAGTGTGAGGGATTTATTTGTCGTTATTTTTTTCGAATTTTAAGGGTTGATACTTTTTTTCCTATACCAAATTTAAAAAAAAGGAAAACGTACGAGTCCTGATCGCTATCTAGATCGGTCATATTTATAACGCATCCAAAACCATAAAAATATATGAATGTATGGGAAATGTTTGGTCAGACGCTCTTCTTAACCACTCATCATGAAAGTCGAACTCCAGAACAACAAAGGCTAAATAGTGTATTTAAATTATTAGAAAGTTATCAGACCTTGAGCTTAAATTAGATAATTTAAACTTATAAATACAATCTCCTAAAGCGCTGGTTGAACTAGGGTTTAAATATAGCTTAGTTAAATAATTTAGTGTCCATTGCTATGAAATTACCTTATTGGAGAGTTTAAATTGGGTATTATCGCGGAAATATAAGTAGTGGATGTTGCAGTTATTTTAAAGCAGTATTTGATTATTGAATTAACAATCCGCAAATGCAAGCATAATTTAATCGCTATTTTCCATAGCGCATTTCTGTTTGTCAATTAAAATATTTGGAATCACTGGGAACATGAAATGCTTCACATTTTCATCACGTTGAAATATTCAGAAATTGATGAATTGATTCAAGGTTCTTTGCTTTTAATATAACAAAATTAATGATCAATTTACGAAATTTAAATAATAATAAGGCATTCAAATTTGGAATAGTATTTAGTAACATGCAGTGTTTGATAATTAATTTGAATGTAAAATTCAAATTATACATATATATATATATATAAAATAGTGCGAGAGGACAAGAGAAAAAGGCTTCAATTCATAAAGGATCTCGCATTAAGTCTTGTCAAACCGCATTTACAAAGGCAGTAATCAACATCTGAATTGAGAACTTCGCTTAGCTATAAGAAGAGTACTAAATATAGAAGAACCTATACCCGAGGTAGAAGAAAAGCTGGAAACTAGAAAAACATGCTATACTTGCAAACCCAAAAAAAAAGAAAGACCTATCATAATATGTTTTTGTTGTAGAAAGCCAATAGGTATGTATTGAAAGCCAAAAATGTGTCGCGATTGTCGCGAAACAAGATCAAAAATGACGGTTGTTAATTTTTCATTATTAATATCGCTTATGATTATTTTTTATTTTCTTTATGTTATATGATCTCTTAAGATAAGAAAACCAAAATGTTTTCCCAAAAATTACTTTAGAATTATTATTCTTTGGCCATTTACGAGAAACTTAGAGGTTTTGTTTATTTTTTGCTTTTGATTAATGTTTTTTTTTATTTAACATTAATAAATGTAACATTTTGTTATTTTTTCTTTTATAATTAGTCAAGTCAAGTCAAGTCAAAAATATTTCATGTAAACCTTTACAGGCATTTATGAAAAGTCAAAAAAAAAAAAAAAGTATATATAAGGTCCTGTGTGCACTTGGCCAGGTCGCCATTCCTCCCACAGACAAATGTTGAGAATATAATACAAAATAAACAAATCGTAAACTATTAAACTATTGTCCTTGCGGGAAGAAAAACAAAAAAAAACAACCCAACCGATCACACACTACATAACCAACCAGTTTAAGACTAGGTGGTTAGCTGGTTCCATTGACCTGTCAATCGTTGACTGCCCTGCAAAAGTGCCACCAAGGCGACCAACCCAACAGACCATAGCTACGCCCCAAATATACATACTTTAATATAGGTAATCAAAATATACCTACAAGTAGATAGATGAAAGGTATCTTTTAGGGCGCAAACGCTTATCACAAGTCGATCGCCTCAGAGACACCCTGGAGAAAAAGGTACCAGCAAGTAAAAAACTCTGATGTTCCACATGTACCGTATCATCGGAGGAGCATGGTCCTGCATGGTTATTGACTTAAACCTATGCTTATAACATGTGGTATATACTCTCATCCTACTGAAGAGCACGCGTAGAACACCCCAAGGCAGATATACTATATTGAAAGTACAGAATTACAGAACACAACATTTCTTTGATGCCAGCGCCGGCCTATCAGCAGAAGATTTTTCGGGGTCTCCGCTTCTTATATGATAACAATCAAACGTGCGTGCCCAGCGGAGATCCAAGGCCCCCACAGCAGCACCCGAACACGGATCACGGATTAAAAGTAAATGCTATTAGTAACACTGTGTATTTTTATATTATGCCTACAGTGCGGTCACGGTGACCGTACACGGCCCGTTATGTTACAAAAAAACCCCCCGGCCAGTTGAGGGTTAAATAAAAAAAGGTTTAATTTTATAATAGTCGTACTAATAAAGTTGCGATATTTGTTAGAAACTGTAAAACGGGTGAACAGATTTTTATAAAAAAATCACACAGGTAGGGTACGATACGACATATATACGGGTAAAAAGATCCTTTGGAATTATCGAGACATAGATGTAACCAGTCTGTGTATTATGTATGTATGGGAAATATGTCTAATTTTAACTTTGATATACAGTTGATACCCAATTCATTTAGTGTTGTAAGTGCCCAGACATATTCCAGGTGCCAGTCGCAAGCAGAGCTTATTTTATATAAATTATATTCCAAAACCTTTTCAATCGTTATTATAACAAAAAATCTGACCTATATTATATTATCAAAAAAATCTTGTATTGAACAGACAATTAAAATACTTCTCAGTATTTTTAACTAGAATTATGAGCTAATGTTGTTTTTTTTGTTTTTTTAAACCATCATAACTATCCTACCCACAGAACTCGGCTTGACGTTGAGTTTCGGTAGGTACAGCCTATGTGCTGCAAATTTATTTGCTAATTTGACATATGCATGACATAAATGCTGCTGTTAGATCACGCGAATGATAGCAGATAAAAACGTGGTTAGATATTTTATTTTTATAAAAATTGGTCAAATATACAATGGTCTTAGAAAAATCTGATCGAAAGATAATGTAAAGGGTACAGTAAATCTTTAGTGTAAAATGTTATATCTATATATATATATATATTATATAAAAAATGAAGAGCCGTTCATTAAAACTCAAAAATGGCTTAGCCGATTTAAATATTTTTTATTTTATTTTGTTCGTTTTAATACAGGGGTGGTTGGAAAGGAAAAAATAATAGGACAATCCTAAAGAAAATCTAAAAAATAAAGTAAGCAATTTTGTATGTAAAATGACGGTACACTTTGTGATTATTTATTTTGATCTGTCATATGTTTTTTTTTCTATTCTTCAACCAGTGTGGAAGGGCATAAAGCCATCATCTTTGTAGGTGATACGAAGTTCACCGGGCTATGTTATATTCATTCTTGGCCCTTCATAATTATACACATTAATTAGATGTCAGATCACATGTCGCGTTTTCATAATAATAATATAATACATACCATTACGGGTGCCGTTTTTTGGCTCCCGAAAACCGTTTAAACGGCCACAGGAGGGATTAACCATTCCTCATTTCGTCGATGGTATTCGGAGCTAACTAGTGGCCAGCTTATTGCGATGTTTATGATGATATACCCTTGTTGTATAAAGCAGTCATCCATCCGAGGTCCGGCCTTGTTGTCATCTGCTTAACCTTGTTATCAGTCACGCAGTGACTTAACCAATTTGGGTGGGTTTTTATGAAAAAAGGGAAATAAAATTTGTAGTTTTATCTATACTAATGATAAAATTACAAATTTCTGTTTATTGTAGTTTGTAGAGACTAGAGTTATATCGATAAACTTATACATAGATACCAACTAAGTAATATATCTCAAGAAGGTCACGCCGCTAAGCTTCAACGTAGCTGTAAACTACAGTTTGCGTGACTTCACATAATTATACCAGCTGTAAACTACATTCATTTTGATATGATTCATTCATAGTTCATAAAGGAAATTACAGCATTTATCCGAAGTTTCCTTGATTTTATTGAATATTGTCAATAATAAATTTGATTAAATTTCAAATTATTGTATTAATGACTATTTATATAAATACCTACATAGAATTTACCAATGAGGTTTTGACACTTATTTTTTATGGTAACGGGTCAAAAATCATGTACAATGAGTGTAAAAATATATAGTTTGATAACACAACTTAAAGCCTCGTAGAAAATATAAAGCTGCAAGTCCCAGTTCCATTATACTAACTTGTCCAGGTGTAGACTGGGGTGAGAATAAAACCTCAACGCTAGATGAGATCGTCTAGGCTTTCACGGGATCCCGTAATATCCCGTAATCTGTATAATTAAGCACATATGCATACATACATGTATATGTATGTAACATACATATATTAAAACATATATGTGTTTCATATTAATTTTATAAGTCTAAGATTATATTTTTAGTAGATATGTAACATTGAAATAATAGTTAAAGAACATAAATCTTGAACGAAATAAGTGGTTGCCTGTTTCAACATAAAATTTACATACAACGCATGCAAAGCGAAGGTGCGTACTCGTAAATCTTTCAAAGAGGGGATTTCTGTTTGTGAAGTTTCTTTTTTATTTCCTCTTTATCTGTGTAAGGCAAAGGACTCAGGCGCATTCGGCCCGACCCCGCTCAACTTCAATAAATCAATTTGTGCACTTACCCCGTACTTATGTAGCGACGAAACTCGGCGCGGGACGTGCCCTAACTTACATGAATGTACAAATTCTCAGTGTCGTTTGTCGACAACTTTTTCGTAATAATCGAGTGTGGGAACCGGGATTTCTAAAAGTTTTAGTTACCTACAATCGGCAAGCTATTTTAACTTTTATTAATTGAAATAAACCAAAACGATTTAAAAGTTTATTTACATTTTTTAAAGCGGGGAACGGGCCTTATGTAGCAGTTTGTCTCGCTCGACATGTCCATTATGCATCACAAAGTTAGATGTGTTTGTCGTTCTATTTCAGACACGATAACGCCAACTTTCCAGTCCTCGAAATGTGAATACCGTGTTGCGAAAATGTGACTACCGGAAAGTGCACAAGTAAGTCCAGTGTTCTTCCGTAAACACATTCAACACTACTGTCCTGCTACCAACGCAATCAGCTTCTCACTGACAGTTCACTTTACGAGATTCATTTTATAATACACCTGCCTGTTTAGATGCAATAATTTAATTGTACCTGTAAAATACGCTAATATTAAAGGTTCTATTCAAAATATGAAAACCGCCATTTTTTTTTAAATCAAAATTTTAGCCTTGCAGATTTTTTGTTTGTGTTAAAATTTGTGATCATCCATTAATTTTGAAAATTATATTTATGAAAGGAATTGGATCTAACATTAGTGTTTTTTTTATTGGATCACGGCATGTGACTTTGTTTCTACCTGGTGGTGAGCAGACCTACAAATCCCACGAATTGGATCAAACAATAACGAATTGTTCTTAAACTACATTGATCGCCCTCACTATGCCGGATAAATGATGCGATTACGATACAGGTACATTTTAATATACTCTCTGCCTTATCGTCAATTCAACCACTAATTTCGTAACCGCACCCTGAAAGGAGACTACCACCTCGACAAAAAATCGATACAGTTATCTTCAGAAAACAGGTGAACCCACAGACTCAAACCAGAACATGACTAGGTCACTTGACGGTTTTGCATCTGTATGGGCGGTAGTAACGAGACGGTCGGTCTAACAAAGTTATATATATATATATATATATATAATTTCTGGCTAAAACAATAAAACTTTTAAAATTTATTAATTAACTTTTGTTTTAATATATTATAAAGTATTATATTTTCATTGCGTGAAAATTGGTATCTTCTGCGAGTATATTTAAGGTACTTTCATATGTCATTCGGTTTTTACACGCCGTATGCATATTCCTATCTATTTAAATAAAAGTAATAATTGTTTATTTCAGACTTAAATAATTAGTAGTAATAATAACTGTAAAAAATAGAATAGTGTTGGCTAGAATTATGAAGCATGAAGCTGCTACGTTTTCCCCAACATATTCAGAACTTTAATGCAGAAAAGCATGAAATTAAAATGAAAATAAGATGTTTCCACAAAGTTTACACGCCGGAGTTTCTTTCAGTGGTAACAAAGTTTCCGCAGTTAATTTATATGAAAATTTCTCATTCTGCAACTTAGATACGTAACATGATTCATTCTTAAGCGGAGATATCTTGAAAGCTATTATTCTTTCTATAGTTACGACGCGGTTAAAACAACTGGTTTTCAATTGAGGTTTTCATAGAGAATTAATGTATAATTAAAAACTTTTGTATGTTAATATCTTGGACTAAAGATTATCTTTTCTTTTACATTTATGTACTCGTATACGTAGTAGAACTTATTGCATAAACTAATAGTATATCCGCCCATGATCAAGCGGTAACGCATCTAGCGTTGTATTCGGTCGGAAGTCACGGTTTAATAAACGGTAATCTCCGTCGGATATCAATAAAATATAATATTATGTAATTTGTTAATAAATAATTAGTAAAAGTTTAGGAATAAATTATATTTAAATTTAAGTTATTGTTTTAGGTTAATTTATTATATATTTTGTAAAGTTTTTTGTAAATAAATGATTTTGTTTATTCTCAATTAACCTAAGCCAATCTCTTTTACGATATATCATTTTTATATTATATTTTTTTAAATATTTTTATAACCTTAATAATATGAGTGACTTACGAAATATTTACTGTAACTACTAAGCAGTCTGTAAGTGTAATAAGATTTTCTTAATAATAATATGGTTTATAGCTGTACTATTATTTCTAGTACTTTTTTACTTATCAATGATTATAGGTTTTTTTTTTTCTTATGCTATAATATAAAAATGAATCCCTATTTCCCTTGTTTTGTGTTGTGTTTGTTATTGTCAGGAGAAAGGTCTTAAAAAAAAAAATTGCGAGAAAAATAAAAAAAATGAAGACTACTTAACAAAAATGTATTAATTGATAGTCTCCGTAGACTAGTAGTGACGCCTTTGGCGTTGTATCCGGAGGTCGTGGGTTCGATTCCCACTTATAAATTATAAAAAAATATATGGTACGCTTTTTCTGTACAATTTGTCATGGTCTGGGTATTTATAAAATAGAATATGTATTATATCGTAGCGTCTGGTACATATAGTACAAGCCTAGAGCTTAGTTTGTGACCGGAGATGTTTTTATTATTATTTAACCTTATCGCTTTTGACAATTAAAAATATATATATCGTTTAACAATTGTCACTTGGCCGATGGACTTGTATCCAGTGCTATGTTAAAATTAATTAAAAAAAAAAACAATTTTCGCTTAATTTGACATAATTAAAATTATAATATGGGATACGTTAACGATAAGATAATAGTGTTGTTAATCTATAGTTTGTTTGATGGAATACATGTTCCTGAGATTAGCGCATCTCAGGAACTACTGATTCTAATTGAAAAATGATTTAAGTGTTGGATAGCCCATTTGTCGAGCAAGCATATAGGCTGTATAATATCACGCTACGACCAATAGAAGCAGAGCATTAATGAACAATGTTGAAAAATCTGGGAAAATGTACCTATTCCTTTTGAGAGCCTCCGTTGCGCGGGTTTCGTAAACGGTGAAAGTTACGCAGACGTAGTTGGGAGGGTCAGATAGTTTTATTTGATAATATTATGTAGTAGGACATTTCACATATATTTCTCTGAAAATAATTTATCAGTATTTTTCGAGTTATAGGCATACATTTTTTTTACATTTGTCATTCGACAAGTCGAGATACTTAAAATTCAGTTATTAATTTGAGTCACATTTTTCACCAACATGCTAATTCAAGTGCTGCTATAAAATTCTATGCCGGATCAGCATTTAATTGGAGTCATATTTTTTTATCCCCACAATAAACTATAAAATGTTATGGTGGGTGCAGTAATAAAAAAAAATCATTTACCAAAAAAAAATACATAGTTCATAATTGTAAATACCTAATAATATATTAAAATAAACAATCACAAATTAAAAACATTAAACATATAAGAATAAATTAAAACAAAAAATTTAAACATGTTCCTTGCGGTAATGTTCCCAAAACGCTGGCTGCGTTTCCTCTTTGTATTGTTATTGAAATACGTTGAGCTAGGAAAGAGCCAGACCTCTGGTCACCAGTGACATCAATTAGTTTTGGTGTAATTTCGTTGATTAACTGTATAGAACCAGGACCCCATAGGCAGTAATTTTATTAGAACTTAACCAATAGCTCTCAAAATTGTAATGATCCCAGGGGATCTACAAAAAAGAATTTAGTTATAATTCGATATAACGTCTGAGAGCTAAGATTAAGAAATAAGAAGCTAATAAGTACATAATTAAAATTTCTGTGATTGGTATAGGAATGGAAATTTTAAGATATTTCATTTCTAATAATTTAAGATTTGAAAGAATCGGTGGGAACTTTTAATATATCAGTTTTGATTGTGTATAAATACTTGGAATATTTTTCAGCTATATGCGAATTACTTCCAGTTACAACTTTTTTGGTTTGGCTTGGCTGGACAACAATTAGAGTTTTCAAAAACTCATGGTAGACTATAAATTATTTTAAAGAAAACCCAGACTTAACCACACAAAGTTTATTTTCAGTTAAAATTAATGAAGATTACAAAATTCACGGTCATTGAGTGGCGCGGTTGAGCGATCCTTTGACTGTAAGACGCTTGTTAGACTCAATTGAGAGAAATAATAGGTCTCATTTGTTAGGGTTAACGGTTTAAATTCTGGCCCCAGAAAATAATTCTTTGCAATCAGACTACTTAATTTATTTATTTCGGGTAGACTTATTGTTTTGTTGTAATTATTTAGAAATATTTATCTACTCTCTGTGTAACTTTCAGAAATAAACTTAAAACGATTGATAGGTACTGTAACACCTACTATTTTGAACAACTATGTTACTGGCTCTCCAGTCAGTAACATAATAATGAATAGTAGAATAATAATAAAAATAATAATAGTATAGGGCATAACATAAAATTCCTAAATAAATTTCCTTATTTAGGTCCACGAGATGTCAATAGAGTCAAAATAAATAGTTTTGCATCGATAGTTTAGGTTGGAAAAAAGTAGCGAGTTGACTGTAGTATATTATTATAATAAAATGTATTAATCGGGGAATAAGAACACATATTAATTTTAATATATACTCGTAGGTACTTAATTACTTTTCGATAAAAAATCTAATGAAATTAGTACAAAATCAGTTTGAATTTCAGTTTTTTTCCAAAAAGATAGATATTGTAATAGCTCGAAAAGAGCTGTTATAGTACTTATTATATCAGTATGTCTTATAATAATATGCTACTTTGGTGTGAATCAATGAATTTTTAATTATTGCGTTAGATATTATATTTTGGTGTAGGGATACTAAAAAAAGGTGTTCCATGCCTACTTAAGCCACAGTAAAGCTGTTGAAATACATAGGTGTTGAACTTTACGCAAAATATGATATCTTACGTAAATATAGCCGATAACCTGGCCAGAGAAGATAATACGAAAATCGGTTAAGTGGTTTTCGAGTTATAAGTACACAAACGAACAAAAAAACAGGCAGGCGTGGCAAGATATATGAATTAGAAATAAAACATATTTAATACATCACCACGTAATAATTATGTTGTATTTATGAATTTTGTAATAAAATTATTAATGGAATCGGGATCATAAATATTATATTAATTAAATAACTTAATCACTTTTTAATAGGTACATATTAAATTCTATACTATTTAATATGTACCTATTCAAAATTATTGTAGTAACATATTAAAAAAAAATCTATATTTTCCATAAAACCAATTTTGTTTAAATAGGAACATACATTTCAAGTTCCATACAAATAAAATTAATTAAAAATAATAAGTACTTACTTTCTGCCTTTATGATCAGTGTAGACGATATGATTTCGGGCGGCCGTCGGCTGTCGGCTTCTTCCCAAAGATTGTGTTTCCATTTTCCTTTGGATCCTTCAAGGCTTCTGACATCTACTTAGGTCAGTCAGAGTTACATAGAGTTGCTACGAGCTTTTCTAAAGCTGTCCTCTGCCAGAATGGCTCGGCCTGCACCGCTGCACAGTGGAGTTGGCTTGCTGCGGTCGAGTTATTCGCCCACTGTGTACCCCTTTATGTTTAACAAGTTTGGATGGGGAGCTTGTTAGGGCTA
Source organism: Monopis laevigella (assembly GCA_947458855.1). Classification (NCBI taxonomy): domain Eukaryota; kingdom Metazoa; phylum Arthropoda; class Insecta; order Lepidoptera; family Tineidae; genus Monopis; species Monopis laevigella. The sequence continues at coordinate 19,706,092 of OX381578.1, forward strand.
ACTGCGTCTGCCGGCCGACATTGCAAACAGTTTTGACTTCATAGTTGTGAAGTTTTGCTGTTAATTGTTAACTGTGGGCAGATTGGCGCACATTGGGCGTTTTAAATTGACAGCTTTTCTTTAGTTGCTCTTTGAAGACATTTTATTTTGTGTTTTGTTTTTTCTATATTTATTTATTTTAACTTTCTAATGTAGATAGTTTTTAGTTTAACACATTTTTATTTCAACTGAACTATTTATATCTTTTATTACTATATATCTTTTATTATACGTGTATTCCTTGTCATTATTATAGTATTTCCTTTTCCTTTAATATAATTATTTCTGTATGATTTAACACTTTATATATAAACTAATATATTTATAAAACACGCTTTTAGTAATGATCTATAACTTTTAGCAAAATAAAACCTGAAATGGTTACTTGTATATAAAGTACATAGCGAAGTACATGAGTAAATATATAAAAGAAACATATATTTACCGAGCGAGTAGGCGTGGCGAGATTGAGGCGGGCATATTGGATATCGAAGGAGGAGGGATTTTCTATTTGTCAATATTAAACTTTACCTTTTTTTTCCAGTGCAACCTGAATTTATTAAATCATTCCTAACATAAATATGACAAATTAATAATAAAAAAATACTGTAATTTATTGCTCATTAAAAATCAAATAAAAGGAGTTAAGAAACTCTTGAGTTACGTAAGCAAGAAATATAATTTTATTTAAATGAACCCTCATAAATTAACGCTTACAAAATTTATTTTCTAATATTCAAATATTTAGGAGCTATTTAACGTGTTCTTATTTCATAATGTAGTATATTTTCTTAAGACAGTGTACAAATGGGCTTTAATTAACTGTGGAATGTCGGAAAATGGCAAGTATGCAAGGATCGTCCGCCCGCCCTGACTTACCGGGGTAAGTACGATTTACTTTTCCTGGTTATTTATAAGCTACCATTAGCAAAGCATTTATAACAATAAAATCTTTTTTTTATTGTACTTAACTATTTTTCTCATTATATATACCTACTCAATTTATTTACTATTTTATTTTTTACTATTTAAATACCTTTAATTGAAATAATATTTTTTAGTTTGTTTTCAATAATATTTTTTTTAGCTTTTATACAAAAAAACTCTTAGTTTATTTTATTTGTAATTTTAGTTATAGGTACCTATTTAATTCTAAAAAGTAAGTATATTAATTATACTAGATAAAAGTAAAATGCATACAAAATGTAAGAAGCAAACGCATTCACAATAAATTCACTTTGTAGTTTAGACTTGGTAATTTTGTCGAATACGAAAGAAGTTTCCGGGCGGCGCGACGCGAACTATCCGTGCAGCAGCCTCTGCTGTTCGCAACCAACTGAGCACTGCACGTCGAATCTTTCAGCTGAAACACTGAAAATCTATAAACACTCAAATTTAAACCTTATACAAGTAACAAATAAGGTACAGTTTAGTTTTTACCTGACATCAAACAGGTTAACTCACAAATTTTTGTCACGAAAATCTAATTCTTCCTCCGCGAACATAATGACGTCTTTGGCACTGACAAAGATATGAACTTGAAAATGTTCCGGAGTAGTGATAGTTTTAGTGAAAGTCCTTATGTTCGAGAGACAAAGGTTCATATTCTGGGACATGTTTTGAGTAAGGAAGGCGGTCGTAAGGCTTTAGGGGTGGCGCGTAAATGCGCGCATGCGTCTCCTGAATAATTTGACAAATTCACAACTTCTAGAAGCAGATTAGAACAGATTTTTTTTCTAGAATTTCGAGAAGGCTGTTGACGTGACTGGACAAAGTTTTATCAAATAAATAAAGAGAGGCGTATTATTTTTATAACTTGACTAAATTTGTTTTAATAAAAATATATTTTTAATATAGTCGTAAGTTATAATTAATTAATTAATTAAATTTTTAAATATTGATATTTTTTTAGAGGGAAGGACGGCCTCTATAACTCGCAGATGCATAAACCGTCAAGTGACCGTTTTAGTCTGTGGGTTCTTCGGTTTTCCGGAGACTATACTGTATCGATTTCTTGTCGAGTTAGTAGTGTCCTTTTATAGTGCGATTACGAAACGGGCGATTGATTTAAATATAAATCAGCAAGGATATTTAAATAGACTCGTAACGCAAACACGTCTTTGTCACCGCCCATTTCGTAACCGCATCATTTAGCCGGCATAGTGGAAGCGATTAATATTGTTAAACAACAATGTATTAATCGACCCCATTCATGGACTTTGTAGGTTTGCTTACCATTAGGTTGATAGATATAGAGAGACATGCCGTGCTCCAATAAAATAAAAAAATATAAAAAGTGTTAAATGATATGATATACCAAAAATGTTATTAACTTTACTAAATTTTATTAAGTTTGTACTAAGTTCCAAATTGGCAAAGATAGTTAAGTACGCTACCCTTAAAAATTGAGTACCTCAAACAGTTTCAAAAGGAAAACTTCAAAATTCGGTCTAAAGAAAAACTTTTAAACCTTAGAAGCCCGAGCTAGACATAACATTATGGAATATTTAACCCCATTACGTCGTTATAACCAGTTTCAGAGCAGTAATATTCGCCCGACATTCCGCCATCATGTAACTTCCAATATCAGCTTTGTGCCGCCATTTCTTGTGTCACTGCATTGAATATATCGAACCGCTTTCCTTTGTGCACGGCATATTGCTCGTCTTTTGTCGAAATGAACGTTACCTCCCGCGAGTTGTTTCAGCAAAGAATTTTGCGATTGCGAAGTAATATTTTCTCTTAAGAATTTCAAAGTGTTCCTTTTATGTCGCAGATGACTTTACTTTGGACGATATTGGGTTAGGAAGTTATCGGATGAATAAAAAATATTTTGCCTTTTTTGTAATGTTTTGTGTTTGATATACAAACGACTAAAGAATATAATATAATAATAATATTATGTAGGACAAATTACACATATTGCTCTGGTCACAAACTAAGCTCTAGGCTTGTACTATGTGTACCAGAAGCAACGATATAATACATATTATATTTTAAAAACACCCAGACCATGACAAACTGTACAGAAAAAACGTACTAATATTTTTTGCCATAAGTGGGAATCGAACCCACGACCTCCGGATACAACGCCAAAGGTGCAACCACTAGTCTACGGAGGCTGTCTACAAGTTTTAAAGTAGAGATCCATCTGCTTAGTATAGTGAAATGTTAAATAGTACCGCTCTTTACAATAACACCTAAACTCTAAGTAACAATTAATTTTAATATAAGAATATAGTAAAGTTAAATATTAAAAATTGTCACCGGTATTCATAAAAACTTATTGAGTCCTTGAAGAACACTTTAGTTATTAGGAAGGTTTTGTCTCTTTTTATTAGCAACAAAAATTATTATGAGTAAAAGAGAGAAAACTTTCTATAACTAAAGTTTTCCTCAAGTACTCAATCAGTTATTATGAATAAGGCCTACATGGCCTTATTCATTAAGTGTGTGAGCAAAGTGTGTAGAGTGTGGGTTATAAGAGTGTACAAAGGAGAAACACGGTGAGTGTGTGTGTTAACTAGTAATGCAGATAAAAAAAGTTTATCTAAAGAGTTCAGAACATAAATTAAAGTTTATAATAGTATGTAAAGACGACCGCCGATAAGCAGTTGCGCCTTTGGCGTTGTATCCAGTGGTCGTGGGTTCGAATTATATCCATGACAAAATTATGTTAGTGCATTTTTGCCATGGGTGGGAATCCAACCCACGATCTCCGGACACAATGCCAAATGTGCAACCGCTAGTCTACGTAGGTATAAAAGTGGAAATAGCTGGATGAACTTTTAGTAATATTTTTATTTTATTTAAGTTTATGTGTCATTAAGTCAATATTAACATTTCACACGTGTGTCTAATATATCTCTAATTGCAATTATAATTCCAATTCATTTATTATTAACTAGACATAAACTGTACCTACATTGGATATTAAAATGCTATTTTAATATACCTAAATAGAAATCTTGCAATAAATTTTAACAAGAAATTAATTGTAATACACAATACATTTTTGTATTATATAAAACAGGATACCAAATGCCATGCTATTAAGTCATTTTAATTGGGTGAAAACTGTTTCTATAGTTTTCAGTGAAATAACGTTTAAATTTTTGATCTTCCTAGCTTACATGCAGTTTGATAGCCATGCCCCCAAGCACCAATGTTGGTATAGTATTGGTCAACTTGGTTCAAGTGTAATCATGTCCCGACCACCAATTAGGCTGAGATTAGAGGCGAGCTTGCCGCAACCACTATGCCGTCTCTGGAGATTGCTTGTTAATTATTAACAAACACAGACCTTAAACTCTTGGAAAATAAGCTTAAATTCAATTACATGAATAGTTTATTATAAGAATAAGAAAATTACATTTGGAGTCTCTAGTATACCATATTAAACGACTTTTTTAAATATTAAAAGTGATATGTTTTTTATTTATTTACCTAATATATAATGTAATATGTTATACATGAGAGGCTTTTATGTGTTTAAGCGGTTTTCATTTACGGGGAAGTCCCCTAGTGACGGACACCTAAGGTTTTCAAGACATAAAATAAAAACTATTTCGAAAAATTTAATTTTATTTATTAATTAGTGAACTCAACAAACTTTAAAATAAACATAAATTAACAAATATGGAACTACGGCACTATCTTTATTAAAAACATAAAATAAACTTTGGTAAAAAAAAATGCAAAAGATAGAAGTGGCACCTAGTACCGGACGGATGTAACTTCGAACCCTTACCACCGGACATTTATAAAACATCAGTCATAGATCACATATGTAGCCGTCAGAACATTCAGGAATGTCTGCACATGCTTCGTGAGCCCACTCATGACAGCTGAAGCACTGTACCCAGTCCTCGACGAAGTCCTCCAAGCACACCACGTAATTAGTTGTTTTTTTCATCTATCGCAGTTTATTACATTTTTGGGTCCCGTTGTCCTTTCTTATTCATTTCTTCCATTTCCACCTCTCTCTGTTCTTCTATCCTCTAAAATAAAGTACAAATAATTACTATATTAATACAACTACTTGCGAGAAAAATAATCTTTTTTACTGACCGGCGTTAAGGGACTATTGAGCGTCCGGAGCCAGGGGACAGTATAATGTCAAAATTACGTGACCTATACCTAATCTCCTTTGAAAATCAACAAAATAAATATTAGAGCACGAATAATAATGGAACCCTACCTTAATTTACAAATAACATTAAGACTTCAACACAGATATTTAGCTGTAACACTCACCTGGATCTTATGTAGCGCAGTTTTCCCGCCAATAACAAACTCTAACCGCTCTCAGTGCCTCCTTGTGCGTCGCTGTCAAATTGCATCACGTGACCGTATACTGCTACCCTCCCCCGCGCCCCTTAAACCCGCGTTTGAATCATTCGCGTTGTAACTTGTCGGGATAATACGAGTGTCCGGCGCTTGGTGGCGTCCGGCGTTAGGGGACTTCCCCCTAATAAGAATGATACATGGTCAATTAATTAAAAAAAACTGTTAAACCTCACTTATAATAAGCGTGCTATCTTTGACCAGATCCTTGCTTTCCATCAGTCAAACGCAAACTATAATAATATGTAAGACAATTTACACTTTATATTTATTGGTCTGGTCACAAACTAAGCTCTAGACTTCTACTATGTGTACCAGAAACAACGATATAATACACATTATATTTTATAAACACCCAGACCATGACAAACTGTACAGAAATACGTACTATTTTTTTTTTGCTATGGGTGGGAATCGAGCTCACGACCTCCGGATACAACGCCAAAGGAGCAACCACTAGTCTGCGGAGGCGTTCTATAATCTAACTATATTAATTTATTATAAACATTATTTTTACTGGATCACAACATGTCACTTTGTATCTAACTGGTGGTAAGCGGACCTACGAAATCCATGAACAGAGTCGATCGATCAATACATAGTTGTTTAACACCATTGTGCGCTCCCACTATGCCGGGCTTAACGGTGCGGTTACGAAATGGGCGGCGGCAAAGACGAACTTGCATTACGAATCTACTTTAGTACCTTCGCTGGTTTATCATTAAAGTCAACTGCCCATTTCATAAACGCACCCTAAAAGAAGACCACCTGAAAAACCCACAAACTAAGACCGAATCATTAAATAAACAAGTTTTTTTTTATATTAGTGGGTTTAAGGTTCTTAGGGGAAGTGTTATTTTTTCATTACTGTCTTTCAGGTTTATTTTAAAGCACTTACTGGCATTATTATTAATTCTTAATAAACAAATCATTTATTTAAAAAAAAACTAACAATTCGGATATAGTGTAACTAATGCTAAGGTAAATAATACTAATTAGATCTAGACTTATGATAAAAATATAATTTTAAATCTTAAATGCCGTTATTAGTTTCCAAATTCATTAATTGTTCTGAGCTAGTTTTTCCTTCAGACATAGTTGTTCTAACAATGTTAATTTGGAAGGTAATCATCAGATTAGATTAGCAGGTTACACCGGTGTTAGTGTCCCACCACTAATTAACTCTGGATTACTGACCTCTCCCCAGGACTAAACCACAGATTTAAACCAAAGAATAGGTAGAGCGCGGTTTGATTTTAAACTTTCGCAAGTTTGACTCTGAAATTATCTAAAGATCATAAATTTGGGCATGGATATTACTACCACATATTCCGTATCTTATTAAAAAAGTAGTTATTTTAATTTTAATGGAATACGGCATGTTCCTTTGTATCTACCTGATGTTAAGCAGACCTACAAAGTCCATGAATGGGGTCGATCAATACATTGTTGTTTAACAATTTTGATCGCTCCCACTATGCCGGCTAAATGATGCGGTTACGAAATGGGTGTCAACATGGGCGTATTTGCATTACGAGTCTATTTTATTATCCTACTTTATCGCCAAATCAATCGCCCGTTTCGAAACCGTACCATGAAAGGAGACTACCCCTTTGACAAGAAATCGATGTAGTAGTCTCCGGAAAACCGGTAAACCCACAGACTAAAATCGTGACTAGGTTTTTGCTCACAACACACTGCTCTGGTTTCAGACTAAGTGCTAGGCTTCTACTATGTGTATGTGTACCAGAAACAACAATACTAATACATTATATTTTTATAAACACCCAGACCATGACAAACGTACAATAAACGTACTAATATAACTTTGCCATACCCATGGCAAATCAAAAGGGAATCGAACCCACAATTTCAACAACCACTAGTCTACAAGACGGAAATAGAATATACTTAGCATTTCTTTTAATTTTATTTTTACTGGAGCGCGGCATGTGGCTTTATATCTAAATATTTATAATATTAAGTTTTCTTGCGCTTTCTATCGAAATATATTTTAAGACTATTGTCCGAGAACAATTTCTATTTGAACACAAAGTGTATTTAAGAATTTACAACTTTCTCTCGCAAACATAAGCTTTCTTTTCTAACAACTTTGTTTTTGCACCAAATATGTTTAAGACTATTGCTTTAGTTTAGAAACGTCAGAAAGTAGTTCAAATCAACGTTTATTTTGATATAAGTCGGTATTATAAAACTATCCCACATTCGGTATTATATAAAGTTTTTTCTTGATTTCACATTTGGTAAAAATAGACAAGAGTAGTGTATATACGTATTGGCATTAAAATATTATAAATTAAATGTAAAAAAAAATGCTATTAATAAAAACATATTTTGTTATACCTAGCTAAAGTCAGTATACGTGGTGGCCGAGTTGGTTAGACCTTGGACTTAAAACACTTAGGTTCGAACCCGGTGTGTACCAATGAGATTTTAATTTAAAAAAATATGTACATATGTTTGACAACACCACAAAAGTGCCTCGGAGAGCACATTAAGCTGTCGGTCCCGTTTTCACTATAGCAACCTGTGAAACTGTATATAGATGAGTTATTGAGTCTATTTAAAGCATCGCGACGAGCTAGCCACTTGTTCGGGGTAGACTCATACCACCGACTACGACGAGCTGGGATTAAAAACCCCTTCGCTGGGTACCCTGAGGTCGTCTAGGCGGTCTCGGGCGCCATAAGGCACCCGTGATGATATGTATGTATTTGACCGCTATAAACTTTTCGGGATAAAAAACTTGAAATATGTCTATATCTACCTATTAGAATAAAAAATAATGCTTGTCACGTAACATTAATATATTCTTAGAACATTTCACAGTAGTGTTACCTCCGCAAACTATAGCAGTCCCGTATTCCTTAAACCTGCACGTTTTGCAGTTGGTTTTTCTACAAAAGAAAAAACGCATTGTCGCATCATTAGCAAAGTTGCACAATGCCACAATGTGCAACGCGACTGGAAGGGAATACTTAATACCTCCTACTCGTACGTAACATTCGCGGGATTATATAACGTTCACTCATTAACACTGCTAAGGACCTAGTTTTAATGTAATTATTATTGCTAATATTACTTTGGGGACATTGTTTTTCCATTAGGAAAATCTGGCGCTTTTCATTTATTAAATCTATAGGAAAAGTATACTAAATATATTATTGTTCAGTTTTTACTCTATCAAAGACTAGCTGGTAGATAATACCCAAGACATTTAGGTCGCCTATGTACATTTTGTTTTATGTGCACTAAAGAATTAAAATAAATGAATAGTTTCAACGATGATGCACTTTTTATTGCAATACGTCTAAGATATTTATTGTATTCGGCAAAAAAATTAAAAAAAAAAACAAAAACAAATTGGGTTTAAATGTCAAATTTTTGGTGATATATTTAATTCCACTTTATATTTCGTGAAAATAAACCAAACAAAAATAATCTAACAATTGCCATATAAATTACAACTAAAATACAACCCAGTTGTTTACAAATGTAATAAAAAAAACTATTTGATTCAGTGGCTCGGTTTTGTATTCAATGTGCGGTCGTAGGTCACCGCAAATAGTAGAAAGAGCAGGTCCTTAGGGTATGGCTTTAGGATTTCAATTTCCTTTTCGAAATTATTCGTGCTAATCGAATACGCGTCCGCCAAGCTTGGGGACCTCGCTGCCCTAGTGACAACCCAACTGGGAAACGAAGAGGAAATACTTAAATTATATTTACACTAATATTTAAGAATAACTCATTATTACAATTACTATTGTTACATTTTAATTATATTTAGAATAAATTGACGACGTACGACGAGTTAAGAACTTCAAATAAATACATTGTATAACAAAATATTGAGCACATTTTAAAGCATGCCATATTAATATAATTTGAAATGTTAATTAAAATTACTTGATCTCATTATGAGAACAATGACAAAGTTCGATATTCAAAAGCAAAAGTTGTTAGCGTGTCAGATAATCGGTACTACGGCGTAGCACCGAGCAATGCTACGGCGTAGCCCCGTGCAATGCTACGGTGGCACCCGTGCAAATGAGACGCGGAATATTGTCGCGCCATTAATGAACAGCTAGGCGGCCGGCGCGGAAGAGGAAAATTAAACTCCTGGGCCCCGGGCTTATGTTCATTACGCCCACCGAACTACTCCGAGCCCCTTATGAATGGAGCCAGTGTTAAAATATCACTAGCGAAATACTCGCCCGTTTAAACACTCGGAGAGTTACGTTTGGTATTAAAACTCCGCGCGAGTTCATCGTAATGCATGTTTTAACGAGTTTGTTTTACTTTTCTTGTTTACTTTTAACAAGTCGCTGTATATTAGTTGTATATATACTGAGAGCTTATGCAGATAAGCTTGCGTTATGAAATGTATTGAAATGAGAATTTCATTAAAAAGTGAATAAAAGACTATGCTCGTAGATTCAATTAAAGCTGAATATGTAGCCTTTTAATATAGTGAACTATATAAATAATAATATGTGGTACAAATTACACATATTGCTCTGATCACAAACTAAGCTCTAGGCTTGTACTATGTGTACCAGAAGCAACGATATAATACATATTATATTTTTTAAACACCCAGACCATGACAAACTGTACAGAAAAAAAAATACTAATATTTTTTGCCATGGGTGGGAATCGTTCCCACGACCTCCGGATACAACGCCAAAGGCGCAACCACTAGTCTACATCATATATATATATTTTAATTTGTCATATTATCTTCTTTCGATACTTTATAGAAAGCGTACCACGCATTACTTATATCTTTTAACCCTAGAAAGATGACGTCGGAAAGAAAAGACGCGCGGTGAAAAATTGTTATATACTTATTTTCAGTCAGCGCGTAAATTAACTTGAGCTTCATAGGAAACTCAGCCGTCGGTATATCCTGTCGTGGGACGACGTTTTCTGTGTAGTAAGTACTATAGTTCAGCAGCTATAAGTATTTCGTGCGCTCGCGAGGCGTATGCTAATAGTTCGGGTATTTTTTTTTATTGTTATTTACTGATGTAAAGTATATATACTAAATAATATTATTTTCTGTTCTTTTTTAAATTGATTACACTACAAATTACATGGTTGTAAAAAAACATATTTTTATCATAATTTATGAGTTTTTTCCCTATAAATAAAAGATTATTGTTTTTTGTAAATTTTTCGTAATGTTTAAATGTATTTAAAATAACAAATTATTAAATCATTTTAATTTTAATAGTATTCCAAACCTTTAAAATAAGTCAATTATTTACATAGATATTAATTATTAGTTTAAAATAAAGATGCTTAAGTAAAACGTGAGCCTTTGAAGAGTATAGTTTATCGTTTATTTAAACACTTTATTGCACAGTAAACAAAAGACATGTACACAGGCGAACTTAATGCCTTAAATTATTATGTTATTTTTCTAGGGTTAAGGCCGAGAAAAACAAACCATTACAGTTAGTTATAGGAATGGGCAATCATTAAACTGTTAACTAGCTTGAGAGTATTCTAATTCTTCCTCTTCCGCGACCGGACTTTAGAAGATATTGACATTTCATCTGCTTTAATTGTCGCGTATTTGTGAATAAAGAGCTAAACTCAAAGAAACAAATCAAAAAGAATACCTTGAACAATTCCTAATAGCAAAATATATTCCTTTAAAACACAGTAAGCGTGTACCTGTGTGTTTTCCAATTCTTCCTTGTGGCGGCGTACTGTTTGAAATATATTAAAGCATGAATCCGTGGGGCATTGCTTTAAGATTTCAATTTCCTTTCCGGAATTACTTGAATTCTAATCGAACACGCGTCGGGGGACTGGAGCTGCAAATTATTCTTCCACCTTATGCTTTCTTTGTGACTCCTAAATAAATGTATTCTTGTTCCAAATTTGAATAAATTTTATATTCTTAGATTATTTTTAATCATTTTGTGTAATGTCGTAAGATAACTTATACAATTTTTACTTAGTTAAAAAAATATACATACATACATATAATCACGGGTGCCTTACGGCCCCCGAGACCGCTTATACCCAGCGGAGGAGTTTTTAATCCCACCTCGTAAAAATATAATAAAAATATATAAATTTGTATTATATATATTGAGAAATTAAATGATATAATTCCACTTATAGGGCCCCTAATTCTGATAGTTACCTTATTATGATACCTATAAATAATATACTGGTACACTGTCTGGTTAACTAGCGAATTTACTTGAGAATCTAAAAAAAATATATATTTATAAAGATTGAATAAAATATAAGGCGCCCGAGACCACCTAGATGGCCCCAGGGTACCCAGTGGAGGGGTTTTAATAACACCTTGTCGTAGCCGATGGTATAAGTATACCTACACCTAACAAGTGGCACGACGCGATGTTTAGGTAGATTCAATAGATGGGGTAAACAGTTTCACAAGTTGATATAGTAAAACTAGAATCAAAAGCTTAACGTACTCTCCGAGGCACTATAGTGGTGTTGTCAAACAAATGTACATTTTTTTTTTTAAATTAAAAATTCATTGGTACACACCGTGGTTTGAACCTGGGACTTAGGTAATACTATAGTGTTTTTATGCCTAAACAACTCTGCTACCACATAAATAAATGCATTGACTTTTTAAAATGTTAAGTATATTAAACGGTAAATATGATAAAACGGTATAGATTACTTCCAATACGAAATAGTGTAAAATATTAAATTACACTTTCTCATACAACTTCTTTAAATAGCATTAGTAATCGGGATTAATTCCTTATTGTGCGAGTGTAAACAATATTAGAAGTATTAAAGAAATTTATTTTAACTGATTGGTACACACCAGGGTTCGAACCTATGCCTTCTTGACTAAACTAACTAACTCGGCCAACCACATTGGATATTTCGATTTTAAATTTTAATTTCCAACTAACAATGCGAAGTATTAATAAAATTAGCTTTTGAAAAAAAAAACACTACATTTGTAGTAAAAAAGACACCTACTTCTCTAAGTATTCTAAATAACATTTCACAAACGATATAAAACCCATCAGTACCGCGAGATCTGTGAACAAATTGCAGCCAAGAAAGCGAGTTCAAAAGATTTAGTACCGAAAGAGACATCATGAAATACGCGACTTACCCGCGAAGACACTCTGACACACGCCACAAAGTATTTTCCGAGTTTTCAGGTGAACTAAGCAGAAACGAAATGAGACTTCGGCTTACTAACTCATTCAGTATAATTATACTCAATAACAATAATTAAGTATCTTTATTCCAGAATAACTTGTACATAATGGTATTTTCATAACTACATATATAGGTAATCTTAATATTTTTAATAAGTACCTGTTCTAACAATAGTGTTGAGTAAAATAATTTTAGTTTTATTATTTTGTTAATAGGGTGTTTAAGATTGTAAGGGTTTGGAGCCGTATTAGGTAAAGGCTTCCTCTGACTGATTTTACTACTTTGTTTATTATTTCCCCGTAGATAATTATGCTATACTTTTCCATACAAAAGAAAAAGAAATAGGAATGTGTAGGAAAAAAATAATTTCGGAAAAAAATAAGATATAACATAGAAATATTGAATATTTCTACCTACATAAATTACTTCCATATGGGTATATGTAAGCTTTTAATATTAAATTACAAAAACTATTAAAGAAAATTATATATAATACAAGAAAAACCTAAAAAATAAACAACTGAACTATATAAAACTAAGAAAAATATTATTATTATTTTAGCATTATAGTTTTTTAGTAATTAATAAATAAGGTAAATATTTCGCTCATCCCCAATATTTTAATTACTTTTTTTCTTACTAGTTAAACTGACTGTATTTTTTGCAGTTACAGTCACTAGTATAAATAAATAGCTGTTAAATTACACTAAAATAAAAATTAAAGTTACAAGTAATTTTTTTTTTTTCGAAAAAAACTTTTCCTTAGAGGATATTTTTTTTAAACATATGAAGTTCAAAAAATCTACTACTATCCAAATTTGAACTACCTCTAAATTTTAACTACCTAAACTGGTTTTAATTATATCACTATATGTTGGACAGACAGATGGACTGAGTGATCCCATATGGGTTCCCTTTTTCTATACTACCGTAAAAATATCAGGTCAAATAATATTACTAATGGAGATACTTCCAATCAAACTCTGGTCTACATCATGGCTAATCTACTCCTAATTCAATGTCACCATAAATCATAATGTAACAAATGTTTAGGAATAATTCATGATTTGGTTGGCCGCTATGATTTTAGTCTATGGCAGCAGATAGGCGCGACGGGGCCTGCTGATTGTAAAGCTTGCACAGACGGCGCCTATTCGATTTCACGGCTCGGCGCCTTCGATATTTATTGTCATCGGTGCAGTTGTACGACACAGGCCTACTGAATAAAAAGCTCAAAAGAGACAAATTGGTAAGAGTGTTCTTATTGGTATGAGTATTTTTTTACACTTTTTATTAAGAATTATTAAATAAAATAAAAACTAATACAAGCACTTATTAAAAATTTCAAATTCGGTTTAATATTAAAAAAAGCGGCCTTATAAACTTAACAAAACCTAAACCTAGTTAGGTTTGTTAGGTTTTAAGGTTAAACAAAATAGTATTAAAATACCATTATACCATTAGGGTGCCTTTTTGGCTCCCGAGAACCGTTTAAACGGCTTCAGGGTACCCAGCGGAAGTATGGTATTCGGAAGCAACACCTAACAAGTGGCGAACTTATCGCGGTATTTGGATAATTAAAAACCAGTTTTACAAGTTGGCGAGGAGAAACTAGGATCAACAGCTTAACGTGCTTTCCGAGGCACTATAGTGGTATTGTAAAATTTTATTTTTATTTTTTATAAAAAAACACATTTATTAGACACACCGTGGTTTAAACTCGTACTGTTTTTAGATTTGGATACTAATAGTATTTTGTTAAGTACTTTTATTTAGTTCATTATTGAAGCTGGCGATTAACGCACTGGCTGAAAAACCTATTTACCTACCTATAAAGTCATATATATATACATACATATACATATCATCACGGGTGCCTTACGGCGCCCGAAACCGCCTAGACGGTCCCAGGGTACCCAGCGGAGGGGTTTTAATCCCACCTCGTCGTAGCCGATGGTATGAGTCTACACCGAACAAGTGGCTAGCTCGTCGCGATGTTTTGAATAGACTCAATAACCCATCTATAAACAGTTTCACAAGTTGGTATAGTGAAACCGGGACCGACAGCTTAACGTGCTCTCCGAGGCACTATAGTGGTGTTGTCAAACAAATGTACACAAATTTTTAAATTAAAAACTCATTGGTACACACCGTGATTCGAACCAGGGACCTAAACGTTTTTAAGTCCAAGGTCTAACCAACTCGGCCACTACACAATATATTTCCGTCAGAAAAAAATAACAACTATATATGTATCATCACGGGTGCCTTACGGCGCCCGAGACCGCCTAGACGGCCCCAGGGTACCCAGCGGAGGGGTTTTAATCCCACCTCGTCGTAGCCGATGGTATGAGTCTACACCGAACAAGTGGCTAGCTCGTTGCAATGTTTTGAATAGACTCAATAACCCATCTATAAACAGTTTCACAAGTTGGTATAGTGAAACCGGGACCGACAGCTTAACGTGCTCTCCGAGGCACTATAGTGGTGTTGTCTAACAAATGTACATACATTTTTAAATTAAAAACTCATTGGTACACACCGGGATTCGAACCAGGGACCTAAGTGTTTTTAAGTCCAAGGTCTATCCAACTAGGCCACCACGTATATTATACGTATATACGTATTACCACGTATTATAATAACAACTATAATATTATAAAATATAAAAAACTAAATAAAAACTATAAACTAAACATAATAAGTGCTATTAGTATGTTTAAGTTTATAGTATTTATTTTGTTGATGAGTGATATATAGTGATAAAAACGCTCTAAACATAATAGCACTTGATGAGTGATCCATTCTAATTTCCATTTTTATAAATATTAAGATTAATTGTTAACAAATTTTCGTAAATGCTGAAGAATTCACACGAGAAATTCCTTTACTTACCGTCACAACAATAACGTAAACTAAACCAATCGTTTCGCCGTGAGTCTGTTATCTTGACAATCGTTTTCATGCGGGACTTTGCATCCTAGCCGACACCTTGTCTCGTTAGTAAAAAGTGACACTAGCACACGATTTATCACCTGCACGCGACGCACGCCCCCTAGCGGCGGAGTCTCCTTGCTGAAGCCTGTCCCGCTTGAGAACTACAATGAAAACAAACGTGTGAATTTATATCGCTACATTATAATGCTTATTCCCTTGTTTCTGTAACGTTGTGGACAGAAGGATAACAATGTTGTTACTGAAATTTCAGTTTTTGACAACTTTTTATGGAATAAATAATAAAATAAAAATGTTTTATTTCCTTTTACTTAAAATGAATGATCATTTATATTGCTTTGGTCACAAACTAAGCTTTAGGCTTGTACTATGTGTACCAGAAGCCACGATATGACACTCATTATATTTTATCAACACCCAGACCATGACAAACTGTACAGAAAAAAACGTACTAATATTTTTTTGCCATGAGTGGGAATCGAACCCACGACCTCCGGATACAACGCCAAAGGCGCAACCACTAGTTTACGAAGGCTGTCTATATGTTTATATGTACCGCCTATACAGATGCAAAAACCGCCAAATGGCCTAGTCATGTTTCCGTTTTAGTCTGTGTGTTTACCGGTTCTCCGGAGACTACTGCATCGATTTCTTGACGAGGGGGTAGTTTCCTCTGATAGTATGTTTACGAAACGGGCGATTGATTTAACGATAAAGCAATGAGGACATTAAATCGTAATGAAAATACGCCCATTTAGTAATCGCATTATTTAGCTAGCATAGTGGGAGCAATTAGTATTGATAAACAATAATGTATTTTTTTACCCCATTCATGGACTTAGGTCGGCTTAACATCAGGGAGATACAAAGTCACATGCCGACCTTCATTAAAAAAAATGCTATTTAGTATTTTCTGAAAGGGGTGAATAATCGTTTTAGTTTCATAGTATGAGTCTACACCGCACAAGTGGCTAGCAAGTCGCGGTACTTGGGTACACTCAACAACCAGTTTCACAAGTTGGTATAGTGAAAGTGAGAACGATAGATTTTGTGCTCTCCTAAACATTCATTGGTTTGAACTGTATTTTTGTAGTTGTTGAGGCGCTTTGCGGTAATGCTGGTAAATTGAGTCGTATACATTTATGTACTGATATTTATAATATGTAATTTGCCCGTGTTATACCTGACCCCAGCTATCCCTTTCTTTCTTGACCACTGGCCCATATACCTTACCTTTTCCTATAACTATCATTGGTCATTTTCGCTCGGTACCGATGAGTGTATGGGAGAAAAGAACGAGTCGTTTATGAGTTCGTGACGCAAGCAGTAGTGTATGCCTAACAAATCTCGAAATTCGATATAAAAACCGCCGCTCTCGTTTTACACTACCGCTCCGGACTCCCACTATACCCGCTCGCGAGAATAATCGGAGAAGTCGACCAAACCCACAATCTTAAGTGCTATCACTCGTGCCTGGAACCCACGGATACGACTTACAAGGATTTGAACCCTGGACGTGCCTGGAGTGTTGAATACCGAGGTAGGTCCTTTCTTTCATCTCCTTAACCTTATTATATATTGTTTGTATCAGTGCATCTTTAGGTACGACCTATATATCTACCACAGCACCCGCATCTCGATTATACAGTCCACTTACGCGCAACCATCAAATTGGTCAATTCGAGCCAGGATTCTGGTTATCGTGAATCAGGATTAGGTTTTTATTCGTTAGTGTGTATTCAGTAGGTATATTTTGGTAAAATGGCACCCGTAGAAAGAACTGGGTTAGCATTAAAAAAGGTTAACGCGAAAATGGCGTCTCATTTTATTCAGTTACAATCGTGTTTCGATTGTATTACCAAAGATATCTTTAGTAATAAATTGCATTCAGATAACTTTTTGGCTAAAGCATCAGGTTTGGAGATAATCCGTGGTGAGTTCATCGCTATGTTAGATGAAAAGATCGACTTAGAATTCGCCGCGAACCCTGACTTTGAGCCAAATTATAATACCCTGAATTCTTTTCAGGACTTATATTCGCGGATTAAATATACAGAGAATTCTATTTTGGCACAAAACAGCACAGAACCCCCAAGGCACTCGATCGTAGGTACTAGTCGTGCTCACCATCTAAAACTACCTCGGTTGGAGTTATGTTCTTTCGGCGGAGATATTGAATCCTGGCCAATGTTTTATGAAAACTTTAGGACAGTTATTCACGAAAATGCTGACCTTTCTGATGGCGAGAGGGTTCAGTATTTAGTGGGTAAACTGACCGGAAAAGCGCAAAATATTTGCCACGGTTTCCTACCTACCGCCGAAAACTACACTGTTTTGTGGAACGCACTAGTTAATAAGTATAACGATAAACGCTTGTTGGCCTCGTCGTATTTTGAGAAGTTGTTAAACTTGCCAAATATTAATAACGCGAACGCACTCGAACTGGAAAATTACATCGACAGATTTTCATGTTTAATATCGGCGATCAAACAACTTAAATTTGATAACTTGCTAGACTTCTTATTTATTTATATAGGCTCTAAAAATCTAGACATCGAAACTGTAAAAGGGTTTGAATCTTCGATTCGCGAGTATACCAAACTACCCACCGTAGACGATTTTGTGGAGTTTGTGCGTGAGCAATCGCGTATATTGCAGCGCGCTGGTAATATAATAAAACCAGTTTCGAAAGCGCCCCCTAGCGGTAGGAATTTCAGTCAGCCTAAACCGTCTACTTCTAAAAGTTTTGTGAATTTAGACAATAGTAGCTTTATTTGTACCTTTTGCAATAATAGTGACCATTCGCACCTATATAAATGTGATAAATTTAATAGCTTGACGCCTCGTAGTCGGTATGATTTTGTAAAATCAAAAAATCTTTGTTTGAATTGTTTTAGTTCGTTACACCGATTAAATAAATGCAAATCTGAAAATAAATGTCGTACTTGTTTAGGTAACCATCATACCTCGCTTCATTTCGGTGGGAACGTCTCCGATGCGCGCGCCACTACGGACATATCGACTTCGCTTGCGCAGGAGGTTAATACTATCGCGGCGGCTTCCAGTACGGCTTCAACTGATAATAACGTGAGCGCTGTCTCATTGTGCGCCGTCAATGAACAGTGCGCCGCAGCGATGCCCGACTCGATTGGGGCGAACAATGGAACTGTGTTACTGGGCACCGCGTTATGTAATGTTATTGACAGGCGTGGAAATATTATTCAATTGCGTGTTTTGGTAGATAGTGCATCGCAACGAGACCTTATTACTACTGCTTGTTGCGACTTACTTGATCTGCAAATATTTCCCCCGGCTGTTAAGCATGTCGCGGGTGTTGGTGACATCGCCCACCCCATTGAGGGCACCACCTGTGTGACCCTCCGCTCTCGACTTGACGACACAGTTCGTTTTACTATTCAGCCATTCGTAGTAACGCGTATTACGAATGAGCTGCCCACTACTTATGTAGATATAGCGCGATTGGATTACCTAAAGGACCTGCCGCTAGCTGACCAGGAATTTCATAAGCCTTCAGCTGTCGACATGATTTTAGGCGCCGAAATTTTTGCTCGTATTTTACGCAGTAATTCTATCACTCGCGGACCCGGCGAGCCTGTAGCTATCGAGACTTTGTTAGGTTACATCGTCGTAGGCGAGGCGCCGGTCATACGGTCGAATATTGCCTTGGTTAGAACCTTTTGTACTACCGAAAACACATTTGAAACAAATATTAGTAAGTTTTTTGAATTGGAAGACGTCCCTGACGTCACCCCGCTCACGGTCGAGGAACAGGAGTGCGAGGCTATTTATTGTAGAACCACTACGCGGGACTCGGACGGTAGGTATACACTCACACTTCCGTTCAGACGCGATACCTCCTTATTGGGAGATAGTTTTAAATTCGCCGCGCGCAGATATTATTCTTTGGAACGCAAGTTGTTATTAAACGCGTCTCTTAAAATGGAATATGACAACATTTTTAGAGATTATTTAGAGAAGGGGTATTTATCGCCGGTCGCGTTCGCCTCGGAGTTGGAGAACGATTATCAATACATCATACCCCATCACGCAGTAGTACGGTCGGATAAGACTACGACGAAGGTGCGAGTAGTATTGGACGCGAGTATGAAAACGTCCTCCGGGGTTTCGATTAATGACTTGTTGTTTACCGGCCCTAATTTACAAAATGACCTTTTTCGAATTTTATTAAATTTTCGTACGTTCGCTGTCGCTTTAAGCGCGGATATACGTCAAATGTACTTGCGCATAATTATTCAAGAGAGTTGTAGGCGCTTTCAAAGAATATTATACCGCTTTGATAAGAATGAACCTTTGCAGATTTTCGAAATGAACCGCGTACCATTTGGGTTATGTTGCAGCCCATATCTCGCTATTAGGACCGTTCGTCAACTCGCATCGGATGAAAAATCCCGATTTCCTGATGCTGCTTTAGTAGCCGAGAGAGACATATTTATGGATGATCTTGCCACAAGTTGTACCAGTATCGCCGAGGCTACCGACCTCGCCAAACAATTGATTGGAATGTTTTTGGCCGGAGGATTTGAGTTAGTCAAGTTCTCGAGTAACTCACCTGAGGTTATGGCTTCGATTCCGGTCTCTCATCGCGTGTCCGACGCTATCGAGTTTAGCCCGGATAGTCATTTAAAAATTCTAGGTATTCAATGGTTACCTGCCGAGGATTTGTTTACGTTTACTGTCAACTTAGAACCTCGTTCGTGTACCAAACGTAATATTCTGTCGGTAGTAGCCCGTTTATGGGATATTATAGGATTCGTAGCGCCAGTTACTTTATTAGCCAAGTTGATTATTAAAAATCTTTGGCAAAATAACATTGATTGGGATGAAACGCCGCCCCAAAATATAATCGCACTCTGGCAGAAAATTGAAATGGAGCTTCCACTTCTTCAGCGCATTAGACTTCCGCGACACGTAGGTATTTCGAAAGACTGCGTGGTTACTGTTTTAGGCTTCGCTGATGCGTCGGAGAGTGCGTACGGTGGCGTAGTTTATTTACACATTTTCGACCCTGCTTCTAATAACTACGTCATAAACTTGGTCTGTGCTAAGTCCAGAGTCGCGCCGCTTCGTACCGTTTCGCTCGCTAGACTAGAGCTGTGTGGTAACTTAGTTTTAGCTAAATTAATGCGCATTGTTATCGACACCTACTCCAAACGCTGTAACATTAATAATATTTTTGCTTTCACCGATAGCACGGTGGCGTTGGCTTGGATACATTCCGCGCCATCACGTTGGCAAACATTTGTGGCAAATAGGGTTGCAAAAATACAAGGATACCTTGACCCTTGTAATTTTTTTCACATTGCGGGAAAGGAGAATCCAGCCGATTGCCTTTCTCGTGGCTTGACCCCCGCACAGCTTATTGAGCATCCACTATGGTTTAGTGGACCCCATTTCGCTCACGCGTCTGTCCACTCATGGCCAGTGGATGAATTTGATGCCAATATCGTTAGTGAGGTTCCCGAAGCAAAATCCACTGTGCTGGTGAATATCGCCGCTCATGAACCATCGTTGCTATATACGCTTGCCTCCAGAATATCCTCTTGGAGTAAACTACTAAACATTGTTATTTACGTATTTCGTTTCATTAAGAAAATACCGCGTAAGTTTGAGGTATCTCAGTTAACTTTGGCGGAAATAGCAATAGTTAAGGAATTACAACTTGTGCATTTCTCACAAGAGTTTAAAAATGTCCAAACAGGGCGTTTATTATCTCCCGCTTTTCAAAAATTAAATGCGTTTATTGATAAAAATAATATATTTCGCGTCGGAGGACGTCTTTCTAATGCAGACTTGGATTACGAAAGTCGACACCCGATCTTACTACCGGGTCGCGATCATATTGTCAACTTGATAATAGACCATTTTCATAGAAAATATTTACATACTGGACCTCAACTATTAATGTCATTAATTAGACAACAATTTTGGATTTTGTCTGCTCGCAATATTGTTCGCAAAAGGGTCCAGTTATGTAACATATGTTTTCGTAACAAGCCTAAGTCAACTTTTCCATTGATGGCGGACTTGCCTGCTTGTCGCGTGCAGGAAGCCAAGGCTTTCTGTCATACCGGCGTTGACTACGCAGGGCCTTTACAAATCGTGCCTTATCGTCGTCGTGGCATACGCAGTATAAAGGCCTACATTTGCTTGTTTGTATGTTTGGTTACAAAGGCCGTACATTTGGAACTGGCTTCGGACTTGAGTACTGAATGTTTTCTTAACGCTTTTAAGCGTTTTTTATCGCGTCGCGGTCCAATTTCGGTAATGTACTCGGACTGTGGTACGAACTTCGTTGGTGCAAAAACTTGTCTTGATGATATGCACTACCTAACCACGTCCTCAGAGTATAAGGACCAGATTAACACCGAACTTCGTAACAACCGCATCGAATGGAAGCTCAACCCCCCCTCATCACCTCATTTTGGGGGTATTTGGGAGAGTAACATCCGTAGTGCTAAGACACATCTCGCTAAAATCGTCGGCAATCAGCTTCTCACGTATGAAGAGATGGTCACGATTCTGACTCAAATAGAAGCTATTTTGAACTCGCGCCCGCTTTCAACTTTAAGTTCAGACCCCGCGGAACCTCTTGCATTAACACCCGCGCACTTTCTTACCCTAACACCGTTACAGTCGCTTCCCACTCAAGGTCCGCTTTCGGAAAATATTAATCTTCTTAATAGAAAACGCCTGGTAGACAATCTTGTTCATTCGTTCTGGAAAAGGTGGAAACTTGAGTACCTAAATACTTTGCAATCTCGGAACAAATGGACAAAATCTAGTCCTCAAATCGAAAAGGGTACTGTTGTGCTGCTAAAATCAGACAACACCGCACCGCTTAACTGGCCTCTCGGTATCGTAGAAGATACATTTCCCGGGACGGACGGCGTAGTACGCGTGGTAAGTGTTAGAACCAATTCTGGTCTTTATCGTAGACCGGTAGTTAAGATTTGCCCTTTACCATCGCAATAGTTGGTGGATTCTTTATTTTAGTAGTTTAATTTTATAATGTTGTATACACCGCTATTATTTCATATTTCGTTTTTCATTTCGTCTATAATTTTATTACTATTCTATATTGTAATTGTTGCAATACATTACAATCGCTATAATATCACCAACGTTTCGTATAAATTTTCCAGTTCGGGTAAAATTTCGCTACTTTTTTGTTCGCTATTGTATAAGGTATATAATTTCGTATAATATTAGGTAATTTCGTGTATAATTTCGCTTTTACTTTCGTATACATTTAATATTTCGTGTAATTTCGCTATTATTTTCGTATATTTTTTTTATTTCGTGTATGATTTAGCTATTGTTTTCGTGTATAATTTAGCTATTGTTTTCGTGTATAATTTCGTTATTATTTTCGCATAAATTTGATATTTCGTATATAATTTAGCTGTTATTTTCGTGTATAATTTCGCTATTATTGTCGTGTATAATTTCTCTATTATTTTATATTTGTGTATTATTACGCTGCTATCTTTATTGATATTTCGCTTTTGAACTGAGTCAGTTCAAGCGGGGGGGCATGTTGAGGCGCTTTGCGGTAATGCTGGTAAATTGAGTCGTATACATTTATGTACTGATATTTATAATATGTAATTTGCCCGTGTTATACCTGACCCCAGCTATCCCTTTCTTTCTTGACCACTGGCCCATATACCTTACCTTTTCCTATAACTATCATTGGTCATTTTCGCTCGGTACCGATGAGTGTATGGGAGAAAAGAACGAGTCGTTTATGAGTTCGTGACGCAAGCAGTAGTGTATGCCTAACAAATCTCGAAATTCGATATAAAAACCGCCGCTCTCGTTTTACACTACCGCTCCGGACTCCCACTATACCCGCTCGCGAGAATAATCGGAGAAGTCGACCAAACCCACAATCTTAAGTGCTATCACTCGTGCCTGGAACCCACGGATACGACTTACAAGGATTTGAACCCTGGACGTGCCTGGAGTGTTGAATACCGAGGTAGGTCCTTTCTTTCATCTCCTTAACCTTATTATATATTGTTTGTATCAGTGCATCTTTAGGTACGACCTATATATCTACCACAGCACCCGCATCTCGATTATACAGTCCACTTACGCGCAACCAGTAGTATACACATTTTTTGTGTTCTTCAAGGACTCAATTAAAGTTTTTAAAATAAAGGCAGTCATAAATTTAAAAAAAATATAGTCATTACACATATAAATAAACTCCGTTAGCTACGAGATAAATACAAAAGTGAATCGGTTAAATGCATATTTGAATTAAACCTCAAACTCGTTCGACATCCAACCATCCGGCGGCGCTCAGAATCAAAACTTAGAGAAGATATTTTAAGTTCAGATGTCCATTAAATTGGCTCTTCATTGAGTTATTCAATGGACCCCCAATAAAGTCAATTTCAGTGTGAAAACGTAAATCCTATACCGCCAACTTCACCGTACCCAGTGGCTGATAGGTAATTGGTTCAGTGCCAAGTCGTATCGTTGTCTTAATTCAATTGTGCCGACGGCTAATGCATTAGAAAGTCTTTATTGATCTTCTTCCTCTTTAAAGTTAACTTTAAAACCGAGAGAGACTTTTTCGATTTCCGCCGGTGTAGCGTAAATAGAGATAATTACGAAGGTGCTCCTTTCAATGCCTTTTCTTCTTTTAAAAATAATGCTATTTCAAAAGTAGCTTCCAGTTATTTTTATTTGTTAGTTTCTAATTAGTGGTTGGTTAGTTCGGTAAGGTAAATCTTACTAAATTGGTATTTATAACATTCAATGAACCTACTAAGTAAAGATTTTATTACGTATAGGTGTTCATAGAGTGTGAATATAAAACAATTATTTGTTTAATCCTTATCATTAAAACAGATATAAAATACGTCGACGGATGTTGTTCTTAAATTCTCTGTTATAAAATATTTTAAGTTTAACTTTAAATTATTACAATAATATTTCAAGCCAGATTAGACTAAGGCCCTTCTCACACGGAGCTACTTAAAAAGAACTAGTTATAAACTCAAATTACTAAAGAGTTGCTTGAGCGTCACCGCCGGTACATTCTCATATGAGGTTCGCACACGACCAACCAGATAGTAACGCGTTTGCAACTGGTCACGCGCAACGCGTCGTGCCAGTCGCCGCGCTACTGGTTACCTGAGTTTCCAAATTTAAATAGCTATCTTTCGACATTCTATAGAATCCCACAATTTTTTTGTCTGTTTCACGCAGCTCTCGTGCTGCAACTGGCAATCTGCAGTTCACATTATTTCGAATAATAAAATGCCGTCGTCATTCTCGCTCGATCCACTTGACATGTTTACCTCTTGTTAACCGTGTGATTTTGTGAGCAGAAATAACAGAAGTGACTGAAACCTTACAACTTGAGTAGCGTCGTGTGCAAGGTACAATTAAAAGGTACAAAAAAAGGATCTACTTATTTGTAATTGCAATTACTGATTAGTTCCGTCATTTTTGAGTAGCTCCGTGTGAGAAGGGCCTAAGAACTAGAACTCAAGTCTCTCTAGACTTGAATTTCTATTATTTTATTTTATTTTTATTTTTCAAAAAAGGTACAGCAAAACGAACAACAAGTTAATTACATATTAATGGCACATTTTTTAAAGGATACAAGGTAAACTTGGAGTCCTCATAAGAGCTATACTCAACATCAAACTAAATATATCAGTAAACACTTTAAACACATTAGACAAATCAAAATTAATTAAACATTAAATAAAAACATAAATTCCTTATCAAACTGAGATTTGCCATAAATTAGTACTAAACATTTTAAACACTCGTACATTAGATAAATTAAATTCAAAACATTAATTAAAAGCTAAAAATCGAAAACTACAAAATTATGACATTACATATTCATAGATTATTATTATTATTTTTTTTTTTTGTATTACACTAGCATTATTTATTAGGTATTGTTATTAACATAACTTTACTCAAATGCCCAGTTTCTATAACGCTGATCTTAACGCTGATATTATTCTATGATTAAAAATAGCTAATTAGGCCTTAAACTAAATAAATAACCGTAACTGCCTGAAATTGATTTTAACTTTAAATATACCAGGAGCGCACAATTGCAAGGTGATAGATGTAGCGTGCTGAGCAAATATACCCTGAATCGTTAGCATCTCTAAATATACATAACTCAAAGGTGACTGACTGACTGACTGACATAGTGATCTATCAACGCACAGCCCAAACCACTGGACGGATCTGGCTGAAATTTGGCATGCAGGTAGATGTTATCACGTAGGCATCGGAAGTAGTAGGCAAAGGATGGAAAGGATTTTGATAAATTCTACCCCCAAGGGGATAAAATAGGGGATGAAAGTTTGTATGATAAAAAAATAACTATTCCACGCAGACGAAGTCGCGAGCACAGCTAGTATAATATAGAAATAGTGTCATAAATAAATACCAGAAATTTAAATCAACGACCTTCAAAGAAAACAATCTGAAAATTAACACACAATTGTAATATCAACAAGAAAATGTGTGTTGAGCACGCGGCGTTTGGGGTAAATACCCTAAATCTATTTACTAAATATAATAAAATAAAATATTTAAAAAAATATCTTTTATAGTTATTTTGTATATATTTTATATTAATTTTAATTGTTATTTACAATAATTTTATTTTTTAGCCTTGGTGTTTCAATATTATTGTTATTTAAAAATAAAAGATTATTTAGTAAAAAATGACTATTAAAGCCCAAAACCTTAAAATAAACCCACCTAAACTTCAACACGCAACTCCTATTTGGGTATTGGTACTGGTATACCGGAAAATGTACTAGGAGCGCACAATTAAAGCGATACAAATATAAACCCTGAATCTCTTAAATTATTTATTTAAACTCTGAATCTCTGGCCTAATGTAAATAACTAAAAATAATCAATATAAAAAAAAATACAAGAAAATTAATTCAACGAATTAAAGCAAAATTTCAAACCAACAATCTGAAAATCAACACACAATTCTAATCTCTACAGGAAAATGTTTCAGGAGGCACTATTGCGTCTGCTAAACCTTAAAATAAATCCACTCGAATTCAATACGCCACTCCTACTTGGATGTATGTACTGGTATTCCGGAAAATGTACTAGGAGCGCTCAATTTAAGGCGATAGATATATCGTATTAAGCCTTCGGTGTTTGAAACAAATATATACGCTGCACCTCTTATATTCTAAATATATATTTTTAGTAAATAACTAAAAATAATGAGTATAAAAAAAAAAATACAAGAAATTTAAATCAACGATTAAAGCAAACCTTCAAACTAAACAATCTGAAAATCAACACACAATTCTAATCTCTACAGGAAAATGTTTCAGGAAGCACTATTGGGTCTGCTAAACCTTAAAATAAATCCACTCGAATTCAATACGTTACTCGTACTTGGATGTATGTACTGGTATTCCGGAAAATGTACTAGGAGCGCTCAATTTAAGGCGATAGATATATTGTATTAAGCCTTCGGTGTTTGAAACAAATATATACGCTGAATCTCTTATATTCTAAATATATATTTTTAGTAAATAACTAAAAATAATGAGTATAAAAAAAAATATTACAAGAAATTTAATTCAACGATTAAAGCAAACCTTCAAACTAAACAATCTGAAAATCAACACACAATTCTAATCTCTACAGGAAAATGTACCAGGAGCGCAGCAACCACAGGGCGGTAGATGCAGCGCGGTGAGCCCGCGGCGTTCGGGGCAGATACCCTGAATCGCCTGACTAATGAGTGGGCACACGGGGCGCACTGTTGGGTCCGCTCTTATTTACACTGACGACAGATGCGATACGAGGGACCAATTGCTTTTATTATTCTCGCATTTACTCTGCTACGGATCTCGGAATAATTGTCTTACTATTATAGGAGAGAGGGTAATTATAACAAACATAAATTAATATAATCTGTTATATTTAAGGCCCATCAAATATATGTCGGAGAGGCAACCGGGTGGCGAATGGTAATCTGGGCCTTGGAGTGGTACAGAGCTCCCTCGTATAGGCCGAATTGACCCCAAGTATTATTATTAAACAACTTCAAAAAATATCTCTAATTCTACAACATCTGACATCTGCTTAACTCTGTTATCAGTTGCGCAGTGACTTAACCACAAGGCTGAGGACCGCCTTAATAAATTATTGTAATGAATTTCAAAGGAGGTATAATAATAATGAAATATGAGCGATAAATATGAAAGATATATCAATGAAGAAGATAATAAAACTCTTCGTGTTCACTTATATCTTGATTAAATTATCATTGCAAAGTTAGACTCCACGGCGATGAAATATTCGGTAGCTTGAAGCTACTTACATAAATATTAATTGTACCTTTAAACTGTTTTTAAATTTTAAATATGATTAAGTACTTATAAGTAACTAACAATGAAATGATATTATCTACATAATATAATATTACATTTACAAGTGTAGGAAGAACGGGTCTCTTCTACACTACAGGTCTTTTACACTTATTTATGGTCTCTCCAGTCGACAGTGTTGCCATAAAAACTTACTTCTCATATTATAAATCTATTTATAATTAGCAAAAGATTTAATTTTTTTTTATAATTGAATTAGATTAGATAAATACATTTGTTTGTTTGGCAACACTTTCGACTGGAGAAACCTTAAAAATGACCTTAATAGAAAATGTTAAATAAATTATTATAGCCGTGCGATAGTTTCACGAAAACGATTGTTTATTTGTTTTTTTTTTGTTCTCCTCAAAACTACACCTACCACGAACTACGTTTTTCTCTTGACATCTTGTATGTAGGAACCTCGGAACTCCTACCAAATAATCTACACCCACTTCAACAGAAAACTGTATTACCTACTTGAGATAAAACCTGGCCTAAACATATTAATATCCCTATAAACAGTTTATTAAAATGTATGTATAAATAATCCAAGAAACTTACTCAGCTGCACAGTTCGTACCGTAAAGACAAACATGAACAGTCAAAAATTAAATACGCTGAAAATCTGCGCCGAGTCGAGGTCGAAAATAAATTATTTTAATATTTAAGCTGGCGCAAAATAATGCCGCTGGTCGTTTCCGGCGAGATTACGAACTAATTACATTACAAAACAACCTCTTTGCGGGTAAATTATGCATGCGCTTTCGGATCATTACCACTGCTCCGCCTTCTGCTCCCAGACAACACCTAATAGCGTACCTTCTACAGGGCCCGGACTAACAATTTCATACAAAATTAACTGATACTCTAGATTTCCAATTGTTTTTTTATTTATTTATTTTATTTATTAAACTTTATTGCATAATACAAAGGCGGACTTAATGCCGTTGGGCATTATCTGACAGTCAAACCTTCGGGACATTAGAACATTAAGTTTAGGTAGTGTGCAATACAATTTATTTATTTATTTATATTCATAATTAAATACATATATACCTATATGCTTTACATATACAAGTATTATACACATATAATATACTACATATCATACAATATACATATTAATATATAAACAGTATAATGACTAATTCGACAGTTGTTGTTTTAGTGTTTGAATGGTAAAGCCCTATTTTATAATAAAATTATTAAATGATCACAAGGTGGTATTTAGAAAGTATAAAAATAAGTCTTTCATGGATACTATTTTCTATACAATAAAAATCTATGAATCTAAAAAAATTCTGAATAAAATAGCAAACGCTATTTGGTTTGTTTGCAATTGTTTTGTATGGAGCAAAATATTGAAAAATTGTACGGAAAAGTGAAAATTTTCAGTAAAAAAAAAAATATGAGACGGAAAACAGATGGGAGTTTTTAAAAAATATTGACAGAATTGACATTCGATTGTACAGTTCCTTCCGTTGTTTTAGACAGTCGCCCAAAGGACCACGGGACTTCAATGGAACAACAACTGAACGGAAGCTGTTAAATAATATATTTTTAAATAATTAAAAAAATATATCTTTTAACAATAAAATCTAACCATAAAATAGAACTGGTACCTACTTTAATCTTTATTTATAAAGTATTAAGGAAATCTTATTCCTAAAGCCCCCTTCCAACGTATCGGTAAACGCAAGCTTTGAGAGAGACCCCACTGGATTAGTTGGATCTTTTTGAAATTGAGAGTAAACAACCGTCTGATTTTGTTGACGATATCTTGGAAAAAAAGGTTTTACTTAACCACTTTTCTAAGTGTAACCTAGATATTAGTTTTAGTTAACGGAAATGAATGGTTATTTTATATTTAGTTTAATATAAATTATGTTAAAGCAATTTTGTATGTGTTGTTTTTTATCAACGAAGTGTGTTAAGTATTAAAAAACATTTAGATTTAAAATCCTGAAAATGTTTTTCAACGCCCGCTAAAAGTCCAGTCTATGAAAGTTTAGGGGTCGCAGCTGCGCTTTGTTAATCACGGATACTTCACTTCTATCTGAATTTTTAAAATTTAACATTTAAGTTCTATATTTTCAGAGTTATTATTTAGAGTAGCAAAATCTCTCCTATTATTTAAATAATAGCATTAATTCAACAAAGATTTTCGATGAAAAAAAATCGTTAAATTACATAGCGGTTAAATGTTTTACGTAAAGAATCGAAGTTATGAGCGTTAAAGCAATGTAAAATAAATTAAACTTGGTTTAAAATAAAATAACATATGATATTAATATTTTTTAGAGAAATGAACTTGCGTTTTTTAACGGCCCCTCGGGTTTTTTTTTCATTAAATTAATTTCATTCATATCCAAAATTCAAAAAGAAATGTCAATTAGTTGGAGAAAGGTCTTATGTAGGTATATAGTAAATGACGGAGAGTTTCTAGTCATAACTCATGTAGTTTTCAGACCGTGTAATGTGCGGTGTATGAATACGATCGTGAATGAAGTAGCCTAGCAATTGACAAGTCTCGATTGTATGACCGCTGTCTGTATGGACAAGCTGTCCACCATTATTTGTAAATCTTCATAGTCCACCTCTGCAGTAAATGTTGTGTCAGAAGTCCAGCTTCTTAGCTGAACAATGCCGGCACAGCTCCAGCATACACTCACAAGAAGCTTCTTTCGAATCAATTTGCGCTTGAGACGTGGTTTAAGTGCCCTCAACCAGTGTGATGGTCGTTTTCGATTGACACTCAGTATACACTTTTCATTAAAAGTTATAATCCTATACAAAATCATCTCATTTTTTGCTTATTTAACAAGTTTATGTAACAAGAATATCTTTCCTACGATTTTGTTATTCTTATTCAGTGAGTTTATACGGTACCTACTTCCCAATTTGTTTTATCTTTCTAATTAGGCATAAATCGACGTAGAATTAACACGGCATTATTACAAAACAACATAATGTAATAATTTAGAGATGAATCTTCTTTCAGAATATATATATCTATACGGGGTGAATTTAAAAGGTTGTAGGTATATAGGTTGTATATTATAGGTCAAACCAAACCAAACCAAAGTATTTGCTTTAATGTTATCGTTATCTGCGGTCGACCAAAGGGGTCATTGTTGATATCAAAATTTCCAAAATTAAAGCGATTTTATTAAACCAAAAACGCATCGCGCACTGTATATGCACGTAGTTGAAATAAAAAAAATCAATGAAACAACGACAGGAAAACAAATAAACAATTGATTTATTTTCTATTTAAAATTCGATTACAATGAAATATATCGATTATTCATTCTAATAGAATTCTATTTTCCATTATAAAAAAATGAATAAAAAAATGAGTTACCTACATATAAAATCTAAGTTTTATACACTTCCACCGTGTTCAGTACACTCTTTAATTATCCAAATACTTAAACATTTTGTCAGAATACTATAAGTATAAAGACGTAATAATATAAATTAAATAATATGCATGAAGTTTGCTTACAATCCTACTGAGAGATAAACCCAACAAAATCCGCACAGAGCGCTCAAATTCTTACTGCGTGCTGGCGAGCCGTCTTTGCCCGTCGGGCGGTAATAAAAACGGCTTAAATCGGATTTTAACCGCGAGTTCCCCGCCTTAATTAAATTGGATTTGTGGTGAAAGAAATATACGTGAAAAACTCACGTCGCGGCGGCCAGGGAGAGCATTATACTAAGTCTTATATGTAGGTGTCGCTAGTGTTAGATTCGGCTTTACGTTCTACATAATCCACTTTAAAAATAAATTGCAATGAATTTCCCTTTTTATAAATTTTGTTTGAATTTTTTAATTTAATACTTATTGTTATTTATTTTTACGCGAATTTATATACCGTAGTAAGTAGTTTGGGTCAGCGAACGGTTTAAGTATTATTTGTTATGCGTTATTAATGATATTATATATGTTTTTATTTTTAGAGTTCTGCAGCCTAAGCATATTTCACTCTCTTAAGGGGAGCTGATACAAAATGCAAAAATAATTTTAAAATTATATAAGTATTTATAGAGAATACAAAATAAGTTATTTAAAATAAAACAACAGACAATATAGGCCGCGACACTAGGTTGAGCCTGTGTCGCGAAGACAGATATTTAAGATTACACCCGCCATTAAATTTAAAATAAATCGCACCGAAAATAAAATCTATCTAACCCATGGTGCTCGTCTATAATGTATGTCTCTATAGGCGAAATTAAAATTAAAATAAAACCACAGACAATATAGGCCAAGACACTATTTTAGTCTGGGTAGTGAAGACAGATATTTACGATTACACCCGCTATTTAATTTAAAATAAATCGCACCAAAAATAAATTATACCTAATCCATGTTACTCGCCTATAACACCTACGAGTATATGTTTATATAGGCGAAAGTGAAATTAAAATAAAATAACAGACAATATAGGCCGCGACCCTAGGTTGAGTCTGGTTAGTGAATACAGATATTTAAGATTACACCCGCCATTTAATTTAAAATAAATCGCACCGAAAATAAAATATACCTAACCCATGTTACTCGCCTATATTATTTATGTTTCTATAGTCGAAAGTAAAATTTAAATAAAACAACAGACAATATACGCCGCGACACTAGATTGAGCCTGGGTAGTGAATACAGATATTTAAAATTACACCCGCCATTTAATTCTAATTAAATCGCACGGAAATAAAATATACCTAATTCATGTTACTCGACGATAATGTACAAAGTGGAGGTTATGACATGACGTTGGATTAAGAGGAGCTCTGATCAAAAATTTCCCATACATCACGTCCTTTTGGTTTTATATCCAAAAATCATAAAAATCTATGAATGTTTAGAGGGGTAACAGTTATCTGTTACCCCTTCATAGATTTTTATGATTTTTGGAGGCGTTATAAATATGAAAAAAAATATCAACCCCTGAAATTCGAAAATAATCCTCGTATTAAAATTGTTCCTATAACATTACAGACAGAAAATTAAAAAGACCATTTTTTTTTTCAAATCCATTCAAGTTTAGGGGTAGAAAACAGGTTTGGCCCGAAACTCGTTTTGCTGCCTAAATTGTAAGTATAATCTCTTTCTCTTATTGAGGATCGGGGGGAAACTGTACTCAAATGTATGATAGCGTTACCGACTCACCGTCATGCGCGGGGAGAGGTTTTGCAGTTAAATCAGCATGAGCATCGAAGAGCCTCATCAGACACTCCTCTTAATTGCTGTAAAAAACTAAGAAATCTACTAACGACCATCCTTAAAAAAATTCATATGTGAATACCTACACTTGAATACCCTTAAATTTTAAACGTAAGAAGTAGTATAGTATATTCAGGTGAAATAATTAATTACAGTGAAACCTTTATTCGTGGTATACTTTTATGAATATAACATAAAAGGCAGCAATGACGCGAGCAACAGCTGTAGTAACCAGCTTTTAATTATCACTTACAACGCCTTTCAGTGGCGGAAAATTACTTCCATAAACCATTTAGAACATAGAATAAACGATTTAGGGAAGCATTTATTAAAATATTACCGACGATTTCCTTTAGACGTCATAAAATTGAATTTAATAGGTACTTATAATAGTTATATTATAAGATGCTTAGATTTATTGCAAAATGTTTTGTTGTAATTATTCCTTTGTGATCTAGTGCTTTTGGCGTTATTTTGAGTTTAGTTTAGACCAAAGAAATGTGTAGAAAGTGTCTACATAGTAAACAAATAAATAAAATCTTTATTGACCTTAAAGTTGATATATATGTACATAAACAACAATTACAATAGTAGATTTATATTTAATCAATTATTTATATATTTATAAAACAAAAATAAAATAAATAAACCTAGAAAAACTAAACTAATGGCCTTATTATGAAAACTTATTGAGTCCTTTAAGAACACTTTAGTTATAGAAGGTTATGTCTCTTTTATTTAGCAACAAAATTGAATATGTGTAAAAGAGACAAAACATTCCATAACTAAAGTGTTCTTCAAGGCTTCAATAAGTTTTTATGAATAAGGCCATAAATTTTTTTTTTTTCTTAATAAAAAAATAAACACTGTATTATGTTGGTCTCGGATAAACCCGCGAGCCTAATTTTCCAGAAGTTTCGACCCCAAATGATACAAAATTATAATTTGTTATTAATTATATTACAGTAGATATTATATTAGTTAGTTACAAGAATTAATGGTGTGGCCATGCATGCGTGAGTGTGTTGTTAACTAAGTATTGTATAAACACACCAAGTTCGGCCTTTGATCAATATCAAATATAGTATAGGATATAAGTAATTCTAAGCGATATAATATAACATAACAGTTTGCAATGTAATTCCGAATAAAGATGTTTACTTTTAAAATTAGATATAAAAAACATTTGCCCAAATAAAAAAAAAATAACTGCCACTTAATTAACATTTTGAGGTCGATTTTTTAAATTGTTACAAATGCGGACCGGTGTAGGCAATAAAGAGGCTCGGCCCTTATCCGTCATTCTCCCCTTAGAGATTTCTTCTGGAGAATAATTTACGTTGATCGCCTGAAGGGGAGCGTAACTGCCTCGCTGAAACTTTAAGCTTTCACTCAGAACGGATCCGATTCGCGGTGCTTAAACTTAGGTAATAAATCGGGCACAATAGAAACTGGAAGAAACCTAATTGGTGTTTGTCAATTTCTTAATACTGATTCATGTAATTTAATTTAAGTTTGGTAACTTTATTTAACTTGTATCATTGCTGTAAAGTTAGATTTATGGTGATATCTCTAACTTTATTTTTTAGCTATCACCTATTTAACTTAACGAGTAGGTAATATGTGTAGATTTATGCTAAGTTGCACCAAAGTGCCGGTTAAAGTAATTAATTAAAGTTAAAATGGCGTCGAACTCAACTTTCAAAATAAAACTGGTTCGACGCCATTTTTAACTTAAATTTTTACATTTACAGAGAGTTTATTTTGATGCAACTCAGCCTTTAACATAGTTTGTAACAGCTTGCTCGTAATATGTGGTGATCTAGGTCTATAATATAACTAGACTATTTTTTATAGGTCATCCAATAAGATACATAAATAAAACACAATATATAATAATACTAGCTTCTATATTTTGCCTTATTAGTCATTTGCATCTTTAGACAACAATATAACTAGACTACAATTCTTAAATATCGTCGTCAAATTAATAATCGGACCCTGAAAGGAGACTACTACCTGGACAAAAAATGGATGCAGTAGGTTCCTGAAAATCGGTAAACACACAGACAGACCGGCTGCGATAATTGCTATTTTTCCTGGACATTGCATATTTAACATCAGGGGAATTCAAGGTTAAGCGAAGTTAAAGACCGCCTCCGTAGACTATTGGGTGCGTCTTTGACGTTGTATCCGGAGGTCGTGGGTTCGATTCCCACCTATGGCAAAAAAATATATAATTATTATTATTTTTTTTTTTTCT
Source organism: Monopis laevigella (assembly GCA_947458855.1). Classification (NCBI taxonomy): domain Eukaryota; kingdom Metazoa; phylum Arthropoda; class Insecta; order Lepidoptera; family Tineidae; genus Monopis; species Monopis laevigella. Next base: position 19,741,562 of record OX381578.1, read on the forward strand.
GTATAGTATGTCATGGTCTGGGTGTTTATATAATATAATATGTATTATATCGTTGTTTCTGGTACACATAGTACAAACCTAGAGTTTAGTTTGTGACCAGAACAATATGTGTAAATTATCCTACATATTATTATTATAAATAAGCCACATACGTACTTCCAATATTACACCTTGGATGTTAGGCGAATTTCAATTATTATTTTTATATTGGTAATTGTACGCAAAAAAACTTGTTTTTCTGATTTCGAGGAAAAAAATAATAAATTTTAATTTTGCGACAAACAGTAATTGAAGTAACAGTAAGAACGCAAACTTCGCGATTACTAATGCAGTGTCCTTAAGGATTAAGAACAATTCAATAAAATTGGTACCATATCAGAGATTAATGTGATGAAATAAACTTTCAGAATGATTATAACCTTGTTTCTTGATACCTACTTGTATTATATATTGAGTCTATCTCAACACCGCGATGAGTGGCCACTTGTTCAGTTTAGACTACATCGGCTGCGACGAGGTGGGATTATAACCCCACCGCTGGGTATCCGTGGGCCGTCTAGGCGGTCTCGGGCGCCGTCATTAATAATCGTACAATTGCCGATACACGTATGTGAGGTAATACTACCTACTAATTTCTGTTGACGTTCAAATGAGTCGTCTGAAAAGTAGTAAGAACAAAAAAAAATTGTAATTTTACCTTATAATCGTTTACAGTATCCATAAACATAACAAAAGGTATTAAAAACGAGGATACGTTATATTTTGGTGTTTTTCTTTTAATCATATTCATTCAAAACCTGAAAAAAATCCCACGAAATCTTTTGAAAGAGAGCACCATTTTTAGGTTTTTTTCAAACAATTTTTGTGTACGTATATTGAAGAGACATAAAAAGCAATCACTATAATATATTTTTTTAATTCTTTGTTAGACAGGCACACCGCATGTTTCACAGGCATTTTTTAAATTCCGCAACTAGCGGCCGCGTCGAGTTACGTGTCGATGGCTCTGAATAAATCCTTTGACGCCTTTTACTGCATGTGTTTGATACGAAACACTTCAATTTTAGTTTACACGCGATCTCTACCGCATGCGTTCTTTTTGTACTGTAAACTGCTTGCTTAAGTCATTACTAAGGAGGTTTAACTTTTGTTTAATTTGAACATACTTTTTTCTCGTAGTCAAAAATTGTATTTAATAAATTTGAAAAATTCAGCCGAAAAGTTTTTATTCCGGTATTTTGTCCAAATGGAGTATATATAGTTATACATAGGCCGAACTTAATGGCTTAGACATTTTCTACCAGCTAACCTTTGAGACAGTGAAAGATGATGCATAGGGTTGTAACGTAGTCTTTTGCCCGGGGCTCACAGACCATGAAACAACTCAGGGCAGGGTACTGACAAGGAACAACAAAGAAAAGAGAGAAAGGTTAACACTATATATTTACAATAAAAGACAACAGAAAAACACAAATCAAACTTAAAATTATACTTAAACTAAGGAGCCTTAACTAACAGAATATAAAAATAAAAAAAATTACTCCCCGGGGACTGTGACAGCTCCTCAAGGGAACCCCGTCAGACCAAGCCTGTCCTGCACAGCCACCGTAACGCACCACCAGTGCTGGGAGTAAGCAGCGTCCGCTCCAGATACAATTACTGACCTGTTAGACAACAATATTTAGGCTTCTATCTAGGAAACAATTTCAATACTATTCTGCTGTTCCACAAAAGCTGTACTTACAATTTAGATGCCGGGACGCTGACACTTTTATTTTATTTATATTTCAAACAATACAATGTCGTGTTAGCCTCTTAGGTTTGGAAAGGAAATGTGAGCGATCACCCCGAGCCTGGTAATTTATAGACTCGGTTCCTAAACTCAAAATGAGGTAGATTAATTTTAATTATACAATTTTCAGGTAGCGATCGAACACATTTCCCTTCAACAGAGGTTATGTTTTGACGTTGACAGTCATCCTCGGTGTTGCCAACTTAAGATTTTTAATTTGCAACACTCCGATAACTGTCACATTCAGCGCTAGATGGCGCTATTTCGTTACAAAATCCCTCTCCTTATTCAAAACCGTGTGGATATATTTTAAATATAACAAGTTATTATATATATTCCATATATAAGTTACACAAAAATGTAAAAATTAAGAATATTTAATATTATTTCTTATAATTTACTTTACACAATAATAACTATATAAAACTTGAAGCACGGTTTTGTCCACTCGTCCTCGAGTGTCTATTTACAAACAAGCAAATATTACTATTAAAGGAGATAGGAGAAGTAAATTTACACCGTTCAATAAACTATATGTGTATGTGATGACCCCTTGTAGTTTTAATTAAATCCTACAGTAGTCCTATTTAGGTCCTAATATTGAATTTATGGCCAGTATCAGAGTTCAATACATCTGATTGTGTACCCTGAGACTATCTATATATATATATACATAATACATAATTAGATACTTTGTTTTCATATGTGTGTGTGGCAAACTCAGATTTCCATGCTTTGGTGATTGCAGATACTAATTTTAAATGCCCTGTGAGATGACCGTATAGGTCCCCACTAAGGACATTCATGATCCAGCACTACACTCACCTGTGCATGACCAATCTAAGATTACCAACACACAGTGAATATATAACATATACTACATAAAATAATAATATTGAATAATGTGTAGATTAACCTTTTAGGTTTCCACTCATGATATATAAAAAAAAAACTAATTTAAAATAATTATATAATTATTATTATTAGTCTCTATTTTCATGTGATTTTAAAATATGTTTTATATGAAAAGTTCCTAAATTTTTACCTTCCATGGATTTTAATTTATATACCAAGGGAGATAACTTTTTATCTACAACACATTTTTGAAACTTAGGTGCTAACTTGGCAGAAAAGTGTTTATTTGCATCAGACTGAAAAAAGGTTCTTTTATATACAATTTGCCCTTCCTTATATTCATCTTGTCTCTTTCTAAGATTATAGTATTTACTATTTTTATTATGAGAGCTAACAATGCGTTTTTCTATGTCTTTAAAAATCTCTTGTAACTCTAAAAGGTGTTGTGGAAAATTATTTTGATTATTAATTGCTATTTCTGATCTGTTTACATGGTGTATATTATGTAAAGACCCGTCTGTGAACATTTCCCTACCATGGACTAAGAAATAAGGTGTGAAACTTGTTGTCTCATTTACTGCTGTATTTAAGGCACACTGAATTTGTGAAATATTTTCATCCCATTTTCTATGATTATCTTTAACATATGACTATAAACTACATTTTTTATAGCTCTTTCTGCCTGGTTGACCTGAGGGTGATAGCTAGGGTTATAATAAATGTTAGGTACATTATATTTTTTTATTAAGTCCCTAAACATCTTAGAAATAAATTGTGGTCCATTGTCTACATACACAAACTTAGGTATTCCGTGTATTAAAAACACATGTTTTTCAACTAATTTTATAATTGTATTTGCTGTTGTGTTCCGTATAGGAAACAACAAGACATATTTACTAAAATAATCAGAACAAACAAATAAGTTAGTATTTTGATTTGTAGACTTAGGAAATGGACCTAATAAGTCAAAACAGACTCCTTCAAAAGGTTTTGTTATTTGTTTTGGATTTCCCATTAGCCCTAATGGTTTTTTGTTGACTGGTTTATATTGTTTACAAATTTCACAATTATTCACATAATTGGTGATATCTTTGTACATATTATTCCAATAATAATGCAAACCAATCCGTTTATGAGTTTTAAAAATGCCCATATGACCAGCAGTTGGGTCATCATGGTATTGTTTTAAAATATTCATTTGTTCATTTTTTGGTACAACTATTTTCCAAGAATATTCAGAAGTTAAATTATATTTATTTTTGCAATATCTAAACAATTGGTTATCTTTTATTAAAATTTTTTTACAGTTAGTTGGATTATTTTTACATCTACTTATTATTTTATTATACCACGGATCATTCATGCTATCTAAAGTAATATTATTGATTTCTACTCTTGATAAAGCATCCGGAATGACATGTTCTTTACCTTTTCTATGTAAAATTTTAAAATCAAACTGACTAAGTCTCATACTCCAACGAGCTAATCGACCTGAAGGACTTTTTAGTTTATAAAACCACTGTAAAGAAGAATGATCTGTTATAATATTACACTTAGTACCGTCTATATACATTTTAAATTGTTCTAAGGAATATATGATTGCCAAGAGTTCTCTTTCTGTTGTAGAGTAATTAACTTCATTTTTATTCAAAGTTCGACTACAATATGCTATTGGGTGTTCTATGTTGTCATGATTTTGTGTTATGACACCGCCTATCGCATAAGATGACGCATCGGTATGTATTGAGAACAACTTAGAATAATCAGGACATTTTAATATTGGTGCTGATATTAAGGCTTGTTTTAATAATTGGAAAGACTGTTCGGCTTCGTCTGTCCATTTAAATCTAATATTTTTTGATGTTAATTTACATAAAGGTTTTATGATTTTTGAATAATTTTGAATAAACCTTCTATACCACCCTGACATCCCTAAAAACTTTTTGATATCTTTTCTAGTTTTAGGTGTTGGATATTTTTTTATAGTTTCAATTTTTTGTGGATCTGTCCTTAAACCGTCCTTATCTACTTGATAACCTAAGTATTTTAATTCACTTCGACAAAATTGTGATTTTTCCATATTAATTGTTAAGTTTGCATATTTTAATTTTTTATAAACTTTATTTAATAAGTCTATATGTTCATTAAAGCTTTCTGAAATTATGATTATATCGTCTTGGTAACAATAAACCTTATTATCAAATTCTGGACCAAACAAGCTATCCATCAGTCGTTGCATTGTCGCTGATGCTCCTACCAAACCGAAACACATAACTGTAAATTGAAATAAGCCTTTTCCAGGTACAGTAAATGCAGTTTTCTCAGCAGACTCCTGGGAGTCATATGGTACCTGCCAGTAGCTACTACTCAGGTCTATAGATGAAAGAAACCTCGCATTGTTTAACTGATTAAGTATTTGGCTTATATATGGCATAGGGTAAGCATCGGCCTTTGATATTGCATTAATTTTCCTACAATCTAAACAAACTCTAACTGATCCATTTAGTTTATCCACCATAATAATGGGTGAGCTCCAGGGTGAGTTTGATTTTTTAATTACACCCTGTTCTAACATTTTATCTATTTCTTGGTGTAGTATTTTTTGTTTATGCACTGATAAAGGGTAGTATCTTTGTTTGATTGGGGAATGATCTCCAGTATTTATTGGATGTGAGATTAAATTTGTTTTCCCCAACCCTACCTTCTGTTTATGTTTTCAAATATATTTTTAATTTTATTCAGTTCACATTTTTGTGACACTGACAAGTTAGAATAATCACACAATCCCTGAATAGATGATACATTATTATTATTAGATTCTGAATTATTATTAATTGATTTTTTAATTGGATCATTAATTATTGAATTATATTTATTTATTATATTATCACTTTTCTGAAAATTAATGCAAATATTAAACCTATGCCAGAAATTAATACCTAAAATTATATTAGTTATTATATTGGGAACAATTAAAAAAGTTATATCTTGGGTAACATTATTAAAGGTGACTGGTAAAGTTATTGTTCCTAAACATCTTAGAAATGAACCATCTGCAATTGTAATTGATTGTGATGTCATTTGAATATTATTATTATTTTTAATAAATAAATTATGGATATTATTTCCTAACACTGAACAGTGTGCACCCGAGTCCAACAATGCAGTTTGACATGTATTATTAATGCTAATATCTATATGGGGACGCAAATCTTGATAGTCACTATGCAGCTTCACTCCATTCTCACCAGAAGTAAGAGTATTTAATGGTGAAGCTGCAGGAGCTAGTTTTTTGACTCCTTACACTTTGGACAATTAGATTTTTTATAGCCTATTTCACCACATTTAAAACACTTAATTTCTTTATATTTTTTATGTTGATTTTTCCTAAAATTAATTTTATTTTGAACAATATTTGTATTATTTTGTTCTACTGTTGGTGGAAGGACACATTCCATTTTCCATGCCACTTCTAATTTTTTACATAAAGACTTAAGTTTAGTTATGGAGTCTATATCTTGTAAAGCTAAATGAGGCATGTACTGAGGCCGTATATTGTGCATTAATATGTCTAATTTTTCACTTTCACTAATGTCCTTACTAAGTTTAGAACACATGCCCATTATTTTAGAAATATATACTATGATTGTGTCTTGACTACATTGTTTAGTGTTTCTTATTTCCTGTAATAAGCTGTAGTCAAAATCTGGTAGGTCAAAATCTAATTTTAAATTTACCAAAATTTCATCATAATTTTCAAAACTATTTTTACTGTACCTAAACCAATCAAGAGCAGGGCCTTCTAGGATTTCAACAAAACTATTAAAAATTTGTACTTTAGTTAATCCCCTTGATACTCTAAGTTCTTCTAACCTATTTACAAAGGATCGTACACAACCCTTACCATCAAACTTTAAATTAAGTGAATGTGGTGTAAATTTACTTTCCCTCACATATATAATTTGCTCAGATGCAGTTTCTTCAACATCTGAGGTTTCCAAAGATTCATTAAGTTTAGGTTTTCTAGGCATTATGTAAAATAACTATGTCCCAATAAGATATATCTAAATGAACAGGTCTTAAAATTACAGTTACAATTGAAAGAAAAAAAAAAAAAAACACTAACACGGATCACTGCTTAAGGCTCCCTAATGATAATGTGTACCTCTGGTTTATTCTATGGATAGTGTGCTCTCGTCCTTGCGGTGACAGTGACAGGACAGACTGGACGATGTCGCTCAGAAGTCAGCGCGTCCAATCATCATTCGGGGTATCCCACAAGAAGCCGACACAGTCACCTGAAAAATATACAAATAGCCTGTCAGTACTAGCCCTGATTATTCTTGTTGGGCGCCAGTTGTAACGTAGTCTTTTGCCCGGGGCTCACAGACCATGAAACAACTCAGGGCAGGGTACTGACAAGGAACAACAAAGAAAAGAGAGAAAGGTTAACACTATATATTTACAATAAAAGACAACAGAGAAACACAAATCAAACTTAAAATTATACTTAAACTAAGGAGCCTTAACTAACAGAATATAAAAATAAAAAAAATTACTCCCCGGGGACTGTGACAGCTCCTCAAGGGAACCCCGTCAGACCAAGCCTGTCCTGCACAGCCACCGTAACGCACCACCAGTGCTGGGAGTAAGCAGCGTCCGCTCCAGATACAATTACTGAGCTGTTAGACAACAATATTTAGGCTTCTATCTAGGAAACAATTTCAATACTATTCTGCTGTTCCACAAAAGCTGTACTTACAATTTAGATGCCGGGACGCTGACACTTTTATTTTATTTATATTTCAAACAATACAATGTCGTGTTAGCCTCTTAGGTTTGGAAAGGAAATGTGAGCGATCACCCCGAGCCTGGTAATTTATAGACTCGGTTCCTAAACTCAAAATGAGGTAGATTAATTTTAATTATACAATTTTCAGGTAGCGATCGAACACATTTCCCTTCAACAGAGGTTATGTTTTGACGTTGACAGTCCTCCTCGGTGTTGCCAAATTAAGATTTTTAATTTGCAACACTCCGATAACTGTCACATTCAGCGCTAGATGGCGCTATTTCGTTACAGGGTGATTATTGCACAAAATTACATAAGCGAGCAAATTATATTAATTTATTAACTTTGTTGTAAAGTATGTATTATATGTATTATAACACATTAGTCAATATAAATAATGTAAAAAGAGGTAAATGTACTTTTAATTGGTAATTGTATTTACAGGACCTATGTAAATAACATTAAATACAGACAGTCCAACTACATATATTGTTCTAATGGCTTTACTTAACGTAACATATTTATATTCAGCACCAAACGACACGTAAAAGGAGTATCTACTTAGTTGCGAACATGGCCTATTCCTGTCTGAAAGTTTGTTAATGAAGGCAAGGGTATTTAACATTCCGGTAACCGGTCGCAGGGCGGGCGGCGCCCCGAGCGGCTGCCTAGTTAGAAAAAAGACGAAGGGGCGTGAAATCCCAGGCGATACATCAACTGTGAAACATGGGTCAGTACTGCGATTTAAATATTCTAGTGGTGAACATTTTACTGACATACATTGCTTTATTTGTGATACTGCCAAGTATCCCGCGCACAAGCTGAGGACGTAACCAATTCAATATAATATATAAAAATAAACAAAATTTTAATAGCCTAGGAAATTATATTATATATGTTTTTTATATACTTACATATTTTATATAGGTACATGCTTTAATGTAATTTAGATGTAAGTATTTTGTTTTATTTTATTTCTTGAATAAATGATATTCTATTTATTTATTTTTTATTAATTTAAATTGAAATGGTCTGTTTTTTTTTAAATTAAAATGTAATATTAAATTATTATTTGATTATTTCTGTTTAATAAAAAAAAAATATATTGAATTAGTTTTAATGAGTCTTAGAAATAAATAAAAATATTTACATTTAGATATTACAATACAACACAAGTGTAAAATCACATCCTTTTGTTTTAGCCACATAAATTTTAACCATAAATGTTTAGCGACTTCAAAATATAAAATAGTTTCCCGAATGCGTAAAATTTTACAAAAAAAAGTGTCCATTTCAGTGGCTGCATTACACTAGATAGGAAAATTTAAAACGATTTTTAAGGTTTATCGAAATGGTCGTGCTTTATCATGTCGGCATAAAGGAGAGTGCAGCGGTCGACTCTGGTCATAGCACAGAAAACGGATTTGGCTAGAAGGGTAAAGTTAATACGCCATGCAGCAGGTACTAAGTATGACTGAACAATCTTAATACACTAATAAATGACGCACAATTCGATCAATTTAATAATCGCATGTACCTACTCGGGTAGAAGAATGCGTTTACTCGACGCGTACCTACTTGTATTTTTTTTATTGGAGCATTTTATATATATATATAACAATTACACTATACTCTTTCTTCGTTTTGTTCTATTTCATACCCAACGATCTTAAAAATAATAAGCATATTTTTGTAATAAAATTAATTAATAGTAATAATATTTTATAGCTTTCAGTTTCAAAAAATATCTTTTAACGGCGGCCCTTAGAATAAGTGATTCCATTTCTTTGCTCGCAAATGTAGGTACGTATTATTTAACGCACGATCACTTGTAGAGATTTATTTAATTAATTTAGCCAATCTAGTTATCCAAATCTGTGGGTGATAGGTTCAGTGCTAATTCTTGTTTACGGCGAGTCGCTTTTAGTATCGTATAGCGCGTGAGTGAGACCATATTATTCGAAAACTATTTGGTTTTAGGTAGATAGGTAGACCCTGAGACTTTATTGAAAAAGCTTTTCAATTTCGTATATCTCAGTAATAAAAGTTTAAATTGAAATGAAGAGAAAATACTTAAAAATAATGACTAAATAAATCTATAATTAATGTCTAATTGGTTAAAATTTAATACTGTATTAAAGTTTTATGTTATTCATATTTTTTTATTTATTAATTATGTCTAAGTATAATTATACATTTTTCTTCATTTGCGTCATAAGGTTCTATTCGAAAAGTTATTCCACGAGAGGTTAGAATGGGTTGGGTAGTGAGGCTGTCTAGGCAGTCTCGTGATTTCCTTTTAGTGGAGCACGGCTTGTGTCTTTGTATCTACCTGGTTATTAACGATGGGAGAGCTAAGGGACTGTATTAAAAAGAATATATATATGAGGAAAATGAGTTATAATGGCAACAATTAATAAAATATAAAACTTAAATATACTACCAACAATCGATCTCGCAATGACACTTGAAGTCTAAAAATATAGATTGACAATATTACTTTTTATAATATTTGGCAGAGAGTCCGCAACATCCTCGCCCCTTGTGCAGCATTGCACAAACCGGTTAACTTGACCAAGACCAGTAAGATCTTAAGTGGTCAGCTTAACAAGCTTTTTCAGCGGACGACGTAACGTACCTCCTGCTGTTAATACGTCGACCACTCTAGTGATCCCGTCTTTTCCAGGATATTTGGCTATAATACGGCCTCTAGGCCAGGTTCCTCTCGGCAGAGCTTCATCCACAATTAGAACTATGTCGTCAATGTCTATTTCTGAATTTACTCCGTTGGAGTTTGCACGAAGTTGCATAGTAGGCAGTATTTCACGAACCCATCGCTTCCAAAAATGATCAGCAAGTCTTACGGCCTTCTTCCAATCTTCTCTACGTAGCAAATCCCTGTCTTCAAGTGACGCTGGCATAATTTGATTGGAGGAAGAGCCAATTAAAAAATGAAAAGGTGTTAGGGTCTCTTGGTCTGAATAATCCACTGAAACATGTCCAAGTGGTCGGGAATTTACAATAGCCTCTGCCTCTAGCAGTAGAGTTGCAAAAATTTCTTTCTTTGGAGCCCTTTCATGAAGAGTAGCTTTTAGGGCAACTTTAACGCAACGAATCAAGCGTTCCCAAGATCCTCCAAAAAAAGGCGAAGCTGGTGGTATAAAACTCCAATTTATTCCTCTGTTGGCTAAATTATCTTGGATACTGTCTTTAAAAAACTCTTTGAGCAGACGGTCGGCGCCGACAAAACTTGTTCCGTTATCGCTAAAGATGGTGTGTGGGCTTCCTCTTCTAGAGATAAATCGACGGAGGCTCATAATAGCCGAATCAGCAGAGAGGCTGTTAACTATTTCTAAATGTACAGCCCTTCTGCGGTGATGTGCAAGCCTTTCTGGTGGCAGGTCGCCGGTAAGAGGACTCAATGGCTTCGTCTTACGGATGCGGCAGAAAAGACACTCATAAGCTATGTAAAAGCTCGTGAAACCATTCAGTCCAATTTAAGGAAACTGAAGATGGCAACTCAGTGTCCCAGTCTATATTAGATCTCCACGTTTGTTGGAATAATATTCTACCTTTAACGATTATTGGATTCAGTAAACCCATGGGATCATAGATGCGCATTAAATGTGCAAGTACTTTTCGTTTGGTTAAAGGATTTGGAAAGGTATCATCTAAACCAGTCCTAAAAGATAAAAGATCGGTTTTAGGATTCCAGGCGATTCCTAATGCTCGCACATCATTAGGTTTATTTCCAAGGTCGACACTAGAGTGATGCATAGCTCGTAGCTCTTGTGGGACAAGTTTTAATGCCGCATCGACATTGGAAATCCACCCTCTCATCTCAAAACATGCTGCTTTATGTACAGTTATAATATCGACGGCCAAAGTCGCTGCTTCGTTCACGTCATCAACACTGCCTATGTAATCATCCATATAATGATCGTAAACTATTGACTGTGCTGCTTTTGGGTAAAGATGTTCGTGCTCTTTAGCATTTTTATTTTTAATGTATAAAGCAGTAAAAGGACTCGATGTTGCTCCAAATATAACTGCTGTCATTCTAAATTCCTTCACAGTTGCTTCCCGGTCACCATGCCTCCAAAGAAAACGTAAAGCATCCCTATCTTGTTCTCGAATTCTGATTTGTGGGAACATTTCCCGAATATCAGCCGTTAGTGCAACGTGACCTTCCCGAAATCTAAACAGGATTCCTAACAAAGACTGCAAAAGGTCAGGACCGGGGAGCAACAGTGAATTCAGACTTACACCATTATTTACAGTGGCGGCGTCATGAACTACTCGAAGTTTACGTTTTTGCGGATGAAATACACCAAAATGTGGCAAATACAAACGAAAACCATTGGAACTATTTGTATGGTTTTGGTTTGCATAGTAGGTAGCTGGGTCACACTCTTCAGCGTAACCTTTTTCAATCATGTTTTTCATGAATTTTATGTAACCTTCGGAAAATAAAAAATCCCGCTCCATGCGCCTCTCTAGACATATCAGGCGTGACAATGCCTGACTGTAAGTATCCGGAATTTGTTTGATATTCATGCGCCATGTTAATCCGACTTCAAAACGACCCGTTGGTAAGCGTCTAGAAGTAGTGTCTAAAATAGATATGGCAAGTTTGTCTTGTTTTCTATGTAAAGTTTCATGTTTCGAAATGCCTATAGAGTCTAATTTATATTGTTCCTTTATAAGGTACTCTAAGGAATCAGAACCTACACAACTATGTTGACTGTAGGAAGTGCCATAGTTTACAAACTCAATAAGGTTGGTTTTACTAGTGATTACACCGTACAAAGTCCATCCTAAGGCTGTAAGACAAGCGACAGGCTCTTTATTACGGCCTTTACGAACCTGACGATTAATAGACAAGTACCAATGTTCGGCGCCTATTAGTACGGTTGGTATAGCGTTTTCGTAGCTTAAAACGTCTACTAAATCATTAAGATGGGAATAGGAGTTCAAGTTTCCATCATGAATAGTTTGTGCATGTAATGCCAAGTGTGTCATAGACCTAGCATTTTTTACTAAAAATATTTCATGTGTGTACCTGCCCTTAATATAAAAATCAACATATGAAATCTGAGTATTCCTACACAATCCTCCAATACCATTAACACGAATATTGTCTTGAGGTCCCGTCGCTCCAATACTACAAGCGACATCGGCATCAATCAACGTGGCGGTGCTGCCGTCGTCGAGCAAAGCCCAAGTGTCTTGAGTACCGGAAGGGCCTGAAACCGTAACAGGAACAATCTTTAAAAATGTTGAAGGACGTGAAGTAGAAGACAGATTAACATTGTCTGTGGACGAGGTTGACACAGCAATGTTTTCTGTGGACACGATGGCCTGTGATGTTGACGGTCGAGATGGAAATATATTTTGTTCATCGACTGTACATACATTATCAGTGCCAAAAGAATTTGTCTGCGACTGTACTTTTTGTCTTCCATGTAATAATGGATGGTGCCGTAACATACAACCATCAATTCCACATGGGCCGACTTTACAAGTTTTCCACTGATGTGAATTACCCTTTAGACACCTATAACATATTTTTGAATCTTTCAACCAGCGCCATCTATCGTCTAAAGATAGTACTTTAAATTCAGAACAAGACTTTATATTATGTTGTTTTTTGCAAAAAGAACATAATACTACTTTATTAGAATCTTGTTTAGATTTAAAATGCGAAACCGAATTAACGTGTTCACGTTTGAAGTGTTTGTTGTCTGCGTTTTGCGCGATCACGGTATCTGGTGACAAACCAAACCTAGTGTGTCTGTCCCATTCACGCATAAGAAACTTCGACATTAGTTTAAGTTTAGTACTTGTACCTGAATATTCAGAAGCATAATCAGTCCACCGCAGTTTTATTGTTGTATTTAATTTACTTAAAATTGCATAGAACAATTCAGGCGAATGTAAATATTCAGTTTGGTTTAATAAACGTATAGTGGAAATACTGTTACGTACCCGTATAGCTAATGTATTAAGTTCTTTAAGATCGTTACCTAGACGTGGGAGGTTTTTCAAACCATTGACCTCCTTAATAACAATCATTTCCGGTCGGGCAAAGCATTGCTCCAACAGATTCATTATGCCTTCTGGTTCTTCAGCAGAGATGAGCTGTGACGCGACAGCCTCGCGAGCGGTACCGCGGAGTGCATTCTGTAGACGCATGACATTCTCTAGAGAAGAAAATGAAGATTTAGTGCTATCAAATGTACGCTTAAATTGTAACCACTGCTGTGTATTTCCGTTAAATGGAATTAAATCGTTGTTCTTTGATTTATTTTGCAAAGAAGAAAGAGCTTTGGTTGCGACGGCGGTGTCTGCCACTGCCTGTAACAGAATAGAAGAGCTGTAACTGTCAAAAGGTAGAGGCGACGTAGTAGGCTTGTGAGCACTATTGCTCGCAACAGGTAGTAACACTGCTTCGTGAAGTGGTTGTGAAGTAGCCTCCACTTCGGGCACATTAGCGTCCGTAATGGAAAGTGGCAAAATTGGTGCCGATAGTGGCGGCGCAGTGGCTTTCACCCTCGGCACTTGGACGTTTGGAATGAAAAGTGGCAGAGCTGGTGCCTCCACCCCTAACGCCTGCGTCATAAAAGTCGATTGTAAGTTGCCCTGTTGTACATATGAATCAACTAGAGGTGCAGTGTCCCGGGTGACCATTGGTGAAAGGTGGACCAAATGATCGGGTTGTGCGGCCAATAAATCTTCACACTCACGTGCTGTGGAGCCTCTAATATGATTATTAACAGGATTATTTAAGTTTTGTACCCACGTTTCTGTCCTATTGTCCGAGCCACGCGAATATCGTGACATACCCGAGTTTGCGTTGCTACGCATACTATGTTGACTTTCGTTCAGATCAGCATCGATGGCGGCTAGTTCAGCTTGTAGCTCCAAGTTTGCTACCTGTTTCTCCATTTCACGCAGCTTCAAATCGCGGTTCAGTTCGTTGCGCCTCGATGGCCAGCTTTCGGGCTTGAACGGTAGCTGAAGATCTCGAAGATACATTACCAGAATGAAAGCTTGCGTGACCACGACTAAAAGAGCGCCGTGCGGAATTTTTATCCGAAACGGATGTAGAAGGCTGATTTTCAGGAGCGGACATATTTTTACTTTTGCTTCGGGTGATCATGAAAAAGAAAACTAGTGCAAATGAGCAAAATAGTTGGGAATAATAAGAATATCGGACAGGAATATATATATATATATAAATATATATAGGTAGGTGCGTGATACAAGTTTAGGATAGAAGGACCAATATTAACGATGGGAGAGCTAAGGGACTGTATTAAAAAGAATATATATATGAGGAAAATGAGTTATAATGGCAACAATTAATAAAATATAAAACTTAAATATACTACCAACAATCGATCTCGCAATAACACTTGAAGTCTAAAAATATAGATTGACAATATTACTTTTTATAATATTTGGCAGAGAGTCTGCAACATCGGTGGTGAGCAGACCTACATACTCTATGAATAGGGTCAATCAATAATTGTTCTTAAACAACATTGATCGCTCCCACTATGCCGGCTAAATGATACGATTACTAAATGGGCGGCGACAAAGACGAATTGCATTACAGGTATATTTCAATATACTCGCTACTTTATCATCAATTTAACCACCCATTTCGTAATCGCACCCTGAATGGGGACTCTACAAGAAATCTATGCAGTAATCTCCTAAAATCCGGTGAACCCACAGACTAAAACCGAAACATGACTAGGTCACTTGACGGTTTTTGCATCTGTATGGGCAGTGGTAACGAGACCGGACGGTCGCCCTAACGATGGTACTTTTTATTGTTTCTGTTACACTATTAATCTAGAGCCTTTTTTTGTGAGCTATATGTGAAATGCCCTTGGTATAATTATTAATATACCATACTTCAATGTACTAGTGGCGTTAACATTGGTTTAGATTGTGTAACCTTAAACTAAAAATACATTACGAGTGCAAAAACAAGCTCATCGTTTCGAAAAAAATATTCAAAATATTTTTTCAAGATGTAATTTATTATTAATTTATAGCCGAAACCCCCGTTCCCGTCGCCATCGAGGTGGAAAATAACGGAAGTATTTATAAGTATAAGTCGGTATTTTGAAGAGGTCGGTGGAACAATTAATCATTCTTTTATTTATGGAGGTAAAAGGTTTGAGGACACGACTATTGTAATAGTAGGGTTGTTCTATTGTTATCATAAGGTTTATAGGGTTAAATGGTTCGAAAAGAATATTTTTTTATAAAGAGAAATACTTACCTACTTATAACTTTATAAGTGCCTAAATTTTACTCGTCAGTTACTACTGCAGAAACATAGTGCTTGAAGTCAATTTTATTTTTATTTTATTGGAGTTCGGTATGTGACTTCGTTTCTACCTGATGGTAAGCAGACCTACAAAGTCTATGAATAGAATCGATCATTACATTATTGTTTAACAATATTAATATCTCTCCGAAATGTTGGGAACTGGGTATAGAGACAAAGTAGAATTTTCTAAATTCTACTTAGTTTTTAATTATATTGTAATGTAGCACGGCATGTATTGTTAAAAACTGTATAAACATATTTTAATTATTGTTTTTTTGTTATTACAGTTATTTTTGGTTTAAATATAATAATACATATTATATGTCTAGTATTATAGATTATTACATATCTATTGACATACAATGGATAATTGGACTAATTAGATCACGCAAGCGATCAAATGCGTACATGCAATTAATAATAACAATATGTAGGACATTTTACACATATTGCTCTGATCACAAACTTAGCTCTAGGCTTATACTATGTGTACCAGCAAAAATGACACTAATACATATTATCACTTATAAACACACAAACCATAGAAAACAGTACAAATGTTATTTTACCTTGGGTAAGAATAAAATCGACGAGTCTAGTCAACTATATATTTATACTTCTATGCCTAATATAATTGGAAAAGAAAGATTAGATTTTTTGTATGTTTGTAATTGGATTTATAAATTCAAAAATTGCAGGACCGATTTTATTAATACCAATAGAAAGCTCTAACATTGGCCTGTATTTTATTTTCAATCCGATTTATTTTAAATTAGCTGATCCGCGCAACTTCGTCTGCGTAACTTTAACCGTTTACGCAGCTTGTACGCTATCAAAAGTAATAATTTTTCTCCGTTTTTGCAACATTTTTATTTGTTACTCCGTTCGTTTCTAATGGGCATGCGTGATATTATGTAGCAGCCTTTCTCGATAAATGAGCTATCCAACACAAAAAATAAAATTCAATTCGAACCAGTAGCTCCTGAGATTAGCGCGTTCAACCAAACAAACTCTTCAGCTTTATAATATTACACTGGTATCCATAAAAACTTATTGAGTCCTTGAAGAACACTTTTGTTATGAAAGGTTTTGTCTGTTTTTATTAGCAGCAAATTATTATGCGTAAAAGAGAGAAAACCTTCTATAACTAAAGTGTTCTTTCTTCAAGGCCTCAATAAGTTTTTATGAATAAGGCCATTAGTATAGATTAAATGGCGGGTGAGGCCAAATAGTATCAATAATGTATGTTATAATTAAATCTAACAATATCTTAAGATAAATAAATTAGTAAACAGTATCAGATACCATTTAACACCCAGAAATAATACCTCGAATAATAGATGCTACGATGCGCATTAATATTGTATCAAATCTTATTACGGCTGCCTAAATACCGCGATAATATCGTATTGTTTTGGTTGCCATCGGCCGCTGTTCCTCTCTTATGCTCAAAAGGGTCCGTCCCTAAGGATTCTGCTGCCCCAGACCACTGAATATTCAGAGCATTATCACAAATAACCAAACATCCTAACTGAGCATCCTCTTAACTGCTTAATTCGTCTTTTCGTCGGCTTTATTATATGTGAGTACTTGTCTGGGGACGCAGACTGGGGACTTATGATATTACATAATAGTTTCTTGACTTTGTATAAAATTGGGTGATGGTGAAATTGGTTAAAACATAGACTTAAAACACATATATACGTGGTGGCCGAGTTGGTTAGACCTTGGACTTAAAAACACGGTCCCTGTTTCGAATCCCGGTGTGTACCAATAAGTTTTTAATTTAAAAAAATATGTACATTTGTTTGACAATACCACTATACTCAGTTTCTAGTATCTAGTATTAGATGGCAAAGAAGTCTGTTTTTTTACTTTTTTCAGTATTTTTACATTTTTAATAATGTAATTGGTTTTTTTTCCACTATTTTTGTTGATAATTTTAAATCATTGATTATGTTATTCTTTATATACTTAAGGGCAGCACATAGCTATGTGCTGCCCTTAAGTGCATAGGTCAGCTGACCTAAAATTTTGTGAAATCTTGGAAACTTATTTAATAATCAAGAACTTTGAAAACTTTGTAATTACATGTAAAAAAAATTCTAGTCAGGATAAAATAAAATAAAATATAGATCTGAGACAACCAGGGTCATTGCTTGAGAGTACCGCGAAAGCGAGGATCGTGGGTTCGAGTCCCGCCCACCATGATTTTTATCATTCATTGCATTTTATTTTTTGAAAAAAAATCTACTTAAATAAAATATACCTAAGCGTTGTTTAACAGTTACCTTCGTATACTTTAACATTATAAATTGATTTTCCATTCGCCTTAAGGTATTTCCGTTGATCCGTTTGTATCGAGCTGGTAGAAAGCTATTGGACGTAGCATTTCCGATGTAATTGTTCACTTGATTTCCCCGGAGACACGCCAGGTTTTCTTCCCGATCGCCGACAAACCCACTACCTGTAGCATATTTATACATAGGTATTATGTGTACTACTGCCTTTACAGATCTACAACTATTGCATAATAAGGGCTTACTTAGTTTATATTTTTAGATAGTAGTAAGTACATGAAAGTTCTTTAATAAAGATAGGTGGGAGGAAGGTCTCTATAACTTCGTTAGGCCGACCGACCGATCTCGTTATCATCATACATCCCATACAGATGCAAAAACCGTCAAGTGACCTAGACATGTTTCGGTTTTAGTCTGTGGGTTCACCGGTTTTCAGGAGACTACTGCATCGATTTCTTGTCGAGGTGGTAGTCTCCTTTCAATGTTGGAAATGGTTTGAATTGACGATAAGGCAGCGAGTATATTAAAATGTACTCGTAATGCAATTTGTCGCCACCTATTTCGTAATCGCATCATTTAGCCGGCATAGTGGGAGCGATCAATTTTGTATAAGAACAATTATTGATCGACACCAGTCATTGACTTTGTAGGTCTGCTCACCACCAGGTATATACAAAGTTACATGCCGTGCTCCAATAAAAAATATAAAAAAAATTGCAAACTTTTTAAAGATAAAACGCCATACATTTTATAAATATTTGAGCGAGTTCTTTTTTTCGTATTGTGAATCACATATTATTGAACTCATTGTTCATTTACTGTTGAAATTTTCAGATATTATAAAACCGTAAGTGTAAGTATATTGACAAACACGTCCTTGTATCGCTCACTACTTCTTTTAAGTTTTATTAGTTATTTAGATACCGCCACCGTAGTATAGTGATTACTCCGTTATCATTGTAACCGGAGTATGTGGGTTCGATTCTCCCACACATGGCATAATAATATTAATACAATTTTCTGTACAGTTAAAATGGTCTGTATGTAAATAAATATAATATGTATTCGTATCGTTGTTCCGGGTACACATAGTACAAGCCTAGAGCTTAGTTTGTAACCATATTACAATCTTCAAAAAAAAAAATCTTGGGATATTAATAAAAAACGTAATATGTCTGAAAATTTTTAATGAACAACAGCCTAAAAACATTAATTTATTTTGCCAGCTTAAACTGAAGGAAAAACTAGGAACTAAAAACGAAACAAAAGTCATATGTTTCAATAGAAAGTATCCATAGTGATTCAGCGTGGAAAGATAGCTAGTTTTATGGGTACCTTCTCAACACCTTAATGTTAATTTTAGTTGTTATGTAAAATATGAGATATAAGATATATTTTTTATTATAATATACGATTATAATGTCATAACTGAAGAAAACGATAGGTTTCATCCATGCAGTTATAACGAAACAATCGAATTGTACTTCCAGACTGATTCAGCCATTTATGGCTTATTTGACATGAAATTCATATAGAATTAGAATTTGCACATTTTTTTTTTTTACAGATATACCCTACGTAATAAATAAATATATTAAAAAAAAAAAACATTTTTTTATTCGAAATATCGAACATAGAAAAAAATATTAAACATATATCTAATTATTCCTACATTACTTTAAGTAACCAAAAATAAAACATTGATAGTTATATAAATATTAAGACTTATAAAGGTATTATTATTAATTTGAATTTTTATTACATAACTACTCATGTGAGGAATAAAAAAATACCAACATTTAAGGGTGATGGATGTCCGATATGAAAAGTGAAACGTTTTAAGGTATAACCTTTATAAAAGCACATTAATATATAAGTAGAATAAAAATAATCTCTACCTTTATAATAATAATCTCCTCCGACGAGGTTTACATACATCCCGATTTTGAGGACTTCTAAATTGGACTTGCCGCTTAATAATATTAATTGTTATATATGTTATATATGAGGATCTGAACTTTATAAAGGCATATTAATTAGAATATCAGAAAAATCTGTGCATACTTTTATTACCTCAGACACGGTTTACATGCATGCTGATTTCGGGCATTCGTAGTTTATATAACTTGTTATCCCTAAATATTTATAAAACTTGAGGATAAATATTGAAAAAATAAATATACTTAATTGGTCTAAATAAAAATCTATTGTGTATAGAATAAAAATATAATAATGAACTAACAACATAAAATAAAACAATATTATAATTTCATTTATATGAAAACATGTTATGTTTATAATGCCAAAAAATGCAAGTCACAAAAAACTTTATGCTATTTTCAGAAACTGCGAACTATCAAAGAACAATAGGATAGAAAAAAAATACTAAAGTGTTTGTGTGATACTAAACAAAACAGTCTATTTAGCATTCGGAAATAGATTACAGGGAAAAACATTTGTAAGCTATCATGACCATCAATCATACAACATAAAGGCCACGTCTTTGAGCACACGTCCTTAAATAATTTGTCAAAAGTCGACGCTGCCCCTTATGTGAGCGTTGCTTGTACCTAATGCTTGTAACGACGCAATGATCTCTTTCCTTCATAAAATATTATAGTCTTCGTACGGGCTATTTATTTATAAGTTATATTATATTTATTTAAAATTTAATTTAATTTAGGAAACTTTATTTTTTTGAGATATCTGTTAAATATAATGATGCCAAATAAAAAGGTAAGTATCAATTTTATCCATTTAACTTTTTTATAAACATCTAATAAACACAACCCCGCACTCTCATACCCACACACATACCGCATACCACACACACACACAAAACACACACGCACACGAACACACATACTTTACACACCCAAATAAATTACCATAGCTTTAATCAAACATACCTTATAAAAGTATTTTACCCATTTGTTTTTTTTATATTATTATTTTTTTCTGTTTTTGTTTTCCACTATAATCAGTTTATTTGCAATTTATTTTCTTTTGTTATTTTTATATATTTGTTTAAATTAAGTACACCATTTATTTGTGTCAAATAGACTTACACAACTTTGTATCTATGCCTGGGAAGACACTGGGTTCCAAAACATTATGTACTTTTTTGAGTTAATAAATTATTTATATTATTAAATAAATGAGAAATGCACTAAAATTGGTTTATCTATTTTGAAGATACTTGCCATAGGAATACACATAAAAGAAGTAATAATACTTCTGTTTTTGTAGGGGGTTAAAAATTAACGCTCATCTGTCTAAAATAACATTCCGGGCTGTTTACCTATTTTATTAAAAGTATGTTTTAATTTTTAGTTAAATAAGGTTCGATTGCAATTTATATATTTTTTAATTGATTGTACCTACTCAAAAATACTTACACACTGAAACTTAGAAAGTGCAACATTTATGCGAAACGTTGACGAAATCCGCCTGCAAATAAAAACAGTTTTAATGCCAAATTAACATTTAATTTAAATGAAAAAAATAATTCACATGCACTTAAGATCGTTTATATATCATAATAAAACTAATATCATAATATATAAAGTTTTACGTTAATTCGGTTTTTTTTTTAATCCTAACAAGTTATGGCGCTCAGCCTCTATTCTGATGAAAAAAACTTTTAAATTCCAGATAGAAAATTCTTCACATAAATCTGAACACTAAAATTTATTTAAAACTTTTTGATCGCGATGCACGGATCGCTGTGCAAACTAGCACAAAATCCGCCTGAACCCATTACACTTTGTTGACACCAACGAATGCCTTTACATATTCACTCAGAGCACACAAAGATTGAGCAGTGAAATTGAAAATGGTTTCTATGAACAAAATATATTCTACGCACGAACTCGCCATGTTGCTACGAGCCTGAACTTTGTGGGATACTATCATTTTGTACAATGCCTTTATCCTTTTCAACAAATCGCAAATGTATTGTTTTTTTATACTCAGATTGGGATGTACCAATTATTTTTATTTTATTTACGCCTTTGTAAATATTTTACCTTTACTGCTTTGGTGTCGTGGCGTGGGTTCGATTCCCACCCATGGCAAATAAATATTAGTACGTTTTTCTGTACAGTTTATTATGGTCCGTCTATATGTATTATATCATTGCTTCTAGTACACATGGTACAAGCCTAGAGCTTAGTTTGTGACCAGAGCAATTTGTGTAAATTGTCCTACATTTGATTATTATTATTATGATGGCAGTAAGTTAAAACCGCGCACTTCATAGGCAAGCCCGTGCTGGAGTAAGCGGGATTTCGATATGTAAAAGAAAGCAAAAAAAAAGATTTAATATATCATAAATAGTATAAATAAAATCTTTCCTTACAAGTAGGTACATAAATAAAAACAAATACGGGTTGATATTTTTTTCCTATACCAACCTTTAGAAAAAGGAAAACGTACGAGCCTAGATATAGTCATATTTATAACGTCTCCAAAAATCTTAAAAATCCATGAAAGTTTACCAAAGTTTACAAAAGGTCGTGAATGTATGGGAAATGTTTGATCAGACGCTGCTCTTAATATACACGCTTTAAAGTTCAATCGCCTATAATATCGTGGTACCGTTTCCTATGCGATGTTTCCGGAGTTTGACTTTGTAGTTAGTGTATACGATCTGAAAGATGCCAATCCGTCTATTTACTTATATACT
This sequence comes from Monopis laevigella, assembly GCA_947458855.1. NCBI lineage: Eukaryota > Metazoa > Arthropoda > Insecta > Lepidoptera > Tineidae > Monopis > Monopis laevigella. Next base: position 19,764,338 of record OX381578.1, read on the forward strand.
AATGCGATTGATTAAATTATATTATTATTTATTACTTGTAAGCTAATAAAAAATAAGATAAACATTTGTTCGTTGTGTGGGAGGAATGCCTATTAAGTATTATTTTATGATTATTATTTGATTATTATTATGATTATAATATAATATCGGTATTAATAATAACTTATTGAATCCTTAAAGAACACACACATATACATATAGTAGCGTTTGTCTTCTTTTTTTTGCCTACAAAAATGAATATGCGTAAAAGAGACAAAACTTATTTTAGTGTGTTTTTCAGGGACTTAATAAGTTTTTATGAAGTTGCTTTGGATGTTGTTATGGCCTATATAACTCTATAATATATACATAATCATTATTAGTATAGTATACATACTGTAGCTTTTCTCTAAACTAGTTTTAGGCAAAATCTGATAATAATTTGTTTTGACACTTCTTTTTCATATCAATGTCATCAGAAAGGGGCAAAACAGAGATTTTACTCATAAATTGGTTTATCGAAAAGTTTCTAAATAGGGGTATAAGTTTATAAGGGACCTCTAAATAGCTGAACTGTACATACCAGCCAATGTATTTTAGATACGAATGCATTTGGGTTGGGTTGCATTAAGGCGAACTGCAATTACTCACTGAAATAAATTACCGTCGACGTAAATTGAAGTACAGTTACGCTTCGAAAATTCACTTCTGAAAGTATTTTTAACATTCCTAAGTGTAGGTATATTAAAAGTGGAAATAGAATAGAAAGAAAGTAAACTTAAATTACTATTTGTAACATTTCGAATTCTTAATTAAATTTATCTTAGATATTAGTTGACATTAAGTAAATTGATTGTATTGATGTAAGTAGGTTGATTTATTTTGTAGCCTATACATTAACTACTACCACTACCACAAGTTAATAAAAAATAATCGATAATTATCACAGAAAAAAACATGGTGGGAAATAAATATAAGATATAATAAAAATTGAAACAAACTTATATCAAAACTTTATTAAACTTAATACTTACCTATAACTTAAAATTATAAATAACAAGTGCATCTAGCAATAACTCGAAAACAGTTTTGTTATCATTATGAGATAGCTACTTCTTCGCCGGCTCTTCGTGTTTACGTTGTAGGGATGGGAAGTGATCGAACCCAATCCCCCGGGTAAGAAGCCGGGCGCAGCGCTGGATGTGATAGATACTGAAAATTGCATAGAATCCATCAGCAACACTTTGTATTTTTATTTTCACCTATTTACTTACTATTTGCTACTAAATTTTACCGAAATACGATCTCTATGTATAAATAAACGAATCTAATAAACAACTTAAAACAAGGTGAAATTCGAGTTGTTTGGCTTTTTATTGGAGCACGGCATCTAACTTTGTATCTACCTGATGCTAAGCAGACCTACAAAGTACATGATTGGGGTCGATCAATACATTGTTGTTTAACAAAGTTGATCGCTTCCACGTGCTGGCTAAATGATGCGATTACGAAATGGGCGGCGACAAAAACGTAATTGCATTACTATTTATTGTCTATTCGTTGGTTTACCGTCAAATTAATCGCCCGTTTCGTAACCGTGAAAGGAGACTACAACCTCGACAAGAAATCGATTCGTTTGAAACATGAATAAGTTATTTGACGGTTTTGCATCTGTATGGGCAGTTATTTATTTTCTTGAATTATTTTGACATATCGATTATTTGCTCGTAATTAAGTCTGTAACAGCCTTTATTGCTGTAAAATAAGAGTTATCACAATTTCCAATATAATATCAGGTGGTATCTTTGCACTTTTATAATTAGGCTAGACTTGAAACTTCAATGATAATAAAAAACAGGTAAAAATGTTTTTTATTGTTATTTAATGTTTTTATTTTTTAATAACATTATTATATTGTAACGCAATAGCTAAATATATTGTTTTATATAAAGTTATAAATAAAAGGCATGACACTACATAACTACCATTTGTAATTGTTTATATTTTCATAGCTATCTATATAAATTGTACTTTGCATAAAATAAATAATTAAATTTATAGTCGACTTGACGCCCAATATCTATATAAAACGTACTTCCAATATTACAACTTGATTAGTCAAAATTCAATTATTATTTTTATGTTGGTACTTAATTGTACGTAAAAAACTTTCTGTTGTTGATAATAAATACTTTGTATTATAAAATTAAAAAAGGTTAATTTTCATATTTCGAAAACAAACCCCTACATAGAACGATTAATAAATACAATGACCTACAAAAATATTATTTTAATTCTGCGACAAATAGTAATCGAGTATTACTGTAAGTGCGACAGTTTTTTTTTTTGTATGGAGAAAGCAGACTTCGCTATTACGAATGCAGTGGGTTTAAAAAAAATTGATACTGAAGCATGATGTTATGACTGTAAACAGACATGTATGTTTCAACACACGTGCATTACGACCCCCTTTACTATATACGGCCTCGGGTACCCACTTCCTCTACGAATCTACACCGAATAAGTGGCAAATACCTACATGGCGGTGTGAATAGACTCAATAATTTGTCTGTCTGTAAATAGTATTACAAATTGGTATAGTGAAACTAAGACCGACAGCTTAATGGGCTCCACGAGGCATCATTGTGGTGTTGTCAAACACAATGCTATTATCATTATAAATATATGGGTATTGGGTAAGTTGTGGATTCGATTCCCAGTCAAGGTATTAATACGTTTTTCTGTATAGTTTTTCTTGGGTTGTGTATTTAAATATAATATAAATTCGTATCGTTGATGCTGGTACACATAGTATAAGCTTAGAGCTTAGTTTGTGATCAATGCAATAAGTATGACATGTCCTACATCGTATTATTAAATGATATAAAGACATCAATTACATAACACTCTTTAGTTTAGTTTTCTCTAAACTAAAAATTAAAATAGTCACATTTTTTTCCCACGGGGATGGGCAGAGACAAGAGAGCGCCACCTAAAACGTTCCTGGCATAACTATTTCGTTTCCTTTATATCCACAACTCTCTTCATACAAGCTCTAAGGTTATGGGCACTGAGGATACCAGCTTTCTTGATAATGTCCATGATTTGGTCATGGAACATTCTTCTAGATCATCACTACCTTATACTCACCTCTGATCCTCTCAAACTACCGTAACTGTCTTTCTCAATCCTTGTCACTACACCTTCTTTCAAATAACACATATCACGCACATATGTATATTTCACTATATCCGAGTTTCTCCACATGAACTCATTTCTACATCATTAATCCTACTTTCGTGCTTCTTCTGCCATACCCAGCATTCACTTCCATACATTAATGTAGGAAGAAGCACCGTTAGTTTGTTCAAAGTGAATAATTCAAACAAAACTACGCAATTTAATATAAATTGCCATTGTAAATTACAATTGTAACGTTTGGGTAGATTATGTCGTTTAGATTCTAGTCATGTTACAAATTATGATTAACACGCTAGTAACGCGCATCGTCGGGAATTTGTCGTTAAAATAAAAAATTCATTTAGTTACAGCATTAAATCGAATTGTTTCTCACTCAATAAGTTGATTAGAAAACAATTCGACGAACGTGCCTTGACTTTATTGTTATGTCGCGAGTAGTATACTTGAAGTATTTCATTGCGTACAAAACATTACACGATCATGAAACATTATCTATGTCTCATCAGTTCAAATATTATGTAAATCTATATATAGTAAAATTATAAGCTATAGAATAATCTATAATTTTTGGAATTAGTCGTCTTGTCTGTTTGGTATCACTTAAAAACTAATAGACCAATTTATATGCGTTTTTTTTTTTGTTGAATAAGCTCTGGGTGTAAAATGAGTTAAATTATGCAGATTCATTTCATTATAATAAATAAAAATAAATGCAATAAAATTTGGTAGTAATCTTGGAAAACTTTTAATTGATGCATCTGGGGACCATCGAGCAAGATCCTATTTTATCCAACGAATATCGCTGGAAATTCAAAGGGGCAATGCTCTATGTATTTTGTGCACATGCGCAGCCTCGGAGGATCTACAAGAAATATTTTATTTATAATTTTTATCATTGTCAAATTCTAGTTTTAAAAAACGAAAATTGCATCACTATATTTATTTTATATATAAACCCTTTGCTTCATAGAATACTTTTTTCTATCTGGTGTTTTATACCTATACATTGAGATTTTATACATATTATAAAGCGCGGACATATGGTCAACATATTTACTTTACCTTATAATAGGTTAGATACCTATTATAAGGTAAAGTAAATATGTTTTATGTTAAATATAATAGGAACAATTTTTTTAGTTTTAAAATAAACACGCTTACCAAGGTACCAGCTAGTAAAAAATATATAGGTACCTTTAATTTCTGCATTTCCAAAAGACAACATCTTTGACAAAAAAAATCTACTGATAAGAAACGTAGTCTCTATAGGGATAATATAGGTCAAGTTACTAAAAGTCCTAGAACATTCAAAATAAACTCTTACATACATATATATTTTTTTTAAATGCATTTATTTGACAACACCTCAGTGCCTCGGAGATCACGTTAAACTGACGGTCCCAGTTTCACTATTCCAGCTTTTGAAATTGTTTATAGATGGCTTGTTGAGTATATGCAAACACCGTGCTGGCCCCTTGTTAAATATAGACTCAGAATACCATCTGCCACGGCCCACGACGAGATGGGAATAAAACACTACCTGGCTGGTACCCTGATGTCGTCTAGGTAGTCTCACTGGTTGCAAAATGCATATGTATACCGTGGCGGATGTATCAACTCGTACTAAACGTTTTGGCGATTCATACATCTGCCGTACTATTAAAATGTGGAATGCTCTACCAGCTTGCGTGTTTCCTTCCTCTTATAACCTAGAGTCCTTTAAACAAAGCGTGAATAGGCATCTTAAGCCGGCATAATGATGGCAACCAGCGGTGCACCTGTATGCATCCGCTTGTTGCTATAATTCCTGGACATTGCATACTGCTTAACATCAGGTGGATGCAAGGTCACTTGTTGAGCTCTTATAAAAAAAATAAAAAAATACCATGACCTACACGTGCACCTGTCATTTTATTTATCGTAAAGAAACATAATTATGATAACTTATTTAGAAATAAAGTGTAGGTAATAATTATTAAAAGTGCGTATACAGGGTAAATTTGAAAGGATGTACTTTGGGCTAATATGAGGTTCTGCTGATCAATCTGCTGAAAAAAACAATTGAGGCGTACTTACAGAAACTGGACTATAACGGAACTGAAAAGCTTCTAACGGTAATAGAATAAAACAATCAATATTTAGTCAAAATTGGATCTTGCATGTATCACCACCATATATTTCCTCTCCCTACCTTTTATTACTCCCTACCTTTATATTTATTCTATATTATTATCATTATTTTCTATAAATTATATCTGAATATTATGTATATCCATACTACAAGATGTAATTATATATTTTTTGCCTTTATCTTTACTTATCATATATATATATATATATATATATATATTTTATTGATATATTAAGAATTTTTATATAAACATTACTATAAAAATATGTACATTTGTCTTAGATACAACATTTTAAGTATCCATTTATTAGTTATGTGATGCATGCTTAGTTATTAGTTTATTTTTATTTTTTATTATTTTCTTAATTAATACCTACTTTTTTTTTTTTTCTTCCATAAAATGTAAGTTGTAAATGGAAAATATACCTGTTTAAAACATCATAAAATCAATATACACTTATCTTTTCCGAAAGTAACTACCATAAATGTATGTAAAGTCTTACCATATCCTGCGCATTTCAACTATGATTATAAATACAAGTGCTTTGTCAATGGAGCCGTGCGCGGACGGTGAGAACTACTCAATCCGTATTACAGTTTTTAACTAGTTCGGAGGGTAGTGCGACTGATTCGCTTTGCGTTTGCCAACAACAACTTGTTGTTATTTTATATAATTAATTACTTTTGATATAAGTAGGTATGGACTCTGGTCATCTATCTTATACTAGTAGACTTTGTATAATGAAATGTTTCTTTCGTACTTATTTGTATTCTGTGTTGGCTTTTATTTAAAACAATAAACGTTATTATTATTATTATTATTAAAAGTGCGTATACAGGGTAAATTCGAAAGGATGTACTTTGGGCTAATATGAGGTTCTGCTGATCAAATCGAACAACTTCTTCAATAGAACCATGTGTCTGAAAAAAAATTGGCTTCCCCATACAAATTGGTCATTTTAATTTTAACGTTTGTATGGAGAAGGCAATATCTTTTTTTTCATTTGCGGCACATAGTTCCATGGGAAAAGTTGTTGGTATTGATCAGTAGAACCTCATATTAGCCCAAAGTACATCCTTTTAAAGTCACAATGTATAAATTATTATACATTGTTACAAAAGGAGCAAGAGTTTACCCGTTTATAATTATATAAACGGGTAAACTCTTGCTCCTTTTCTTATCCATTAAACAGACAAGCCACATTTTCCATGTATATTCTAAGTAACATTGCAGAGCTTCTAGCATGTAAGAACATAAACATCCACAAGTGTTGTAGGTAGCAATAATCTTGTCAACATTAATTACAGTGGCCGTTATTTAGTTCATTTGGCAAGCTGTAACTTTGGAAGGTGTGTCGTCGAAGTCACAATTTCCTGCACTTAACAATTCCGGAAACAATTTTGACGAGTCATCAAACGCTCGACAGGTACTGACGTCGCGTTCATCAACTAGACCTCGTTCCCGTTAACATCTGCTGCTAAAGTGTAATTTAAATATTGATGGGCAATATATATTTATTTAACCATGTTACCAATTATTTTAGAAAAGGTTTTTTGATTCACGGAAGTAGTGTAGGATGTATACAATCAAAAAACCTTTTCTAAAATAATTGGTAACATGTTTAAATAAATATATAAAAACCTTTTCTAATATAATTGGTAACATGTTTGAATAAATATATATTGTTACAAGCATAAAATATATAATAAGTAAGAGTTAAGAAAATAAAAGAACGCAGAACTTTGGCCCGGCTTTCTTTATATTTACAATTACTCATATGTACAGAATTTAAGCGTATTTATGTGTCGTATTATGTGTGAGTGTACCTTTGTGTGTCATAGTCAATATGTATTTGACTTCACGCCAAGGATTTCTAAACGTGACAATTGTAAATTACTATGACAAAACATAATACATTACTTGGTTTAGTTTGATAAAAGTAAATAATTGAAAGTATACCAAGCAATGTATTATGAATTGTCATAGTAATTTACAATTGTCACGTTTATGAAATACCTAGGGCCCAGAGGCTCTACCATAGGTTTTTGCAATAAAATACGTTAACGTATGTCCATCCGTTAATGTGAAGACGAAAAACGTAACGTATTGCACCCAATCGGTACCATAGGTTATCATATACGGAGTTCCGTACGTACGTGATACGATAAATACAAAAACGGGACCGGAAATAGCTTTGTCTCTATCTAACTAGAGTCCAAGACAAAGATAAAAATACTTTTGTGTCAATGTGACATTATACGGAGCAATTGATATCCGACAAAAATGAAAAGGAATGTTTAATCGTGAAATCTTAACATAATAACACGTTTTCAATTTGTCAATATTATACAATGTAAATATCGTTGATCAGGAAGGCGTGAAAAATACAAATTAAATCAAAACCAATTAATTTAATGCCGATGATAATAAAACAAGTGTACAATTTGAAAGGCTGTTGGATTTTGCTTAAAGGTTGGCAATTAATAAATGAATCACAAATCAAAATGCCGGTGGTAGAATCAAGTGTATTTTTTTGATACGCTGCCGCCTGGAAAGTTAATATTTATATCAAAATCCCGATCATAAGATTATGAACGAGTAATAAACAATTTATAATGCTGTCGGATATAATGGAATAGTGAGTATTTATTATTTATCTAGTACATTTTGACCAAAATAAAAACGTCTAAAAAATGTTTGCTTTAGTTCTAATCCAAAGATAAATTATAGTAGCTGTGACCGTGAAGTAAGAATTGAAGGCACTTTGTGATATTAACACTTCATGTAGTGTTCAGTACTTACCCTTACTACCTTACCAAATACTATGAGATACTGTCAGCGCCGTCTTGGAAACACATTCCATAAGAGTTAGGTTGAGCAAGATGTTTTAAAAGACTGCTAAAATTTTAGTAATTTCTTTAATGAGGTCATTGTATTTGTTTATATTGATGGTGTGGTACTTTGTGATGTTATTTATATATATATATAGAAAGGTCAGTTTTACAAATGCGGAAATCATAAAACATACAAATATTATAATTTTGAACTTACTCTGAGAAAACAATACCTACATGTCTTTCTAAAAGCAAGGATTTTTCTTATTCTGTTGAATGATACCCTAAGTTTGTGAACAGTATTTTCATTTGACCACTATTTTGTTTTTGTCAAAGTAAAAAATGTTAAAAAAATATGTTGAATGTTTAAAAAAAATGTTTTTAGTGATTGAATTTCTTAAACATATTTGACAACCTCATACAATGCCTCTTTTTTTTGTCACATTTGCAGATGAACTTTGGAAATGGAGCCCTCCACAAGTGTTTATATGAATGAAGTTGCTCATAGACACTACCACCACACCTCGCACTATACTGGATGGCAAATTAAGATGGGACACACATGAACATACACCATTATATGAAGCTAAATGATGATGGTCTAAGAGTCTAAATCTTAAATTTTTGATTGAATATCTTTGACCAATTTTACAAAATTAGATATAAATCTTTCTAATTTTATAAAGAATGGACAGCTATGTCGCTATGGAAATGGTTTTAATACTTTTATATATAGATTTAAGTATGGAATATATGTACTTAAGTTTTGTTGAATAATATTAATTTGTTATATTTTTTATTATTATAGTGTTATTTTACTTTGATTTTATTTCTGTCCTATTTTCTTTAGCATTAAAATATCAAAATAATAATGGTAGGTAAATCTCTACAGGGGGCTTACCAAAGAGCCCAGATGACAATCAATTTGACGCGTGGATGGATAAAAATGTATAGGAATTTTACTCTATGGGTAGAGCCTGATCAATGAGAAACGTCAAATCCCATACATTTGGCTTTCAATTCGATTATTGATTGGCTCTTTGGTAAACCCCCAGACAATGAAGTAAATGGTATGTATATACAGAAATTGCATACTAACCGGTATTCATAAAAACTTATTGAGTCCTTGAAGGACACTATAGTTGTAGGTTTTCTCTTTTTTTAGCAACAAAAATGAATATTATGCATATAATAAGACTAAACATTCTGTAATTAAAGTGTCATTTCTTCAACGACTCAATAAGTTTTTATGAATAAGACCAATAGTCTCTTAATTTGGAAGAGACTCCATTATGTCTGTTAAGATTCTAAGTCTGTCTATATGGTAATGATTTGTTATTTGCATTAAAAAATGCAGCTGAGTATGGGGATTAAGAATCAATGATTACAGGAATTGGCCATTAGTCATGTTATGGCAATCTTTCATCATGCAGGGTGTTTGGTAGAAGGTTAGACAAATATAGGTGCCCAAAGTACATATTTTCAAAGTCACCATGTATATATTTTTACATGCTTCTAGTATAATAAATGTATTAATTATTGTCTAATAAATGTTCAATCTAATGAATTTTAGACCAAAATTATGACTTAAATATTTAGTAATGAGCTGTCAGTTTAATAAAATCTTAAAGAAAAAAGTTTAATTTACAACACTTATTGGTAGAGGGTTAGCCAAACTTAAGGGCTGAGTAGTTACCTACACCTATTTAGAAAATACCTAACTCTACAGTACCTATTCAGACCTTAAGTTTTGCTAGCTCTACCAACTGTTGTAAGTTTTTTTTTCTTTCTTTCAAATGGTTAGCCAAACTTAAGGGCTTCATATTTGCCTAAAGTACATCCTTTCAAATTCACCCTGTATTAAAAAGGCTAAAAAGAGAAAAAAAAAAAAAACATAATCATATAATTCTTGTTTTTTTTCATGGTGTTGCTATGAAACGGGGGATTGGGTTGACGATAAAGCAGCAAGGATATTAAAATACACTCTTTATGCAAATACGTCTAAGTCACCGCCCATTTCGTAACTGCATCATTTAGCCGACATAGCGGGAGCGATCAAACAACAATGTGTTGATCGATCCCGTTCTTGGACTTTGTAGGTCTACTTACCATCAGTTAGATATACGTTAGGTTCCATGGGAAAAGTTGCTCGATTTGATCAGCAAAACCTCATATTAGCTTAAAGTACATCCTTTTAATATATATTATTCACCTGTATATAAAGGGCCCCTAAGGCCTACCAAACCCAACAGAGTCCACGTAATCCTAAAATTTATGCAGATACCGCAGACTTCCGACATTTTTCTAGACGCGACCACACCCCACCCTGGTGATCGGGGACTTAACGCGGAACATTCCGCGTGGGGTTCCCAACTTGTCAACCCTCTTCGACGACTCGGCGGTGAATCACGCGGCCGACGTCCTAGACATCGCCCTGGCCCAAGCCATAGTGAACCCAGTCCATGTCGAAGTGCTTTACAATATGGATTCTCAGCATCATAGTGCTGGGCAATAAGGTAGACGTCGCCGCCGCGAGAGGGCGGTACAAAACCGATTGAGACCAATATAGATCGAACCTCAACACCTGTTCTCTTTTATTGGTCCCCTAAACACGCCGCAAGACGTTGAGGCTGCCGCCGGACAGCTTATGGAGTTCATAATCTCGGCCAAGGAGGCACAAAGGCAAAAAATACCTAGCCCTCCCCCATCCACTCAACCCTGCTTCTGCACTCGGCTAAATAGTTCGAGCGACTGTTCCTCCGGAGGCTAAAGAGCTACGTCGAAATTCGATTCAAGCAATTTGGCTTTCGCGAGGGACACAGTACCATGCTCCAACTAGTCCGGGTGCTGCACCCGGCGAGCGATCTAAACGTAGCGCAACCACAGTTGGAGTCTTCATTGCCATCGAAAAGGCCTTAGATAGTGCCTGGCACTGCGGCCTAGGTTAAAAATTCCTCGACTCGTCTTTGCCCCCTATAGCTACGAGATTGCTAGCCTCCTTCCTTAACAACCGCCACTTCCACGTAGCCGTGGAGGGGAAGGTTTCAGTAGAACACACCCCATTTACACAGGCGTCCCCTAGGCAAGATGCCTTTCACTCGCACTATAAAATATCTATTTATTTCAATTGTGCCTGGTACCTCAATATATATAGATATGTATATTGAGGTGCCGGTAAGAATAGTATATATGTCACATAACATATACTATTCTTACCGGCGTCATCATCGTCACCTTTGTTAAAAACTCCGTTTAGATCTGCAGGTGTTCTATTTGCGAAATGATGATATACTCGTAGGTACATAAGTTAAGAATAAAATACCTGGCTCTTGGTTGGGTTTTTATGATAACTGTCTAACATTTAACTATGATGTTGTTGTTAATTTATATATCTTTAGGGTAAAAAACGATTTGATACACTCCATCCATACCCATATTAATATTATAAACGCAAAAGTGAGCCCAGCTGTCTGTTTTAAGTTCACATGAATATAAGTATTGTATACTAGCTAGCTGTGCTGTGACCTAGTCATGTTTCGGTTTTAGTCAATAGGTTCACCGGTTTTCAGGCGACTATTGCATTGATTATAAAGGGTGTCCTTTCAGAGTGCTGTTATGAAAGAGATATTAAATTGAAGATAAAGCTGCGAGAATATTAAAACTTGCATATTCACATTTCGTAACCTCATCTTTTCGACAGTTTGATGGAAGCGATCAATGTTGTTAAACAATAATATATTGACTTTGTATGTCTGCTTACCATCAGGTAGACACAAAATAACATGCCATGCTCCAATAAAATATATATCATACACAAGTTATAAGTAGGTATAATATATGGAAACAGGCTACCAAATAAATTATGCAGTTACAAAACAGCTGGTTATTTTTTGGATAGGAGCTGCTAAAGTAGTTATAAAGGTGTCTCATTATGAAATAGAATTTTAAAAATTAAAGAATGTATATTTATTTAATATTTTATTAAGATTTTTTTCTACATATGTATGGAGCTAGTGATGACATTTACACATGAAACAAAATAACGGTTAAATGGCCACCATTGCTCTGTTGGCAGGTATGCACTCTATTGACTTTTGTTTTTAATTTTTTTAAATACAAGTTCTTAATGAGACACGTTTTATATAGTATAGTTACTATACTTCAAAAAAATATAGATTATTGTAAATGGCTATAAGACAAATTTTTGCCTTATCACAAAACTTACCCCCTGTTTAGTAACTGCATACTCTTTGTACTTTTGTATAAGATAAAAAGGGTAAGAAAATTATAAAAAAAAAAAATATATATAAATGTTTATTAACATAGCTATGCAATGCCTTCATTCTCAATAACAAATTGAGTGATTGGTTAGTAAAGTATATTATATCAATATTTATTTATTTATAAAACTTTCAAACCTTACATTAGAATATTAAGTTTAGGTAGGTGTGCAATAAAATTATAATTACCTTAAAGTATTAGTTAATTATCATATATACCCATATGCTATACAAATACATGTATTATACACATATACATATGCAATATACTACATACCATATAGTACACATATTTATACATAAACAGTATAATGATTACTTCAACAGTTGTTGGGATTTATTTAAAAAGCTCATGAACCATTTTCTTAAAAACAAATCTATTTGGAGCATTAGTAGGTAGTTAAACATTGTAGACGCAAATCAATGTCTTCAGGGTCTGTACATTGCATTCTATAGTGATTTATAGTTATGTCCCACAACTTGCTGATCCCGCTCATCAAATAAGTCATTTCACTCTTTATCTTTCTTTCTTTGAATTATTCCCTATGTTAAAATGTTCCTGCAAGAAAAAAATATTATTACAAATAAATTAAGCAGGGGTAGGTTAACAAGGTATATATATATTATATATATCTATAGTAGGTATACCTTGTAGATTATTCGGGCACACTTTTGTTGTAGTGCAAACCTTGGCTTAGAAAACAGACAGCACCATCAACTTTTCTTTTAACTCCCCAAAAGTATTCCAATAACACTTCCTGTGGTATTTTTTATTATACACCTGCTACATTGAACCAATGTCAGATCATCATCGTGAATACCCAAAATTACCTGCAAAGAAAATATTTAAATTGAAATATTGTATAGTTAACTACTATTTTAGTAGACTTCCTAAATTATTTTAAATAATAAGAGCATAAAAAACTTTCCAGGAGTGAACCTACATTTGTTATAAATTTTCTGATTAAAATCTGTTTTCTTTTTAAAGCACATCTATGTTTTCACATATGCCATAATAATTTGCAGAGGCTTGTCTAAGTAGACCTTAAGAATGATATACTTAGAAACAAAATAGTGGGCTTGTTAGAAAAACTTGCAGCTACACACAGGGAATGTATCAGTGACTTTCATGTTTATAATAAATTTGACTATTTTACATAAAACAATTTGGTAATTCAATGTAAATGTTTTAAGGAGATAAATTGTTTTTTAACATTGAGACCAGCTTAGTATAGATAGTTATATATTAAATAATGTTTATTAATGTTAAAGCTTCAAGAATTGTATTTAAAATGTATGTAATTTAAGGAAGGGACGAGGAAGGGTATAAATTTACCAGCCAAAATATTCACATAACCTACAAATCCAGCAAGATTGAATTACAGTTATACTAGAATGTTTTGAGTATTTTTCCATTGATTATGTTTTTACATATTTACCTTTGATTGTAGATAGACTTGCTGTGTTCATTTTAAATCCATATTCGGTTGAAGCAAATCACAAATCTAGAAATGAGACTGAAAGTTTCTGTTTTCAATTGGATCCCCAAGTTGAATACACCAATTTCTTTAAATGTTCGTTTACTTTGTAGGCCTTTTCAATTGCCGCCACCGTTCTCCATACAAAGTGTGCCCTAGCAGACATTATTTTAGATTTTAGCACACTTCAAATGTTTTTAGCAAGTTTTTTCGAACAATAATATCAACTCAATATTTAGAACCCACCTCACTGAAACTTTCTCACTATTTTAGTCTTCTCAATTTAAGTAATCTTAATTTTTCTGTTACTTTGTTACAGTTGTGTAGACAACAATTATATTCTCTAAACAACTGTGAAAACAAGCTCGGAGAATATAAAAATAATAATAAAAATAGTATTAAAGTATCTTGATACTCAGAAACTTTATATTATAACAAATTTTAGTCTTTTTAGCACTTTAAATCTCGTTTCACTTTGCAAATGGCCGGTGAGAGATTTACGTGTCACGTAAATGTAAAAACGTGATACGTACGCGTAAATCTGTCAAAATTGTGCGCCCATGGTACCGATTTAGGACATTTTGTATGGGAACGCATACGGAACTTAGCGGACGATAAAACGTAAGTTACGTAAAAAAAACCTATGGTACCGATTTTAGTACCTCACGTATCCGCTAGGGGCGCTGAATAAAACTCCATACAAAATTTTTACGTGAGGCAAACGTTACGTATTAAAACGTGACGTTTTTAAAACCCATGGTAGAGCCTCTGGTCCCATACGAGTTAGGCAGATACCACCCCAGGACTACTGACACTTAAGTCTAACGCTACATACCTAACCTTTTTACTTTTTTTTTATAGGAGCATAGCAAAAAAAAAATACAAAGAAAAAATATAACAACAACTATGTACCTTATTCCGTGAATACGGATTTATTCTTTCATTCATGTGACTTTGTAACCTGATTTTAAGCAGGCCTATTCCATAAACGTGACAATTGTAATTTACCATGACAATTTATAATACATTGCTTGGTTTAGTTAGTTGTAAGTAAAAAATTCCAACTAAACTGAGCAATGTATTATGAATTGTCATGGTAAATTTCAATTGTCACGTTTATGAAATAGGCCCCAGGTCTATAATCATTATTCTTCCTATACATGTATTATTTCAGGTATTGACAGCCTCCGTAGACTGTCAATATCTGAGTCTCAGATAATGGTTGCGCCTTTGGCGTTTTATCCGGAGGTCGTGGCTTCGATTCCCACCCATGGCAAGAGAGACAATGTTCTTAGCAAACCATGGATTCACCGTGCGGGTGCCGGGTCCATCGCGTGGTTGAAAGGCAGGGGAATGAACTTCAGCGTTCCCGGACTTGAGACCGCGAAGTAGGTTTAAAGGCCTTTTGAACTCTCACCTGCACTGTGTTCACTACCCTCTCTACTCAACCAAATATTATATGATCCTGTTAGCGCCATCCTGGAAACACGCTCCATAAAAGTTCCGACGGCTGTTCTCGGAAGGCCAAGATCCTTTAATAGACGGTGCAAAGACTTTGCTGGAATTCCTCTTGCACCAACTTCCACTGCATAAAGTTGAGTTTTAAATCCGTTTCTAGTAATTTCGTTTGTGAGATCAAAATATTTGTTCGACTTGATGTTGTGGTCCTTAGGTTTGTTTGTTTCCCACGGAACGGTGAGTTCTATAAGTATTACTTTCTTCAAGCACCGAGAGTACACCAGTATGTCTGGTCTATAGGCTGAAACTGCTAGTTCGTCTGGAATCTTGTAATGTATTTTAAATGTATCCATGAATATTTTCCAGTCTTGTGCTTTGTCCAGGATTGAGAAAGGTTTACTTTGAGTTTTCTTGAGTTGTCCCTCCTTTACAAAAGTAGTCAGTCTTTCATTTGTTGTTAATCCTTTTCTGGCTCTAGCAATACTGAGACTTACAGCTTCACGAATAATTTCTAGAACTTTATCATGTCGGTGCGAATAATAACCTTTTTCAAGTAGAGTTTTGCACCCAGCAAGTATATGTCTGGCCGTCCCTACAGCAACACCGCACAATGTACATGTCTTATCTGTTGCCTTCCCCCATCTTACCAGATTACTCTGGTCAGGTAGGGACATTTGAAAGGCATTCAGATAGAACTTAATAAGTGCCGGAGACCAATCGTACATGAGTGTGCGCCATTTCAGGGCTGGAGGAATACAAACTTCCCCCAAAGTAAGCCATTCATTCTGTACTTCTAGGGTCATCGCGTGAACTCTGTAGCCATGCTCTTCATCTTCCCTAAGGAAAGATTTAATAACATCTTTATCACATTCCTTTTTCTTCCAACCTAACCCCCTTTTGCTAATCTGGGCACCGCTCATAAATGATTTATGAAACTGAAGTCTTGACTCCATCTCAGAGGCCAATGAGTCTTTTGGGAGAGATGCAATCAGATTATCCCGAGAGTTACTCAGGATTTGTTGCTTGGTTACACGTAGATGTTTGTACAACTCAGATGGTTTTTTAAAATTCATCCCAAATTGTTGCTGTCCCCTGAACAGCGTAGAGGAGTCAGCGCCCTGAGCTAATCCAAGCCAAGACTTAAGTTTTCTTATGACAGTTGCATCCAGATTTACCAAAAGAGTTTTGTTGAAGTCGTATACAAGAAAAGGCCATGTTAGACGAGATGTTAGGTAGTTGTCATAAATCCAAGCTTTCTTGACATTACTAATTGGCTGTTGATCTACCTTGTTGATGTCATTAATAAAGCGTTCCACAACCACATCTAAGGATGGTGTTCTTCCTTTAAAATCGATCCTTCTGCCCAGAAATTTGAAAGGCATGGCTTCCTCTACTGGGGCTACTTTCTGCCCTGCTATGAATAGTTCTGGGTCGTATGTCGTAAACCTAGTATTTCGTCTGCCCAGACACAGACAGAAGCATTTTGTTGGTTTTGTTCTCATGCCGTTCGACCATACACAGAATTCGTCTACCAGAGTAAGCAAATTCTGGCATTGTTTTGGATTGCGTGGTAGCACTGCTAGGTCGTCTGCAAATGCTAAGATGGACTCCGAATATACATTATTTAACTTAAATCTATATCCCCACTTCTTTTCACTAGTTTTAAGTTTGTCAATTAAGATGTTAATAATAATATTGAAAGCTATTGGTGAGAGGCAACAGCCTTGAAATAGCCCAACATTATATTTAAGAGGATCTGTGAACCCATCTTTATTTGTAATGACAAATCTTAAGTTCTTATAATAATTAGCAATTATATCCATGATCACTGTTGGGAAGTTATACCATTTTAGGGCAACTTGTAGCAATTTATGCTGGACCGATCCAAAAGCATTTTCCAAATCAATCCAGCAGACACTCAATTGACGCTCGTGCTCCCTGGCATCCTTCAAACATTCCGAAAGTAAGGTGTTGTGTTCCAAACAACCAGAAATTCCCGGAAGAAATTCTTTCTGGTGCTGGGATAAAAAGTACTTGTTTGTGATCATAAACCTCGACATTCTTGCTTGAAGTATAGAAAAGAAGATTTTGGACATAGTGTTTGTTAACGCAATAGGTCTTGTATCTTTAGGATCAGTAACCTCAGGCTTTTTTGGTATAAGAACAAAAGCTGCTTCTCCGAACACAGTCGGTACTTGTTTGCTTGACCATATTCTACAGTAGATGTTATGTAAACACTTGCGAATGTGAGGACACTTTTTATATACAATGTAGGGTATGCCATCCGGACCTGGTGCTGACTTTACGCTTTTCTTCTTCACTTGCTCCTCAGTCTCTTCAATGCTTGGTGGATTGCATTGAAAGTCTACTGCAGGATTATGCGGTCGTGTTGAAGGTGGATCCGGGTATGCTACCTCTCTTTGTGGCATTGCATAAGTCTCACTGAAGTGTTTATAGATTTGTTCTTTGGTCAGCGAAAGTCTTTCACTATTTTTACTGAAAATCTTCTTAGCATAAATAAAAGGGTTTTTGTCAAATCTAACTTCATGCTGGGCTCTATTAAATTGATTTTTATTATCTTGTATCTGGAGACAAATTCCCTGGATTAATTTGAGAATAGATCTTAATGCCCTGGCTAACTTGTGGCACAGGTTCTTGTCTCCCATCGCTTTGGCCCAGCGAAGTTTCTTTATAAGCTCCCTCTTTTTACGCCTCATTTTCAGTTTAAAAGCATTTTCTTTCTTGGTATATGCATATGTGGATTCCGGAGGATAGTGCTCCACAAAGTAATTGTATACCGTAGACTGGAAGGTTTGTACCTGGCTGTTAATATCTTGTTTGGAACCAGGGCTATCGAGCAAGACTGCCAAATTAAGATCGTGCACCTTCCAAGTTGATAAAAAATACCTACGTTTTTTTCTGTAAAGTTTGTCATGGTCTGGGTGTTTATAAAATATAATATGTATTATATCGTTGCTTCTAGTAGACATAGTACAAGCCTAGAGCTTAGTGTGTGACCAGAACAATATGTGTATTTTGTCCTACATATTATTATTATTGTAGTTTGTTTGCAACATTCATTCTTACTTGTAACATATTTCAAAGAAGCAAATGCAAAAATTCGTCCGTGAACGGTTCAAATCTTGTTTATTAAACTTATTTTCTTAATTTTTGACTCGGGCCTTCTTTAACAGATTCCCGTTAGCTATATAGCTAGAACCTGACTAAAATAAAGAAGGTAATATTATTATTTCCTGCAAACATGAGTCTCACAATAACTTGAAATATATGCCTTTGAGTTTTTCAAATTAGTCAAAGATTTTAACATTTTGTTTATGTTTTAAATGTATATATTAATAGTTAAACATAAGTTTTATCAAAAACCCATTTAATGAAAATATTCAAGAAAATCCCAAGTGATTCGTCATGAAAGTTTGTGAATTGTGGACATCTGTCGCGCATCGTGAGAATTCTCGCCTCAGATTACCGACGGAAGTTGGTTTAATCGTTCCATTAATACGCTGATAAACCGCCGTGGATCCCCTCGCCAAGCTCACAAATATTACCTGCCATGGACTATTAATTTATTTTACTTAAAGAACGGGTTTTCCAGCGGAAAATATTAATTTTATATTATATATTACTATAACAATAAATATCATCGCGGGTGCCTTACGGCGCCCAAGACCGCCTAGACCCAGGGTACCCAGCGGAGGGGTTTTTAATCCCACCTCGTCTAAGCCGATGGTATGAGTCTACACCGAACAAGTGGCCAGCTCGTCGCGATGTTTTGAATAGACACAATAACCCATCTATAAACAGTTTCACAAGTTGGTATAGTGAAACCGGGACCGACAACTTAACGTGCTCTTCGAGGCACTATAGTGGTGTTGTCAAACACATTGGTACACACCTAAGAGCACTGATATGACATATCAGTGATGTATAGAGTTTTATTTTAAATTTATATTATAACACTTTATTATGTAATTAATTTACAGTTTTGTATTTATTAATTTGAATTAACCCATTTATTATTATGTTGTTTACTAAGTTTGCAAATAAAACTTAGACTTAAAACAAAATAAAAATAAATAATATAAAAATACATTACATAAACAACTTTATTCATTTCTGAAAGGTGACAATCTACATTTGAACAAATAAACTATTTGATTTGATTTGACAAAATGTCTCACGGGTCGAAAAAATCGAAATCTATTTAACTACTTTTTATAAGTTTATATAATTCTTAGAAATCTACTTCAAAATAAGAATATGCCAAATAAAAATATACATCTTTTGCTAAAAAAATGTGGGATTATATTTATTTTAATAGACCCAAATATGTTTTAATCAAAATATTGTGCCGCAGAGACCTCCTTGATTTACGATTTTAAACTGTATTTCCCATATAGTCACAAGCTTTTGGTCAAATATATCGCTAAAATATCCCTTATATTATAATAATTTCTATAAAAAATCTAGACAATTAAAAATTTGGGGAGTGGGTTTACACATATACTGACTCACCGTCATGCGCGGGGGAGAGGTACCTAAATAGAGAAGTAGACTTTTGGTTATTTTAAATTCATATACGTGGTGGCCGAGTTGGTTAGGCTTGGACTTAAAATCACTTAAGTCCCTGGTTCAAATCCCGGTGTGTACCAATGAGTTTTTAATTAAATTATGACATAAAATATGTACATTTGTTTGACAACACCACTATAGTGCCACGGAGAGCACGTTAAGCTGTAGGTCCCGGTTTCACTATACCAACCTGTTTATAGATGGGTTATTGAGTCGATTCAAAACATCGCGACGAGCTAGCCACTTGTTCGGTGTAGATTCATACCATCGGCTACGACTAGGTGGGATTAAAAACCCCTCCGCTATTTACCCTGAGGCCGTCTAGGCGGATGATATGTATGTATATTTAATTCATTGCCAAATAGCTTTTAAACCCTACTTTCTCTACCACTCAAGCCTTCTGGAAAAATTAACCAATAAGTAGGTAAGTATCACTTAATATAATTATCAAAGCATTTAAAAGGGAGTGGTAATATTATTATTTCCGAAGCCCCGCAGACCTCGGTGAGAATTGAAATATTAAGTCAGCTTTAGATTCTCCAGACTGCAGAGCAACGTTTCAAGTTTTAATAAGTAGGCACTTTATAATGTTGAGGAAATCTTTAAATCATTGTGCTATTTATTTATAAAACACAGTCAGTCTTCGATATAAAATATGGATATTAGGTCATTTTATTATTAATGTTATTCAAAACAGTTTTATGTCAAAAATTAAAAAAAAAATAGGTAAAAACATTACAATTAACACATACTGCGCTCTAGGACGCGAATAGCCGACGCCACTCAGAAAGCATCGAATGGGACTGGGCCGGCCATGTGTGTCGAATGCCAGGCGAATTGTGTGCGAGGATGACCACAGAGTAGGTGCCACAGGCCCGAAAAAGTCAAAGCGGTAGGCCCAGGAGGAGATGGAGAGACGAGCTGGACGCCTTTTCAAAGGATTGGTCCAGGACAGCTAAAGACAGGAAAAGATATATAGGTTGAATAAAAATATAAAAAAATATTTACGAGTCTTACAACAAAGCAAACATTCGTAATTGCATCCTGCAAAAAAATACCCTACATATTGACGATAAAAATAATAATATATATTTTTTTTAAATATGTCTAGGTACCCTATTTTTTTTATTAATGAAATCAAACCTACCTATATTTGATAAAAAACTAATTATTACCTTTTTCAAAATTGACATTTTATAAGTAATACAAAACCTCTATTACCAAAAACTACCACAAAAAAGATACCACGTAGGATATTTGGGAATTTCAAAACTAAATATTTTTTTATGTTCCCATTACGTATAAAACATTTTTTTATTTTTTATTTATTTATTCACATCAAAAGTATTAACAGATTTGTTCTTTAAGTTGCGCTCAAAAACCTGAGCGGTTTATGTGATGTTTAATTAACTAGTTGATGTGCCCGCAACTTCGTGTGCGTAATTATAAGTATTTAGGTAGGAGGAAGGTCTGTGTACTTCTATACTTATATATAAACTGACCGACCAGTTTATTTGCTAATGCCCATACAGATCCATAAATCGTCAAATGACTGGTCATGTTTCAATTTTCGTCTGTGGGTTCACCGCTTTCAGATGACTATTGCATCGATTTCCTTTTGAAGTGGTAGTCTCATTTTAGGGTGCGGTTACGAGACGGGCAGTTAATTCGATGATAAAGCAGCGCGAGGCCATTGCAAATTTGTATGTGTCGCCGCCCGTTTCGTAACTGCACAATTTTGCCGGTATAGTGGAAGCATTTAATGCTGTTAAACAATCATGTATTTGTTCGGCCCATTCATGGATTTTGTAGGTCTGCTTACCATCGGGTGGATACAAAGTTAGTTTCCGTACTTCTTTAATTAGAAATCAAAAAGTAATATATACATTCGAAAATATTTTAATTATATAATTCATTAAAATATACCCAATTTGCTTCATAGAATACTTCTTTCCATCTGATCTATTTAAAAAATCCTTAGCCCCTAAAAGGTTTCCCGAAACTTCACGCAAACTTATTATCGGATTAATAGTCGTTGCTTAGTCTGAGCCATTGCTTGGAACTGTCAAAATTTAGTGTTTTCATAATTATGCAGTTTGACAGTGCGAAACCGAAACATCGCCTAAGCATTAGCAACGACTATTAATCCGACCATCAGAATCGGATTAATAGTCGTTGCTAATGCTTAGGCGATGTTTCGGTTTCGCACTGTCAAACTGCATAATTATGAAAACACTAAATTTTGACAGTTCCAAGCAATGGCAGGGATTCCGATTCTGATGGTCGGATTAATAGTCGTTGCTTAGCCTGAGCCATTGCTTGGTACTGTCAATTTTTTTTTTATATGCAGTTTGACAGTCCGAAGCATGCAATTGCTTAGCAACAACTATTAATCCAACAATTAGTGTATTGTTCACACTCACGGTGTTTCACTAATGTTCTTGTCGTCATCCGGCATGGACGACGTTAATAGTGCAGCCGCTTTGTATGTTTTTGTAATTAAAAAAATCAATAAGAGAAAAAAAAAATACACCTTAAATACTAAATCGTTAATAAAATAATAAGTGCACTAACTGACATATAACGCCACTGCTCACGTGGGTAAGAATGTGATAGCGTTCTTTTTCTCACCCGAGAATCCCTTTGAAGCGGGTGGAAAAACCGACAGCGATCGGAGAACAGCCGAGCGCGAGAACGAGAAGTCAAAAAACACGTTACATTCTTGCTTTTCGGGGTTTCTCCGGACTTTTCGGCGTAAGTCTGTATGGGCCATTAAGAAGCTCAAGTCATAACACAAACATCTTGTATAACTCAGCCCGTTGTAGGTATATCGAAATACTTTACCCTCACAAATAATAGCTATTTAACAAAAAAAAATGACAAACACGAAACCTGAAAATTATAAATTATTGTTCTGCAGCTTATATACTTTAGAGTATACTTTGGGTTAGAGTGTAGCACAGATTTCTTTTACTTACAATTTTATTATACAGGGTGAATTTAAAAAGATTTACTTTGGGCTAATTTGAGATTCTGCTGATCAAATCGAATAACTTAACCCATGGAACTATGTGTTGCAAATGAAAAAAAAAATTGGCTTCTCCATACAAATTGGAAATTTTAACATTACTAGTTTGTATGGAGAAGGCATTTTATTTTTATTTGCTACACATGGTTCCATGGAAAAAATTGTTCCATATGATCAGCAAAACCTCATATTAGTTTAAACCTACTTTAAAAGTCAACCTGTACGTATAAGAGCAAATACATGTTATTTTTTCTGCAGAAGACTGTGTACAATAGAAATAAATTTATTCAAAATAAAGCGAGATATATTTTGAGAATTGTAAACTAAATATTTAATTAAAGTTGCATAATATCCCAAATGGGAGATTAGGATGGGAGATTTTGGGAACATAAAAATTACTTTTTTTGAAATTCCTAAAATATCCTTAGTGGTATGTTTGTTATGTTTTTTGCGGAAGATTTAGGGAATAGAGGATGCAAAATACACGGTCTATAGAGACAGACAATATTCTTAACTATCCGTGGATTATCCGTGCGGGTGCCCGGTCCATCGCATGATTGGGAGGCAGGGTTGGAACTTCAGTGTTCCGGACTTAAGACCGCGAAGGAGGGTTGAAGGCCTTTCCGAATTCAAATCTCCCCTTCACTGTGATCACTACACTCTCTACCCAACCAAATACTACATAATATTATAATAGCTATAATATTTTTTTTATTGGAGCTTGGCATGTGAATTTGTATCTACCTGATGCTAAGCACTCTTACAAAGTCCATAAATGGGGTCGATCAATACATTGTCGTTTAACAATATTGATTACTCCCACTAAGCTATTTAAATACGTCCTTGTCGCCGCCTATTAATATAAACTCCTAATTTAAATCTATATTAATAACCTCATTGCTTTATCGTCAATTCCATCGTACATTTTGTAACCGCACCATGAAAGGACACTATCACCTCGACAAGAAATCGATGCAGTAGTCTCCAAAAAAACCGTGAACCCATAGACTAAAATCGAAATATGATTAGGTCACTTAACGGTTTATGCATCTGTATGGGCAGTTGTAACGAGTTGTCCGGTTGGTCGGCCTAGCTAAGTTATAGAGCCCTTCCTCCCACCTACACTTACTTCAATGGTGTGGTGCAGGTAAGACGCGGTGTAGGCTACTTCCTCTCATTACGGGCCCCGTAAATAATAACTATTAAAAGCTTCCTCCCCTCTGTTATTTACAGACACTACGTGGACGGCTTATATTTGCTCGTAAATTTTTACGAAGAAACCGGCCCATAATTTAAGCTTTATTTTTACTTAATTTTAATTATACTTACATGTTATTATACTGTTTTAATAATGCGTACATAATAAGAGGTTTACAATTACTGGTATTTAAATTGACAAAGGAAGTCTCGCAAACCCGCAATGGCTAAACAGGCTTTTATTTTTATTATGATATTACGGATATATATTATTGATTCACCCGCAATTTAAGTAATTTAAAGCCTAAAATTAGCTAAACATCGTTACGTCAATCATGTACCTGTAGGACTATTACACCACACAACGTTAAGCTAAACTTTAACCAAAATGACGTAGTTGTCTGTTAATTTTCAATGTCACTAGGTTTGTTACGAAGAATTGCATCATATCGATTAAAGTTTTGTTTAGCGTTGTACGCGTAATCACCGACGCGGTTAGTTAATTTAGTTCAATAAAAAAAATATCAACGTCTTACAAACTAATGCTCAGTCCGGCAATAACTTTTTTCTTTCTCTTTTTCAGTTTCGAATGAATATATCATTTTCGACGGAAACAAAAAGAAAGATATTCCACAATCATATTTTATTCAGGCACCGCCAGTTTAATTTTAAAGCTGTGCGTTACATGTAAATAGTATACCTATATAGTTATACAGTGCCAGCTCGATATGCGAAATTGACACCCGTGTCCAGCGCCATCGCCGCTGATTGGATTACGTAGAAAGCGCTACAACGCTGTCGGTTCACGAGCTCAGCGATCTAGCCGCTGAACTCAAACGTAAAATTTTACGTGACCACTTACCAAACGTCGCGTTCGGTGAGCAGTCGGAATCGGATTGAGCGTAGAGGTTCTCCACAACACACTTTGGACTATTACCCAATTTGCATATTTGGTTTATTCTCTACTGCAAGACTTCTCTTCCAATAGCACGAAGACTTACTGCATACTCTACTTAAAGATAAATGACCTTATTCATAAAAACTTAATGAGGCTTTGAAGAACACTTTAGTTATAGAAGGTTTTCTCTCTTTTACGCACAATCTATTTTGTTGCTAATAAAAAAAGACAAAACCTTCCATAACTAAAGTGTTCTCCAAGGACTCAATAAGTTTTTATGAATACCGGTCTAAGAATATAAAATGAATAGGTAATCCGCAATATTAAAGACTAATGGAATTATTCATAAACACTAATTTACTCTTTGAAGAACACTTTAGTTAAAAGAGTTTTTGTCTCTTTTACGCATATTAATTTTTGTTGCTAATGAAAGGGGTAAAACCTACTATAACTAAACTTCAAGGGCTCAATAAGTTTTTAGAATGCCGGTGTAAGTAATCTAACCAAGTTTTTGAAGATAGAAATCAAACATTTTTTACCAGTAATTTATTTGTCACTATTGATATCATGAAGGTAAAAACCGTTCTAGTACTGTGTACGAAATAAAATAAATATCCTACTTCAAATGCAATTTTAAGGATACTGCATTCGAAAGTCTGCGTTCTCCAAACAAAATGATCTTTCGCATTACTCGATTACTGTTTGTCGCAAAATAAAAAAATATATAATTGTCGGTCATTGTATTAATTATTTTTTCTGTGTTGGGTATTTTATTTTCTATAACAGAAAAAAAAAACTTTATTAATATTATAATACAAAAATATTTAATAGCCACAACAGAAAGATTTTTGCGTATAATAACCAACATAGAAATAATAATTAAAGTTCGGCTAACAGCCAAGTTGTAATATTGGAAGTACGTTTGTATGGGCGTCAAGACGGCCGCAGAGCCCTTAAGCTATAGAAAGATCGGCTGTTTTTTTATTGGTTAAAATTATAATGCAGTATTACAATTTTTTTATAAGTAAGAGTTGGCAAATAATTTCTGAAAAGGGCAGTGAGTGTACCAAATAACTGTGTTTATAAGTAACTAATATAATTCGTACGAAGTATTTGTTGTTAAGAATGTCATAGCAAAAGCTATAATGCTCCGATCGAATTCTAAGTGGCCCAAAGAGAGCGGGCCAGAGCATTAATGGCTGTCTGATCCTCTTACCTTGATGGCGATTCCTGTTCCATTCTACAGCTTACGGTGAACAATAACATTGCTGGAAAACCTATAAATGTATAAGACCTAAACGTTTCTAGAAACAATAAAATTAAGCTTCTTAAAAATATAATTTCTTAATCTTATTCTTATCTGCTTATATACATGGTTACTTTAAAAGGATGAGAATTTTAACCTAACCACCTAGTCTTACACTAGTTGGTTATGTGGTGTGTTTGGTTTGGTTTCTATTTATTTTTATGTATGCAAGAGCCTAATCAAGCGCACACTTAGACCTTATACTAAATATAGTTTATTTTTTACTATGCATACAAATACCTGTAAAGGTTTCCATGAAATAAATATGTTAACTTTGACTTTAAGGTTGTACTTTGGACTAATATGAGGTTCACCATCATCATATCATCACCGGGGCCTTACGGCGCCCGAGACCGCCTTGACGGCCCCAGGGTACCCAACGGAGGGGGTTTTAATCCCACCTCGTCGTAGCCGATGGTATCATTCTACTCGTCGCGATGCTTTGAATAACCCATCTATAAACAGTTTCACAAGTTGGTATAGTGAAACCGGGACCGACTGCTTAACGTAATATGAGGTACTACTAGAGAATACCGGGATCCCGAATCTCGGGATGCCGGGATCCCGCTCTTTTTCTGGTCCCGAAAATCTCGGGACTGTACTTGGCTAATCTCGGGATTTTCGGGATTGCCACAAACAGGTCTAGTTTATGTTCCGTAGTCCGTTTCGCCTTGACTAAATTATTTTAATAGCATTTATAACATCGCGATTCGCCACCCTATCACCTCGGATGATTCCTCATACGACCCACTTTTTCGCCCCACTTTTATATTCAAAAATAAGTGAAAATTGAATATAGAAAAGAGCTGTCACTTCTTTTGGTCTGTAAAACCAGGTGGAATAGTCTTTTAACAATGCTGGAGCGATTTTATCTTTTAAAAACCTGCATTCAAAAAGCTCTTAAATATCTTAAACATCCAATTCGTTTAGCAGATGTTGAATTTGAATTGGTAAATAAAATTATTGATGTGCTGACCCCAATTAAATTGACAGTAAAAGCAATCTGTCGGCGAGATTCTAATTTATGCACAGCTAATGCTGCTTTGTTCATGAAAAAGCTCACAGTTACACAAACGGCGATGGAGCGCGCTATGCTCGGCGAGTCCTTGCGGGATCGTATTCGAAACGATGAGATCCGCAAAAGTACCAAAGTAACCGACATAGCCTCCAGAATCGCCAAACTTAAGTGGCAGTGGTCAGGCCACATAGCTCGCAGAACGGACGGCCTTTGGGGCATTAAGGTTCTAGAGTAGCGACCGCGTGCTGGAGGACGTAGCAGAGGCAGGCCCCCCACAAGATGGACCGACGACCTGGTCGCGGGAAGCCGATGGCTACAGGCGGCGCAGAACCGGTCGTTGTGGCGATCCTTGGGGGAGGCCTATGTCCAGCAGTGGACGCGTGAAAGGCTGGTATGATGATGATAATGTTGCTGCTTTAAATTTTCTTATAAAACAACTGTCTAGCAAAAACTCATTGTAAGACGTACCAAAAAAAAATCGAAAGTTTTATTGGGCCGTATAAAGCAATGACAAAGTGATAATTTAACTGGAGTTAAATTACTGTAAGTTATATCGTAAAATATCACTATATCTACCCTAGAATCAAATTAAAAGTTGAACTATAGTTACATAAAGAATAATATTTATTGATAGAAAATATAAAACTTTAAATAAAAAATCCGTAGGATTTTAATCTGTAAGTTTTCCCAAAAATCTGGTTTAAATATTTAAATTAAATAATGTTATAATTAATTCCCAATAGATAGTAATTAAATAATCCCATGTCAAGTTCCTAAATATGTAAATTTAATTCAATTAAGTAGAGGTAAAAACCCGCGGACGGCGCCCGCCCACGGAGGCCCCTGTGAGTGCGGTACCCACCTAATTCTTGGGCGGAATTTTGTAACATCCACATCTCATTACTTTGAAGAATTATGACTTGGCAAAGTCCTTTATTGGAAATACCTCGTCTGGACTGAAATATAGCTGTGTCGTGAAGAGGTAAAATTTCTAATTAGAAATTCCTTAGTAAAAGTTTATTAAGTTTTTACTTACTGCAAGGAACTTAATGAAAATGCCGAGTCAGTTAAAAGTCCGTTTATATTCTTAATTCAAAGGTGTGTAATGAAACAGTTTATGTTGTGCTCGGAGCGCCTGTTTATTTGGTATTATCTCAGTTAGCAGTTATTACCCAAACGAGTCTACAGCGCTTTACTTTGTTGTTATTGAAACGAAAGTTTAAATATTAACCGAGACGATAAGTTAAATATTTAATCTTTATTTCTACTATTTTTCATTAAATTTTAATCCAGCTTTAAAAGGCTTACAAACATTTGTAAAACATATTTTTTAGGAGATTCATAACGCAAAATCGCCCATTTAATAAACGCATCGTTTACTACAAATATAGTGATCGACCCCATTCATGGACTTTGTAGGTCTGGTTACCATCAGGTAGATATAACGTAACACGACGTGCTCCAATAAGGGAGCACAGCGCATGACCTTATATCTACCTAACGTTAAGCAGACCTACAAAGTCCACGAATGGGATCCATCAATACATTGTAGTTTAACAATATTGATCGCACCCACTATGTCGGTTAAATTAAGCTGTTACGAAATGGGCGTCGACAAAAATGTATTTTCGTTACGAGTCTATTTTAATAACCTCGCTGCTTTATCGTTAAATGAATCTCCCGTTTCGTAAACGCACCATGAAAGGACACTACTAGGAAAACTGGTGAGTACTAAAATGTTTGTTTTAAAAATATTTTGATAAGTTTATTGCAAAATAGTTAAAGCTTCTCAAACATAGTTTATATAATATAGTTTTGTTTTAACTGTAACTATTAATAGTTTTTGCTCTTCTACGATGTTATCTACTCTACAAAAAGTCCCAAATCGAATTGTACAACTTTCAAGATTAATACCTGTACTAAACCCGGGTCATTGTAAACATAGTTTGTTTGGACTAGTAATGTTCTTATCTCAAACACTCGTTCATTTCCATGACTTATGGATCAGCCCGCGTGTTTACTGTTTGGACTGGAACCGCCTTTCATTGCATTACTGAAAACAGCTGGGGACTTTATTTACTAGGAACAAACAAACAGAAACGTATAAATAGTACTTATGTAATGTATCATTTCACGTACTTTGAAAACGATAAAACTGATTATTGCCTTATATTGGTAGTAATTGTTCATATCCCTATATTATATACTATATTGTATGCATTTTTTTGTATCTACGTGATGGTAAGCAGACCTACAAAAGCCATGAATGGGGTCGATCAATACATTGTTGTTTAACAGCATTGATCGCTCTCACTATGCCAGCTAAATGATGCGGTTACTAAACGGGTGGCGACAAAGACGAATTTGCATTACGAGTTTCTTTCAATTTTTATCCTTTCTACCTTATCGTCATTTCAACCTCTGTTTCGTAATCGCACCCTGAAAGGAGACTATCACCTTGACAAGAAATTGAAGCAGTAGTTTCCACATAACCGGTAAACCCACAGACTAAAACCGAAATATAAATAGATCACCTGACGGTGTTTGCATCTGTATGGGCGGTGGTAACGAGACCGACATAGTTGAGTAGTGATGTTAGTTGATTTGGTGTTAAATTATGTAACAGTTTGGAGGGTAGTGCGACTGAATCGCGTTGCTTGTGCCAACAACTACTTTAATATTTTAATTAAGTACCTTTGCTTTAGGTATGGATCTGGTCACCTATATAATACCTACTAGATAATGAAATGTTCTTTCGTACATATTTTTATTCTGTGTTGGCTTTTATTTGAAACAGTGAATATTATTATTATTATGATATATATTTATATATATCTTCACGGCAGGCAGATACACCTAGCACCACTTGTATATATCTCTCTGTATTCATTTTCTCTCGTCCATAATCTTATACGAGTATCCATAACTCTTAGTCATCATAACTCTTTTCAAATATGCAAGCTATTTCTTGTTCTTCTAAGTCGCTACACTCTTGGCAGAGTGGTCGTGGTCGTCACTTGAATGTCAGTGGCATGCTTAACAAACCGTCGCCACTCATCTCGAACTGCAGCCTTCCTGGTGCACTCATGTAGGTGGTGGTACATAGCAGCTTTGACCTGGTCAATCCATCTCAATGGAAACTTACCACGCATTCTTTTACCATCGACTTTGCCCTGAACTACCAGACGCTCGATGGATGCATCTGCACACGTGTCCAAAGAAAGTAAAAATGCGTGATTTTACGATTAAGGAAAGGCGCTGTCTGATTCTTAGTTTCTCCAGTATGGACTTGTTGGTTTTGAACTCCGTCCATGATATGCCCAATATTCTCCGCCAACACCACATTTCCATAGCATTAATTCGTTTTATTTCTGTTTCGCGCAGGATCCACGTCTCCGCTGCATTCAATAAAATAGGGAGTGGCTTTCGTAATATTTTGGTTCCTCCATATTTTTTTAGCTGTCCATAGCAGATCTTGAAACTGCCATGCGACGCTTGATGTCATCCTCGCATCCACCGTTATTTGATATCAATGCTCCCAGATAAATGTATGAGTGCACCACATCGCATCTTGCTATCTGTTTAATTTCTAGCCAGTTAAGCTATTTATTGGTTTGGAAAAAAAAGCTAGCTACTTAAGTAGCTCTACCATGAGTGTTTGTTAAACAATATGATAGCTTTATTTTTAGCGCAGTACACATAAGTTACTAAACTGAAGTGGCAGTGGGCCGGTCACATTTGCCGCAGGATGGATAACTGTTGGAGCAGGCGGATATTGAGTGAAGACCACGTCTCGGCGCACGTAACGTAGGACGCCCCGCAGCTAGATGGACTGATGACCTGCGGAGGGTGGCTGGTATAGACTGGATGCGAAGAGCGGAGGATAGGGATCAGTGGCGTATCTTGGGAGAAGCCCATAGGCAGCAGTCCACTGCTGGATATGTCCAGCAGTGGACTGCCCCCCTGAACTACCAGGAGCTCGATGGATGCATCTCCACACGTGTCCAAAGAAAGTCTATCGCAGTCCACTGCTGGACATATCCAGTAGTGGACTGCGATAGGCTGATGATGATGATGATGTCACATAAACTCTTTCTATTGATGGATACCTTGAGTTTAAACTGTACAATAAGTAAAAGATTGTATATTAAAAACTCATGGTAGAGCTTAGCTATCTAGCTCTTTTATTTAATTAAAATTGTGTTTTATCTCTTTCTTGTTAAAGATTTTAATTGGTAAGAAAGAGACAAAACACCATTTTAACTAAAATGTTTTTATGAATAAGGGGGATTCCCCTGTATAGGTCGTGTTTTCCACTCCAATTTCACTCAAGGAACGTCTGACTCTTTCTACCAAATATAAAATTAAGAAAGATAGAATTAGACATACTATCCTTGAGTGGAAGTGAAGTGAAAAATACTTAGTATACGGGGTTATTCTCCAACTTCTATCCCAGAGTAAATAACACAGAATTAAATTAATACCATGAAAAATTATGTTTTTTCATTAAACACATAGATTTGTCTTGAGTACATTTTACGATCAAAAAGTAAGAAACTTGATGGACCTGATTCGGTTGACAATTGTCCGATAAATCTTACATTTTACAAACAATTTGCTATGCCCCGCGGTTTTACTTGTTTATTAAAAAAAAAACACATTATGTATTATAAATTTAAATTATATTATAAATAACATTATTATTTAGGATTCTTTTTAAATTTCTAAAAACAACAATACTATAAAATAAATTTTATAAACACCCACACCATGACAAACTGTACTGAAAAACTAGTATTTCTTGCTATGAGCAGAAATCGAACATACGACCTTCGCTTCCCACTCCAAGGGTGCAATCACTAGTCTACGCGGTCAAATTTAGACGAATAAGCGAAAATCCACGCAAAAACTAGAACTAATCATTTATTCAATAAAACTAAATGTAGCAACCAACTTGAAAGATAAAATAAATATGCATTAAAAACAAATATTGAAGGAGTCGTGAGATCGGGGCATAGTGACGTCGTTAGGGGTACATTAGACGGGACTAAACAATTACATTACCTCTACATGCCTAGTTTGGCACGGGACCAAGCTGCGATGCCATCGTATGCAAACACCCTATTTTCACACTGTTACTGTAGTCACTTTAACGATTTAATTAATGTTAGTACAAATGTTTGCAAATAATATCTAAAATTAGTTGATGACAATGAAAAAGCGGTTTACTACGCAAATTTATTTTTTTGGTGGAGAACCTGGAGGTGACCTACAAAGCCCATGAACGGAGTCGATCAACATCGGTCGCACTATGCAGGCTAAATGATGCGATTATAAAATGGGTGATAACAGAGACGAATTTCATTACCAGTCTATTTTAATATCCTCGCTGCCTTATCGTTAATTCAACAACCCGTTTCGTAACCGCACCTGGGACTACCACCTTGACAAGTTATCGATGTAGTATGGTCCTGAAAACCGATGAAGCCATAGACTAAAACCGAAATATTACTAGGTCACTCAACGGTTTTTGCATCTGTATGGGCAATGTATAAGAAATCCTCAAAAAGGCTGACATACGCCCCTGATCGATATATTACCACAAATTATATATTCACGTAAGATAAAATTTGCATAGGCGAGTACGCAAGAATATAAATATTTTGGATTTTCGTTACCTATCTTTCCTAATAAATCTAGGCTGCCCACAACCTAAGTGTAAATATAATCTACAAAAACCCTACGTTTCTTTGTTAATAGTTATCATTCGACAACAACATAAAACGAATAAAAAAACAAGAACAGCATAAAATTATTTTCTGCTATTAGTTGGAAGAAACATAAAAGAATGCGGGTTTGTATATAAAAGAAGGAGTCTGGCTGAAATGGAGGAAATAATTTAGTTCTTAGTCGTTGCAATATCGAGGACGTTTGCAAAGACCATGCCTCGGGGCTCCTTTATATTAATCGGCGAAAAGCTGATTATGTTCTAGGTACCCTTTTGGCAGGCAACCATTGTTTTTGTAACTTGTGTAAAAGTTATATTCTTCTTTTTGTCTTATTTTTTTATTTAATTAGAGCTTGGCATGTGACATTGTATCTACCTGGTGATAAACAGAATTTTAAAGTTCATGAATGGGGTCCATCAATACGCTATTGTTTAACACCATTGGTCTCTATCATGCGCCGGCTAAATGCTGTTACGAAATGGGCGACTAACAAAGATGAATTTGCATTACGATTCTACTTTGATCCACGCTATTTTATTGTCCATGAAATGAGACTTCGACAAGAAATGGATGCAATAGGGTGCTGAAAAATGGAGAACCCACAGGCTAAAACCGAATCGTGACTAGGTTACTTGAAGGTAGTGAGTGCATCTAAATGGGCGGTGGTAGGTACTTAAAACGGTCGGTCGGTCTAGCAAAGTTATAGAAATGTATTTCCCACCTAAGAACTACTTACTACATTACTACAAGATGATTGTGACTTATAAAAAAATATTAGGCTACTATACTACTACTATATATTTTATAATTAATTGTTGCTGTTACGATGAATAAAATTTTTCTTTATTTCTACTACCTACTAATTCCTTTGTTTTAATTCCAGGTAAATTGTAAGCGTAAATTTTATTTACCATCTCTTTTTTACAATTACAAATTTCATAACACAAAATATTTATACGCTTTACTTATTATCGGTACAAAAAAGCAAAGCGCAAACTTTGTGACGTTGAAAATAACAATCAAGTATCCGCCATTGTTCTTAGTTTTTTTCCACAACCCAAACTAATTTATGACTGTATGCGGGCATCCTATAACGTAGAAATTAAGATTAAGAAATTGTTTCTTATCTATTTGCTTACCATTGAGGTTACAAACGAAAGCGACTATCAGAAAGACACCTGCAGGTAATTATTATAATTATTTGTAGGAAATTGTTATAAACATAACTTAGCATTGTTATGAATGTTATTTATTATTTAATAAATATTTGAAATTAGTATTATGGTTATTTATTTTCTTTAATTAATTACGCGTAATTCGTCAAGTGGGAAGATTTAAGGTGTAAATACTATTAGTAATAGATGGCTAATATGTTGGAATAAGGAATGACAAAATGACCGTTTGCAAACAAATAACAATAATAATTTTACCTGCGTAACTTTTATAAAATGCTTTACCTTTTACCTTGGTAAATATATTTATCAGCCAGAAAAAATGTATTAGGTACTTTAACAGTCGGTAAACGCATTTAATGTGTTAATGCATTTTTTTTTAAATCTGCAAGCAAATTATTCTAACGTATTAAAAAACCTAAACGTATATATCCAAACCAAGATTTTAAAATAAACAGTAATTGCTTAGTAGGTATAGAGTGCATTTCAATGTCGGTTAGGTCTGTGGGTGATAGCACTAGGATTCGTACAGCGGCTTAAGAACCAGCAGAGCATGTATGGCCCGCCCGCCCTAATAGTCCGCCCAAACGGAATACCGCACGCGATCAGGAAAATCCGCTCTATCGCCCTCAAACACGCTTTGACAAAACTGTGCTAGGTTAGGATGCGGTTACATTAAGAAATATATTTTCTTTTAAATTGAAGTAGGGTTTATTGTTTGATAGTTAAAGAAAAAAATATTATGCTCACCATGAACTTTGTATCTACATGATGGTAAGCAGACATACAGAGTCAATGGATGGGGTTGATTAATATTATGTTGTTTAAAAAAGTGTCGCTCGCTCCCACTAATGCCGTCTACCGCCGGTTACAGGTTTTCAGTTATGTTTTCATCAGAGATATGGACTTATAGTACCTATTTCCACTGAGAATAATATGCTTTATCAGAGTGTTAGAGTAGTGCCTATACACAATAACTAATTTTAAAGGTGGATATAGACTGAATATAATATCAAGGAATTAACATGTCAGTAAAAAATTATAATAATTAATACCATACGGGTGCCTTTTTGACATCCGAGAACCATTTAAACAGCCTTAGGGTACCCAGCGGAGGGATTAACCCGTCCTCATTTCGCCGATGCTATTCGGAGGCAACACCTAACAAGTAGCGATCTTGTTGCGGTGTTTATTAAGATATAGCCTCGTTGTATAAAGCGGTCACCTATCCCAGGTCCGGCAATTTTATTTTTGTTATGTAGTAACTGATTTAGGCTTAGCATTATATATACATATAATAAAGCTGTTGGTTACATAGATAATAGTTGCGGTATGTATACGTGTAGACAGCGTTTGGCAGCGTAAATGCCAATACCGGAGTAGTGATCCGCGTGTCGGCATTTATTGCATCGCACGTCTGTAATTTGCATACGTTTGAATACTAAATATAGAGCCGTCACAGTTTGGAACTTCTATAATTGAATAGTTGCATCCATTGCTTATCGCTATTAAGTTTATTTGCCGAGTTACGTTGACGCCGAGGCACAATTTAAGCGGCTTGTTTATTTAAAATAGATTATGTAGGACGCAATTGTTTGTGGTACAATTTTAATTTACAAAAAGAAAAGATATCATGTGGGTATCATGAAAGTAAACATATATAGATGTAAACATATAATTGCCCAGCTCGCTCTTATTATATTTAATAGTTTATGTTCTACCTCTTTTACACCTGTTAGAAATGATTTGCATATAAATTTTATGACTGTGTAAAAAACTTAGAAGTTAGTATATCGTTTAAAATTAAATATCTACAAATAAATAGTTTAAAATCATTTGCTGTGTGTTTATTACCGTCTAGTGATTGCGCCGATGGCATTGTATCCGGAGTATTGTATAAAGGTTCCATTCCCATTCATTCAAAATAATTTATTAGACTCTTCAAAGGCACTTAACTTAATACTGATTCTCGCCACGCAAGATTAAAGTGCAGTCTAGCTCACTTCTCGATACGGCCGGAAAAAATATATTTACCTACAATTAACACCTGCACACTCGCGAGTAGTGTAGAGATTGTACATAATCACTACGCGCGAGATCTTTTTGATCCTCGACTGCTAATTCTCCCCGGGGGTGGTCGAAGCTGGGGGATGAAACAGTCTTGACTTTAGTTAATTTATCTCTACAAATTACCTAGATTTGGGTGTTTAAAAAATATTACATGTATTAGTATCGATCGTTGTTTCTGGAACACACAGTACAAGTCTAGAGCTTAGTTTGTGAGCAGGGCAATAACATATACACGCACGAGGTGGCCTAGGTAAACACTAAGGTCCCTGGTTCGAATCCCGGTGTGTACCAATGAGTTTTTAATTTAAAAAATTATGTACATTTG
The DNA here is from genome assembly GCA_947458855.1 of Monopis laevigella. Taxonomy (NCBI): domain Eukaryota; kingdom Metazoa; phylum Arthropoda; class Insecta; order Lepidoptera; family Tineidae; genus Monopis; species Monopis laevigella. Next base: position 19,801,033 of record OX381578.1, read on the forward strand.
TTTGACAACACCACTATAGTGCCTCGGAGAGCACGTTAAGCTGTCGGTCCCGGTTTCACTATACCAACTTGTGAAACTGTTTATAGATGGGTTATTGAGTCTATTCAAAACATCGCGACGAGCTAGCCACTTGTTCGGTGTAGACTCATACCATCGGCTACGACGAGGTGGGATTTAAACCCCTCCGCTGGGTACCCTGGGCCGTCTAGGCGGTCTCGGGCGCCGTAAGGCACCCGTGAAGATATATATATGGCCTAGACCGGGTACTCAGACGACGGGTTTAATTTCCACCTCGTCGTAGCCGATGGTTTTCTACATCAAAATTTAAAACTGTTTCACAACTTGATATGGTAAAACTGGAACCGATAGCTTTATGTGCTCTCCAAGGCACTATAGTCTTGTTGTCAAACATTTTATTTTTAAATTAAAGTCTCCAATCTGATCCACTGGACTACTACTTGCTGAATTTTCTAAATTGAATCCGTTATGTATTTTGTAAAAGCTAAAACCAAGATTTACTCGTACTTAATATGCAAAACAGCAGTTCTGTTTATCTCTCGATTTATTTATCAAGTTTCACCTTAGCATCACACAACTACTTTCTAGCAAATATGCACCTTGAATTTATGATAAAATTTATGGTATCGCTGGATATGAAGTGCTAGTGCAGGGAGGGTTATAAGTTATGTATAAAGAAGAAGCTCGAGTAGACGTGGTGGCTCCGACGTGCTTTCGTGTCAACACGTGTCCTGTACGTGCATCAGATAAACAACATTCTCGACTTTAGAACGTACCTACTGTGGTTCTGACCGTATGGTCAGACTTACTTACCAAAAGAAACCTGTACATATTTCTTTAACAAACTTTTCGTTCTATTTAGTAGGTAATAATAATAATGATATGTAGGACAATTTACACATATTGGTCACAAACTAAGCTAGGCTTGTACTTTGTGTACCAGAAACAACGATAAATCACATATTATATTTTATAAACACCCAGACCATGACAAACTGTACAAAAAAAATACTAATATTTTTTTGCCATGGATGGGAATCGAACCCACGACCTCCGGATACAACGCCAAAGGCACAACCACTAGTCTATACGGAGGCGGTCAAAGGCGGAGTAAGTATAGTCATAATTAATTCCAAGGAGGCTACAAAACAAAATATACATATCTTAATTAGTTTATGGTATGCGCTACAAAGGACAATGGCAAAAATATATGAAGCCTGGTACTCGGCCCAATAGCCATAATATACAAATCATTGAAAAGGTCTTTTTACAAGGATTAATGATAACCGGGTCACTTGTCTCCATTTGCTGTCGGAATGGAGTTATTTTGTGTTAAATATATTTTATTTTTGTTTGATTTTGTTAAGATAATGGTGATATTATATCGTTGTCTTGTATATAATCATATGTGTTTTGATTAATACTTACTAAAATGAATAAACGTATACCATTATCTATAAAAAAAAACTATGGACTCAGTGATACTCCCTATATTACTATATGGTTGTCAAACCTGGGCCCCCACAGAAAATACCATGCACAAAATTCAGGTATTCCAAAGATCCACTAAAAGGAGCATGCTAGGTCTAAAACTCAGCGATAGAGAAAGAAACGAAACTATAAGAAACAAAACGGATGTCTTAGACGCTGCAGAAATGGCATGCAAATTAAAATGGAGATGGGCCGGACATATTGCCCGGACCACAGATGGACGCTGGAGTGAAAAAATACTACATTGGTACCCTAGGGACTCGACGAGACCAAGAGGAAGACCAAGGCGCCGATGGTGTGACGCCATTAAAAAAACTGCTGGACCGTTTTGGACTCGCATAGCGGGAGACCGAAGACTGTGGAGAGATATGGAGGAGACCTTTGCCCAACACTGGGCTCCTAAAATAAATGTATGAATATTTGATAATAATGATTAGGTAGTAATGGAATAGTGGAGAAAGAAAGGTGACTATTTATATTTAAATGACATGAATTAGGATGTATACTGAAATTATAATTTAAATTAACAAATTAATTGAAATATATATATATATATATATATATATATTATATTCTATAATTAACTAATATACTATTAATAATATTATAAATACTCATATATATATATATATATATTTAATGTAATAACTTATATTTTTTTGCACCATGTAAAATAATGTACCTACAATGTAACTAATAATTTTGGAAATAAAGGCTTATTTATTTATTTTAAAATGAATATACCTACAATGTAACTAATAATTTTGGAAATAAAGGCTTATTTATTTATTTTAAAATGAATAAATACTCAGGGATAAAAAAGGAAAAATAGTAAAAGTAAGAAACGTTATTATTTTTAAACGTTATCAATAATAACATCGTTGAGAAATGCTGCAGAAGCATTGTTTTTTACCAATACATAGCAATAATAAGTTTTTGACCGTACGTGACGCGACTGTATGCGTAAAAGCCAAGCATCTTCGTTTATGCCATATTCACGTAAATCTTGGAGTGCGCTTTCTCTATATATTTCTAAAATGTATAGTCCATTTGACAAATGCTTGCTGCAGTAGGATCGGACCAGCTTCAGTTGATAGGTGCCCAAAGAAAGTAAAATAATGTGTTCTTCCGTCAGTAGTGGGAAGTTCCCTATCCCCGAGGTCTAACAGTCACCGTAGCAACAAAAAACAGAAATCTTAAAAGTAATACTACTTTTTTTCAAAAGTCATCACCATTATCATTATCACGATATATTATGCATGAATAGTAAACACAATACATTTCTCGTTTTTTGTTGTGTTATTTTTTTCGTATTTTTTCAACCATATAGCTACGTAAAAATGTTGACCTATTTTGCAACTCAATTTCTAGTATAAAATTAATAAGTTCAAAATTGTTACGTGCTGATAAAAAAAAAATTTAACTAATAGTTAGAAAGTCTTATGGTTTGGTTTTAGTTTTTACTTATTTAGATTTAATTTTGTAAATTTTATGTTCTGTTCTGTTTTTTATTATTCTACCTATATATATATACATATATATTCTATAGGTACCTACTTATAAATTTTAATACTATTTACTGTTATTTAAGTTAAATTTACATTAAAGATATTTGGATATTAGCTTATATGATATATAGAGATATTAACTTGTGGAACAAATCAAATATTAGGTATATAAAATATGGAATTAATTTAGGGAACTCAATGTTTTTATTTAATCTTATATGTATATACTTTTAGTAATAAACGACTGTTTGTTTCCTGAATAAAATAAATAAAAAAATAAAAAAGTTATATCGAATTTTTGCAATTATGATATCTACTAAAACTGGAACTTTTGGGGGCTTCCCGTTGTTTTCGGACAAGGATTTGGGACAAGTCGCCATAATATTTAATATTTTTGCATATTAAAAGACCTATCCAATGACACCACAATGTTGCTATTGGAGCGAGTACCAAAATGCCCATTCTCCTTTATAATAATAAAAGTTTTTTTTTAAATTAATACTTATGATTTTATATTCAAATAAGCATCCAGGTTATTTTTGTTCGTGACGTTTTAATCTCCATAATAAGTTGACCACGACGGTGTTAACTGTTTCATTAGCGACACATGGTTCCATGGGAAAAGTTGTTCGATTTGATCAGTTAGAGCGTCATATTAGCATTAAGTACAACTTTTCAAATTCACTCTGTATACTGGGGTACTTATCACAGCAAAACCACCAGATGGGAAAGTAATTTATATTGAACATAGAACATTTTACTCGAAGCAATTTTTTTTAAATATAAGTAAAATTATTTTAACATATTTTTTTTTCTAAATTCAAGGCAGGCGGCCTTGGTAGTTTAATGCTCGGTCGTCTTGCTTCGCTCCACTTTTAGAGTCGATTGAAATTTGAATAACCCTATTCCCATGTACAGCCCTGTATCGACTCTGCTGTATCGACTCTGCTGTATCGACTCTGCTGTATCGACTCTGCTGTATCGACTCTGCTGTATTGACTCTGTTGTATCGACTCTGCTGTATCGACTCTGCTGTATCGACTCTGCTGTATCGACTCTGCTGTATCGACTCTGCTGTATCGACTCTGCTGTATCGACTCTGCTGTATCGACTCTGCTGTATCGACTCTGCTGTATTGACTCTGTTGTATCGACTCTGCTGTATCGACTCTGCTGTATTGACTATGCTGTATCGACTCTGCTGTATTGACTCTGTTGTATAGACTCTGCTGTATCGACTCTGCTGTATTGACTATGCTGTATCGACTCTGCTGTATCGACTCTGCTGTATTGACTCTGTTGTATCGACTCTGCTGTATCGACTCTGCTGTATTGACTATGCTGTATCGACTCTGCTGTATTCGCTGTCACTTTTAGATAGTATCCTTTCATTCATTGCATGCTGTTTCACTTAAAGGTTAGGGTTGGGTGGGAAATTATCGTTCGAATGAAGTGACCATAAAATAAAAATCAGACGTCAATTAAGGTGAGTTTGTCTGATTTTTATAATATTACTTCACGCTTCATTCGAACGATAATTAATATAGCAGATTCTTAGAGTTAAAATTGAAACAGTTTGTATGATTTTTTTATATTTCAAGCATAAAAACATTTATTAAATTGTGATTAAAAATCAAAACTACATCTTAAAACAATCGTATAATTAAAATTTTAATTATCCCCTAAGATCGAGCTCACTAAATTCTAAAAAAAGAACACCCTGTTACTTGGCAATCGAGCGGGTCAATCGTAAGGATATTTTTTTCCTAAGTAACACGGTATCTTAAATCAATGAAATTTAAGATTAAAGGCTTTAAATAAAAACAAATATTTTTTTCACGTAATATTTAAATTAAAAAAGGGGCCCCAGCCTAGTGGTTAAGTCACTGCGCAACTGATAACAAGGTCGGACTGGGATAGGTGACCGCTTTATACAACGCGGCCACACCATCATAAACACCGCAACAATCTCGCCACTTGTTAGGTGTTGCCTCCGAATACCATCGGCGGGTAATAAGGACGGGTTAATCCCTCCACCCAGCGCGCTGGGCCATTTAAAAACGGTTCTTGGGAGGCAAAAAGGCACCCGTGATGGTTTTTTTTTTTCAAACATCTCTGATGCGGCCCCAGCCTAGTGGTTAAGTCACTGCGCAACTGATAACAAGGTTAAGCAGATGACAACAAGACCGGCCTGGGATGGGTGACCGCTTTATACAACGAGGCTATTTCATCATAAACACCGCAAAAAGGCTCGCCACTTGTTAGGTGTTGCCTCCGAATACCATCGGCGAAATGAGGATGGGTTAATCCCTCCGCTGGGACCCTGAGGCCGTTTAAACGGTTCTCGGGAGCCAAATTGGCACCCGTGATGGTATTTATTTATTTATTATTATCTCTGATGTTCTACTTATTAAAAAAAACAAATAATGACTTCTTTTGGAAGAGTTTATTTACAAACCAAGAAATGTTTCCTAGTTAAAGGAAACAATTCTAATATCATCCAAATGCCTTCTAGATTTTATAATGCACACAATAAGTTCATTTTAGTTTCATGACTTAGAACCCGGTGAAGGAGCAGAATAACATTTTGCGGCAAACTCATTGATCTGGTGACTTGTGTGGGTTAAATTGAATCGGGTTTTATAACTTGGTATGCATTGAGTGAGTCGGAAGGCTGCGATGGCCGACTAAGGCGGGATCGCTGTGTCGTCGGGTACAAGTAGAATCACAGAAATGGATCAGAACGAAGACAGTGCGTGTATGTACTACGACGAATAGATCGGGGTTTTACTCTTAAGCTAAGAGCGGATTCGACCAAACTCGTATTACATGGTGACTTTGGAAGGTTATACTTTAGGCTAAATGAGGCGAAAAACTTCCTATGTATCGCAAATGAAAAATTGCTTTTCCATACAAACTAGTAATGTAATAAGTAATGATATGATTATAATATTTAATGGTATATTTTTAGAATATGGAATGTGTGTCGCATATTATAACAATTTTATAATTTAGACATTTTCTATTTTATTTTTAGAATATGGAATCTGTGTCGCAAATTATAAAATTATTATAATTTGCGACACAGATTCCATATTCCAAAAATAGACCATTAAATATTATAAAAAAGCTATGTTTTTTAATAACTATCCCAGAAATTAATATTAGTTTGCTGATTTAGGCGTATAAATATAGTAAAATAAGGACTTTCTTGACTATAGAATAAAAAAATAATCGCATCACTGCGTAGATAGAGATCTCCAGTTAGAAACATTAAATAAATTATTCAATGAGGACTAAGATATAAATATAATAAAATATTATTTGGGTTTAATGTAAACTTTAAGGCACAAAGGGGACCTTTCTAGTGATTGAAGTCTATGGGAAGGATCTTCCCCCGATCACGTACCTACAATTGTTTTCTGACGACGTGTATCATTTCTTTAAAGCCAATTCCTAGATTTTTCTATTGATAAAGATTTATTGTTGCCTCTACTACGTACTATTAGTTACCCTTACCAAGACTGTAATTTATACAATATATGGTACATTAAAGTTAACTTTGTCGTAGCTTTTTTATTTATTTTACTGGAGCAAGGCATGTAGGTTTGTATCTACCTGGTGGTAAACATACATAAAATGTCATGGGATCGATCAATAAATTATTATTTAACAGCATTGATCACTCGTGTTATGCCGGCTAAATACGATTCGCATTAACATCCTTGCTGCTTTATCATGAAAGCAACTGCCTATTACTTACATAACCGCGTCCTGAAGCGAAACTACCACCTCGACATTAATACAGACGACAATCGATGAACAGTGCCGGCTCATAGTACACCTACATCCAATATCTGCCAGCCATATTACACAGGCTTAATTTCATATTTCCGCAAAGCGTCATGTGCAACATCCACTTTCTTCATCACTTATAATGTAATACATTTCTTTGATGGGGGGGGGGGGGATATAGCCTCCTGCCCCCCTGGATCCGCCACCTGCTGTAGGGTTTGTTTACTTTAACTATTATGCTCGGTCCCGGTCCTCAGTAACCTACATCCAAGACCTGCCAGCCATATCCCGCAGGCTAAATTCCATCTTTCCATAAGGCGTCTAATGCAATATGAACAAAAGTGGTCTTCTTTGTTGGGATTGTGCACTCCAACGATTATGCTCGGTCCCGATCCCCAGTAACCAGCATGCAACACACCTGCCAGCCACATTCCGCAGGCTTATTTCCATTTTCCCGCAAGGCATCATATGCAACATACACAAAGTCGTGGTCTTCGCTTTAGAGTTTGTGTTCTTCAAGACTATGCTCGGTCTCGATCCTTAGTAACCTACTCGTACATCCATATTCCGTAGGCCTTCCATCTTTCCGTAGCGCGTCAAATGCAACCAAGTCGTGATCGTCACTCTATGTTTTGTTTGAACAAACGGTTATTTGCATCATGGAAAAGCATGGCCTACCCACTTCCTCTTGAGTTTGGCGACTCTTTGGGCTTTGTCGGAGCTTTAATTCTCCTTGCCTTAATTTACAATTTTATCTAAAGAGAAATTCCAAGTTTTGCTCTTTTCATAGCTAACCCGCTCAGGGTTTGAGTTTGTGGACTATTTTTATCCTAAGTGTACACGTTCGGCACCGGGTGTCTTCACTAGTGTTTATTTTTTTTACTTGGCTGAATTCGTAAATTGGTAAAGATGTGAAAATATTTGACAAACTCTGTCAAATTTTGTCACACCCTAACTGCACTCTGTTCTCTCCCGGAGTTATTTCTACCAAAGTTTGAATCGGCTTAACAAAAATAAATTCACCAAATAAGACACGAAATTAGGTTATTATTCAGCACGCATGAATCGGCTGCGGGCGTGAGATTCCCTCATCTCATTTATATTTTTCTTATTACGATTACAGTTGAAAGAAATTGTGAAGCATGAATCGAGATGTCACGGGATGACGCCACGGACTTGTCAGGAAGGCAACGGGCCGCGTTATAACCGCCATCCATCATGAGGTGACGGCCCGTGCCGCCGAACACACGTATTTAGCCAATTTGTCACGGGCCCTCTTTGCCTTTTATGACATGATTTGATTCTAGCGTTGAATTACAAATGATCTTATTCGGTTAGATCGTCTGAATAAATCAGTTTAAAACAATTTTTGCTTTTATTTAGTTTAATCTTTATTGCATACGAAATACAAAAACGGACCCAATGCCGTTAGGCATTTTCTACCAGTCAAACTTTCGGGACTGAGTATAATACTATATAAAATACTTACAATCTAATTAATACACACTACTTAAATATATAACATCTATCGTATATATGTGTAGTTTATATAACCCGTACTGTCTATACATATGTATAAGATCTTTTGATGACTGATTGACTGACTTACTCATTATCGCCCCTCCAAAACTACTGAAGCTAGGAATGTGAAATTTAGACAGTGGCTTCCTTTTGTGTTATAAACAACTTTTCCCATGGAACCATGTCTCCCAAATGGAAAAAAAATGCCTTCTCCATACACACTATAATGTTAAAATTACCAATTTGTATAGGGAAGTCAAGATTTCTTTTCATTTGCGACACATGGTTCCATGGTAAAAGTTATTCGATTTGATCAGCAGAACCACATATTAGCCCAAAGTACATCGTTTCAAATTCATCCTGTATATACTTTCTAAGTCCATTACATTTATTTATGTATATTTTAATAAATATTTTAAATGATCATATGTAATCATATTATTATTTATATATTTAAACAAATATTTTTTGCAACGGATTATCCGCTACAAAAATATCTATAAAAATCCGCTACAAAAATATATATAATATTTGTAAATATACACTGCATATATTTCAAATTTATATTTGTGTAACTGTATTTTATAAAACTGGACATAACTAAGATACATCGTAGTTTACGGCTATAAAAAATTAGACTTGCATATAGGTCTTCTGTCCAAAACAAATATTTGCATCAGCGAAACAAATTCCATACTTCTAATACCTTCTACGTTCAAACCTCATAACCTTAAGGCTGCTATCATGATACTAATGTATCGTTGCCATATATATTACTTTTGTATGTACCCAGACCCACCCACCTAAAATAATACGTGAGTATTATTTAAGTGGGTGTGTCTTGATAGGAATGTGAAAATCTAATAACAGGTCTTAGATATCGTAATTATTATAATATTTTAGACCACAAGGAACCAAAAGATACATAAATCATTTAGTTATAAAAAATGGCGTATAAAATGATAACTAAAACCATTCCAAAATGTTTTTAAAATGTATAATGTAGGTATATCTCTTTAAAATATTGACACGATTAACGGACCCAAAAGGTCATCTGTAAAAAGTTTAAAACCCAATTTGTGTAATAAATTTGGGTGTTAAACCTATCCATCACCGGAAACTCGTGTAATATTTAGACCCGGATGTTTGTGCCAGTGTTACCCGTACTCCAATCAATCATTTTCCATATAATTATATGGGTAGTGGGTAATAGTTTTTTTTCACTTGATCTACTTACGAATTTATATAAATATTAATAAAACTCTAAGACTATGTGGCTGACAGCAACGCATGGGCTGAACTGGTGAGTCTAGGGGCATAAAATTTAGCACAGGAATTTCTATTAGTTTTCAGGAAAACTTATTAAGGAATTTTGTTCATTCATAAGGTTTTTTGAGGGCGAAATTATGTCGGGCCGACATATGTATTTTAATAGGCAAAAAGTTTATATGGAAGTTTAATAAGAAATGTCATTGAGCACATGGCTGGTCTTGTCTAGTATTCACTTTTACAGTTAAAATAAAAGTATGGGTTTTTGTATAACTTCATTACGACAAAACGGTTGTATTGAATAAGATTATACTTTGAAAAGAAAGACCTTATATATTTATTTTACTTTTTTATATGGCAAAGTTATTAGTATTCACTTTTACAGATGAAATAAAAGTATGGGTTTTTGTATAACTTCATCACGACAAAACGGTTGTATTGAATAAGATTATACTTTGAAAAGAAAGACCTTATATATTTATTTACTTTTTTTATATGGCAAAGTTATTGGGCCGGTCTTATGAGGACGTCGCAACTACTCGTATGTAATTTAGATAGAATATATAAAATCTTTTACGATAATATTATGAAAAACTAATTTAAGCAACAAAAAATTTTAAACTTTTAATGTTGAGTAAAATCAATTCTCTATATCGATCTGAATATATAGCTTTGTTTAGTCAAATATAAAATTTTGAGTTATATATATATAGTTTTATATGTACGACAAAGTTTATTATTATCGGTATTAATAGCTTTATTAATACCGATATTAAGTGACTATTTTTAACTTTATTTAAATAATAGTTCTACATAATTATCTTAATATTTACAAACAATAGAATTAAATAACGAATATCAAGATACATATATTTACTTATTTTTTTATTGGAGGAGATCAAGTTGGTAATCTAAAAATGTTTTATAAATACTTTAATAAAATCTTTATTTAGACGAATATAAAGTTATAACAATAAACGCAAATCATCATCATCTTTGCTGTGTGCTTAAGTTTGAGACAGATTATAAAATAATTTGTTTGACTCCGTAACGTAAGGAATAGGTAAGTAAGTGAGTATCCGGAAGGTGGAGTGTCTCAGTCCTTGAGACATAAAGGCCACATGTGGTGCCTCGGCCCCAATCCTTTTGGAATCGCTGACCCACTCATTTCTCTATTTTGGAACATCGAAATAGAAAATACTTTATGCTTTATATTTACTTATTCTAAATGTACAAAACTGAAACTTTTTATTGTAAACAAATAATTTTTAGATTGTAAAATAATACAATTTAATTTTAAAAAAAGGAAATTCTACATTTTAAAATAAGTGATTATAAAATCAGTACTAATTATGATTAAGTACAGTGAAAGGCTTATTTAGATTAGGCAGGTTTAAATATCAGTGTAAAGTTAGAAGGTTAATAAAAAGTAAGTCTGCAAAAGATGCAGTCGTACTGTGCATACTGACAATATTCTGAATTTGTTTATTCACGTTAATATACATTATTAACTTGTATAGTATAACTAATTTATTTAGAAAAAATCTTTTAGGTATTCTTTTGACAATTTGCTATTAGTATCTAGGTACTCACTACATAGGTACGAAATAAAACATATTAGAGTAGGTATTAGGAAGAAAAATTTTTGTACAAATCTCTTCGATTTTGGAATCCAGCGGTTAATAGTGTAAACGATGCAATAAATGTTTATCTAGAAACGTATAACCCAAGAAACAAGTAAACTGCAAAAGACAAGATCAAAAAAGATCTCCAAAAGTGGCCTATAAATTTGTTGTCTTTAAAAATGTGCGGATAAATCTTAAAGCAAAGCGCGGATGTTGTCAGCGGCAGATATTCAAACCTTTAGATATGTTTTCTATAACGAAAAGCTAAATACTATATAATTATCACATATTTATTTGTTGAATATTTAGTCATTTAAATATTTGTTCTGGGTTTATAAAGAGATTTTAAAGCGTTTGGTTAAAACATGTGGTCCCCAATAGGCGGGTTTGTTCCACGGCAGTCTGGCAATACGCAGCCAGCCTTTCGAGCAAAATCCCTTCTATAGTCATTTGAAAGAAATATTTTTGTTATATGTAGGTATTTTTATTTATGTTATTCTTTTTATTAATAGATAAATTATGTTTAAAATAGTTATTTTATATTTTAGGTAGATTTTTATATTACTTTGTTTATATTAAAACCAAATTTGTACATAAAAATACCTAGAAGTTTATATGTATAATAGTTTGAATTTTTGGTCTTACCGCTTTTTTTGTTTCATATAGTTATGTGTTTTTTTTTTATATTTTTATCACTCAAATATTTTATTATTATATCATTATCGAAAATTAAGCAGTTCACACTATTAACAGCAATAGTAAATCATCATAGACTCTACCATGTGTTTGCGCATTGTAGCAACGTAACGTATTTGTATACGTATACGTGAGCAACAACCAATAAGGTCACTTTATTAAATCCTGTTACCAAAAATAAAGCGATCCTATTGGTTGTAGCTCACGTAACGTATACAAATACGTTACGTTGCTACAATGCGCAAACCCATCGTAGAGCCTCAGGCTTCGGTAACTTAACACCATAGAGATTCTATATATATCTGCTAGCTGAGTTCCCTCTTAGAAGCCTAGCAGTAAAATTTATGTTCTTAAAAGAGACCTCGGTATGACAATGTATATTTCTGTTGTATTACTAAATCATACCCAGTTAGTTATGTGAGCCAATAATTTAATATAAAAACTATATGCGCAGCAAATATCTAGGTAATGATAAAGGCAATAAATGTTGTATTTCTAAGACATTTATTGCCTTATGTAGCCAAATCTTATGTTTAATTGATTTTTTTTACTAAAGCTTTGTATCTACCCGATGTTAAGCAGACGTACAAAATCCATGAATGCGGTTGATCAATACATTACCGACGAATTTGCATTACGAGCACACTTTAATAGTCTTGCGCTGCTTTAAAGTCAAATTAACTTTCCGTTCCGTAACCACATCCTGAAAATAGACTACTACTTTAGTAAGAAATCATGCAATAGTCTCCTAAGACCACAGACTAAACCCAAAACATGTCTAGATCAAAAAATAGTGGTAACGAAATCAGTCAGTCGGCATAGCGAAGAATGGAGGACCTTCTTCCCACCTAAAAATTATTTGACTAATCAAGAACACACTCAGTAATTTCCTCAATCTCCTCGGACACTGATTTCTTTCCCTAGCGGTACCTCTCTAATGCCTGATAGATATCTATGGTCGCGGGCAATATTCCCGCAGCAGCTGTGAAGTAATGGCGCCAACACTTACGCTATGCGATTACGACCACCTAAACATTCATTACAAGTAATGCCCGCCATTTATCTGTCCTAATCACTCGTGCCATTCCGCACCCACAATTATTGCATACAAATCAAAATAAATTAAAAAGCTTTAAGCTCGTTTCGCAAAAATATTTAGATAATTGTTACTAGTAAAAGAATCATAACCAATACGGCCTCATCTGTTAGTTTTATATAAATAAAAGATTGACAAAATAGGGGACTAATTTGTTTTATTGATTAAAAGTTGTTAGAGAAAATTAAAATAAATCAAAAAGCTTTAACCTCGTTTTGCAAAAATATTTAGATAATTGTTACTAGTTAAAGAATCATAACCAATAAGGCCTCATCTGTAAGTTATATATAAATAAAAGATTGACAAAATAGGGGACTAATTTGTTTTATTGATTAAAAGTTGTTAGAGAAAATTAAAATAAATCAAATAGCTTTGGGCTCGTTTTGCAAAAATTTTAGATAATTGTTACTAGTAAAAGGATTATGACCAATACGGCCTTATTTCTAAGTTTTATATTAAGTAATAAATTATTACAAAAATAAGGGATAAATTTGTTTTATTGATTAATTGTTGTTAGAGCTTCCTGTTTGTATCAAGTTTAAGACAAACCCAGATTATTAGCTGCCTTTAAAGATTACTAATAATGGTAATTTTATATTTATTTATGAATTCATAACGATAAACTTATACAACTAATGAGAAATAGCAATCAAATTATATTAATCAAATTATATTTATTTTGACTACGACCATGTGCAATAATTTCACTCCGCAGATTACTGCAAAAGAGTTTACGGTCAAAGTCGTATGATCTAACATTCTCATTGCTACGTTTTTACTAGCAAATTACGAGAGCATCAATTATTGTTTGAATTTAACATTGCTGCGATCTTATTACGACGCAGTTTTTTTATTATATTTATTTATCTTCACGCCAGCGGCCATATTCTGTTTCTTATAACGTGATCGTTAGATTGTCAAAATAGCGATTTCCGCTATTGGCGCGCTCTCCTCCAATCAGAGTAGTTTTTAACCCTCGCTGATTGGAGGAGGGAGCGCAAATAACGGAATTCGTTATTTTAACAATCTAACGCTCACGTTATAAGAAACAGAATGTGGTCGCTGGTCCCTTACGGGGTAGGCAGAGACAACCGAGCGCCACTTGTCTCTATCTCTACATTCTTCTTTTGCCTCGTCCACAGTCATAACTCTTCGCATACATGCACGCCGATTTCGGAGACTTTTAACGATCATAAATAATGTTAAATTCTTAAGTACATAAATGTACTACTAATTCAACATTATTTTTATATCAAACATTAATAAGAACAAAAATAATGTTAAATTCGTATATAGATGTATTAATTTAATATAATGTTTATACTAAACAATACTAGGATCAAATATAATTATAAATTCGTATATAGATATACTAATTTAACATTATTTTTATACTAAACATTACTAAGTTCATAAATAATGTTAAATTCGTATATAGATGCACTAACTAATTCAACATTATATTTATACAAAACATTACTAAGTGGCTGTCAATTTTATGTAATAAATTAACAATATTTAATGACTACGACTTTACTACGAAAGTGATCAAGCGATTATTATAATTTTATAACTACGACTCTGTGCTACGATCCTACTACGCAGTTACTACAATAGTGCATCACAGTATGAATTTAACACTATTTTATGAGTAAAACCTCGTGCTACATCGTATTCAAATGTGTTAATAATCTTAGATTGCGTTAACACTTTCGTATAATTATAACAAATTTAAATATATCATCACCGCATCACATACTCAGAAGACAAAAATTAAATGGTGCTTTTTCACGTAATATAAAAGGTACCAGAAACTGTATATGTATACCTACTAATACTTTCTATATAAGCGTCACGTGTTTTACTATTTTCCAAAATGTAATTAGGGATGGTGGGGGAAAATGGGTATTACAAACTTTGAAAGAATATTCTGCCAATAAAATAAACAGTCACATTTTTTATTTTATTTTGAAATTTATATAAATTATAATTTATGGGGAAGACGGGGGAGGGCATATAATAATAATTTAATCAGGTACTATTATTTTGTACAAAGAATATCACGGGCGTAGCCGATTCAATAAAAGATAGTAATAAATATAACTATAATATACCCACTTTGCTAGTTAAAAATAAAATCTTTAAAATAGGGTTACAATAAGTTTTATATTAATATACAATCACGGGTGCCTTACGATGCCCCTAGTAGGGGTTTAATTTGTCATCACACCAAACAAGTGACAAGCTTGTGTCGTGTATATTTATTACTAAATAACTGCGGCCCGCGGTTTTACTCGCCGTTTAATTTTAAAAAAAAATGTATCAAAAATAAAATATGCTCATGTATCTCGCTGATATTTTTAAGGCATGTGTCCGTCACATTTTAATACCTTAGATATAAAATAGAGGTTAAATAAAGTACTTAAAGCCATCCAACCGAAATGTTCACCGTTTAATCAAGCACCCAACACTAGGCATCAGGCAAGACAAATAGTAGGGCTCATCTACATCCAGACGAGAACCAACCGCAACGGCCTATATACTGATGTGCTTTTGTGTGCAAAATATCACCAAATTTAAAGAATGTTTAAATTTTAAAAAAGAGTTTAAATTAAACATATTTATTCAAAGATTGGTATTATTTAATTTCAAATACTTACATATAAGCCAATAATCAAGTATCCACTTAAGAGCTCTCCAGTCGTGTTGACGCTCAATAAAACGTATTTCTAATATTACAACTTGGCTGTAGTTCATCTATTATTTTTATGTTGTTAATTGTACGTAATAATAAAATTCGTGCTATCTATGGTTCAAAATTTGCACCGAATTACTATTTCGTGGTACTAGCCTGAACCCTGTAATACACCTTCTCTTACCTGAGCTGTAGCGGGATCCTTAGTGTCTCCTGTACTCCTGTTACCTCTGATTCTCGTCAACAAATATAATAAATAGGTGGGTCTTGGGTTCCGTAGGTATAAATAAAATAGGTAGCTTCTTTGACTGTACTTGTTTATTTGGTAGATTAATTAAGTACACTGAACCCTAGAATGTACTATATAATCTTATTTAATAAACTAATGGTACTAATGATAATTAATTAAAATGACTTTAATAACTCTTATTAAAGTCAGTTTAATTAATTACCTTGATCGCTTAGTAAGCATATATATTCATGTTAGAACTAAAAATTGCACGCACAATTCAAACGACATCAATTGATGTTGTGTTAATTCAGTTCAGCTATGCGGTCAAGTTTAAACTGGATTAACACAACATCAATTGATGTCGTTTGAATTGTGCGTGCAATTTTTAGTTCTAACATGAATATATGCTTACTACATGAGGGATTGTTGTTGGCATCAGGGAACCTACCCGTATCGTAGCCGATGGTATGAGTCTACACCGAACAATGATCATCGTCGAGATGTTTGGATAGACTCAATAACCCATCTATAAACAGTTTCACAGGTATAGTGAAACTGGGACCGACAGCTTAACGTGCTCTCCGAGGCACTATAGTAGTGTTGTTAAACAAATGTACATATTTTTTTTAATTAAAAACTCATTGGTACACACCGTAAGGGACCTAAGTCTTAGGTTCAACCAACTCGGCCACCACGTATAAGTAGTGGTATGTTACGTACCTATATGTAGTTGGTAGGAATTAGGTTTAAATTTTACAATTCCTCTATACTTGATAGCTGGGCTTAGCTTCTGGCTTGGCACGTAAACCAATGGTCGAGTACTCAATCGCACTAATGGGAAGTACCGCAAGGCCATCCTCCGGAGACTTACTAACTAAATATGTAATAGTGATTCTCCCGGCCGCTCCCAATGACCGGATAAAGTTTAGGCACCACTACAAATTAACATAGTGGTTGGTGTACGAAACGGGTTCTTGATAAATATTTTGAGCTTATTTATTTATTATTGGTAACCTAGTTTGTAACAGGTCTGCAAGTATTTAGAATACCTTCACTATTACAAATACAAATACAAAAATGTTTTATTCATATAAGGTTTAATAATATAAAAATAAATACCATCACGGGTGCCAATTTGGCTCCCGAGAACCGTTTAAACGGCCTCAGGGTACCCAGCGGAGGGATTAACCCGTCCTCATTTCGCCGATGGTATTTGGAGGCAACACCTAACAAGTGGCGAGCTTGTTGCGGTGTTTATGATGAAATAGCCTCGTTGTATAAAGCGGTCACCCATCCCAGGCCGGCCTTGCTGTCATCTGCTTAACCTTGTTATCAGTTGCGCAGTGACTTAACCACTAGGCTGGGGCCGCTTTTATATATATAAGGTTTAACATTTTGTAACAAAACCCTTCTTTTAGGTTTAAAGAAACCTGTGTTAGAAGGGATGCGCTCTTTCAAAACATGGTCTAGCTGAGACAACTTCTTTAGGTTTTTATTTTCCTAATCATTAATTTTGATTTCTTTGTTTTTTTTTATTTGGAGCGCGACATGTGACTTTGTATCTGCCTGGTTATGAGCAGACCTACAAAGTCAATGAATTGGGTCAATCAATAATTGTTCTTAAACAACATTGATCGCTCCCAATATGCCGGCTAAAGATGCGATTACGAGTTGGGCGGCGAAAAATACGAATTGCATTACAAGTATATTTTAATATACTCGCTGCCTTATCATCAATGCAAACAACCACCCATTTCATAACCGCACCCTGAAAGGAGACTACCACCTCGACAAAAAATCGATGTAGTAATCTCATGAAAACCAAGAAACCCACAGGCTAAAACCGAAACATGACTAGGTCACTTGACTTAGGTAGTTTATTCCAAGCATAAAAATGCTTATTAAATATTGTTTTATCTAATTTAAATCGGTGCTGTGATCCATTAGAACATTTGTTCAAAGTGTCCATTCAAGATCTCAAAATTGATTCCTGATTTTATTATTGTTTATCATTATATGGTAATACCCTTACCTAATTTTAAATCAGACAATTTCGAAGCCGGAGAAACTGCAGAGACCTCTGTGTTTTCTAGTGTTCTGTGTCCCTCCCATCATACCACCTTTGTTTCTAAATCGTTTGCTGCAATACTTTGGAATAATTTACCAGTCAAAATAAGACAATCACCAAATAGAGTCATATCTTTCTCATTTTGTAGTTGGTAGTATTGTGTAGTTTATGTATGTATATATAAGATATATTTAAGTAGTGTATATTAGAATGTACGTATTTTATATAATATTTACTGCATTATATACTCAGTTACTGTATTGCATCTAGCTCACTTATTAACTGCTTTGATTGTCCCGAAGATTTGACTGGTAGAGAATGCCTAGCGGCATTAAGTCCGCCTTTGTATTTTGTATGCAATAAAGATTTAAATAAATAAATAATAATTATCATCCATATAGAAGGATTTTTTGTACTTTTGCTTGTACTTAAATCAAATCAGTATTTAAAAAATACTTGAATAGTGACCATATCATAACAAATTGACATTTGATACTCGAGTTCAGTACACGCAGCAATAGCAAATAATGACGTTGAATATCTAACCGCTGTCATTATTATTAATTATACAGCAAAAATATTACAGATTTTTTTAAGAGTTTATAAGAGAGTTCTACAAATACACTATTAATCAACAACTAATAAAATCACTACTCACGCAAGTAATATGTAAAATAAAGTATAAAACATAGTTTTCAAATTACACGAGATTTCAAAATAAACTACATTCAAAGTAAAAGCCGAAGAAAGCAAAAAACTAGAACGACTGACTATATTTAGCTTATATTTCAGTATTTAAACTTTATTTGTACGTTTCGAAACTGCACTGGTTTAAGCGGGATTTCATTTATATAGAAGCGAAATAATCCTGAATAATACCGCGACGAGAAGGGAGCTTCGCGCGGGCTTCAAAGACGCCACTCGTCCGCGCCAACCGTGTGTAATGAGTTTTTTAAAAGCGCAATACATTCCCATATACTCCTGTCGCACCTCCCAAGGTAATTTACCTACCTCGCTGCGCACTACCATGACTTTTTAACCGTTCCTAATGAACGTGTTTGAATTAAAAAACTGTGTTAACGAAATGAAATTCATTTCTTTTTTCCTTTCTAAAGTGTGAGTTATGTATGTTAACTCTTTGATATATTTAACTTTTAACAAAATACTCCAGACACTGCAAGTTTATTCGTTTGGCGATCAATAACGGTAGACTTGCTAGAAATAGCTTTTGTCTGAAATTGTTACTTCAGGAACTTAAAAATATAAGAGCTTTTAAACTTCATTTCATGAAAATCATATTAATTATTTACTTAAGTTATTTGATAATATATTAATAATTGACGGCCTCCGTAAACTTGTTGTTGCGAATTTGGCGTTGTATGCAGAGGTCGTGGGTTCGATTCCCACCAAAAAACCTTAAAAAAAAAACTGTACAGTATGCCATAGTCTGGGTGTTTATAAAATATTATATATCGTTGCTTCTGGTACACATAGTACAAGCTTAGAGCTTAGTTTGTCACCAGAGCAATATGTGTAATTTGTCCTACATATTATTTAAAAAAAAAAAAAAATTGGCAATAAAATTTTATAACTTTGATTAATATATTTTACCTAATAAGAAACGTAAAGTATAGTAAGAAACACACTTTATTTGTTTCAGATACCACTTAAATTTAAACAATTTATGATTAAAAAAGTTATTAAATGCTTTAATTTTAAATCTAATTATTATATTAAAATAGAAATGTGATATTTTTCTTCTCGTCTGTATCCAGCATAAGTGAGGGATTCCCTGGAAGCCGCCTCCATTACCGCGGATCCTCGGCCCGACGATTCAGAATTGGACGGATTATGAAGGAATTTAGACGGCGATGACAATTTGAATATAACCGAGAGTATTTTTAAATTAGACGAATTTATTCTCTTTCTTCGTCACAAAGGGTCCTGCAGATGGCAATTATGTTTAAATGAATTATTTGGGCTGATGTGAGAAAAGAGTTGTAAGAGTACCTATTGTTATTTTTTGTGTTATTGTGTTTAACATAATAGGAAAATATAATAACCAAATAATATTTGTGCCTAAGAATAAATGTTAATTTTGTTATTCATTCTTACAAATAATTTTATTTATTTAATGATTTGTTGAATACATATGACACAGGACCTACATACAAACAGAAAACAGTTAGCAAAATACACGCATAAGTGACAACAGCGTATTCACAGAAAGTTACACATAATAAAAAAAGTGTGACAGGACTGTTCTTATTCCTATATAATATAAATAAGTAATAAACTTATATAAGTAGGTATATACACATTACAATAAATAACACATAATACTTGCTTTATATACATACAATTAAATACAGATTTGTAATAATATATTGTGATTTGTGAACAGTAATTAGATTGGGGGATTTGGAAGTGATAATATTCCACTCATATATTTATTTAAATCTTTATTGCATATATTTATTGCCACTTCGCTTATATTTCTGACGTTAAACTACTTTTATTCTATTTTTATATATCACGAGAAACATATCAATGCAAAAAAATATATCCCCTGCAGGCTGTGTTTTGTGCATGTCTCAGTAATATAGCCCGAGGGACAAAGGCACGACATGGTAAAGCCGGAGGAGACTGTGTAATTAGCAAGGCCTTCCTTCCGGTGTCACATACCCTCGTGTTTGTCGTCATGGATGTGCAGTAGTGATTTTTTTAAAGCCTTCTCTTCGTGTATGTAACTTGCTAAGAGAAGGAATTTTTATTTTACAAAATATAGAATATTTAATTATTTTAAACGGTAATTTTTGATGAAATGTTAAGGTACTTTTCTGGGTGAGACAAAAGTCTAATAACTTAAAAATTAGGCGATTCTTTTAATTGTGCCTCACGTATTAATTTTACGTTAATACGAAAAAAAAAGTAATGTTAGAGTCTCAGATTCAAAGACCGTCAAATCACCTATCATATAATAGTTATCAGGAGACTACTGCATCGATTTTTTTTTAAGTAGTAGTCTCCTTTGAGGATATGGTTGCGAAACGGGCGGTTTATTTGATGATAAAGCACAGGGGATATTAATATATCCTCGTAAAGCAAATTCGTCATTGACGCCTCCCGTTTCCTAATGGCATCATTTAGCCGGCATAGTGGGAGCGATCAATGAAGTTATTTATCGTAGATACAAAATCACATGCCGTGCTCCAATAAACCATTAAAACACTTTTGTTTTGTGCCAATTTATTAATGTATGTTTATAATAGGTACCTATAACAAGTATTTTAATGTATGTGTTATTTTAATAGTATACCAATAATAGTGTAATAGGTTATATAGGAATATATATTTTTTTGTATAGATATGTTTCATAATGTTTTTTATTTTTATGTTTAATTTATAATACATTTCTGACTTATGTATTCATTAAAGAAACATCTGGTGATGTCCGAGCTCGGTTCATTTTATTCAACGTATTTCATTTATCATCCAGAGAGGAAATGTTGCGAGTATTTTAGGGACCTTAGGCCAACGGAGTAGCTGGGACATAGATTAAATTTACTCAAAAATGCATGTAATGTGGTCATTATTTTTGCCGGTCGCTCTAACAGGCCGGCAAAACATTGCCGGCCGCTATTTTGACGTTTCAACGTTTTTATTTAAATTACTTGCTTTTTTAATTTAGATTAGGTACTTTCATTTTTGAGTAAATCACTATTCAACCCTCTATGACTGCGTCGCTGGTCACGCTATGATTGCCTAGAGCTAGCCTAGCTACGCTCCAGGCCTTCCAGCTTGGCCATCATTGCAGCCCTTGCTGTCTTCGCTGTAAAGGCCTCGATCTACGGTCTCGGCCTTTATCTCAGCAAGTGCTGCACGCTGACCGCGCTGTGTCGGCCTGGAGCTGCGGCCTGCGCTGTCGGCCATCATCAACGCGACCAGCAAAATAGTCATTATAGACCGCGGCAGTAATGTACTATAAATTTAGTCAGTTAAAAAAAATGTGTTTTGTAAGTAATTTATAATTGAGTTTTTTACAGTTTTGATTATATGTACGTACATTTATATAGTATAATATTATTGTTAAGACACATCAAATATATTTTATTTTGAGATTACTGCATCGATTTCTTGTCGAGTTGATAGTCTCCTTTTAGATGCGGTTACGAAATGGGTGGTTGAATTGTCGATAAGGCAGCGAGTATATAAAAATATACTCGTAATGCAATTTGTTTTCGCCCATTTCATAATCGCATAATTTAGCCGGCATAGTGGGGGAGATTAATCTTGTTTAAGAGTAATTATTAATCGACCGCATTCGTGGGATTTGTAAGTTTGCTGACCACCAGGTAGATACAAAGTCACATGCCATGCTCCAATATATTTTTTTTATACTCACCTTCTAACAGTTAATACGTTTTCACAGTTACCAGGTTTCAGTGGACCAAGACTTTGTGAAATCTCACTAAATACCACCTCTATAAAAAATCGATGTAGTAGTCTCCTGAAAACCGGTGAACCCACAGACTAAAACCGAAATATGACTAGGTTAATTTAATTGACGGTACTAAGTAAGTATTTATATAACTTTACTTAGCCTATAAACACAGCGACTAGCTGGCCACTTGTAGATATATATTTTACATGTAAGATTTTTCAGGATACGGTAACCAAACAGCACAATGATTTTATGATGATAAAGAAGTGAGGATATTAAAGTAGATCCGTAATGCGAGTTCGTTTTTGTAACCGCTTATTTCGTTACCACATAATTCAGCCGACAGTGTGGGAGCCAGCAATGCTGTAGGTTTTTCACACACTGCCTTAACTAAGCTTTGGCCAGTACAATACCAGAAACAACAACATTAAAACTTTTTTTTTTAATACAAACTATACAGAAAAACGTATTTTTTATTGCCATGAGGATTGAAACCTACCCCCTCAGGATACAATGTAGTAGGTATGTCCACTATACCACAGAGACGGTTAATCTTCATACAGTTAATGAATACTAAATAATAAAAACCTTCCCAAATATTTTTAGTTAAAAATCGCAGTTAAATCGTATGCTCGCTAGAACAGGGTGTTACTGGATTTTCCCCAAATTGATGTTAAATCGCTTTTTGTTTGCGCATTCAATCCCAAAGTAATTTCACTGTTACAAAAGCAATTTTATAGCTTTGTTTGATAATGTATTTTTTCGTTATTTAAATAGGTTGGTATTTTATCTATTACGCAAAATACTTTTTATACATATTTATTAATATCATCATCACGGGTGCCTTTAAATGCTTAAATGTTGTTTATGGGTAAGATTAGATGTTTAAGGTTAAGCATTAAGATCAATAATTAACAAAAAAAAAATTATTTAAAACTGCGTGTGTTCATATTTATATTTAGCCGGTGATTAACCAATACCGGTTGGTTATGGTTATACCAATGATGGTTATTAATTATTTATTTATTACATTCAAAATACAAAGGCGGACTTAATGCTGCTAAGCATTCTCTACCAGTTAAACCTTTGGGACAATAAAAGCAGTTAATAAGTGAGGAAGGCGCAATACAGTAACTGAGTATATAATCCAGTGAATATTATATAAAATACTTACAATCTAATATACACTACTTAAAAATATCTTATATATATATACATACATAAACTACATATACACAACACTACCAACTACAAAATAAGAATTAATTGTGATAATGATGGTTACTAAATACACATTTTCCAAGCAGAACTGTATGCGATAATAGTATCTGCAAAGAAGATCCTAGACATGAGATCACATGGAGAAAACATAAATATTCTCAGCGACAGCCAAGCAGCACTTAAAGCTCTGAGCTCGTATGAGACCAGATCTGGGCTGGTTTTGGAATGTGTTAAACTGTTGAACAAAATCGGCAGGAACAACAGGGTAAGACTGGCCTGGGTGCCGGGACATATGGGTATCGAAGGCAATGAAAAGGCAGACCAACTTGCTAAAATGGGTTCGGAAACTCCCTTAATTGGACCTGAACCATTTATAGGCATACCCAACATAACAATCATTAATGCTTTAAAAAAGTTTGCTGAGGACAAACACACAAGATGGTGGTTAACGCAGCAAGGCCTTATACATTCCAAGAAATTCATTGGTATGAGGGCAATAGGCCTGGATAAGATATGGAAATTCAATAGAAATAAGGCTACTGGTGGGAGTGTTCTCAGGACACTATACAACCAACAAACACCTCTATACTATAGGAGTAAGAGATGATCCCACATGCAGATTCTGTGGTAAGGAGCCCGAATCCATGCGGCACCTACTGTGCGACTGTGACGCTAGGGCCATCCAAAGAATAAAATACCTAGGACAGGCTTATCCGGATCCAGAAAGCTACAGGCTAATCAACCTTGGTGATGTCCTTAAATATGTCAACAACATATTTGGGGACGATACTGAGGTGTGTGGATAATAGGAATGGGGAACACACAAAAGATCCCAAAGGGTCGAAGTGTTTTTGACTGATGTCAACCCCAAAACCAATAAAATAAGATAAGATAAGATACTAAATACACATACTTGTACATTGTTTATACTACACTTTGCCGTAGTGGAGGACACGCAGATTTAAATTAGATTATTATATCTCTATGCATAAGAATAAATTTATTTCATTTATATTTTTTTATAAAATACGGTGTGATATAAAAAGGATCTATATTTGATACCGACCAATCCTACACGGTATTTAAATAAATACTGTATTTGTTTGGATCCTGTAATATATTTTTTTGTTGGAGTACGGCCTGCACTTTATATTTAGGGTTAGGGTTTTTACGTAAACGAAACCTTACCATTTACCAAAATCGATCAACTAGTTGAAAAACGAGTTGACCTTAATAACTGGTTTCGAAAAACGCCAACGGGTTAACGATATGGCTGTAAATTAAACAACCAGTTGACGGTTTTTAACTTTTACCTAAAAACGTCAACTGATTAATCAACGGTATGGTATATTAAATTAAACGACCTAATGTTATATAACTCTCCACCTAAAGAAACAGTTATTTTCAAGACCGCATCTTTTCTTTTTAACTTTGTTTGAATTTAATTAAAGTAGTAATTCTTGTCATTCATTTTATGTACAATAATAATTTATGTCTTAATAATTATTATAATATAATAATTTAATTCTATTAAATAGGTTTTCAATATATTTTTAGGTATTTTTATTATTATTGTATTTTATAATGATTTATAGGATATTTTTAGCATGATTTTATTTATATATCTAAATGATAAATTAAACTAATTTTAGAAATTAATAATAATATTTTTATATAGTTTAATTTCATTTTTTCTGTTCCTTTTTTGTCGTGGTTTATATTAAATTAAAAAATCGAGATGTCGAGAAATTAAGACAAAACGGTTAAGTCGTTAACAGTAGAAAATCGGTCAAAAAAAAACAGTTCGTTAATTCAACTCCTACTCCTGTCGGCTAAATTATGCGATAACGAAATAAGCGATAACAAAAACGATTTCGCATTACGTGTCTACTATAATATCCTCGCTGCTTTATCATCATCAAATCAACGTCCCGTTTGGTTACCGCATCCTGAAAAGAGACTAGCACCTTGACATTAGATGCCGTAGGGTCCTGAACCCACTGACTAAAACCGAATGATGTCTGGGTCGCTTGACGGTTTTTGCATCTCTATGTAAATAAAGCGATCGATCGGTCTAACGAAGTTATAGAAACTTACCTTCCACCTAAATATACTCTATGATTTCTGTTCTCTGTTCTCCACTTATTCGATGTAGGCAGACTTTTACCGTCGGCTACGACGAGGAATAAAACCTCACGCTGGGTATCCTGAGGTCAACTAGGCGGTCTCGTTAAGGTAGGTACACATGTACCTACAGGTATTTATTTAAAATTATTTAGTGCACTAAATGGTACTTAGGCGAGCTTAATGCCTTAGTCATTTTCTAGCAGCCAGCCTTTGAAAATGTAAATGAATATAGTATCATACATATAAGACGCTATTGCTTAATGTAACTGAAAAAACAACATTCCACTTTGCGGACATTTTTTGTATTTTTTTTTTTTAATAGGAATTTTGGCTAATAAAATAAATATGTAACAAAAAATACAAAGACAATCTTATAACAAACAAAGCCCCAACACTTGATACTATACAACATATCAGACCTACCTAAATATAGCAAGGTATACATAACGCTACAGAATTTATGGCCTGCATATCCTTTCAGCGGGTAGATAATGACCGCAGTAAAACGTTTAAGCACGGAATAACTGCTCCTGGAAGCCGTTATTACAATATTATGAATGGCTTCCCCTGGAGTGCTGCGCTGCCGACACCACCCATCACTAACTATATCACTTCATCACTAAACATTGTGTAACTTATAATTTGTCTTGATTAAAATTTGCAAATTAGATTTTTTTTAAATAAATTATTTTTATCTGTAGGTACCAACTTTATCATCTTTTTATATATTATATAGACTACCGAAAGTCACATGTCATTTATACTTACAAAAAATATTTATTTAATATTATTAGAGTTATATTTTATATGCTGAAAATTGTAGATTATTATTGTTTAAGGCTTTTTATAGGCCTATAAGAATTTAAAAAATCCAAATATATTTATTTTTTTAAGTAAAGAAAACTCGAAGCAAACCCTTTTCAATCATGGCCAATGCTTGAGACTGGAAAATACTGATTGAATACATTACAAAATTCTTAATGAACTCCCAGGTTTAGCCTATAGACGGTGAAAGAAATACTTGTAGAACTGACCGTTCCTTGGGAAAAAACATTTCAAAGGACCACACTATCTCAATCACTATCGAAATTACTAGAATCGGTTTTAAAACTCAACTTTATGCAGTCGGCACAAGAGGACTTTCAGCAAGGTCTTCCAAGATCAGCCGTCGGAACTTTTATGTAACGCGATTCCAAAATTTTAATTAAAGAACCGGCTTCTAAAAAACTAAAAAGAGCAAATACTTACAAACTTTTTGAGATCATTACTTTATTTTTTGTCCAAGATGTTGGTTAAATTAATGGTATGCTGGTGCCAAATGCTTAAAAACTTAGTTTCTCTTTTTTTAAATAATAATCAAAAGCGACCAAAAGTTTCATATCCAAAAGTTATTTCTGAACACACATTAAATATGCCTGTATAACCTCCTGAATTCGTATTTTCTTTTCTTTTTTTACTGGCGCACGGTATGTGGCGAGTATCTACTGGAATGGTTGCATTGTTGTTTAACAGCATTGAACGCTCCCACTATGTCGGCAAAAGATTCGACAACGAAATAATAATAATATGTAGGACAATTTACACACATTGCTCTGGTCACAAACTAAGAAAAGCTCTAGGCTTGTACTATGTATACCAGAAACAACGATATAATAGATATTATATTTTATAAACACCCAGACCATGACAGACTGTACAGAAAAACGTACTAATATTTTTTTGCCATGGGTGGTAATTGAACCCACGACCTCCGGATACAACGCCAAAGGCGCAACCACTAGTCTACGGAGCGAAATGGGCGTCGATAAAGACAAATTGGCATTATGAGTGTACTTTAGCAGCCTTACTGCTTTCTCGACAAATTAACTGCCCGTTTCGTAACTACACCCTAAAAGGAGACTACCACCTCGACAAGAAATCGATGCAATAATATTCAACTCCTGAGACCGAAACATGACTAGTACACTTGACAGGTTTTGCATCTGTATGGGCAGTAAGTATGTAGTGGTCGGTGTAGCAAATTATAGAGACTTCCTCCCACCTAAAACATAATTCACTACAGCAGATTACCTAACTGTCTATTACTTAAAGAAAAGTATAATAAACGAAATAGCGACCTTTGTGGACTACAGTTTAGGCCGCCGGCAACATTTTATCTGCTGGTATCTCAATGTGCTCATAAAGCGAACGCGCCTTGCCTTTGCCAATAAAGAGACCATTTAATCGAAGCTTATCCGCCGGAAGCATTCATTAGATGATTGCGCCTTTATACTACTCGTCGGACTGTTAGCCAATTGACTCCACCCTTGAAAAATAAAAGATATCGAAAGCAATTTTCATTTTTATATGAGCTTTTGTTGCATCTTTAATATAATTTCTTTTATCATTTATATTTATATAATTGGGATTGTAGTTTGTATTTGACTGGTAATTGAATGTTTTGCCCTGTCATGGATATTTTGATGAATGTTACATAGTACTTCAAAAACTATTTATACTGACTTAATTAATTGCTGACATTGTTTTATAACCTATGAACTTACTAGTGTTATTGAACTGTATTAAAAATGATTTAGCGCACCTCATGGGGGTAAATTCTGATGAACTATAGGTATACATATAATTATTAACAACTTTAAACTCTAAATTATGCAAATAAAGATTCATTCATTCTTTAGTAACTATTTTAATTACAAAGATTTGAAAGCCTTTGGTGAAGAAAATTTTTAGCATTTCCATACAAATTGATTATTGTAACATTACTAGTTTGTATGGATAAATCTTTTTCTTTTCATTTCCGGCACATGGTTTCTTGGGAAAAATTGTTCAATTTGACCATTAGAACCTCATATTATACCCAAAGTACAACTTTCCAAAGTCACCATAGATAATAAAGCATTAGAAACAAAACATTCAACCATTCAATTAAAATAAAAAATTCCCAACGATAATTAATTTGATGCACAGTGAACACAGGCTTTATACGAGTATGTAACACATGGTGGAAATTAATGTTAAAACATGTACCCTGATTTTGTATAGGATAAATCATTTATTATTATCCTAAAGTCATATTGATAAGGTTTTAAGGTGTCGCCGGGAACATAATGAACAGCCAGCATCCGCATTCTGTTTCTTATAACGTGAGCGTCAGATTGTCAAAATAATGAATTTCGATATTAGCGCTAAAATATACGTGGTGGCCGAGTTGGTTAGACCTTAGACTTAAAAACAGTCCCTGGTTCAAACCCCGGTGTGTAAAAAACACATTTTTAATCTAAAAATGTATGTACATTTGTTTAACAACATAGTAAGTCACCAGTAATGATGTTTATTTATTTATATTTTATTTTACGTGAATATTCGTAGTTAATAATATTCTAATCTATTAGGAATACCTAAATATAATTGAAACCAATTATATCATTATATAATTGCACATTAAGCACTTACATCGTACTATATAAATAAATTAAACCTAATAAAATAAAGGCTTCGCCTATTAAGACAGCTTCCTTACAAATACTGCTATCATTCGTCCTAAGTCAACAGAGGTTACAAAAGAGTCGTAGCAAGTGTTAGTATAAATACATGAGAGAAAGCAAACAGCAGTAAGGGCTCTTATATTGGACGCGAAAAGCGCCAACGTACACAATGAGGTTGTATAATCTATAGAGTTAAAAACACGGAAATATTTTTCAAGTAATTTCAGGTTAAATAGACTTCTTTTCATAACTTTTTAAACCCCCGTTAATATCTTCTAGTATTTGAAAAACTAGTTAAATACGGTCGTGTAGGAGGAATAATTTCGTAATTAACCTCATACTACTTATCCCTGTCTGGTGTACTGACGTCCTACTCATATGCCAATTTTCATTCGCGCGGTGTTAAATTTGTGCGTTTAATCAATTTCGGGTCATTGTCCAAAATTCTTTTTTCTATGCAACTATACTGTACTGCAATAATTTATGTGATTCTAAATACATAGTTTAATAAAAATACCTTTGGATGGATTCTGATGACACGCATGATTTGATAAGCAAGTATTAAATCAAATTAATTTTAAAAAGTCTCGCAAGTGCGTGTGACAAAAGGCTTCGCAAGTAAATCGCGCTTTTTACAAAAACGCCTTATCTGAACATGGTCTTAGTTTAATTAAAAGGATGTTTTAGAACCCGCTCTATATTACAAAAAATAATCTTATTGAGCACGAACGGGGCGGGACACTTCGCAAACAACTCTATTAACTGCCTCGACTACGCTCTTTACAAACAACCAGATAAAACTTGTTGTTAATTCAGCAATATTTTATTATATAAAAGTATGCAACATATTCAATAATATTCGGTTTACTACTATGAGTACTACTAGTTTACTAATGTTCTTAGTTATCCAGACAAGTGGAGGCGAGTGAACTTCAGTGTTCCGGACTTGTCACCAGTAGCTCTACCACAAGTTTTTGCAAACACTTTATACTAGTTGATAGTAACTATAGATAGGTATCAACCGATCAGATCGCTTTATTTTTCAAATAAACCTTTCTTATGACAGCCTCCGTAGACTAGTGGTTGCGCCTTTGGCGTTGTATCCGGAGGTCCTGGGTTCGATTCCCACCCATGACAAAAAAAAATAGTAGGTTTTTTCTGTAGGGTTTGTCATGGTCTGGGTATTTTTAAAATATAATATGTATAATATTGTTGCTTCTGGTACACATAGTACAAGCCTATTATTAGAGCTTAGTTTGTGACCAGAGCAATATTGTGTAAATTGTCCTACATATTATTATTATTATTGGTTGATTCCTATGTATAGTTACTAGCGACTATAGTAAAAACTGTTTGAAAAAACTTGTGGTAGAGCTACAAAACGAACGTTACTCCTTTTACAATATCAATGTCTTCATTGTCATCAATGCCACCTTGAAAATGCGTTGCATCAAGGTTCTGATGGTCAAGATCTTTCAAAACAAGAGTTTGCTGGAATTCGTCTTGCATCGACTTGCACCACTTTTAATACCGTTTTTAATAAAACTAAATATATTAGTCATTAAAATACTCTTTTATAACCCTAAAGTATACTTTTAGTCATTAAACTGATAGAAAATGACCAATAATAAGCAATCTTAAAAACTTGAACACTAGGTTTATCAAAAATATAGACCGCGGTTTAAAAACAATATATTAGGTACTACATACGGACATGTTCATTTTCAGACTATGTTGTCTTTACTCAAGCGATTATGTTTATTATTACAACTTTATTATTTTGATTGTGATGCACCCATATTTGGTTTAAAGCGAAAGGTAAACAGTTCAAAAGTGGTGCATAACGCCGACGTGTCTGCCCGCGGGCGCCGGGAGCAGTCGCGGCCGACGCCCGGCAGGTGGCTTAAATTACCGCATTTGTTACCTACACGTTTACACGAAACTGTATCAATATTTCATGCGGATTTACACCGGCAATCGTGAGGTTTTGCATTTTGCTACTGTCCGAAAATACGCGATTAACTTTTGTAAATCAACGCTCTGGACTTTTTTAATTGCTCGCTTACTCGACGTATTTTTTACTCGTATTCTATTCCGCAGAGAACTGAGTTTTTTTTAAAAAGGCAAAAAAATAATTCACGACCATAAATTAAATGACAATAAAAAAGTAGAGAACAATGAATTCCTGAGCTTTGAGAAGATTGCAACGCTGAATCCTTACAATGACAACTCATTCAAACGTTAACGGAACTATTTCCATAAGAAAGGCATTGCGAAAGTTTTTCAATTTTCAAGTGACGCAGGTATGATGGAGTGAAAACTTGGACCGCGAGAGTTTGGCCCTGAGGTTTGTTCCAACAACACTATGGCTCCATAGAAACATTTATTACTTTTTCAACTATAGATATCCGAATGTGTCTTCTAAATAAAATATACTTTCTTCGGAAACTAACGTACCATTACGGATGCCTTTAAAGCACCCGAGAATGCCTTTTTTTAGATAAGAGGTAGGCCTCTATAACTTCACTAGGCCGACCGACCGGACTCGTTATCACCACCTATACAGATGCAAAAACCGTCAAATGACCTATGACTAGTACGAAACGGGCGATTGATTTGACGATAAAGCGGCGAGATATTAAAATAGACTCGTAATACAAATACGTCTATGTCACCGCCCATTACGTTACCGCGTCATTTAGCCGGGATAGTGAGAGCGATCAATGTTGTTAAATAACACTCATGGACTTTTAAGGTCTGCTTAACATCAGGTGGATACAAAATGGATACATGCTGTCCTCCATTTAAAAGACGGCCTTTGGTTAACCAGTGGCTGGATTTAATTCCCACCACATCGTAGTTATTCTGAGTCTACATTGAACAAGTGGTCAGCTCGTCGGTGTTTGGACTCACTGCTTAACGTGATCTCCGAGGCACTATAATGGTATTATCAGACACATTTTTTTTAACGTGAAAAACTATAGTACACTATATAGTTTTCTCCAGAAACTAAATAAAAAAACTTGAAACTCAATTTTTAAACGCTAAAATGTTTTAAAAGAGCCGTCCATTCAGTAATCAAACACCGGAAGCTTTCCCATTATGCAGCATCACGCGAGGATCATCGGGATTGTATCCTTAAACAGGATCGCTCGTCTCTCTATCTGGGAGTATTAAGTGGATAACCCTCGCGTCTACAAACCCCACGTCCATAAGTATAGAGCCTGTAACAGTGTATTATATGCGCATCAAAAATGCTGCCTCGTGTCCCTCGGGGCTCACATTTATCGGCCCAATAAAACTTTCTACGAAAACATTCAGTGACACCCAATATTATTTCATCGCCGCTCCAAAAGGCCCTGTAGAAGAATAACATAAAATATTCTGGATTATTATTCCTTGTTATTTGAACCCTCTTTTTGTTATGTACCGACATAAACTTTTATGTTTTATTCTGTCCTATCTTACTGTACATTTGTGACACGTTTTAAAAATGTATTTCAATCATGTACCACCATGTAGAGACTTGATAGATATTTGATAAAGTGATATATTAAAATATATGTATTTATAAAATTAAGTACTTATTGTAAATGTCAATTAAAATATTATTGTTATTTTAAAGAAAAAATAAAATGAAAACTTTTTGGCGGGTGGGACTCGAACCCTCGCATTTGCGTCAAGGGCCTCAGTCACTGAGCCAGCCAACCAGGTTCCAGTCACCTCTCACGAAATTTATCATTGCTTGTTATCGACTTATACAGAGACGCTTTATTATAATTACTCTATATTAGAGTGAATTTAGAAAGTGCTAGTTTCTAATACACTAAATAAATAATTATTATTTATTTCATATGATGTGGAGACTACTCAAGTGTGAGTTTTTTAATACGAAAACTTTGGAATGAGCCTGTAATAGGAAATAATATGAATAATAATAATAGAAAAATATATAAGACAAGCAGTGAAATGCAGTGAATATGAAAAGAGTGATCACCGTTTCAATTACCATATTCAATTTTACATAGAAAGAATAAATAAAATCCTTGCTTTTTATGGGTCAAAATTTGCATTGAAGTATCTATAACTGTTTCGCAAATAGTACTGCTCTAGAGTTTTTGTGTGTTCTTTAGTATGACAGTTCAGTGTGGTCATAACCACACACACGTAACACGTACTCTTATCATACATGGAATTTACTCCATCAGAGTGTAACATTATTATTTTATATAGAAAGTAATGTTCATGAATATATATGAATATATCATAGGCATTTATATTTCTTATATATATATTTGTAAAGCTGTTGATCTTCTTTAAAAACAATAGGCTATTTGACTACATTAAAAATATACTATAAATTGTGGTCATCCTATCAGACAATGGCGTAAAAAAACATATTTCACTTTATTTTAAACTAAATTATGTAGGTATATCTTTTGTAGATTACACGAAATAAAATTGAATATTTTTTACAATTTTAATTATACTTAACAAAAACATCTTTGATTTGTTGATGACTGGTGACGTCACACGCAAATAAACAAAACAAAGATTATAAATCATGTGGATGAAATAGAATAGAGTATAATATATAAGAGATTATTTAATCTGTGCTTGTTTGTTTACTTGCGTGTGACGTCACACTTGACATAGACTGCAAAACAGCGTTTTTAGCGCCATTATGGAAATTCAAGCTTTGATTTTTATTAATAATAGAGTAGTCATCACGGAAATACCAATGTAGTGTGATTATTATCTAATGGAGAATCATATAAAACGGGTTTCAAAAAGGAGTCAAATACCCTATTGTTGGTCGGACCCAGGAGATAGTGGTTTAATTATTTTTTTTTCATTTGTAGTGTATTTTTATATATTTTTTGTTTTTAAAGAACCTCGAGAATTACTGTTGTATTTTACTTCAAATTTGGCCCGTGATGGTAACGAAAATTATAAAAAAGATATTATTATGTTTCTATATAAGTAAGATAATTTTTATTCGTAGTAAAAAATATATTCTAGTTAGGTAATTATTATTAAAGTATAATTTAATTTTTAGTTAATAATATAAAATAGGCTACTAAAAAGTATAGGTATAAATTATTATATAAGTAAAAGTAAAGTGAATTTGAAAGGTTGTTCTTTGGGCTAATATTGGGTTCTATTGATCAAATTGTTCGATGTGTCCCAAATGAAAAAAAAAATGCTTCCTCATACAAATTGTAACATTACTATGTTTGTATGGAGAAGGTTTTTTTTTTCATTTGTGACACATGGTTCCATGGAAAAAGTTGTTCGATTTGATCAGTAGAACCTCATATTAGCCCAAGTACAACCTAGTAATAATTTACAACACACACACTGAACTATAATTGGCCGAACCAAAAACAAAAAACTTTCCAAAGTCCAGTTTTGCAACAGTTAGCGCTAAAAGCTCAGTGTGTCACATTGTGTATACATTTAAGTTAGAACGAAAGCTCTTGATTAAGTGCAAAACTGACAATGAACAATGAACCACCCTCCGAATAAACACATTATTCATTCACGACCGTAGCACTACCGCGGCATGAAACTGAGGACGGACGTCCGCCGCCAAATTGCTCTCTCTACCTTTGCTTCGCTCATCTAACTTAGTTTAATTGTGTAATATGTGTGTACTTTATTAAAAGTCTGTGCCACGTTTTGATGAACTTATTTATTATACAACCTGTGTAAAATTACTCGCATGTTTGATAAAACCAAATCAAATAAATCTATATTTCAGTGTCTGGTTAATTAATTCATAACCCCCGCCGAAGGCGCTGGTTAATGATAACGTTAACTAGAATTTATAATAGAGGTGTGCGCAGCTGGTGAGAATGATCCGGCGTTATGTCCCGCACGAGACAGAACCCGATTAAAAATGCAGTACTTCAAACGAGGAGAACTTGGGACCGGCGACGCTGGCGCACGCCGCCCGCCCAGTGTTATATCGCCACCGGCCGGAGGGCGGACGTGCTTATATTATATCATTAAACCTTTTCTAGTTTTTGCAGGTCAAAATTTTTATAAATAAAAAGTGATTTTTTTGCATTAACTTTACCCAAGTGTGAAAAATATTCTCAGCAGCAGTATTACATAGATTAACGCTTTACAAAGTTCCAATACAGCGCATTGCATCAAAAGATCGATCACACCGTCGTGCCGTGTCGACTTGTAAGAAATCGATCACTGAAAGCTAAATACAAACGTATCACCGACGCGTGTTTATGAGAAAAGCGCAACTATTTGCTTCCAGCAGTCTATTTCTGGCTATATCGTTTATCAGGGCAAGTAGATGTCCGCGCGGGAGTCGGCTCGGCTCGCGGCGACCACTCCACTCGGTTCATATTATATTCTGGAGCACGCCGCCTCACTTCGCGCTAGATATTTCGAGTGCCGCTTCTGCCACCTATGAATTTACCTAGCCTCAGTCACACAGCATGGCCGATGCAGCCGCCCGCATCGACAAATAAACTTTTTGTTTAAAAACAATAGACATTTCCTTGTATTTATATAGACGAGCTAGTTAAGTTTATTGTTTTTGTGTTAAATGCATCGTGGACTTAATGTTATCCTGGCGATAACAATCGTATGTAGGTATGTATGATTGTTTATTTTTATTCACGATTTTATACAAATCATTATAATTAGCAATCATAAGCACTAATAATACCCAACATTTGACAGCTCCTACCTATTTTGTCCATTGACAAACCTACAAATTGATAGATTAGAAATGAATTTCTAACCTATCTATTTTAGGTTACTATATAGGTAATCATAATAATTAATATAGTAAATATTGACTTACTATATACAATCCCTAGTAATGACAGTACTGATAAGTAATAGTACCTAATATAGAAAGAAACGTCTGACAACTGTCATATACTAAACTCAAAGGAAGAGAACTCAAGAACATTATAATATATATTTGTTAGAACATTGATATATACAAGTTACTATATATTTTTCCCAAATTATATAATTGGATAAATGAGACGCCGGAAATATAAATGTTGCACACAATGTTGTGCCGTAAATTAGGTCAAGTGAAACTATTCCTGGAATTTAGGATCAATGAAAACCGGCTCTTTTCTGACATTGCAAATGATTTTCTTACTTTTATTTCTTGTTTTTTCGTTTTGTTTTATAAACAATAACTCATTTTGGTAAGACTCCTCTACAATTTCACAGATGCCCGATTCTACTAATTATAGGATATCAACTGGTTTTCAATATACAATATATAAATCGTTACAATCATCATATTTCCAAACTATTGTTTTTTTATTATTCCAAAAATCCCCACCAAATTCGACGTATTGCCACCTTTATCATCTTAAGGCGAAGATTGAAAAAATTGCGTTAATAATTTCTTTAATACTATTTTTTTTCTCACTCAACTTATCTCGATAAGTAACGACGAGTAAAATGTAATTGGAGCGTTTTTATACAATTATATTTATTAAAAGAATATCAAAATGTTTTGAAGATTAGAACCAGTATTTCTTCTAATCTAAATAAAATCAGAATAAGAAAATAAACCCTTATCTTTATGGTATTTAAAAACCATATTGATTTAAAATAAATACATATAGGTAGTAAATAATATATATAGTAAGATAAAATAAATAAATCGGAAAATTACATAATTTATGTCAAGAGCCGATTAGGGACGGGGGCAATATTAACGTCTCTTACGTTACATACATTACATACTTAAAAGAAATACACAATTGTTACCAAACATAGTTTTTCATATAGCACCTTAAGTTAGCATAATATATAATATAGTTATTACCAATATATCCTTATAGTAGTAGTTTTATATAGGCTGTATCGCATGTGCAATGGTCTTCTTTATTCACACTTATTTTTTGTTCTCATTAATACCACAATACCTTTTGATTGATTTATTTCATTCTTCACTGAATTGTATTTTAAATACAATGTACGATATTCTTATAGGTTTATTTAGTCTTCATACACTTTGTAGGTCCTTCAAAATAAAAATCTTATTAATAGTCTTAATTTTAATGCATTTTATAAAACTGCTGATTGTGGCCGTGAAATAATACGACCAAAGCAGAAATATTTCAGCAAGTAACATGAATTTTAATTTAGTATACCGAACCAACTTAATAACAGTTATAATTGTCCCAAAGTTGTATCTGGTAAAGAAACTGTAGCGTATTAAGTTCGTCTCGTACTTTGTGTAATAAATTTTAAATAAATAATTAAGTTAATAAAGTTTTACTTGACAATATTATTTATTGAATTATTATTTATACGTGGTGGCCTAGTTGGTTAGACCTTGGACTTAAAAACGCTTAGGTCCCTGGTTCGAATCCCGGTGTGTACCAATGAGTTTTTAATTTAAAAATTTATGTACATTTGTTTGACAACACCACTATAGTGCCTCGGAGAGCACGTTAAGCTGTCGGTCCCGGTTTCACTATACCAACTTGTGAAACTGTTTATAGATGGGTTATTGAGTCTATCCAAAACATCGCGACGAGCTAGCCACTTGTTCGGTGTAGACTCATACCATCGGCTACAACGAAGTGGGATTAAAACCCCTCCGCTGGGTACCCTGGGGCCGTCTAGGCGGTCTCGGGCGCCGTAAGGCACCCGTGATGATATATATATTATTTATTGAAACATTTTGTAATCTTTTATTGTCAGTTTCTAGCTTTAAGTAGCTCTACCCCTTTACAATGAGTTTGTTAACTACACTATTGAAAACATAAGAGTATTATTTTATAGACCATCTCGTATGTAGACGAAATTCGTCATTCACTTTCTTTTCCGTGCCTTAACGACGTCAATGCCTTTTTTTACACGAGTAAAAATGTATAGCAAACCTTTTAAATGATAAGATTCATTTCATTCCTATATAATAGATTAATTAATTAACAAAGAAAACTACCGGTTGTTTTTTCTTACAGTGGATTTTTTAATGCCATAAGTATAGAAAACATTTTTTTAATAAAAAGATAGATATTTTTTTCGTCAAAAAAAAATCTTAAATAAAAATTATCATATTATTATGAACTATCAAATAATGAAGTAGGTATCAAATAGGAAATATCGATAGGTAATTTCTTACTGCTTAAAATTACTCCAACAATACATATTGTCTTCTTATCAAGCTAAAACAATACCTACATTTTAACAAGTGGCGGGTCTCAATTGTGAGTTTAGTGTGATTTACTATCAAGTGTTTTGTAGAACATAATATATAAAAAACCATTATGACAAAAAAACACCCAGTATATAGTAAAAAAAGAATGCTTCCTTAGAAATTATTTTATAATTATAGTTTTCGGTAACATACGAAATGATAAATCAAAACTTGTTATCTTGTTATAAAGGAAATCTAAAAAAAACATAAAAGCATGCATAATTTATAATTAATTAGGATTCATACCGATAATTAAAAAAAACAACACACTCTTATGTACATTATTATATGCACAGAAGTATGTATTGTTATCGGTACTTATGTTCATTAGTACACGCTCACTCTGTCGCGTTCATTAGTGGAGTCGGCGCACTTTATCCGCACGTTTTGTCTCCAATGTTTTTTGTTTTTCATTCAATTACAAGCAAGCTAATTGAAAAATCGCGCCGAACTCTAACGAGTTTTGTGTAGATGTAATACCTGGTCGTGTCGTAGTTTCTCTAGTTTCAAATAAATCGTGGATTTACGTTTTCAGATAGGTTCGAAGGTATACTTGCTTACACATTTTTTAAGACTACATTATTATTTTTCACTTAGTTTGAAGTACCTACGACATATTAGTATATTATAGGTATATACTATAGTAATAGGTCGTAGTTACATTTCAGATATTTTAAGCGCAAATTATCGTGAAACTTGGTGCTTATTATCACCTTTTATATCCACACCCTGATTGTAAATCTCACGACACAGCAGGCAGGAGACAGTAATTGCATCTATAATAAATAATATTTAATACTTTAAGTACCTATAGTTTTATAGCTATAACTTATAGCTCAAGGCATAACATTATTAGTACATTGATCTTACAGTTTACCTTCAATTTTGCCCGCCTTGAACAGAATACGTGAGAACCTGCCTCTATATTTTTGAAAACAGGACAGAAAAATCTTTCCCTGTTGGTATTAACGCTACGTTAATACGTTACGGGTAATATGTTTGACATGTCCTATATATATTTATTTTATTATAGTCCTACACGGCAGTATATTATATATATTCATATCTAACTGAGCCTCTACTTTATGCCCTTACTTTAAGGTTGAAATTATCTCTACAAAACTATTGATTCTAAATCTTGTTCGTGCAGAATGCAAGTGAATCTGTAATATATCTTGGTATCTAAATGTTACGAGTCTGAGTGTGGGGAGGTGTTTATAGTACGGTGGATATTTGGACGGCCCTCTGTGCATTGCGGGTTGCGCTCCAGTTTTCGATAAGTTGTAAAGTGTACCGGATTTCAGAGCTATCGGTTTTACATATGTCGCTCGTTACTGACTATTGTAGATTGCATGGTGTGTCGTGTGTGGTGTGTGCATTTTAAGAGGAGTTAAAGCAAATCAGGCATCTAGATATATAGATAATAAGCTTTATTTATCAGTTCTTGGTACGGTAGGTGTAATGTCGGGGATTGAGGAAATATTTTATCTTTCTTAGTTATTATTATTTATTATGGTTTAAGTTATTTATAGTTATTAGTTTTAATTATATTTAAAAAATGTATTAACAATACAAGATATTGAAAAGGTACTGGCTTTTTCAAAAACGTAATAGTAAGTTACCTCGATAGAAAAAAAACGTCACCGCCATTTCCTAAATTACCTATTTGATACCTACTTTATTATTTAATACATAATATGTAGCAAATTATTCACGATGTTTTTTATAAGTTATGTAATTGTCATCATAAAAGATTGCTAGATCTTTTATGCCCAGTATTTTTGTACATATAGTTTACCTAGAAAAAGTGGCATTTTTTACTAAATTACATATTTAGAGCCTTATAGATAAATAACTTAAGTCGGGTATAGTAGGGATTAAAATGCGCAGATATTTTAAAAAACAAAATAAATTACACATCAAAATTAAAAATAGTTACTAAATAATATAATAAAAATAACGTTATTATATTTACAATTAAATATTTTGTACTATAAAAATTACATTAGCTCCATCGAATCTTTCCTCTAGGGCCGCAGCTGTTAAAGCACAAAATTTGAAATATGATAAATATCCCCAGCAAACCACTTTGAATTTCTGGACTTTGCGGTAGAAACTTTAGGTCCCTGGCCCCCAAAAAATGCTAGAGCATCTCTAGCATTTTTTCAATTATTTGAATTATTAATACAGAGATCAGGTGACCGTCGTGCTAGAGCCTACTTTTTTCAATGCAAAGGGCTGCAAATTCAAATAGGCAATGCGGCTGCAGTTCTCGGCACCTGCGCGGCTTCAGAGGAACTCAAAGGATTATATTCATTAATTAAATTTTTATAATAACTTATGAGGAATTACAAACATATAGAAACTAACTTAAGTTACTATGATAATAAATCTTTAGTTTTAAACTGATTACAGTATTGCTGGGTTAAACACAAAGAACACCAAATATTAAACTGACCCAAATAAAATTTCAGTTGACAAAAAATGGCAAGTGATACAGAAGGCACAATTAGGGGTTGGGGATGTACCCCTACTGGAGAAGTTCCCGCAGCTGCTGTTACCAACAATGATCAGAAGCAACCCTCAGGATGCCTACCTGCCAGGCTGGTGCGAGGGTGGCAGAGGACCACATTATACTTGATATTGGCGGTGCTAATGATAGTCATTTTCACTAATTTAGCACTTACTTTATGGATTATTGCAACTCTAAGATTAAGTATAGTAAGTTTACTACTACTATATTAGTAGTTTTTTATAATTATAGCTACATATATGACCTTCGTAGACTAGTGGCTGTTTCAGGAGTTCGTGGGTTCGGTTCCCACCCATGGCAAACAACAAAAAAAAATTCTGTACAGTTTATAATGGTCTGGGTTTTTATAAAATACAATATGTATTAAATCGTTGTTTCTGGTAAACATAGTACAAGCCTAGAGCTTAGTTTTCTAACTAATTGTCCTACATATTATTATTATTATATAGTTCTTTGCCCAGGTTATAGACTATATATTGTAACGTTAGGTATCTTTTTTTTTATTGGAGCATGGCATGTTCAGATCCATGAATTCGATTTAGTAGTCGGTTTTCACTAAACCACAAAGTAAATTCAACACATGATTAGGTCAAAGTAAACATTTGCATCTGTATGGATATCCTGCTATAAGTATTTTTATATAACCAAATTATTCCAATCCCGAAAATCCAACATCGTGGATTATTTGGTACTTTAACAGCGTGGATGTCTGGCTCACATTTAGTTACTACTTCATCAGGGCGTATACACAATTTGTTTTATTTTTGTATAGCACTTTCAACCTAAAAAAAATGTTTTAACTAACTAATACAGTCTCTGATAACTTTTATTTTCCAGAATAGCATCGGACCAATAAAAATAGTTAAGGGTGGTATACAACTACAAGGTCAGGCTTATGTCGCTGATCACCTAATAACGTCATCAATAATGTCGAGGCTGGGGCAACCTATCACTATGAATTCTTATAGAAACTTCTCAGTCCATGTTGTAGATCCAGAAGAAAGAAGTCATGGAACACTTTTTATTAGTAAGTCCGAAGATATTAATATACTACCACATAAATAATATGACAACCGAAAGATCATTATTATATCGGAGAATATATATAAGAATTATGAAGCTAAAAAGTTGATTATAATATCTAATCACTATTTAAATTGGATCTGGGTTAGCCTTTATTAAATTATAAATTCGAGCAGACTATAGTGATCTGTCACAACTTAATTTCTTCCCAACTTTGTGTACATATATATTATTATTATTTTTAAAAAATCAGAAAGGATTTTTCATTCTACAAAACAATTAATGACATTTATGGTTTTAGAAAGAGATGCAATAAAATGTTCTGGAAAAGCGTTTGAAGTTACCGATGTTGGGGGTAAGAGTATATTCCGGGCATCTCGTGATGAGGTTACCATCAAAGCTGATACCCTGGTAGTGGATGGAGAAGGAGGAGTTTCGGTTCGCAGCGGAGTCCAAGTGCCAATTGTTAGAGCACCTCCTGGATTTGATCTTGAGTAAGTTATTTTTATAACGGTACAATTCTCAAATGTTATAGGTGTCTTTTTTTTTAATATGGTCAATTTGTATAATAATTATTATTACTTTACCTACTCTCTACCGTGAAAAGTTCTTTAATACTCTTGCTATTAATGTAATGGCCCTATAGGTACCGCTGCTGTTGAACGGCATGGCTCACTACATAAAATAGTTTGTTACATCAAAATTGCAAATTGTTGTATCGAAAACAGATGCTAAAACCATCAAGTGAGTCTTAGTCTGTGGTTTCACCGATCTTCAAGAGTCTATTGCATTGATTTTTTGTCGAGGTGGTAATCTTTTTTCAGGGTGACGTTACGAAACGAGCGTGGGAATTTAATAAAGCTTCGAGGATATTAAAGTAAATCATCTTTGTCGCCATCCCTCTCGTAACCGCATCAATTAGCCGGCATAATGGAAATCGGCATCAATCCGATCGACCCCATTTATGGGCTTTCTATATCTACTACCATTAGGTGGATACAACGCAATTTTATTTGTATTTTATCAAAGATGAATCTTGCCGCCTTGCCCCTTGCTCGGGGTATAATAGTCGTATATAAAGATTTGCTATAAAAAATATTAACCATTGCCATACCGTTTTTATTAATGTACGTTTTTTGACGGATAGTAATTAAGATATTACATTTCTTCTTACTGAAGCAAGTATAGTTTATATAGTCTATTCGTCAGTAAAAATATAATTGGGGACGGCCATTAAAATAAATCAAGTAGGTACTTACTTTCTTTGGATAATGAAATT
Source organism: Monopis laevigella (assembly GCA_947458855.1). Classification (NCBI taxonomy): domain Eukaryota; kingdom Metazoa; phylum Arthropoda; class Insecta; order Lepidoptera; family Tineidae; genus Monopis; species Monopis laevigella. The sequence continues at coordinate 19,844,366 of OX381578.1, forward strand.
GTGTAATAAATATTGTTTATTAAATTACCTATATATATATAAAAAATGGAATATTTTATAATAATAAGCATATTTTAATAATAATGAAATTAAAATTTTATAAAAAAAACTATTACTACAATGCTACAAATGTCACCACCATATTTTTCCCTAAGTCAACAGAAACAATTTATGATTTCTTTTTCCTACAGAGAGAAAAACAAAGTTGCCAGACGAAAGTGAATAATAATATTTTTATCTCGGACAGATTGGAGTCGCAAACAAGAAGCTTAGACCTGAGAGCACCACAATCGATATTAGTCGAATCGAGAGCCGGGAGCATCGATATCACTTCCCATAAAAATATTAAACTGGACTCTATCGCTGGAGCGGTAAGATACAATTATTATACTCATAGTCGAGCAACTAAATGTAAAGCATTACTACTGCTGCATATATAATTATTAGATAAATCTGGATTCTAGGGGTATAATACTAGAATGAAATGAAATTGTTTAAAAATAATACTCATGTGGGGTATTAAAAGAAAGCTTAACTTTGTTTTTTTTTTTAAATATAATTCGGCTTCTACGGTATGGTGATATTTTTTTTTAGTGGAACGGAAGGCTCTATAAAATTACTCGTAAAATGGCCAATTTTTAACTAATTTATATTTGTTTTACTTTTATTCATGTTTACGTACACCAAACCTTATGGTCAGCGCATGCAAATAAAGCAGTTCTTGTACGAATTGATTCACAGATATTGAGATTTCAAACTGAAAACTTATATTAATCAAAATATAGGTAATACAGACCAAATAATAGCATAATACAGACCTAAAATATTTTTCAATTGTTTCAGATAAAAATGGATGCACCTAATATTATTTTAAAAAACTTAAAGCAGGGCGTACCAACTAATAAAGCATCTAGAAACTCTCGCGGTGTAAAACAACGAGTCTATCAGATGTGCGCCTGCGCTTCTGGAAAACTGTTTTTGGCAGCACCTGAAGCACTTTGTGCTGCTCATGCAGACGATAAAGAACTCTGTCGATGATATTTTATTTATCTTTTTCTTTACCATTATATTTATCACTTGCCGAATGACAAATCCTTGGCTGGCAATAGGGGATTTTGGCTCTATTAATTATTCGGGTCCCACAATCTATAGTGTCAGTCAATTAGTTTTAGTTACACAGCATGTGGTTAATCCACAGTCTATTTGTAAACCTATAACATTTATGCCACTATTTTATAAATAAATTTATATTAAATTTTTAAAGATAAAAATGCAATGAAAAAATTCCTGGTGGCGGGACTCGAACCCACGAACCTCGCTATCGCGGCAAGGCGCTCAACCGCTGAGCCAACCAGGTTCCAGTCAGCCCTCACGAATTTTGTCATTGCTTGATATCTACTTATACACAGACGCCCTCTATTAGCTTTCTTCTAATAACTCTTATACGAGTGACGTTAGAAGTCCTAGTATCTAATACTAGATGGCAGAGGAGTCTGTTTTTTGTTTTTACTTTTTTCAGTATTTTATATTTATGCATTTTTTTATAAATTCCTTTATAGGATAATCTTATATTAAATTTTTAAAGATAAAAATGCAATGAAAAAATTCCTGGTGGCGGGACTCGAACCCACGAACCTCGCTATCGCGGCAAGGCGCTCAACCGCTGAGCCAACCAGGTTCCAGTCAGCCCTCACGTATTAGATACTAGGACTTCTAACGTCACTCGTATAAGAGTTATTAGAAGAAAGCTAATAGAGGGCGTCTGTGTATAAGTAGATATCAAGCAATGACAAAATTCGTGAGGGCTGACTGGAACCTGAGTGTCGATTACGAGTTACTTGAACGGTGAGCGTGCGTCGAACGTCGACAAGATTTGCGTGGACATTTGTATGGGATGACATTAGTGACCGTTCACGACGTATTACGAGTGCAAAGATAACCAAACAATATTTGCGTGAGCGTGCGCTCGACGATTTTCTTGTTTTATCTATGGTTCGCGACAAAGATTTGTATGAAAATGTAATTACGAGTGCCATTTTGACATTGCGGAGCGTACGCCCATCGCGCGATCGCACGATTTTCTTGCTGGCGCGCTGACGTCGAGAAATACTTGCCGTGCTATCAAGTGTGTCTTTTAAATTTAATTATTTTTGTGTTATTATGACTAACTTTTGACTAAAAAGAGTTTTGTTGTTAGTTCTTAAATTTATTCAGTGCTTTTTATTAAATAATATAGTATAATTCTCATTTAAAAGTAATGTTTGAAGCCGTCATGTGTACATCCAATCAACCGGTTAAATCTCTCTTAAATCACCACAATTTACTTATTTGTATTTTAGGATGTAATTTTTAGCTTATAATTTATATTAAGCAATAGAACAATACCACAGATGTGATAATAGTTACTACATAAGCCAAGACATAAAATCTAATAAAATGACCGTTCTCTTGTAAGAGAAAGAGCCTTGGATAAAATATATAAAATTATTAACTGCCGAAATCTAATTAATGATAATATAGAACAATGGTATTTTTACAGAAAACATTAAACTCAATAAATATAAAGATGGTAAGTTATGTACAACTAAAGTAATAATGGTGTGATAAATTCTTTACAGATATGTCACAGTAACTTAAGGCTATTAAAAGTTAATGGCAAATTTAGTGGTGCAAACCATGATGCACATATCTGATGGCTTAGTGCAATAATTAATTAAGTATATGAAAAATTTACATATAATTACTATTTCGTGGAAACATGATTATTTGGTAAGTTTTATTTTTTTTAAAGTTTATACATTCTTATTTAAAACCTATAAGATCTTATCCTACCTTATTAATTATCACACTAATGCCTGCCACTTCTAAGAATTGTGTAAACCAAACCCTTATTACCCCACAGTATTCAATGGTTTATGTTTATAAACTCAATAAATAACATTCACTTACATTGAGTTATCACAACAATAATAGTACAAAGATTACCTACAACCAATATGCCTCAGTGCACCCATCACCTTTAGGGTTGTATATGGAGGTTGTGGATTTGATTTCCCCACCCAAGTCAAAAAAATATCAGTATGGTTTTCTGTAGTTTTCATGGTCTGGGTGTTTATTGTACACAAAGTACGGCCTAGAGCTTAGTTTGTGACCAAACCAATATGTGTTATATATTGTCCTAATATAAAAACAGTCCTCACTACATAAAAATTTTAAACAGAATTACATAGCAATTGACCACCTCATAAACTAGTTTTCATAGTACTAATGGTGTTATAAATTCTTAACAGATAGTGGCAGTAACATAAAGATATTAAATGTTAATGGGAAATTTAGTGGTGCAAACCATAAAGCACATATCTGGCGGCTTAGTGCAATAAATAAATATATTAAACATTTACATAGAAATTGGGAAACCATATGGTTATTATTTGGTGGGTTTTTTTTAAAAGTTTATATATTCTTATTTAAAACCTATAGGATTTTATCCATATACCGTATTAATTATAACACTGATACCTGCCCCCTTCTAAGAATTGTGTAAACCTAACCCTTATTACCCCACTGTGATTTAAGAACAATTATAAAATCAATAAAAAACATTCACTTTCATTTAGCTAACATAACAATAAGATTACAAACAATTCTGCCTCCATAGACTAGTGGTTGCACCTTTGGCTTGTATCCAGAGGTTGTGGGTTAGTTTCCCACCCGTGGCAAAAAAATATTAGTCCTTTCTGTACAGTTTGTAATGGTCTGGGTGTTAATAAAATATAATATGTATGATAGTGTTGTTTCTGGTACACATAGTGGGTACACCTTAGAGCTTAGTTTGTGACCAGCGCAATATGTGCAAATTGTCCTACATATTAAATTATATATTATTTAGGATATATATGTATTAATTTTATTTAATATTATAGGATTATACTATTATTGTATAATATATCATTGTAAAGATAACCCAAGCTACACTTCTCTAGTCACTTGCAAAATTTACAGCTTATAGGTAGCTTCAATTCCCCAAACATGATATTTTTTTTATTTTTTTTCAGGACCGCATACACTCTGAGACCTTGATAGCTTACTCTGATTCTAGATGCATCAGAGGGTTCAAAAATACTATCAAGATGTTTTGGACTACTCGAAAATAGATACTTATTAAAACACATTGATATGGAAAACCAGTGGTCTTGTTAGAGCAAATATAACAAGAAATTATATTTAGTTTAATATTCTAAATATAGAAAACCAGCAGACAACTGATACAATTTCTGGAGACTTAAAGTGCTCATATGTTAGAGCAAATATAATGAATTATTTTTAATATAATATTCTAAATTATAAATATATAGGTACATACATATATATACTTATAGTGTTTTATTTAAGTTGGCCTTGCCTTTCAGCTGACTGTAGGTCAGTAATCATCAATCCACTTAGCCGCTTGCTAATTATTGATAATTAAAACGACTATTTTGGTGTACTTTACACTCAACCACTACATGTACCTATGTTAAAATAGTTGCTGCGGCTACAAATAAGCAAGCAATTAAGTTGCTTGATTGATAGTATACCATCAGTGCCCCTAGTGTGAGTTTTCTAACTATAACTTTGCGTTTGAGTTAACTAAAATTTGTATGGGAAATGGTTCAGCGCTCCAAGCGGAAATTTTGAGAACTAGAAATGCGGTCGTGTGATTGGTCAAAATGTTAACGCGGTAGTATAGTTAACGCGAAAGTAAACGTTAAAAAACTCACACTAGGCCTACTGGTCTGTATTATAGACTAGGTTTTTTTTTACTAGAGCATGGCATGTGACTCGTTATCCGTATATCTGATGGTAAGCGGTATGTAGAGTCCAAGATATAAACTGTATCTGAAAAATATTGTTATTTATATGATACTTTTATTTAGCCTCAATACCCACCTTGCTATTGTGCATATCAACTTGAGAACCGGTTTATAGGTTAGGTTATTGAGTATATACACCGCAATGAGCTGGCCAATTGATAACTGTTGTTTCAGAAAACCTATGGTTCAGCTAAATTTAGGTCCACGTTTACAACCTATTTACCTACTGTTACAAACCATTTCAGTAAACTATTTGGTAACAAATACCATCCCAAAACTTCTTGAACCAAAGTCTAAAGCTGGATACCTTAGTTGTAAGAAACTATTATGTACCTATTGTTAAAGTCGTATGCTCTTAAATACACTCCAGTTGCTATTGCTGTCAAACCATTATTTGGCATAGAATTAAAATTATATTTTTGTGGTCATTGTATTTATCGAACTTTCTGTTGCGGACAATTTAAAATATATAATATACCTAAATGATTCAAAAGTATTAATTAATTTGATTACACCTGTTTTTTTTCACATACAATTTTACCAACATAACATATCCTAATGATGTTCCGGTATTAGTCTGTGGGTTCACCGGTTTTTCAGAGACTACTGCATTGATTTCTTGTCGAGGGGGTCTCTTCTCATGGTGCGATTGCCGGTTACGAAACGGGCGAGATTGATTTGAAGATGAAGCAGCGAGGTCATTAAAATAGGCTCGTAATGCAAATACGTCCATGTCGCCCCCATTTCGTAATCCCATCATTTAGCCGGCATAGTGGGAGCGATCAATATGGTTTAACAACAATATATTGATCGACCACACTTATGGACTTAACATCAGGTCTGCTTAACTTCAGGTAGATACAAAGCCACATGTCGTGCTATATTAAAAAAGTAAAAGTAGGTAACCAGCAGCCAAGTTGATAACGTGAAAGTATGTTTGTATGGGCATTAACACTGGAACCTTAAGGCACTGTCTATACTAATATTATAAATGCGTCTGTGTTTTACGCTATCACGTCTAAACTGAACCAATTTAAATAAAATTTGGTACAGAGACAGTCTAGAGCCTGAGAAAGGACATACGTAATTTCATGCAATAATCGTCTAGCCTATGGGTTCACCGGTTTTCCGGGATAGTCTCCTTTCATGGTACGGTTACGAAACGGGCGATTGTATTGACGATTAAACCGCGGATATTAAAATAGACTTGTAATGCCAATACGTCCATGTCGCGATCATTTCGTAACCGCATCATTTGGCCGGCATAGTGGGACAAAAATGTATTGATCAACCCCATTCGTGGAATTTGTAAGTCTGCTTAACATCAGGTAGATAAAAAAGCACATGCCGTGTTTCATTAAAAACATTGCAACAGACAGACACCTACGCATTCTACCAGTCAAACATTTGGGACAAAGCAGTGAATAGATGCAATAACTAAGAAACTTCTTCATCCAATATATATATATTTATTAAATGACACAATGAAACAACATAATTTACAATCATATAATAAACTCCAATAGTTAAGTATATAAAACAGCACATTTAATTAATTACAGTATTATAACTGAGTTTTATGACATTAACTCTACAATATAACAATCCAATGAGTTTTTAATTAAAAAATTTATGTACATTTGTTTGACAACACCACTATAGTGCCTCGGAGAGCACGTTAAGCTATCGGTCCCGGTTTCACTATACCAACTTGTGAAACTGTTTATAGATGGGTTATTGAGTCTATTCAAAACATCGCAACGAGCTAGCCACTTGTTCGGTGTAGACTCATACTATCGGCTACGACGAGGTGGGATTAAAACCCCTCCGCTGGGTACCCTGGGGCCGTCTAGGCGGTCTTGGGCGCCGTAAGGCACTCGTGATGATACATACATACATATAACAATCCAAATCTTTATATATATTTATTAAATGACACAATGAAACAACATAATTTACAATCATATAATAAACTCCAATAGTTAAGTATATAAAACAGCACATTTAATTAATTACAGTATTATAACTGAGTTTTATGACATTAACTCTACAATATAACAATCCAATGAGTTTTTAATTAAAAAAATTATGTACATTTGTTTGACAACACCACTATAGTGCCTCGGAGAGCACGTTAAGCTATCGGTCCCGGTTTCACTATACCAACTTGTGAAACTGTTTATAGATGGGTTATTGAGTCTATTCAAAACATCGCAACGAGCTAGCCACTTGTTCGGTGTAGACTCATACTATCGGCTACGACGAGGTGGGATTAAAACCCCTCCGCTGGGTACCCTGGGGCCGTCTAGGCGGTCTTGGGCGCCGTAAGGCACTCGTGATGATACATACATACATATAACAATCCAAATCTTTATTAGATAACGTAGTCGATGAAACTAGATTATTAAAATTCAGTTAATAAGATTACTTCTCCAGTAATAAAATCCAAATAGTTACAAAGCACAGTCAATCAAACCATTATTTATTACAAAATAAGTTAATGAGACTTCTTCTTTAGTATAAAAACTAAATATTTAACAAATACGTATATCTAAATATATAATAATATACATGGTGGCCGAGTTGGTTAGACCGTGGACTTAAAAACACTTTTCAGTTCGAATTCCGGTGTGTACCAATGAGTTTTTTAATTAAAAAAAATATGTACATTTGTTTGACAACACCACTATAGTGCTTCGGAGAGCACGTTAAGCTGTCGGTCCCGGTTTCACTATACCAACTTGTGAAACTGTTTATAGATAGATGGGTATATTGAGTCTATTCAAAAACATCGCGACGAGCTAGCAACTTGTTCGGTGTAGACTCACACCGTCGGCTACGACGGGGTGGGATTAAAAGCTCGCCTTTGGGTACTCTGGGGCCGTCTAGGCGGTCTCGGGCGCCGTAACGCACCCGTGATGATATGTATGTATGTATTAACAAATAACACAGTCAATAATACTGGATTATTACAACTCAGCTAATAATCATCACTTCATCAATATAAAAATCAGTATATTTATAAAATCAATGAAAATCTTTGTTAATAAAATTGAATTTCCAATATAAACAAATAATATAATTATAACAAAGAGCACAGTCAATGAAACTATATTATTACAAACCAGTTATTAAGATTTCCAGTGTAAATCTGAATTCTTAAAAAATAACACAGTCAATTAATTAAGTTACAACTTTTGTTACACATATAATGATATGGAAAAATATATGTTGTTAAACAGTAAGATATTACTTACAGTATTGATGAAGTCAAATGAAGTGCATTTTTTTGCCAAATATTGCATTCATAATATGAGAAGTATATTTGTATGGCAGCACTGTCGACTGGAGAAACCTTAATGGGATTGCTTCTTGAATATAAAATGTAAATATTTGAAAGAAAAGAAAGAAATACTTTATTTATACATCAAACAATGCTTATATAAGTAGGTACAAATTACTCGGTCAATGAAACTACATTATTACTTGGTTATAATATCCTTTGGCGTTGTATCTGGAGGGTGTGGGTTCGATTCCCACCCAAGGCAAAAAAATATTAGTATGTTTTTTTCTGTACAGTTTGTCATGGTCTCGGTGTATATAAAATATAATATGTATTATATCATTGCTTCTGATACACATAGTACAAGCCTAGAGCTTAGTTTGTGACCAGAGCAATATGAGTAATATGTCCAGATATTATTATTATAACAACTCAATTAAGCTTCTCCAGTCCAATTCCATCTTATTACAACTGAGTTTATGAGATTACCTCTCCAATATAACAATCCCAATATTTATTAAATAACAGTCAATGAAACTAGATTATTCCAATTCATTTAATAACATTACTTCTCCAGTAATAAAATCCAAATGAAACTATTATTTATTACAAAATAAGTTAATAAGATTACTTCTTTAGTATAAAATTTAAATATTTAATAAATAACACAGTCAATAAAACTAGATTATTACAACTCAGGTAATAAGATCACTTCTCCAATATAGAATCTTTACATTTATAAAATAACAGACATCAATGAAAAACTTTGTTAATAACATTGAATTTCAAAAATATATATATATATATATAATATAACAAATAGCACAGTCAATGACAAGTTTCATTGCCAATACTCAGTTACTTAGCAGTTACCAGTTACTCAGTCAATGAAATTACATTATTACTACTGAAATAATGAGATTACTTCTGCAGTCCAGTCCCATCTTCCTCCTTCTCCTCCCATCCTTCTCTCCCCTAATCGCAAATAGTTTTTTCATGCTTGTAGTTGGCGTCGCATAAGGGTCTCCATGACTAAAATTGAAAGATACATACATATAATTAAAAATATGAATTATGATTAAGTTATAAATACCACTTTGTGGACATAGCATAGCATGATTGCAATGTGAAAGGTATATTGAGTACATGTAATACACTGAGTATAACTGATGCATCGCTATGTCGATAAATCATACTATTCTTTAAAAAAATGGCCAAGTGTATTTTACCATAATAATACCTACGCTTCAAGGTTCAGTACAACAAGAAAAAGTTTTTTAGTAAATAACTAAAAAATAAAATCCAAAAATAATATGATAATACCCAAAGACCTAGATATACAAATCTTTAATATTTAAATACAATTGAGTTGATATTCTAAAATAACAATAAAAATATGTGGATAAAGTAAAAACACATTCAAACATTTGAAATTTAATTATCTTGAATGATGACAGAGATAATAATTTCTTTTTAAGAACAAAATTTTGCCCTTTAGAAGCATTTATTTTCAAAAATGATACTTCAAGATTAAGAGTCATAAAATCTCAATATAACATAGTAAAATCTTGGCACAATATAATCCACCAAGAGTTTAAATTTCTTCAAAATTTTAAAAAATCTACCACAATTGGTTTTTGAGATATCTGGACTCCCAGAGTTACTATATATATGTATTGTTTTTGTACTTACCATTCCATCAATATTGCATACTGTGCTGCAGATGTCATTGTTTTGTTTGCTAAAAAAAAGAATACTATCAGTAAAACCCACAAAAAATAACTATTTTACTAATTAGGTGTTTATTACATCATTTTGGTCTTTTAACATCCATCCAACCATTACATGAATAGAAAAATTAAGTAGTGAAGTTGGAAAGTTTGAGTAAAAAATAATAGGTACTTTTTTTTTCTCACAGCACCTGCTTGACGATCAAACAACAGATTAAGAGAGGATATCATAAAATCTCAATATAACATAGTAAAATCTTGGTACAATATAATCATTTTATTAAGGTTTAATAAAATGTATCAAACAGCGGCTTTATAAGGAATAAAGGAATGTTGATTTTACAATAATTTAGAGAAATTATTTATGGTTTGTCTGTTATATAATAAAATATAAAATAAACTTTAATTGAAACAAGTACCCCAGTAGCTGTTGTCGCAGAAGGTGTAAAAAGTGAGCATATATGTTTCTCTGGGATAAAGCTGTCTTTATTTTGGGCAATCCTGAAGCTTACTTTTCTAGGTGCAGGAGTTAACTATAGTGATAGTTCAAGATTTATATAGGGTGATGTAGTAAAAGATTGCTTATGTGGTAATAAATATGCCTTGTCCTTGGTGCAGAATAATATACATTATTGTTATACTTGAGAAATTGCTTATGATCCAACGACCTTAACCATGCAGAGCGACTGCGTGAATTAAAAAATATTTAGCATGCTTCTTCTTTTTACACTGTGCTTAATTGTAAAATTGTATTATTGGAGTGGTGACGCTGAAATTTTCAGTCTACGTATATCACAATTACTACTTATGTTTCGAGGCCACAAGTCGTTACTCACTTAGCAAATATAAGGCATTTTTATTATAACAAAAGTTGGAATATATCATTCTTCTTAAATAATAGATTAAAGTCATTAATACCTAGATATTAATTATTTAAGAGTTGATAATAGAAAACGAGTCAATATATTGTATTTTTATAAATTAAACTAATTTTACTTACCATTTATATATTTATCACTAATACAAAATTAACTCCGATTCTTCTTCTTCTTCTTCTTTTATTTGTGGCCTCTACGCCATATAGGCGTAATTTTGCCAATATCAAGTGGGGTGTTTGCGGGTAGATTTATAAAGCGGAGAAAGTAAAAGTGGGATAATAGGATAGAAAGGAATAGGGATGGGACTAGGGTAGAAAAGGGAATGGCGACATGACCGTATGAAAGCATACGGTATAGTCTTGCCAATATCAAGTGAAGGAGGAAAAATAAATCGACAGTAAAATGGGTACCGCCACTTTACTGAAGATTGTGGGATTATTTGAGATAACACAAACACCGAGATCACTGCGTAAATGCTACACTTCTCACACTTAATATTACTATACGAATGCTTATTCTACAAAATTAGTACACTTTTGCACAATAATATTCAATAAAATTAAATTTGAAAAATATAATATAAACACGCGTCTACCGTGTTCGGGCTACCCTCAAAGAATCAACTCCGATTATTTTTACATCAATTATATTACTATTTTAATGTAAATAACTTAAAAAATCACAAACATAACCTAATACCAACAAACAAGATTTGTTTTGTTATTGTTTGTTACCAACATAAAAGTGAAAAAAAACGTCACTTCTATAACGTTTTGTTTATGGCTGACGGTGAGCGGACGGTCAAACGGTAACGATGGATAAATAATCTCGTAATAGCAGTAGACGTTGGACAAGAAAGTCGGAGCGCACGCCGGTCGTGACCGTTTCTTGCTGAACGTTAAAATCTCGTAATCGAGCCTCTGGTTGGCTCAGCGGTTGAGCGCCTTGCCGCGATAGCGAGGTTCGTGGGTTCGAGTCCCGCCACCAGGAATTTTTTCATTGCATTTTTATCTTTAAAAATTTAATATAAGATTATCCTATAAAGGAATTTATAAAAAAATGCATAAATATAAATAAATTTATTAACAGATGTAACAGGCAGCCAAAATACGTTAACACTGGACTGTACGATAATGGAGTACAAAAACTATTTAAACCTTTTACCTACCTCTGGCGTGTAAAATAGAGATGCAGTTATAATTATATATAGAGAGAGAGAGTTTTCCGGCTCATTTATATATACTTAATTAAAATAGAGTTAGAAATATATAATAATTTGTAAGTTATGTATATAAATTACAATTTATGTTTTAAAAGTTTCATTTAATTATAGACTGAATTAATTAATCATAGGTAACACTAACAAATAGGTAAAATTTTTAACATTTACTGATAAATATTATTTATTAAAAGACGGTTACTCAAAAATTACCTCAATGTAACTATAATAATTGGGGTAAAAAAACAGCCCAAAATTAACTAATCCAAATATTTTTTTTTAGGTTTTTACTAAACATTTTTATTTGCATTTATAATCTAAAACTAAAATATACTTACATCTAGTTTAAAGTACAAAGTCTTATGAAAAAATAAATGTGCCAATATAATATATAGTATTAGGTATTATGTACTAAGTGTAAGATTTATAAAGATAAAAGTAAATGAAGCAATATAAAAATGCAAGCTATTTGCGATCATAGTCTATGTTCCGCATACAGAAGGTGAAACTATCTCTCGGTTCCACGAGAACTGATCTAAAGTCACGTTAACAGATTATAACAGATAATCCAGAGGTGATCTACCATGGGTTTGCGCATGACTAAACGCCGGTTTAGTACCACGATATATCGCTTTGTTCACAAAAAATTCCAAATAAAAGTTAAATTATTTTTTTACATTGTTTACTATAGACAATTAGCGACATCATTCTAATCATAATTGTTACGTATAACGGAGTACGTTTAGATGCGGTGGGGTGGTATCACTATTAGTTCTCCTCGAATGGACTTTAATAAATGTTTGTCCTAGAATTAAAATTATATTTTTCTTACCCCCAGTTTCTAGAATGTTGATAGCATTTTATGATTACAAAATTACCGAACAAAGCACACGATTGGTGAAAAATAGATGTGACGTGATATTCTACCAATCATGTGTCTCAAATTGAACGAATTTGATTAATTAATATTTTTTATCGTCGTTCGTGGTTAGAAACTGCGTTAATCTAATAGATTAAAAATAACATTTACTTATTTATAATTTAAATAAAACAGTTATTTGTTACTCACTTACTTATGTTTATTTGTATATATTATTACAAAATTATTAGGTATCAAAAAGCGAGAGTTTTTACATGCAATTACATATGTAGTGTAAACCCGACTGATAGAGTATTCTATACCTCACTATTTCACCGTACGCCATACCGTACAACTAAGTCCGTACTATTAAAATTATAATGTATTCACAAATTTTATTTCTAAAAAAACAATTAATATCGAGTATGTAAATGATATTATTACATTATAATTAAGTACTAATAGAGTTCCAATCCGAACAACTAGTTGTACGGTTTGGGTCTACGATGTGACAACCGTTACTGGTTCTAGTTTGCTCTTTGTATATTTCGTAATTTTTATATATGTTGTATACGTGTGTGTTATAAGTGAAAGTTTATATTATTTTATAAGGCGGACAGCCAAGTTTTTCGAAACTAAGGTAGTTTAATGGGGCCATAGATATAGCTGTAGGTAAAGTAAATACCAACAATATTTCGACAAATGAGCAGAGAAAATAAATGTAGAAACCATCCTTTGTTTCTAAAATCGGTTTTTAAAACATTTTATTAATTATATACCTATACATCATGGGTGCCTTACGGCGCCCGAGATCGCCCAGGGTAACCAGCGGAGGGGTTTTAATCCCACCTCGTCGTAGCCGATGTTATGAGTCTACACCGAACAAGTGGCTAGCTCGTCGCGATGTTTTGAATAGACTCAATAACCCATCTATAAACAGTTTCACAAGTTGGTATAGTGAAACCGGGACCGACAGCTTAACGTGCTCTCCGAGGCACTATAGTGTTGTTGTCAAACAAATGTACTTTTTTTTTTAATAAAAAATTAATTGGTTTACACCGTATTAATTATATATACCTATATATTTATTATATTATATGGCCACGGTACATTCCTGGATAAACCCATATTATGAAGATCTTAAACCCAGTAAAGGGTAGGGAATATCACTTCCTTTCTGGAATTCTGTTCAAATTCGGTTGGCCTTTACTATACTTTACTTTATCATCAACTGGCATACTCATTAGTACAATTATACTATTTATATCAGTTTGCAATTTATTAGAATATTAGTTATATATATTGTAACTGATATATGTTCTTACAATTTAATATGTTATATAGGTACTATTTACGTCAATAGATAACGTACTTATATATAAAAAATAATTTCCAAATTCCTAGTAAAGGTGGTAAAATATTATTAAACTAATGTTTATTTGTATGCATTTATTTATTATTTGAAATGTTTTCATTAGTTATAATTATAGAGATTAATATATGCACTATTTTTTATAAAACAAATAAATTTTATCAAAAATATATTTAGCTTTTCTTTTATTAATGAAATCTGACACTGAGACCGCCTACACGGCCCCAGGGTACCCAGCGGAGGGGTTTTTAAAAACCCCTCCGGTATGAGTCTACACCGAACGCTAGCTCGTCGCGGTATTTTGAATAGACTCAATAACCCATCTATAAACATTTTCACAAGTTGGTATTGTGAAACCGGGACCGACAGCTTAACGTGCTCTCCGAGGCACAATAGTGGTGTTTCGAAACAAATGTACGTAATTTTTTTAATTAAAAACTCATTGGTACACACCGGAATTCTAACCAGGGACCTAAGTGTTTTTAAGTCCAAGGTCTAACTCGGCCACCACGTATTAATAAAATATGTATATGGGTGTTTATAAAATATAATATATATTAATATCGTTGTGTCTGGTAGACATAGTACACGCCTAGAGCTTTATAGTTGGTGGCCGGGCAATATGCGTGTAATGTCCTTCATGTTCTGCTTATGTCTAAAGGTCTAAACAACTTGTAGCATACAAAATAAACCTATATTTTTTTCAAAATAATAACATTCTTCAAATAATACTGTGAGAAATCTTCAAAAATACGTGCGAAAATACTCGTAGAAAATAACTTATTTTATTTGTTTGCGTTTCCCTTTTTGTAGCACAAAGAGCCGAACTCTTACTTTTATTCGAGTAAACTTTTTCGTTACGACACTATAAACAAATACAATCAACTTACAAATATTTGTTCAATATATAACCAATTGATTTCATAAACACCCCTTTTATATTTATGTTGTTATGAAAAAAAAATGGGACCATTTTTTCAAAAATGAGTAGAATACATACATATGCAAAAACCGTTAAACCGAAACCATACTACGTTAGTCATATTTTAGTTTTAGTTTGTGGGTTTTCATGAAGCTACTGCATCTATTTCTTGTCTAGGTCGTATATAGTCTTATTTAAAGATGTAGTTACAAAACAGGCAGATTTGACGATAAAGCGAGGATATTAATGCAAGTTTGTCATAGTCACCGCCCATTTTGTAACCGCATCTAAATTATGCCAGTCTAGTTACCAACTCTGACTGTAGTTACAACAATAATGTAGTGATATTTATGGGCTTCGTACGTCTGCTAACCATCAGGTAGAAACAAAGTCGAATGCCGTATTCCAATAAATAAATGTTAATTTTTAAAACTTAATATTTTTTCAACAATCATCCGTAGACTTGTATAGCAGATAATAATTGGCAGGTCAATGGAATCAGCTAACCACCTAGTCTTGCACTAGTTGATTACGTAGCATGCGTTCGATTCGGTTTCGGTAGTATATTTTCATATTAAGATTTCCATACCCCAGCGCGTTAAATTTCTAAAACTGTATCGAGCTAATAAAAAATATTCGTCGTTCTTTTGTTAATGAATAACAGCCTAACAAAACGCACTCTAAGACCTCGTTATTAAAATCTTTATTTTTACTATTCATAAATATCTGTAAAGATTTAAATAAAATAAATAATTTTGATTTTGACTAGTGGTTGCGCATTTGGAGTTGTATTTAGAGGTCGTGGGTTTGATTCCCACCCATGGCAAAATATATTACGTTTTTTGAAAACAGTTTGCCATGGTCTGGGTGTTTGTTTATAAAATATAATATATATTAGTATTATGTACACATAGTACAAGCCTAGAGCTTAGTTTGTGACCAGGACAATATGTGTGAAAAGCTCTACATACTCGTATTATCGTTATTTTTATACATTTACTTTATATAAGATAATATAAACCTGCTCCATTTTTACTATAGGCAACCCTTCAAAACTTTCAGTAATATCAGCCTAATCTTTCTTTAGTTCTTACCCCTAAGGGTCAGCGGAGATCTTTACGACATGTCCCGTGCCTAGTGGACCACTTGCCTTATCAAACTAAAGTCCAATTCAGCCGTCCGTCTGAAAATTGCCTATTTCCACATCTAGTAAATTTGTATTTCTGATTATAAAGCGATTGTTCTTACATAGCTGATGGTATCAGACCTTTATAAAACTTTTAATGTAAAGCTGTTTTAGAATTTGGAATATATTTTGTTGTGCCTGTAATATATTATATGGAATCTGGTGTTACGAAAATTACATTATGATTAGGATGACCTACTGTGTAGCTTTAAGAAACTCTATTATCTATACATAATAATGAAATTGTAAATGAAAAATAATCTCTACATCATTGACGTTATCTATGCTGTACATTGCTCTGTTTTTTTTAATTGCTGGGATAGACTCTAAATAAGCAATAAAATAATAAACTATCATTTCTAGAATTCGTGTCTGTCTGTTTCTTTGTTTGTCGGGTCATCACATAAAACTACTGAATCGATTTATATGCGTTTTTTTTTTTGTTGAATAGTTATTTTTTGTTGAATAGGACCTATATATTTTCAGATATACAGGTTGTTTATGTTTTAAGAATCTTTTAGGTGTTTTTAAATACACTGCATTAACATATTTTCGATTTATTTTTTATTTTATGAGAAAAAAAAAAAAATTTTTTTTGTTTGTATATAGTTGTCTTCTTTTTGGCAACTTTAGTAATTGGTAGGTAAGTAATACTTACTAAAATCCTAAAGTATATAAATACATATAAATCGAGGTTATATATACATTACGAAGCGCGGGCATTGTAGCCATGGTCAACATGTTTACTTTACCTTAGTCTATTAAAAAACAATATCAAATCCAGCGCCCTTAATTGATTGTCTCAGTGAATTAGGTAATGCTGTTCATTGAATATTTTATTTTTTAGTTTATTTTATTTTTATTCTTTTTTATTTATTTTTAGGTAATATGTGCTTTGTTGTTGTTAGGTTGCTGTGCGTCTAATAAAGTATTTCTTTCTTCTTTCTTTCTTTCAAATTGTTTTTTTTTTGTTGTAAAACAAACACGCTTACGAAGTTGCAGGCGCCAGCTAGTTAATAATATATGAAGTTTTTTTTTTTATCATGATTAAATAGTTTGTATACACTTAAAAAAATAAACATAGACATCATCATATTCTACAATGTTTTCTAAAAGGTTTCGTATTTTTAAAAAGTACATAAATTTCTTCTATTTTTAGTTAGTGGTCTAACAAATTAGAATATTAGAAAATCAAACATAGGTATTGACAATCACGAATAAAACATAAGTACACGAAAATTAGCCACCAAAATCACCCAAGTAAACTAAGCTGCAACCCTCTCTGAATTTGAAAAGAAAAACTTTTTAAAACGATAAAAAGCAATTGGAATTAAGTAAAAGTGGCCATGAAGGGAAGACGGGGCGGACTGGAGTTGACGTCGTGGTCACATTATGCAGATGAGGGTCGCAGGTGTGGGTTATGTCCTCTCCCGGCAGACTGTATAAAAACTTGGATGAGCCAAAATATCCGCCAACTATTCTGATGTGCTCCAACTTTGTTGTTTACTCAAAAACAATACGCTTGATTAAACGTAAAATATAAACTCTTTAGTGTAAAAAAAATACATTTTAAAAGGTGCACTGTAAAAAACAACCTGAGTCTTAGGACAAATCTGTTTATGTAAAACTGTTTAGTAGACAATACTGTTACCCAACAATAATACCTATCATTTATTTTGTATGGTCTCTGGATACCTACCCAGCGGAAGGATCCCAACTCGCCGTAGCCAATGGTCTACCTACACCGAACAAGTTGCTAGGTCGTCGTAGTAAGAAAGATTCAAAAACCCATCTTTTATAAATGACTATTTGGTATAGTGAAACTAGGACCGGCAGTTTAACGTGGTCTCTGAAGCACTGTAGTGGTACTGTATGTCATTCGTGCACACTGAGGCGAGAAGCGGGAGCGGGGGCCTCTAAAAACTACTGTAGTGTTGCCACCAAGTATATAATGTATACTCGTATAAATATCCAGAAGATTTAGAGCATTTAACTAAGTATGGAGGGTAATAAATAAAATATATACGTAGGCATTTAACCCTATTCCAACTTGTACATATTGCAATATTAATATACCTACCTCCCTAACTATTTAAATATCCATGCAATAGCGATGACAAATATGCCAGTTAACACCACCTGCTCCTATTACCTGCGTACAACTACGTTCTGTTTTAACTTGCATCACATGTTTTATAACGGAGACATTAACTACAAAATATGATTAAACATTATTTAACAACTACTGTAATAGTGTATACATGGTGACTTTGGACTACTATGAAGTCCTACTGATCAAATCGAACAACTTATGGAACCAGGTGTCGCAAATGAAAAAATATTTCGCTTCACCATACAAATTAACAAACAATTTTTAAGGCAACCCAAAGTACAACCTTTCAAGTTCACCCTTTATAACTACTGCTTAGAAAGTAATTTAGACAAATACACAATTAGCGAGAAAATAGTCTTAGACTTTACGCCCTAGTGAATATTTTGTAACTGTTGATTTATTTATTTTTATATGTGGAACATTTAATTTTTTATTTTTCAAAAACCCATGTTTTTTTAATATATTTTTTTAGGTTAGTAAATGTATTTATTACCTTTTGCGCCCGATACCGCTCTGATTTATTGCCACCTCGTCGTAGCCGATGGTGTTCTGAGCCTGCACCGAATAAGTTCAAGTTGAGCTTGTATAGATTATAAACAGTTACAAGTTAGTATAGTGAAAATGGAATCAATATCTTAACGTGCTCTCCGAGGCACTGTAATAAAATTATTAAAAAGTTTTGAGTTTTAACGAGTACTATATTTTTTTTTATGTATGAGCAAGCAAACTTCGTACTACCTCAGAATCAATAAACGTTGCATTGTATGTATGTATGTACACCTTTTTGGGAATTTTTTATCTCTAGACTACAAAAAATGCACACATTTTTTTATTATTAAATAGCACTATAGCACTGCTACGAAATTACTACGAGACTACAACGAACTTACTACGTTAATTTTTGTCTTATATTCATTCATGCCTTGGGCATTAAGTTATTTAGTAATAATTAGTATTTATTTAGTAATAATTAGTAGTTTATTAGTATTAATTAGTCATTGTATTTATTAATCTTTCTGTGTTAGGTATTTTTTTTTTCGAAATCAGCATAATATATAAAACTTTTTAAATATTATAAGATACAAATATTTATTACTTACAATAAAAAGATTTTTACGTACAATTACCAACATAAAAATAAAAGATCTTCGATATTGAAAGTACATTCGTATTGCCGTCAAGACGACTGCAGAGCCCTTAAGTATTTTTATTATATTTTATTGAATCGCGGCATGCGACTTTGTTTTGTATGGACCTGATGGTAAGCAACCCTAAAAGATTCCCAAGTTTTCTGTTGCGAACGGACGTGTACTCGGTTAATATTGTGAAATTAAATAAATTTATTAATTCCGTTGCACTAAAGTATATTTTGTTTTCATATAATTAAGAGTGAATATACGCTAAATTTCAATTGTGTTTGATACAACCTAGTTAAAGTTGATAGTGAAGTGCGATACGAATCTCTGTGCGCCAGCGCAGCCTACAGCGATACCCTCCGCACCTCCTTGAGTGGCGAATACCGCCGTGTGTTTCTGTCTCGCTCTCCTGGACTATTTATCAATATGAATGTACTACTATCGCCCAACAGCGGTGGCGCTGCAAGCGACAGCGGCGCGGGTGGCTCGGCGCAGGATCTACGTAACTTAACAAGAGAAGAGAATTTCATAACACAAAGAAAGCGAAAATTAGATATTGAATACGATCTTAAAAACGAATGGGACGACTTCCAAAATGAATATAGAAAGGAGTGGTCAGAGTTTCGAAAGGAAATTATCTCACTATTTTGGGAATTTTGCAATACACAAAATGAAAATTCTATAAAAATATGTCAACAAATAAGTAACTTAAACGATGAAATTAAAGAGTTAAAAACCGAAACCAATAACCTGGCTAAAGAACAAAACACCATGAAGTTGGATATTATAACTATAAAATCGGAAAATGAAAGTATGAAGTTGAAAATTACAAAACTGCTGGACGGACCTACCTGTAATAATAATTTAAAACATATACCTACCCCCTGTAATGAAGATACAATAATAGAATTGCAGGACCGTTGTTATCGCGCCAAAAATATTGTAATTGTCGGTATAAATGAAAAA
Organism: Monopis laevigella; assembly: GCA_947458855.1. Taxonomy (NCBI): domain Eukaryota; kingdom Metazoa; phylum Arthropoda; class Insecta; order Lepidoptera; family Tineidae; genus Monopis; species Monopis laevigella. The sequence continues at coordinate 19,864,883 of OX381578.1, forward strand.
AACATTTAAAAAATTACAGATAGACGTGATTATGATAAATACGAAGTAGTGAAGGCAGTGAAAATGATATATCCAGATTGCCCAGAACCGATTAACACAATACGCTTAGGAAAATACAATATTGAAGGTAACAGACCATTAAAAGTATGTTTTGACTCGCCAGAAAACGTAAAAAAAAATTTAAAAATAAATACAAATTAAAAGACACTATAAAAATATATTCAGATCAAACTCCCGCACAAAAACAATACATAAAAAACTTAAGCGAGGAATTAAATCGACGTCATGAGAGTGGGGAGAAGGATTTAATTATTAAATATATAAACGGAGTACCTAAAATTGCTAAATTCATGAAGGTAAAAACCGTGCCCGTCCGCGGGGCGCTTTTTTAGCTTCATGGCTAAATTAAATTCAAAAAACTTAATACAATAATTGATACTCATTTGCTAGATCCCTTAACCTATCAAATTACAAATACCTATCAAAACTTAATAACAAATCATTCATCTATTAGTCTATTTTATGCAAATTGTCGAAGCTTACTTGCACCTGGCAGATTGGATGAACTAAAATGTATTCTAAAAATTATTAAACCAACTGTGAATGTGATCTTATTAACGGAAACATGGATAAAATCAGAAAATGACTTGAAACTACTACAAATACCTAATTACACACATATATATAACTACAGAAAGGATTCGATGGGAGGTGGTGTGTCGATATATATACATAACAATATAAAGCATAAGATAATCGATGAGCAGTATTCTGACGGCGCTAACTATCTGTGGGTATATCTAGAAAAAAAATCATTACATATTGGGTTGGTGTATAGACCACCTAATAAAAATATTAATAAATTTATTGATACCTACTCATTATATCTACAACAAAAACGAAGAGCTTTGATATTTGGAGACTTTAATATAAACCTACTTAGCAGTGAACGAAACGTTATTAATTATAAAAACTTATTACACGAAAATGGTTTTCAAATATTAAATAAGTTAGAACCACAATTTTGCACCAGAGAATCGTCTACGACGAAAACTATTATCGATCACGTTTGTACAAACATTAACGACGGATTTCATTTGGCAATAATTGACCCACCACTAGCTGATCATAGACAGATATACCTAGAGCTAAAAAAGTATAAGCGACCGATAAATAAAAAGCATTATTATGAAGCAATAAATTCATGAAGGTAAAAACCGTGCCCGTCCGCGGGGCGCGTTTTTTTAGCTTCATGAATAAATTATACAACTTTATTTAAAACAATTTCAGAAACTAGTTTAATAAATATAGATAATAATTACGAAACTTTATCAAAATACAAATTAATAAAAATAAAATAAGAAAATCTAAAATAAATAACTTGCCAAAAAATGAATGGATCAGTAAAGCAATTTTGGATGGAATTTACAAAAGAAACATAACATGGAGTAAGTTAAAATCAGATCCAACAAATAAAGAATTAAAAACCTGTTTTATTGAAGAACGTAATAAGGTAACCAAAAGCATAAGAGCAGCGAAAAAGAAATACTATTACGACTCTTTTACAAACTGTAGCAAGCAGCCTAAAAGGATGTGGGAATTAATAAACAGTTTAGCGAATAACAAAATTAAAAATAGCTGTGTTCCTCCAAAACTTATAATAAATTCTGAAATAGTCGAGGATAAAATCAAGATATGCGAATCTTTTAATTCCTTTTTCTCGTCTGTTGGTCAAAAATTGGCAGGTCTAATACCACAATCATATCACAATAACTACACGTACTCACAGCCATACATATACACAGATACACAAACACACACACTTTTAAAATTAAAACTATGCACAAAAACTGAAATAATAAAAATCATTGACAACCTTAACCATAACACTAGCTCAGGTATCGATGAAATCAACACTAAATCTATTAAATGCATTAAAGAATACATAGCAGAGGATCTTAAAAACTGTATAAACGCATGCTTTACAAAAGGGATATTTCCAGAAAGCCTTAAGATTGCCAGAGTAACCCCAATCTATAAATCTGGTAATAGGACTGACCCCAGTAACTATAGGCCAATTTCAGTGTTACCAGTAGTTTCTAAAATTTTTGAAAGAATTATTTACTCTCGTTTAAATTCCTATCTATCTGAAATCAATTTTCTTTTTCCTCAACAATACGGGTTTAGACCAAAATCTAATACACTAGCTGCCACCAATGATCTAATTACGAAAATTAAAAATAATATTGATAGAAAGCAATTAGCTATGGGTGTCTTTATTGATCTCAAAAAGACATTCGACACAATAAGCCATAATATACTTATACATAAATTATCAAGCATTGGTATAGCCGATTCTGCTCTTGGTATACTTAAATCATACTTATTGAATAGATACCAAGTAGTTAAGATAGGTGAATATGAGAGCAGACCGGCTAAAATTACTTGCGGAATCCCTCAAGGATCTATTCTGGGGCCTCTTCTTTTCCTTATATACATAAACGATATAGGTAGTCTTGGGCTGTCTGGTGACATTACCTTGTACGCTGATGACACATGTCTATTTTACTTTGGTCACTCCATACAAAACATCATTGCTGTTGCACAGAATGATCTAAATATACTTCATACGTGGTTTCAATGCAATCTATTGACCATTAACACGTCTAAAACTGCATACATGATGTTCTCAGCAAAAAACAAAAAAATACCTAATCATGCTCCATTAAAAGTGGGTAATGCAACCTTAAAACAGTCAATACAGGAAAAGTACCTAGGTCTTATTTTAGATTGTAAGCTTGTATGGAAGCCACATATAGATCATATATGCACAAAATTAATAGCACTGAATGGAGCATTACGACGTATGGCTATATGTGTTCCATATAAAGTTCGTATAATCATTTATAATGCCTTAGTAAAATCACAACTAAATTATTTAATTGAAATTTGGGGATCAGCCGCTCCAACTAACCTTAACAACCTAAAAATAACACAAAACAAGTTAATCAAAACTTTATTTAATTATAACTATCTCACATCGACACAAATACTATACAAAGAAACGAAAATGTTTAATATTAAACAAATATACACATTCAATACATGCATTTTAATAAGAAAAATTCTTACGCAAGACACACATACACAAACAAAACTAAAATACAAAACGAATAGATTTAACACGAGAAATAAATACCAATTAGAGTTACGGCATCCTAGGACGGAATATGGAAAAAGAAATTTGCTGTTTGAAGGAGCACAGCTATATAATGATTTACCACAAAGTGTCAGAGAAGCATCAACATTTACTGAATTTAAAAAACTGTTAAAAAGTCACATTAGTTTGACCGTATTGTAATTGTTTTACTTTTTGTTCCTCCCTTAATATTTACTATTTTTTATGTTAACTGAGTTTGTTTGTTTATATACTATTGTTCAGTTCGCAACAAAACTAAACAAAATTTTTGTTATTATTATAAATTTATAAAAATTTCTCTCTGTAAGTGAGCAATAATGTTCTTTTGAGAAATAAATGTCTTTAAACTGAAAAGTCTATAAATGGAGAACCACCTATATAAGCCACTATATAAGACCACCTATATAAGAAATCGATGCAGTAGTCTTTTGAAAACCTGTAAACCTACATTTACGAATTGTGTCATAATGTTGTTTCTGAGCCGCTTTAATCAAACGAAGTGGAAATTAACGTCTAGATTAATAAGAACATTAAATAAATGGATTACGACGGCTTATACGTTTCAATTCCACTCGGGAGTCTATTGTTCATTTTCAGTGAATTATCTTGGATTATGGACTCCAACGTAAGAATAAACTTAGTTTAACAAAGCTCTCCTTTTTATAGCATAATAAACTTTTATTTTACTTTTAAGATTAAATTATTAAATAATAGTTGATTGTCATAAGTACTTAATATGATTAATACATCTTAAAATATATAGGTGAGGATTCAATTATTTAAAAAATCTTAGTAATGCTTTATGATCAGCCTGGGTGTACCGACTGTATAGATTTCTTCAAAAAATTATATATTTATATTCCAATTTTAATACCAATTTTTGTCTTAATAATAGAACCAGGTAAAATATAAAGTTGGTGTGCATTTCCGTTTTTTCTTCACTTGTATCGTAACTGCATACAGGTAGAAGAGTGGCTACCATGCTGCCATAAAAATACCAATATCGAAATTAGTATAATTATAATCTTAATTACAAAAATATTATTAATAAATTAACTTAAAAGGAATTAAAAAAAAACAAAACAATATAAATAAATACCTAACTAAAATAATAATATTAACAATACTTACCTAAAAATCGATGTACAGAAACTATAAAATTATATATAAATTAGTTATAAAAAATATTCTTAAGGCAATCTGCATATTTAATATTGGATTTATTCAAGATCAGAATCATAATTATAAAAAAATCAAAACAATTTTCCCCCGAGTTCCGTAACTGTCAATCAGTCTTACTTAGCCAATTTACGTGACAAATTTTTCGCAAAATTTTAACTTAATAGATTACTCAGGTGAGAAATCGATTTTAGAACCCCATTGCATAATAAAATATAAGCTAATAATATTATTATAATTTGATAGATTAACTATGCATTTTTTTTTTCAATTAGTATTATTTAGAAATGCACTAAAATAAACACGTTACGGCGGTCTTATTTTGTCAGGTATAGAAGAAATACTTATATTCATTTATTTATCTACTATAGTTTGGTACTACTAGTAGTATTGAAATATTCACTGGTATTCATTTCATAAGCTTATAAAATACAAATCGAGTTTTTTTAAATAAAAATACGTGGTGGCAGAGTTGGTTGGTTACATTTGTTGGACAACCCCACTATAGTGCCCCGGGGAGCACGTTGAGCTGTCCATCCCGGTTTCATTATACCAACTTGTAAAACTGTTTATAGATGGGTTATTGCGTTTATTCAAAAACATCGCGACGAGCTAGCCTCATACCATCGGCTACGACGAGGTGGGATTTAAAACTCCTCCGCCAAATAAATACGCTTATTATCATTTTTTTACTAATAAAAGCTTTTACTTTATACATATAATGTATTGTGGCCGATATGTACGACATGAAGGTATTTTAAACCGCGACGAGCTGGCCACTTGTTCAAGGGTTAAAAATACCTTTGGCTACGACAAGTCGGGACTAAAATGATGAGATTTCAGAGCGGTCTGACGCCATTAGAGCAGTCTCTGCCGCCGTACATTATGCCAAACATTTTCTGTTAATTCTAGTAGAAAAATAAACTAAACATAAAATGTTTATTAAAAAATAAAGAATCAATGTGTAAATAAAGAAAAAATCTGTCTATTAAGGCTGAGTTGCACCAAAGTTAAAGTAATTGTAACGATTAAAATTAAAAATGGCGTTGAATGTACCAGCTGTCATTCGACTTTCAAAATATTACTGATACATTCGACGCCATTTTTAACTTTAATCATTACATTTTCAGAGAGTTTATTTTGATGATACTCAGGTTTAGTATGTTTCAGCCTAAGGATTAAATTGTTTGCCATCGATGAAACAGGGATCAATCTTTAGGTGGAAAATAACATTAGTGAAATTCTTAAACTTAATACTGTACAACAATCAATTCTAATTTAATAAATAACACGCCAGACAATTTTAAAGTAAGATTTTAAAACAAATTCTGAACCGCAATAAATAAACCCAATGAATGTTATGCAAAATTAAAGATTAGTTGGAAGATCCGTCATTCAGTGGCAAATGTTTCACAGTTTAATCAAGGGAAGACTACAATCGACTCATTTACATTTATACGAGTCCCGTTCCCCAAACCGCATCGATAATTTGTATTTGGTCTAACTGATCTTGCCACCACAGCACTATAGTGCAATTTAACTCCACTATTTAGCTGTTTTAATATAGAATTTCTGTGAATATTATTTAATTATTGTTAAAACACAAGATATAAATTAGTTATAGTTTAGTAAGTAATATTTTATATTTACTTTTATTATTACACTTACCTTTTATTATTATATTTTATATATTACTGTAACACATCTACACATCTACCTTAAATAGCTATAAAATGCTAGAAATGCCTAGCGTCAATTGTGTCCGCCTTTGTACTTTTAAATTTTGCAAATTATGAATAAAGTTTAAAATAAAAAATATTTTCTCATTAAAATTTGGTTCAAGAAGAAATTAACCTATTAAATTAAAAAATAATACGAACCGGAGTGTTGTTAGCGGCCAAAAGTTTTCTGCTATTATAACTCGACCAATTTTAAAATCCTCTTTTTTTAATATGATAAAACTGACACAATATACACTAAATAACAAAACTCACCCTTTTAGTAGATGCCTAAGTGTCCCTAAGACCCTTTTATATAAGAATTAAGTGAAAAAAATAAAAGATAATATTTTATTTATTTATTTTACTATGCGAGTGAATTGGATTACCTAATCCCCTGACCAAGAGATACTGACATATTGGAATAGATAGAGGAGACCATGACACACTATTCTAGCAAGTCTCTAGGTGGTACTATGACTAGTTATTTAATTATGATTTTTTTAAATTTATGAATTCAGTCAAATTTATAAATTTTAATATAGGAGTGAATTGGATTATCAAATCCCCTCACCAAGAAATACTGACATATTGGAATAGTTAGAGGAGGCCATGACACACTATTCTAGCAAGTTCCTAGGTGGTACTATGACTAGTTATTTAATTATGATTCTTTTAATTTATGACATCAGTCAATTTTACAAATTTTAATATAGGAGTGAATTGGATTATCAAATCCCCTGACCAAGAGATACTGACATATTGGAATAGTTAGAGGAGGCCATGATACACTATTCTAGCAAGTTCCTAGGTGGTACTATGACTAGTTATTTAATTATGATTTTTTAAATTTATGATATCAGTCAAATTTATAAATTTAAATATAGGAGTGTATTGGATTATCAAATCCCCTGACCAAGAGATACTGACATATTAGAATAGTTAGAGGAGACCATGACACACTATTCTAGCAACTTTCTAGGTGGTACTATGACTAGTTATTTAATTATGATTCTTTAAATTTATGATATCAGTCAAATTTATAGATATTAATATAAGAGTGAATTGGATTATCAAATCCCCTGACCAAGAGATACTGACATATTGGAATAGTTAGAGGAGGCCATGACACACTATTCTAGCAAGTTCCTAGGTGGTACTATGACTAGTTATTTAATTATGATTCTTTTAATTTATGACATCAGTCAATTTTACAAATTTTATATATACACTATTCTAATAATATTTTACAAATATTATTAGAATAGTGTCTCATGGCCTCCTCTAACTATGCCAATATGTCAGTATCTCTTGGTAAGGGGATTTGATAATCCAATTCACTCCTATATTAAAATTTGTAAAATTAACTAATGTCATAAATTAAAAGAATCATAATTAAATAACTAGTCATATTACCACCTAGGAAGTTGCTAGAATAGTGTGGCATGGTTTCCTCTAACTATTCCAATATGTCAGCATCTCTTGGTCAGGGGATTTGATAATCCAATTCACTCCTATATTTAAATTTATAAATTTGACTGATATCATAAATTAAAAAAATCATAATTAAATAACTAGTCATAGTACCACCTAGGAACTTGCTAGAATAGTGTGTCATGGCCTCCTCTAACTATTCCAATATGTCAGTATCTCTTGGTCAGGGGATTTGATAATCCAATTCACTCCTATATTAAAATTTGTAAAATTGACTGATGTCATAAATTAAAAGATTCATAATTAAATAACTAGTCATAGTACCACCTAGGAACTTGCTAAAATAGTGTGTCATGGCCTCCTCTAATTATTCCAATATGTCAGTATCTCTTGGTCAGGGGATTTGATAATCCAATTCACTCCTATATTTAAATTGATAAATTTGACTGATATCATAAATTTAAAAAATCATAATTAAATAACTAGTCATAGTACCACCTAGGAACTTGCTATAATAGTGTGCCATGGCCTCCTCTAACTATTCCAATATGTCAGTATCTCTTGGTCAGGGGATTTGATAATCCAATTCACTCCTATATTTAAATTTATAAATTTGACTGATATCATAAATTTAAAAAATCATTATTAAATAACTAGTCATAGTACCACCTAGGAAGTTGCTAGAATAGTGTGTCATGGTTTCCTCTAACTATTCCAATATGTCAGTATCTCTTGGTCAGGGGATTTGATAATCCAATTCACTCCTATATTTAAATTTATAAATTTGACTGATATCATAAATTAAAAACATCATAATTAAATAACTAGTCATAGTACCACCTAGGAACTTGCTAGAATAGTGTGTCATGGCCTCCTCTAACTATTCCAATATGTCAGTATCTCTTGGTCAGGGGATTTGATAATCCAATTCACTCCTATATTTAAATTTATAAATTTGACTGATATCATAAATTAAAAAAATCATAATTAAATAACTAGTCATAGTACCACCTAGGAACTTGCTAGAATAGTGTCTCATGGCCTCCTCTAACTATTCCAATATGTCAGTATCTCTTGGTCAGGGGGTTTGATAATCCAATTCACTCCTATATTAAAATTTGTAAAATTGACTGATGTCATAAATTAAAAGAATCATAATTAAATAACTAGTCATAGTACCACCTAGGAACTTGCTAGAATAGTGTGTCATGGCCTCCTCTAACTATTTCAATATGTCAGTATCTCTTGGTCAGGGGATTTGATAATCCAATTCACTCCTATATTAAAATTTGTAAAATTGACTGATATCATAAATTAAAAAAAATCATAATTAAATAACTAGTCATAGTACCACCTAGAGACTTGCTAGAATAGTGTGTCATGGTCTCCTCTATCTATTCCAATATGTCAGTATCTCTTGGTCAGGGGATTTGATAATCCAATTCACTCCTATATTAAAATTTGTAAAATTGACTAATGTCATAAATTAAAAGAATCATAATTAAATAACTAGTCATAGTACCACCTAGGAACTTGCTATAATAGTGTGCCATGGCCTCCTCTAACTATTCCAATATGTCAGTATCTCTTGGTCAGGGGATTTGATAATCCAATTCACTCCTATATTTAAATTTATAAATTTGACTGATATCATAAATTTAAAAAATCATTATTAAATAACTAGTCATAGTACCACCTAGGAAGTTGCTAGAATAGTGTGTCATGGTTTCCTCTAACTATTCCAATATGTCAGTATCTCTTGGTCAGGGGATTTGATAATCCAATTCACTCCTATATTTAAATTTATAAATTTGACTGATATCATAAATTAAAAAAATCATAATTAAATAACTAGTCATTGTACCACCTAGGAACTTGCTAGAATAGTGTGTCATGGCCTCCTCTAACTATTCCAATATGTCAGTATCTCTTGGTCAGGGGGTTTGATAATCCAATTCACTCCTATATTAAAATTTGTAAAATTGACTGATGTCATAAATTAAAATAATCATAATTAAATAACTAGTCATAGTACCACCTAGGAACTTGCTAGAATAGTGTGTCATGGCCTCCTCTAACTATTTCAATATGTCAGTATCTCTTGGTCAGGGGATTTGATAATCCAATTCACTCCTATATTAAAATTTGTAAAATTGACTGATATCATAAATTAAAAAAAAACATAATTAAATAACTAGTCATAGTACCACCTAGAGACTTGCTAGAATAGTGTGTCATGGTCTCCTCTATCTATTCCAATATGTCAGTATCTCTTGGTCAGGGGATTTGATAATCCAATTCACTCCTATATTAAAATTTGTAAAATTGACTGATGTCATAAATTAAAAGAATCATAATTAAATAACTAGTCATAGTACCACCTAGGAACTTGCTATAATAGTGTGCCATGGCCTCCTCTAACTATTCCAATATGTCAGTATCTCTTGGTCAGGGGATTTGATAATCCAATTCACTCCTATATTTAAATTTATAAATTTGACTGATATCATAAATTTAAAAAATCATTATTAAATAACTAGTCATAGTACCACCTAGGAAGTTGCTAGAATAGTGTGTCATGGTTTCCTCTAACTATTCCAATATGTCAGTATCTCTTGGTCAGGGGATTTGATAATCCAATTCACTCCTATATTTAAATTTATAAATTTGACTGATATCATAAATTAAAAAAATCATAATTAAATAACTAGTCATAGTACCACCTAGGAACTTGCTAGAATAGTGTGTCATGGCCTCCTCTAACTATTCCAATATGTCAGTATCTCTTGGTCAGGGGGTTTGATAATCCAATTCACTCCTATATTAAAATTTGTAAAATTGACTGATGTCATAAATTAAAAGAATCATAATTAAATAACTAGTCATAGTACCATCTAGGAACTTGCTAGAATAGTGTGTCATGGCCTCCTCTAACTATTTCAATATGTCAGTATCCCTTGGTCAGGGGATTTGATAATCCAATTCACTCCTATATTAAAATTTGTAAAATTGACTGATATCATAAATTAAAAAAAATCATAATTAAATAACTAGTCATAGTACCACCTAGAGACTTGCTAGAATAGTGTGTCATGGTCTCCTCTATCTATTCCAATATGTCAGTATCTCTTGGTCAGGGGATTAGATAATCCAATTCACTCGCATAGTAAAATAAATAAATAAAATATTATCTTTTATTTTTTTCACTTAATTCTCATATAAAAGGGTCTTAGGGACACTTAGGCATCTACTGAAAGGTTAAGTTTTATTATTTAGTGTATATTGTGTCAGTTTTATCATATTAAAAAAAGAGTATTTTGAAATTGGTCGAGTTATAATGGAAGAAAACTTTTGGCCGCTAACTTCACTCCGGTATAATACGACATGGTATTTTTTATATTTTCTGTTATAGATTATTATTTTAAAAAACATAATATACCTACTGCTCTATTCACAAATGTTTCACCAAACCTGGTTTAGCCTAAGTATAGTAATAAATGTTACTTTTGTTTCATATGAATGTGATATGATCAAAACAGATATTTAGCTGCTAGCCTTGGTATCGAAACTAATTAATTTTGTGTCAAACTATAAAGTAGAACCTTTTTTATTGCGGGTTAGTTAACTATAACGGTATTAGTAAAAATTACGTTTAACGAAATTATTTATCTCATAAAAAAAAACATAAACTTTAACTGAAAAATATAAATAAGAAGAATAATTATAAAAAAATAATTAGGTATTATAAATTAATTTAAAGAAACGTTTGCTGACCGAAAAAAAAAAAATCGTATATTGAATTGTCTAGGTAGTGTTAGATTCTGAGGAACAATATTAATGTTTAAAATTAATACTTTTATCATAAGAAAATTAATTTAATTATTTATTATTATTGATTGAATATACACAAATATATACAAAACCTCAAGTAACAAAGTTATTTTTCAGTTTTAGTCTGTGGCTTCACCTGTTTTTAGTAGCCTTTGCGGTGCATAATAATAACGCAAATTCTTGTAATGCAAATACGTCTTTGTCGCCGCCCATTTTGTAACTGGATCATTTATGAACGTATATATGAGTCTACACTGAACTTGTGGCTAGCTCGTCGCGATATTTTTGAATAGACTCAATAACCCATCTATGAACAGTTTCACAAGTTAGTATAGTGAAACCGGGACCGACAGCTTAACGTCCTCTCCGAGGCACTATAGTGGTGTTGTCAAACAAATGTACATACATTTTTTAATTAAAAACTCATTGGTACACACCGGGATTCGAACCAGGGACCTTAGTGTTTTTAAGTACAAGGTTTAACCAACTCGGCCACCACGTATAACGTATATATATAAAATAGTATTAACGATTAATGCTGTAAAATACAATGCATTGATCGACCCTATTCATGGACTTTGTAGTTCTGTTTATAATCAGGTAGAAAAGTACCCACCTAATTACATGCCGAGCTCCAATAAAGTATAAAATTAAACTGTTAAAATTGCATACACATATATGGCCTTATTCATAAAAACTTATTGAGTCCTTCAAGAACACTTTAGTTATAGAAGGTTTTGTCTCTTTTATTTAGCAACAAAAATGGATATGCGTAAAAAAGACAAAACATTCCATAACTAAAGTGTTCTTCAAGGCTTCAATAAGTTTTTATGAATAAGGCCAATAAACTTTCGGTAGCATTCTCTTATCTCTATCAACGATTAGTAATAAAAATATGTATATCATTACAAAGTAGTAATAATAAAAATATTACAGAGTAAAGAAGACAATAAAGTATTTTACCCGTTTAAGATTTTATTTATTCTAATGAAACATAGTTTGTATTCAAAGTGTGAGAGAATGTATTATTTTATCTTAATAACAAATACCGAATTCACTAACTCATAACTACAAATGTCACAGATTTTAGCCGCAATAAAATTTAAAATAACGCGAACTTTTATCGTCGGGGAAAAAGATTTAAGTCAGTATGTTAGTCGCACTCGGGAAGCGTGTTCCTCCCCAGATAAGAATATGTAAGGGTATAAAAATAAAAGTTCGCTTCGTAGGAACAGAGAAAATGACGCGGAATAATATTTGGTAGAGTCGTTTTATTTGAGTACGGGTGGAGACCCTCTACGAATGGAGACAGAGATTTCCCGAGATGGCCCTATCAAACATTTATGGAGCACCTACATAAAAAGACATTTATTATAAGTGCTTTCAATAACTATTTCATAATCGGAAGTTTCTTTTGTTTAATTAGCTTTTTGTTTGTTTAACACGTTTATGGTAAAAAAGTACTTGTAGTAAATATATTCGTTATTTTGTTTCCCTACGAGGCAGTCTTAAACAATAATAAAAATAACAATTTTATTAGTTCAGTATACCAACTACGAAAAATATAAATTTTAGGTGTTCATTACTTTATTAAAACGAATAAAATTTAGTTACATATCATACATATGAACACGGGTGCCTTGCGGCGCCCGAGACCGCCTACACGATCCCAGGATACCCAGCGGAGGGGTTTTAATCCCACCTCGTCGTAGCCGATGGTATGAGTCTACACCGAACATGTGGCTAGCTCGTCGCGATGTTTTGAATAGACTCAATAACCCATCTATAAACAGTTTCACAAGTTGGTATAGTGAAACCGGAACCGACAGCTTAACATGCTCTCCGGGGCACCATAGTGGTGTTGTTAAACAAATGTACTTAATTTTTTTAAAATAAAAAACTCATTGGTACACACCGGGATTCAAACCAGGGAAATAAAATTTAGTTAAGTTGCTTATTAAATAGTCCCATTCGTTTATCTCGGGAACACTGTTGCTGTTTGTATAGTTACATACAACCTAATGTATTAGTTTAAGATTCCATTGTAAAATCTTTTATTGTTCATAATAAAATTAAATATATAAACAATAATAATCATCATCATCATCATATGTATGACAATTTTCTGGTCACAATCTAAACTCTAGGCTTGTATAGTACAACGAACAACAATATTTTTACATTTTTATTAAAATTTAATTACACAAAATACTGAAAAATATAAAAACAAAAAACAGACTGCTCTGCCATCTAGTATTATAAACAAGGACTTCCAACTTCACTCTAATATATATCGAGTTCTTACAACAAATCACATAGAGGGCGTCTTGTATAAGTAGATAACAAGCAATAACAAATTTCGTGAGGAGTGACTGGAGCCTGGTTGGCTAAGTGGTCGTGACCTTGCCGCGAAAACGAGAATCGTGGGTTCGAGTCCCACTAGGATTTTTTCATTGCAGTTTATCTTTAAAAAATTCAATATAAGGAACCAAGATACTAATACATATTATATTTTTTTAAACTTAGCCAGACCTATCTTGCCAAGGGAATCTTGCAGAAAATGATTGCCAGATTCCCAAGGCAAGAAAAATATGGGAATCGAACACGATCTCCGGATACAATGCCAAAGTCGCAACCACTAAACCCCGAAGGCTGTCTCTACTACAAAATTTTATCTCAAACAAGTAAAGATAAAGCGCGATAAGTTGTATTTCAAAATTTGGGAAGTTATTTATGCAAAACATGTTATAGATACATGGACGCTTAATTGAATCCTTGAATTTGATAGAACAGCGATGGGCGAGCGTGTGGTCAGCGATAACGCCACCGGTCATGTTCAATTATACCATTTACTAACTCCACACATCCGATAATATCCTAACACGTGCCAATAGAGGACTGCATGCTGTAAATATTAAGTCAATATAACTTAATTAAAACGTGGATGGGTTATGTTCTACGTCAAAGATAAATAAATTAATACAAGCCAAGGGCTTCTGACAAACATCCAATATGTAAATAGATATTTTTTTAAGTAAAAAGACCAAAGTATATTTTTTGTTCGTTGCCAAATAATAATCAAAATAAAGTAAATAATCTTAATATTTCTTAAAAAAGATATACAAATATATGTAAATACGTCTTTGTCGCCGCCCATTTCGTAACCGCATCATTTAGCCGGCATTGTGGGAGCGATCAATATTGTTAAACAACAATGTATTAATCGACCGTATTCATGGACTTTGTAGGTCTGCTTACAATCAGATATATATAAAGTCACATGTGGTGCTCCAATAAAAATAATATAAAAAACTTATATCTTGTATCCAAATGCAATTCCAATCAGAATTCCAAAAAAAAAATGTATCTATATAAATCGGTTTAAAGTTCTTACTAATACTTTTGCTGAAACCTTGGTAGTAGTTTACGTAGTTATTTATTAGTACATTGTTCACCGAGGGGAGAAAGTCACCGATTACTAACGAGGGCGAAGTTTGAGGCCCGACGCGAAGCGGAGGGCCTTAATTCGCTCGAGTTAGGAATCGCACTTTCTCGCCGAGTGATACATTTTATTTTCCTCGTAGGTGTAGTATAAAGCACTATATACTACACCTACGAGGAAAATAAAAAATAAAATCTCTATTAATTAAAGTTTATATTAAAATTATTACAGTTGTTAAAACTTAATAAATCAAAAATGCAAAGAAAGTAAACAGCCAATAAACCAATACTTTTATTTTATTTTATTTTGATTAAAATTTCGAACTTGTAAAAAAAATCTAGGCTGCATGGCTTTGAACCCTTGCCTTTCCTAATTTGGAAGAATTGAAGAAAAAAAATTTAAAAAAAACTAGCACGTTAACAATGAATTTTCATATACTTTTTCCTCCCGCTTAAGCACGTTAACAATGGATTTTCATACACTTTTTCCTCCCGCATATTTGTACGACTACAAAGACGTACTTTCTGACCTATTCTTACGCAAGTAAGAACCTACTTTCTGAAGCCCTAGTGTGAGTTTTTTTTACATTTACTTTCGCGTTAACTATACTACTGCGTTAACATTTTGACCAATCACACGCTCGCATTTTTAGTTCCCAAAATTTCCGCTTGGAGTGCTGATCTATTTCCCATACAAATTTTAGTTAACTCAAAGGCAAAGTAATAGTTAGAAAACTCACACTAGGGGTACCGAGCAGGTGTAGTATAAAGTATATTATGATAATATCGCTGACCACTCATAACAAAACTATAATTTCAGCTATAACCTACATAGAAACTGAGGATAAGACTTTATATATAGTCTTATCCTCAGTTTCTAGAACATTCGAATCATCCAATGATCGAAACAATCGATGATTAAAATTACGTAACAAGGCACATGATTGGTGAACATTTTACATGACGTAACATTCTACCAATCATATTTCTTGTTAAATAATTTGATTGTAGAATAACTTAGATCATCGTTCAAAAACTCTGTGTTAGTGTCGATATGGTTTTTATTTTTAACTTTATCGGCTTATTTTTTAAGAAATTCTTATCCGTCACAATGACTCATATTAGTATGCTTTGCCACAAATAACCGAAGTGAAATCACAAAAGATTTCCGGTACGCGACTGTGCAAGGGATGAAAGCCGACATTGTGTAATCAGAAGGGTCTTGATACAGAACACAGTAACCTATCATCATAGAAACCGCATCATTTAATTACATTTAATTTCAGCTTATAACTGAAACATTATATAAATAATAACAGACAAATTCATAAAAGCCTTAATATTTTTATTCGCAGGCGAAATCTGTCGACTTTATATAGGTACTCCAGTAGTTGTCTTATTCATACAAAATGAACTTTCGCACTTCCAGCATTTTTCCACTACACTGTTTGTCTCAGAATTAAAAATATATTTTTGTCGGTTATTGTATTTTCTACTATATTTCTACTTTCTTTATTTATATTAGATATAGACCCTAAGATATATTAGACCCTAAAAACAAATATTAATTTTTTTTAAAGGGTAATAACACAAAAATAGAAGGGTTTAAAATGTATCTGCCACTACCGCAGTAAAAAACGGTACATCACTAGCCGCCATTCTGTGACGTCATTCGTGCTCAAAAAGCATATTAGTTTAATGTTATTGCACCTCAGAAGTTAGTCAAAAGGTTTGTTTATCACAAATTATCGTAATAAAGGACAATAAATACCCGAGAAAACAAGAAACTGTAGACTACAGAACACATGTTGACATTTGTTTGTGCACGAATGACGTCACATGCAGTGTTTGCTAATGTCGGAGCGTTTTGAACTGCGTACCGTTTCTACAAAAATATGGAGTTTTAAAATCGTATTTATAAAAAAATTTGCTAATCAAAATAAAATAGATTACTGTAAATATGTTCAAAGACATAAAAGGAACATTATATATTAAAATAATAATAATTGGCGTTACATGCATATTCCCTATTACCAACATAAAATAATAGTTGAACTAAGGCTAACAGCCAAATTGTAATATTGGAAGTACGTTTGTATGGGCGTCAACACAACTGCAGAGCCCTTAAACAAGTATTTTTTCAAAGATATATACATTAATCTTGCGGCTTCTACCTAGAAATTGACCTCGATATAGTAGCAATCTCACCTTCCCAAAGCCTCCCCCCCTGCAACCTTGTCGAACACAGCTTCATCAACGAACTCCTTATACACAGCCTTTGTGACATACACCTTAATATTTCTTGTCACTGTGGTGGACCCAACAACACAACACAACTCTGTATTTAGCCAAATTCTGTACTATTTAGTAAGTGCATACAGTATTGGTCTGTAAGCACTTACTAAAATCCAAAATTATACTTATAAATCGAGGTTTTATTAGGGTGAATTTGAATGGTTGTACTTTGAGTTAATATGAGGCTCTATTAATCAAATCGAACAACTTAAGGCATCAAAAAATTTTTTGGTTTCCCCATACAAATTGTTAATTTTAACAACTAGTTTGTATGGAAAAGCCTTTTTTTTTTTCATTTGCGATACATTGTTCCATGGGAAAATTTTATCGATTTGATGAGTAGAAACCTCATATTAGCCCAAAGTACAACCTTTTAAAATCATTCTGTATATTATCTCGTTGGACTCGTGAACATGTTTACTCTACCTCAGTAATAGGTATACATTTAAAAAGTAATAGCAAATTGCCTTCTTTTTTTATTTAAAGTACCAGAATTCCAAATATATTTGTCTATACATGTACACATTTTCATTTGATAAACCATGTATAATCATTTCAAATTTGAAGTAAAAAGGACTAGTTTTTTTTTTGATATTTTATGCGGGCAGGCAGGCAGACAAACGGAAAGACACCTAAGACCATTATGGTTCCTTTTTAAAAAAAAAATCGAAACTCTAAAAAGGTCAGCTATCACATGTCCACTTACTTGTTGGAAATAGTACGTTACGTCATATTTACGTCGCAGTATTGATGCAAATGATATGTTACGGGATTGTCGGCCCTTATCGTGGTCATTAAACGAAGCTGTCATTCATAACGAGCGCGGGCGTATGTCACAATAATCCCAAGGAATAATCATTATTTTTATGTCACACCCGCCCGACAAAACGCACCTCAATTTTGGGTAAAAAATATAATATATTCATGTTTTTATATATAAGTAGATATGTGTAGATCAGGCTGTAGGTATATATCTAAAGCGAAACTGATGCATCAATGTCGCGAATTTAAATATGTTCGAATGTTCTTCTAACTATCTGAAACCTTAGGAACCAAGGCTCACCGATTTATTTGACCTTAAATAGGGTACATCTTATACATTGGTTAGTAAGCCAATGTATGATAATGCCAATGTATTCGAGTACGGTATAGTATAATATTCGTACTCGAATACAGTACCTATAGTACGTCATTATATTTACATCACATTGATGCAAATGATGTTATGGAATTATCGGCGCCCATCGAATTTAATTATGTTTCGATATGTGTAAAATTTATTATAGATCCCACATTGCTGCTAGCGTATTAATAATAATCCTCATAGATCGCCTTATTAACAGACAGTCTCAAAAAACGATTTATAAAAAGAAATACAATGATCTCCCTCTCCCTGCACCCTTCAAATGTAAATGCATACGAGTCCTACGGAAACCGTTAGCATCATTTGGAGGGGGTTTATGCAATAGTTCCACGTTTGAATTTCCTAAACAAACGTTATTATGGTTCCACCCGCGAAACGTTCTGCTGAAACAATTCACAAAAGCGCGAACTTCGATGTCAAAGAGAAAGAAGATTGGCGCACTTCGACGCACGAATTTAAGCGAACATTCGAATGGAATAAGTTTTCCGTGTGTCTGAATATAAAATGAAATAGCTTTTGGTTTTGTAAAATAGACTGTGGTTATAAACTATATTGATATTTTTTTTTTATCCCAAAATTGAAAAAAGCATAAACATATTTTGGTATCTTATTATATGATTATTTATTTATCTTCCTATACTAGTAAATGTAAATTTATTTTATTTTTACCGAGTCTATATTAACACTACGATGTAGAGACTCAGAATCAATGACGACGGGGTGGGAATAAATCCCTTTGGCCTCATAAGGCACCATGTATGATGAACAAATACATAAAAAATAAAAATAAAACACAGGCGTAGTTAATATTGTGAGAGATGATATCTAATAGAAACTTTCTAAATACTCCATAGTATATGAAGCCCAAGTAATTAAATATTGAGGACTAATAATTGAATAAACAGACATTGTCAACTTAGCATAATGTTAAATAAAATTATCTTACTGTTAAATATTGTTATTATCTTATTATCAGAAAACCCATTTTCATTTCGCTACAATTTAACAATGCATTAAATGAAGCATAATAAATTTCTGAAGAAATACGCCGCGATAGGATTGTCGTGTCTTTTTCGAGAAGTCATTAAACGCGAACGTTTTATCTAATAACAATAGAAAGTAGAAGGAATATTTCAAGTTGCCTATGGCGATAATTAAAATTATAAACTGCTTTGTACAGCCGGTGCTCTCCGTGCGGCCGTGCGATCGTGCGACCGTGCGACGCCATCAACTGCACGGACTATCTTGTTATCTTGACTATTTTAATTTAAAGGCTTAATTTGTATGAATTTGTTATTATTTATTCCAAAGAAGGCTTTGTGAAATTAATGCCAACAAAGATATGTTTGTGGTACAATTATTATTAAGTTTTTTTTTTTTTTTTTAATTCCTGATATTGGAATATATTACCGGTAGCGCTGTGTTAACAAAAAAATGTTGTCCCAAGATATATTAAAACCTTAGAATGAAATAGAACGCATAAACTAGCTCAGTGGTGGATCGATGGAGGAGGGAAAGCAACAAAATGTATTGAAAATCATCATAAGTAATGAAGAAATCGTTACAAAAGCTCTTGCAATCAGTGTAGACCCCTATGTCGTTAATTGTTTTTGTTCATTAATAACAATGATGTTTTAAAAACGTTGTTTACGACTGCGTTTTTTTGGTTCATTAATGAAAAGTAGTTTTCATGGAAGTTCTTCTTTTTATTGCTCCCTACTTTTTTAAGCGTAAAAGCCCCCAAATGATATCCCGGATCCGCCCCTGAACTAGCTGATGCCCTCATAATTTGATTTTGATTATAATTTTGGGTTTTAGTAATTACTTACCTACCAATCACTATAGTTCTTCTAGTATTTGGTATTATCTTTTATAAATATATTTACACGCACAGTACATAAGGGATTCCGCCACACGGACCTATATAAAAACATCTACAATGTACTATAGTCATCGAAGTATAATTTATGATTTCACGAAGTACGTTAATTCTAAGACAAAATCTTACATAAAAAAATAATGAGTCTGAAGTATTAGAATGTAAGGTAAATGTTTCCGCACAAGAATTGAAGGAGAGACTCATTACCCCGTGTTGACAACGACAAATGCCCGTTTACATATTCTCGCCGAGATCCCGAAGATTGAGCCATGAAATTGAAAACCATCCCTTCGAAGAAATTTATTCAAAGCACGAACAGCTCTCACTCTGCCAAGGAGGAGATTTGCTCGTTTGTTTTTATGAAATTATTCTAAGAACACCCCATTGCTACCATAATGATAATAAAATGACGCTTCAATGATGTCACGTCTGTTACATTTACTCATAAAATAGATTATTATACCAAATTCTGGTGCTGCAGCTCAGCTATAGTTCGTATCAGCTAAGAAAATATTATTTAATTGGGAATTTAAGCCTTTCTTGTTTCAGGGTCGATCAGCCTTTGGGTTACAAAGTTACAATAACTAACAGCCTCCGTAGACTAGTGGCGTTATCGTAGTATTGTAGGTCGTGGGTTCGATCCCACCCATGGCAAAAAAATATTAGTATGTTTTTTTCTGTACAGTTTGTCATTGCCTGGTGTTTATAAAATATAATATGTATTATATCGTTGCTTCTGGTACACATAGTATAAGCCTAGAGCTTAGTTTGTGACCATAGCAATATGTGTAATTAAAAAATAAAAACAAAACTTATTTATAGTAACTACTTCTTTTACGAATTAAAAACTATCGGTTTCGTTTTCGTTACCACCTCCCGTACTAATCCAAATACCGTTAAATGATCTAGTCGTGTTTCGGTGTAAGTGTTTGAGTTGTCAAGAGACTACACTGCATAGATTTATTGTTGAGCTGGTAGTCTCCCCTCAGGGTGCAGTTAAGAAACAGTTGGTTGATTTGGCGATTAAGCAGCGCGTACCTACCAACATAGTGGTAGACACCTAATGCAAATTTCGTAACTTCATCAGTTAGCCGCTAAAATGTGAGCAATCAATGCTGTTAAACAGCAATGTATTGATCGACCCCATTCATGGACTTTGTAGGTCTGGTCACCATAAGGTAGATACAAAATTACATGCCGTTCTCCAATAAAAAACGACCCAGTTAATTATCAGCTCCCGAGTACTATTGTGAAGGGTATAAACAAATATATAAATTAACTATTCGTAACAACGGGTGTGAAGTTGGCAGCCAAAATCTAGCAGCCTTTATAACCCGACCACTTTAAATAGGTTTTAAATAAATATTTGTTTTTATATATATGCGATAATATATTTAAATGTTTAACAGGTACATTATAATAATGAAGAATCATAAGAAAAAACTGTTGAAAAAAAATCTTATATATTAACAATTTTATTTTACATTAATTAACTAACCACTATATTTTGTTATATCGTTAATACTAAAACACGATTTAAATCAATAAGAATGATATCTAGAATATGAAAAAGTCACCTGCGTCAAATTTTTCCTGAAATCTCAAATAACTTATGAAAATTCTTTACATAGTTAAAAAGGCTGCTAGGCTTATAACTTCTATATTAGACATAGAATATCAGCTAAAATTGGTAGATAGCTAGAATACAAAACATAAAATAGTATAAACACCTGCACTCCATTTTCCCTGAAATCCTGAAAAAAATCATTCATGTACTTTTGTTTTTTTTTCTCAATTCTAAAAAGTCTGCTAGGTTTACTACTTCCATACTAGACATAGGATCCAGATAAAAGTTTGTAATTAGCTAGAATATAAACTCTAAAATACTATAGCCATACCCACATACGCTCCATTTTCACTGAAATTTTGAAAGAAAAATTCAAAAACTACTTTATAAATTTTCTAAACAGATTGGAGTTCTTTACTTCTATACTAGACATAGGATGTCAATGAAAAATGGTAAATACCTAGAATATAAAACATAGAGTAGCATAGGCATAGCCACCTGCGCTCCATTTCATTCTGAATTACAAAAAAAAAAATTGTAAGTTTACTTACGAAAATTCTTTACATATCTAAAAAGGCTGCTAGGTTTATAACTTCTATACTAGACATAGAATATTAACTAAAATTGGTAGATAGCTAAAAGACAAAACATAGAATAGTATAGGCATAGCCACCTACGCTCCATTTTATTCTAAATTACAAAAAAAAAAATTCAAGAATTCTTTACATATCTAAAAAGGCTGATATGTTTATAACTTCTATACTAGACATAGAATATTAACTTAAATTGGTAGATAGCTAGAATACAAAACATAGAATAGCATAGGCATAGCCACCTGCGCTCCATTTTATTCTAAATTACAAAAAAAAAAAAAAATTTACTTACAAAAATTCTTTACATATCTTAAAAGGCTGATATGTTTATAACTTCTATACTAGACATAGAATATTAACTTAAATTGGTAGATAGCTAGAATACAAAACATAGAATAGTATAGACATAGCCACCTGCACTCCATTTTCCCTGAAATCCTAAAAAAATCATTCATGTACTTTTGTTTTTTTTTCTCAATTCTAAAAAGTCTGCTAGGTTTACTACTTCCATACTAGACATAGGATCTAGATAAAAGTTGGTAATTAGCTAGAATACAAACTCTAAAATACTATAGCCATACCCACATACGCTCCATTTTCACTGAAATACTGAAAGAAAAAATCAAAAACTACTTTATAAATTTTCTAAACAGATTGGAGTTCTTTACTTCTATACTAGACATAGGATGTCCATGAAAAATGGTAAATACCTAGAATATAAAACATAGAGTAGCATAGGCATAGCCACCTGCGCTCCATTTTATTCAAAATTACAAAAAAAAAATCTTTAAGTTTACTTACAAAAATTCTTTACATATCTAAAAAGGCTGCTAGGTTTATAACTTCTATACTAGACATAGAATATTAACTAAAATTGGTAGATAGCTAGAATATAAAACATATAATAGTATAGACATAGCCACCTGCACTCCATTTTCCCTGAAATCCTGAAAAAATTCATTCATGTACTTTTGTTAAAATTGGTAGATAGCTAGAATACAAAACATAGAATAGTATAGACATAGCCACCTGCACTCCATTTTCCCTGAAATCCTGAAAAAAATCATTCATGTACTTTTGTTTTTTTTTCTCAATTCTAAAAAGTCTGCTAGGTTTACTACTTCCATACTAGACATAGGATCCAGATAAAAGTTTGTAATTAGCTAGAATATAAACTCTAAAATACTATAGCCATACCCACATACGCTCCATTTTCACTGAAATTTTGAAAGAAAAAATCAAAAACTACTTTATAAATTTTCTAAACAGATTGGAGTTCTTTACTTCTATACTAGACATAGGATGTCAATGAAAAATGGTAAATACCTAGAATATAAAACATAGAGTAGCATAGGCATAGCCACCTGCGCTCCATTTCATTCTAAATTACAAAAAAAAAAATTTTAAGTTTACTTACGAAAATTCTTTACATATCTAAAAAGGCTGCTAGATTTATAACTTCTATACTAGACATAGAATATTAACTAAAATTGGTAGATAGCTAAAAGACAAAACATAGAATAGTATAGGCATAGCCACCTACGCTCCATTTTATTCTAAATTACAAAAAAAAAAATTCAAGAATTCTTTACATATCTAAAAAGGCTGATATGTTTATAACTTCTATACTAGACATAGAATATTAACTTAAATTGGTAGATAGCTAGAATACAAAACATAGAATAGCATAGGCATAGCCACCTGCACTCCATTTTATTCTAAATTACAAAAAAAAAAAAAAATTTACTTACAAAAATTCTTTACATATCTTAAAAGGCTGATATGTTTATAACTTCTATACTAGACATAGAATATTAACTTAAATTGGTAGATAGCTAGAATACAAAACATAGAATAGTATAGACATAGCCACCTGCACTCCATTTTCCCTGAAATCCTAAAAAAATCATTCATGTACTTTTGTTTTTTTTTCTCAATTCTAAAAAGTCTGCTAGGTTTACTACTTCCATACTAGACATAGGATCTAGATAAAAGTTGGTAATTAGCTAGAATACAAACTCTAAAATACTATAGCCATACCCACATACGCTCCATTTTCACTGAAATACTGAAAGAAAAAATCAAAAATACTTTATAAATTTTCTAAACAGATTGGAGTTCTTTACTTCTATACTAGACATAGGATGTCAATGAAAAATGGTAAATACCTAGAATATAAAACATAGAGTAGCATAGGCATAGCTACCTGCGCTCCATTTTATTCTAAATTACAAAAAAAAAATCTTTAAGATTACTTACGAAAATTCTCTACATATCTAAAAAGGCTGCTAGGTTTATAACTTCTATACTAGACATAGAATATTAACTAAAATTGGTAGATAGCTAGAATATAAAACATATAATAGTATAGACATAGCCACCTGCACTCCATTTTCCCTGAAATCCTGAAAAAAATCATTCATGTACTTTTGTTAAAATTGGTAGATAGCTAGAATACAAAACATAGAATAGTATA
This sequence comes from Monopis laevigella, assembly GCA_947458855.1. NCBI lineage: Eukaryota > Metazoa > Arthropoda > Insecta > Lepidoptera > Tineidae > Monopis > Monopis laevigella. The sequence continues at coordinate 19,889,639 of OX381578.1, forward strand.
GACATAGCCACCTGCACTCCATTTTCCCTGAAATCCTGAAAAAAATCATTCATGTACTTTTGTTTTTTTTTCTCAATTCTAAAAAGTCTGCTAGGTTTACTACTTCCATACTAGACATAGGATCCAGATAAAAGTTTGTAATTAGCTAGAATATAAACTCTAAAATACTATAGCCATACCCACATACGCTCCATTTTCACTGAAATTTTGAAAGAAAAAATCAAAAACTACTTTATAAATTTTCTAAACAGATTGGAGTTCTTTACTTCTATACTAGACATAGGATGTCAATGAAAAATGGTAAATACCTAGAATATAAAACATAGAGTAGCATAGGCATAGCCACCTGCGCTCCATTTCATTCTAAATTACAAAAAAAAAAATTTTAAGTTTACTTACGAAAATTCTTTACATATCTAAAAAGGCTGCTAGATTTATAACTTCTATACTAGACATAGAATATTAACTAAAATTGGTAGATAGCTAAAAGACAAAACATAGAATAGTATAGGCATAGCCACCTACGCTCCATTTTATTCTAAATTACAAAAAAAAAAATTCAAGAATTCTTTACATATCTAAAAAGGCTGATATGTTTATAACTTCTATACTAGACATAGAATATTAACTTAAATTGGTAGATAGCTAGAATACAAAACATAGAATAGCATAGGCATAGCCACCTGCACTCCATTTTATTCTAAATTACAAAAAAAAAAAAAAAAATTTACTTACAAAAATTCTTTACATATCTTAAAAGGCTGATATGTTTATAACTTCTATACTATACATAGAATATTAACTTAAATTGGTAGATAGCTAGAATACAAAACATAGAATAGTATAGACATAGCCACCTGCGCTCCATTTTATTCTAAATTACAAAAAAAAAATCTTTAAGTTTACTTACAAAAATTCTTTACATATCTAAAAAGGCTGCTAGGTTTATAACTTCTATACTAGACATAGAATATTAACTAAAATTGGTAGATAGCTAGAATATAAAACATATAATAGTATAGACATAGCCACCTGCACTCCATTTTCCCTGAAATCCTGAAAAAAATCATTCATGTACTTTTGTTTTTTTTTCTCAATTCTAAAAAGTCTGCTAGGTTTACTACTTCCATACTAGACATAGGATCCAGATAAAAGTTTGTAATTAGCTAGAATATAAACTCTAAAATACTATAGCCATACCCACATACGCTCCATTTTCACTGAAATTTTGAAAGAAAAAATCAAAAACTACTTTATAAATTTTCTAAACAGATTGGAGTTCTTTACTTCTATACTAGACATAGGATGTCAATGAAAAATGGTAAATACCTAGAATATAAAACATAGAGTAGCATAGGCATAGCCACCTGCGCTCCATTTCATTCTAAATTACAAAAAAAAAAAATTTAAGTTTACTTACGAAAATTCTTTACATATCTAAAAAGGCTGCTAGATTTATAACTTCTATACTAGACATAGAATATTAACTAAAATTGGTAGATAGCTAAAAGACAAAACATAGAATAGTATAGGCATAGCCACCTACGCTCCATTTTATTCTAAATTACAAAAAAAAAAATTCAAGAATTCTTTACATATCTAAAAAGGCTGATATGTTTATAACTTCTATACTAGACATAGAATATTAACTTAAATTGGTAGATAGCTAGAATACAAAACATAGAATAGCATAGGCATAGCCACCTGCACTCCATTTTATTCTAAATTACAAAAAAAAAAAAAAAATTTACTTACAAAAATTCTTTACATATCTTAAAAGGCTGATATGTTTATAACTTCTATACTAGACATAGAATATTAACTTAAATTGGTAGATAGCTAGAATACAAAACATAGAATAGTATAGACATAGCCACCTGCGCTCCATTTTATTCTAAATTACAAAAAAAAAATCTTTAAGTTTACTTACAAAAATTCTTTACATATCTAAAAAGGCTGCTAGGTTTATAACTTCTATACTAGACATAGAATATTAACTAAAATTGGTAGATAGCTAGAATACAAAACATAGAATAGTATAGACATAGCCACCTGCACTCCATTTTCCCTGAAATCCTGAAAAAAATCATTCATGTACTTTTGTTTTTTTTTCTCAATTCTAAAAAGTCTGCTAGGTTTACTACTTCCATACTAGACATAGGATCCAGATAAAAGTTTGTAATTAGCTAGAATATAAACTCTAAAATACTATAGCCATACCCACATACGCTCCATTTTCACTGAAATTTTGAAAGAAAAAATCAAAAACTACTTTATAAATTTTCTAAACAGATTGGAGTTCTTTACTTCTATACTAGACATAGGATGTCAATGAAAAATGGTAAATACCTAGAATATAAAACATAGAGTAGCATAGGCATAGCCACCTGCGCTCCATTTCATTCTAAATTACAAAAAAAAAAATTTTAAGTTTACTTACGAAAATTCTTTACATATCTAAAAAGGCTGCTAGATTTATAACTTCTATACTAGACATAGAATATTAACTAAAATTGGTAGATAGCTAAAAGACAAAACATAGAATAGTATAGGCATAGCCACCTACGCTCCATTTTATTCTAAATTACAAAAAAAAAAATTCAAGAATTCTTTACATATCTAAAAAGGCTGATATGTTTATAACTTCTATACTAGACATAGAATATTAACTTAAATTGGTAGATAGCTAGAATACAAAACATAGAATAGCATAGGCATAGCCACCTGCACTCCATTTTATTCTAAATTACAAAAAAAAAAAAAAAAATTTACTTACAAAAATTCTTTACATATCTTAAAAGGCTGATATGTTTATAACTTCTATACTAGACATAGAATATTAACTTAAATTGGTAGATAGCTAGAATACAAAACATAGAATAGTATAGACATAGCCACCTGCACTCCATTTTCCCTGAAATCCTAAAAAAATCATTCATGTACTTTTGTTTTTTTTTCTCAATTCTAAAAAGTCTGCTAGGTTTACTACTTCCATACTAGACATAGGATCTAGATAAAAGTTGGTAATTAGCTAGAATACAAACTCTAAAATACTATAGCCATACCCACATACGCTCCATTTTCACTGAAATACTGAAAGAAAAAATCAAAAACTACTTTATAAATTTTCTAAACAGATTGGAGTTCTTTACTTCTATACTAGACATAGGATGTCAATGAAAAATGGTAAATACCTAGAATATAAAACATAGAGTAGCATAGGCATAGCTACCTGCGCTCCATTTTATTCTAAATTACAAAAAAAAAATCTTTAAGATTACTTACGAAAATTCTCTACATATCTAAAAAGGCTGCTAGGTTTATAACTTCTATACTAGACATAGAATATTAACTAAAATTGGTAGATAGCTAGAATACAAAACATAGAATAGTATAGACATAGCCACCTGCGCTCCATTTTATTCTAAATTACAAAAAAAAATATCTTTAAGTTTACTTACAAAAATTCTTTACATATCTAAAAAGGCTGCTAGGTTTATAACTTCTATACTAGACATAGAATATTAACTAAAATTGGTAGATAGCTAGAATACAAAACATAGAATAGTATAGACATAGCCACCTGCGCTCCATTTTATTCAAAATTACAAAAAAAAATCTTTAAGTTTACTTACAAAAATTCTTTACATATCTAAAAAGGCTGCTAGGTTTATAACTTCTATACTAGACATAGAATATTAACTAAAATTGGTTGATAGCTAGAATACAAAACATAGAATAGTATAGACATAGCCACCTGCGCTCCATTTTATTCTAAATTACAAAAAAAAAATCTTTAAGTTTACTTACAAAAATTCTTTACATATCTAAAAAGGCTGCTAGGTTTATAACTTCTATACTAGACATAGAATATTAACTAAAATTGGTAGATAGCTAGAATACAAAACATAGAATAGTATAGACATAGCTACCTGCGCTCCATTTTATTCTAAATTACAAAAAAAAAATCTTTAAATTTACTTACAAAAATTCTTTACATATCTAAAAAGGCTGATATGTTTATAACTTCTATAGTAGACATAGAATATTAACTTAAATTGGTAGATAGCTAGAATACAAAACATAGAATAGTATAGACATAGCCACCTGCGCTCCATTTTCCCTGAAATCCTAAAAAAATCATTCATGTACTTTTGTTTTTTTTTCTCAATTCTAAAAAGTCTGCTAGGTTTACTACTTCCATACTAGACATAGGATCTAGATAAAAGTTGGTAATTAGCTAGAATACAAACTCTAAAATACTATAGCCATACTGTAACATGTAAAAAGGGTTGTTTGTATAAAAATACTTTACCGGGGTTTGGATCATACAAAACTTCATATTTTCACTTTTGGTAGCATTCAGGGGATAACTAATCCACCTCAGAATGTCAATCAATATATTTAAAATTAATATTAATTCACTAATGATCTAATAATAATAAACTTATAAATATTAACCCAACCTAATAACATTTTTTTTATTGTGACAGTTTTTTTTTCTAAACGGACTTTGGCAATGGTGATATTCCAATTTTTTGTCTTTGTTTATGATTTTTTATTTATAGTAAAATAATTTTAAAGTATTTGTTTTATATTTACAAGCTTTTTATCTAAAAATTATAATTATGATATTTATTAAGTTCATTATCAGTCAATCAGGCAACTATCAATAGGGTTCAGGCACTTTTTTCGAATGAGGGTAGGAGATCTTTTTGAAGAGGAAATGTAATGGAGCAGTTTTAGATTGATCTAAATAACATTTAATATAGTTTTATATTGTTTTGTCGATTCTGTGTCGTATGTCCAGAATTCTGCCTTTTTGTTACATGTCGATTATTAAGTAGTTTGATTTTTGTTTGAACTACAGTGTTCGCCAACATCACCGTTTGTTCCGACCCCTTCGAGAAGGTAATTATAGTCTTATTTTTATGAATAGCTTTATTGTTTTCAATTGGTTTAATATCCGTAAGTTGATATATAAATTAGTTATGGATATAAGTGGCCAGACAGTCCCGATTTGATTACTCTGGACCCATTCCAAAATTCACGGGAGCTGTGTCGCATCCGTGATAACATTAACAGATTAGGTTTCTTTTCTTAGTTATCGTTCTGTACTAAGTAGGTCTTTTCATCTATTACAGGGGTTTTTTTTTTTGTACCATCCACTTCTGGCTTGGGAGCAGTTTGGAAGTGGAGTCAGCGCGATTAACGCCGAGAAGTTGGGACTGGTATAAGCTCTAAGTTTGAGTCGCGTAGTTGCGACGTCTCCATACTTCACCCTCGTGAAGTAAAATTGGTTGAGGGTGCGATTACCTACTTGGAGGTGCGTACCCACTTGAAGGTGCATTTACCCAAACCTGCCCAAACGAAAACTTGAACCAGAGGTATCGCGGATTATTTTTTTTATATTACTATTGTTTTCTTTTTTGTAAATTTTTAATTGTGTACTACTACTGCTATTTAGTAGGGACTACTATGTAAAAGTGTGGGTACCTACTCTTATATAAGCCGGAGAGTTCTTTAGTAAATTAAGCTATTTGTTTTATTATTTAAGTGTGTTAGATAATAAGTGTTTATCATATTATAGTTAAACCATTACTGATCCAAACTTCCCAATTAAGTTATTCCCTCGTATTCACATTTTTAGTAAATTTTGCAAGTTTTATTAATTCTAAGTACTGGATAATAGTATGTGTTAAATATTATCCACTTTTATAATTTGATCTAAACTCCCCAATTAAGTTAATGCATAATTTGATAATTATAAACTAAACTTCCAAATTTTCAACAAATAAATTATTGTTTTAAATAGATTTTGCATTGTGTTTTAGTTTACCCTCCCCACTAAGGAAAACCTGTTACAATACCCACATACGCTCCATTTTCACTGAAATACTGAAAGAAAAAATCAAAAACTACTTTATAAATTTTCTAAACAGATTGGAGTTCTTTACTTTTATACTAGACATAGGATGTCAATGAAAAATGGTAAATACCTAGAATATAAAACATAGAGTAGCATAGGCATAGCCACCTGCGCTCCATTTTATTCTAAATTACAAAAAAAAAATCTTTAAGTTTACTTACAAAAATTCTTTACATATCTAAAAAGGCTGCTAGGTTTATAACTTCTATACTAGACATAGAATATTAACTAAAATTGGTAGATAGCTAGAATACAAAACATAGAATAGTATAGACATAGCCACCTGCGCTCCATTTTATTCTAAATTACAAAAAAAAAAATCTTTAAGTTTACTTACAAAAATTCTTTACATATCTAAAAAGGCTGCTAGGTTTATAACTTCTATACTAGACATAGAATATTAACTAAAATTGGTAGATAGCTAGAATACAAAACATAGAATAGTATAGACATAGCTACCTGCGCTCCATTTTATTCTAAATTACAAAAAAAAAATCTTTAAATTTACTTACAAAAATTCTTTACATATCTAAAAAGGCTGATATGTTTATAACTTCTATACTAGACATAGAATATTAACTAAAATTGGTAGATAGCTAAAAGACAAAACATAGAATAGTATAGGCATAGCCACCTGCGCTCCATTTTATTCTAAATTACAAAAAAAAAATCTTTAAGTTTACTTACAAAAATTCTTTACATATCTAAAAAGGCTGCTAGGTTTATAACTTCTATACTAGACATAGAATATTAACTAAAATTGGTAGATAGCTAGAATACAAAACATAGAATAGTATAGACATAGCCACCTGCGCTCCATTTTATTCAAAATTACAAAAAAAAAAATCTTTAAGTTTACTTACAAAAATTCTTTACATATCTAAAAAGGCTGCTAGGTTTATAACTTCTATACTAGACATAGAATATTAACTAAAATTGGTAGATAGCTAGAATACAAAACATAGAATAGTATAGACATAGCTACCTGCGCTCCATTTTATTATAAATTACAAAAAAAAAATCTTTAAATTTACTTACAAAAATTCTTTACATATCTAAAAAGGCTGATATGTTTATAACTTCTATACTAGACATAGAATATTAACTAAAATTGGTAGATAGCTAAAAGACAAAACATAGAATAGTATAGGCATAGCCACCTGCGCTCCATTTTATTCTAAATTACAAAAAAAAAATCTTTAAGTTTACTTACAAAAATTCTTTACATATCTAAAAAGGCTGCTAGGTTTATAACTTCTATACTAGACATAGAATATTAACTAAAATTGGTAGATAGCTAGAATACAAAACATAGAATAGTATAGACATAGCCACCTGCGCTCCATTTTATTCAAAATTACAAAAAAAAAAATCTTTAAGTTTACTTACAAAAATTCTTTACATATCTAAAAAGGCTGCTAGGTTTATAACTTCTATACTAGACATAGAATATTAACTAAAATTGGTAGATAGCTAGAATACAAAACATAGAATAGTATAGACATAGCTACCTGCGCTCCATTTTATTCTAAATTACAAAAAAAAAATCTTTAAGTTTAGTTACGAAAATTCTTTACATATCTAAAAAGGCTGCTAGGTTTATAACTTCAAAAGAATTTTCATAAATTATTTGAGATTTCAGGAAAAATTGGACGCAGGTGACTTTTTCATATTCTAGATATCATTCTTATTGATTTAAATAGTGTTTTAGTATAGACTATATAACGAAATATAGGTGTTAGTTAATTAATATAAAATAAAATTGTTAATATATAAGATTTTTTTTTCAACAGTTTTTTCTTATGATGCTTCATTATTATATTAAGACTATGTACCTGTTAAACATTTGAATATATTACCGCATATATATAAAAACAAATATTTATTTAAAACCTATTTAAAGTGGTTGGGTTATAAAGGCTGCTAGATTTTGGCTGCCAACTTCACACCCGTTTCGTAACATGTATTCATATTATACATTTTAGGAGTTATTATTTATGTAGGATTATCTTTAGTAATGTATTTTTGGAATTAGTTTCTAATTATACTGATTAAAAAACGATGAGTTGGATGCTAATCTATATTTGTTCAGTTTGGTTTTAGTGGAATCGGGGCCAACGTCTCAAAGTGGCATTATAGTCAATATAATAATTTTATCATTTAAACTTATAAAATTACGTAAACAAAACATCTGACTTATATTTAAATTATTTAAGGCTATTTATCTACCTAAGCGATAAGAAAAAGCGGCTTCAGCCTAGTGGTTAAGTCACTGCGCAACTGATAACAAGGCTAAGCAGATGACAACAAGGCCGGACCTAGGATGGGTGACCGCTTTATACAAAGAGGCTATACTATATTAAACACCGCAACAAGCTCGCCACTTGTTAGGTGTTGCCTCCGAATACCATCGGCGAAATGAGCATAAGTTAATCCCTCCACTGGCTACCCTGAGGCCGTTTAAACGGTTCTCGGGAGCTAAAAAGGCACCCGTGATGGTATTTTTTATTCTACCTACTACTTGTTTTGTAGTTACAGTAATATTTATTGCAATCATTAGAGACACTAAAAATATTCACTAATGAATTCAGCCATAAGTAACTCCGAAATATGATTTATAGAAACATTCATATTGAATATAATTTCCATCCACAAAGTTTTGCCTACTTTTAAAACCACTTTAATACTTAATAATGCTTCTTAAAGCTCCTAGTGCGAGTTAAAAGCGAGAAGTAGTGAACAGTCTCTCTGAAAATTTTTAATCTTCCGGAGTTGAATGAACGCCAATAACTTTAATATGAATGTTCTTATATACAGTTGCAAATTTTGTAGCTATTTATGATTCTATTACTAACTGTGTATCGCCACGCAGTTTAATTTAACAGAGCATGTTAAATGCATATTAAATTATTAGTATCTATCATTGTTTAATATATACACAATTTTAATGGCTATGGGTCATTGGGTCACTCAATATCAGTTAGAAAATTGTATATCGTACTATCAATATTAAAACTACAAAAAACTTTAACATATAATGAAGAAAAACTTACCAAGAAAAAAGGATATTATCATACATAACGTAAAAGTTAATAAATACTACCTTTGCTAGTCGTCAATTTGAAAAACAATCCTTATGTTTATAATGACATAAATAAAATACTGAACAGTTACATGTTGTTAGAGGATATCATGTGTATTTGTAACAACACTTTATTACAACTATTATATAAGTAATTGGATTAATGCCCGATTTTACCAACTCTAAGGGGGCTCCCTTAGAGTTGATGAAACACTAAGTTAAGGTCAGTTGTTTAATAGCAAATATGTCAAAATTCTTATTTAGGGGCTCCTTTAGAGTTAGGGATTGTTGGTGAAATCGGGCATGAAACTATTAACTACGATAAAGTTTGAGACATTTCTGAAATATATTACTTAAAATTTATATATAATATACCAAGCATAACATTGACCTTATTGGCACACCACAGACTGAACGAACACATGAGTGTGTGTGCACATTACACACACGCTACACATGACTCGCACACACACACAAACCATACATAGGCGCCCTCACACATACACTAGCCACATAACAAAACACACCCATTCGATTATTTCAATAATTGTTATGAAATTCAATTACCTACCAATTTCCTTCTCTATTTGCGTGATTTGTATGAAATAAAAATAAAATGTGTCAGCGTTTGAAAATGTTTATTGTTTAAATGCAATATTGTAAGGTAAACTATAATTTATATGTAACTAGGCACCCGTGATGATATGTAATATGTATTGTATAATTGTATCGGACGCCTATCTAACACAAGTATTGTCATACTTAGCAGGTTGTCCCAAGAATATATAGGTATATTAAGATCATTTTGTTAAAGAAAATAATCATTTTTTCATTTCAATTATATTTATGTAGAGTCGTTTCAAACACCTCATAGAACCAGACTGACACACGTTCGGTGTAGACTCGAGTACGGTTATGACGGAGTGGAAACAAAATTCCACCGCCGCGCTGGGTACCCTGAGATCGTTTATGGCACCCGTGATAGTACTTTTTTTTTTTTTTTTTTATTTAAGCACGGCATGTGACTTTGTATCTACCTGGTGGTGATCAGATCTATAAAGCCCATGAATGGGGTTGATTAGTAGTTGTTTTTAAACATAATTGATCGCTCTTACTATGCCGGTAAAAGTGGCTATTACAAAATGGGCGGCGACAGAGCGAATGCATTACGAGTATATTTTAATATTCTCGCTGTCTTATCGTCAATTCAACCACCCGTTTCATAGTCGCACCCTGAAAGGAGACTAAAAACCTACTTTAGACAAGAAATCGATACAGTAGTCTCCTGAAAACCGGTGAACCCACAGTCTAAAATAGAAACATGACTAGGTCACTTGACGGTTTTATCATCTGTTTTAGAAGAGTGTTTCGATTTAAATGTGATGTGCCCATTATACATCAACGATATACGTCCGTCTTTATCAATAAAGTTTTGAATAATTGGGTCACAATTTAGACCAAAACTATTATAATTATATTATTATTACTTTGTTATTTTTATCATTGAATGTATTGTGTTCTGTGCATGTACCAAATGAATAAATAAATAAATAAATAATAATAATAATAATTTAATATCTAGGTCAATTTTCACATATTGCTCTGGTCACAATCAGGGCTGTAACTATGTGTACCAGAAACAATTATATAATACATATTATATTTTTTAAACATCCAGACCGTGACAAACTGTACAGAAAAATGTACAATTTTTTTTTACCGGGGGAAATCGAACCCATGACCTCCAGATACTAAAGGCGCAACTACTACTCTACGGAGGCGGGCTGACTGCGTAGGCCTGTATCGCCTGAACCCCCTGTAACTCACCACGACTAACTTCAGTACTTTTTCATCCCGCTTGCCAGAGACAGTCAGCCACACGTACCAAACTCCTGCACTCCATTATCTGCGACTAAAATTTGTTTTAAAATACTTCACTTCATTTTATTTAAATTGTTTATTTTTGTTTTTCTGCGTTCTATGTTGTTCTTTCATATTTATATTGCGGGTGTTATGGTACCCGAGACCTTGTAAATGTACATTTATACATCGAACAAAGAATAGCCTTTATATTATATAGAATATGTACCAAGTATGTATGTCATATACGTAGTGGCCGAGTTGGTTACACCTTAGACTTAAAAACACTTAGGTCCCCGGATTCAACCCCGGTGTATATAAAAACCAATGAGTTTTTAATCTAAAAACTTATGTACATTTGTTAAGCAGGTCCCAGTTTCACTATACCAACTTGTGAAACTGTATATAGATGGGTTATTGATTCTATCCAAACATCGCCATGAGCTAGCCATTATTTAGTGTAGACTCATACCATCAGCTACGACGAGGTGGGATTAAAAACCTCTCCGCCTGTTACCCTGAGGCCATCTAGGCAGTCTCGGGCGCCGTAAGGCACCCGTGATGATATTTATTTAACTTGTACCCTAAAATACCTATATAATAATGGCAAAATGGTGCGGTTACGAAATAAACGGCCATCCTCGCTGCATTAACAACAAATCAACCGCCCGTTTCGTATCCGCATCCTGAAAGGCGACTATCACCTCGACAAGAAATCTATGTAGTATGTATGTATGTATGTATCATCACGGGTGCCTTATGGCGCCCGAGACCGCCTAGACGGCCCCAGGGTACCCAGCGGAGAGGTTTTAATCCCACCTCGTCGTAGCCGATGGTATGAGTCTACACCGAACAAGTGGCTAGCTCGTTGCGATGTTTTGAATAGACTCAATAACCCATCTATAAACAGTTTCACAAGTTGGTATAGTGAAACCGGGACCTAAGTGTTTTTAAGTCCAAGGTCTAACCAACTAGGCCACCACGTATCTATGAAGTAATCTTATAAAAATCGGTTAACCCATCTGAAAGTGAAGCATGACTAGGTCACTTGAAGGTTTTTACATAATAAAGCTATATCGTATGCTAAAAAATGTATTATATTTATATTTTACTATTGGTTTACAAAATTAGCAATAAAATTTAAGAGCATTAGAAATGAGAAATTTAGTAATGAATAATTTTAGGTTATTTAATAGGTGTAACAATGAAATTAGTTTTACAACATTAATAAAATACAAAATTACCATATTTCAACACCTTTTTTGATTAAAACTTTAAATACTTAATACCTTACTAATAAATTAAATGATTTAATTATTTAAATTGAATAGAGTAAATGTAGCAATAAATGGTTTTATTGCTGTGTTTTCATTTCAGTAGGTATTATTTATAAGAAGTGGCTGCAAACGCTGCTGCTGATGCGGAATACCTCAAACGGCAAAAATACTCGCAATAATTAATAATTATATATTTGTGCCGTTTGGGGTAAAGACAATGGGACCATGGGGCCCAGAAGCAAAATAGCTTGGGCCCCCCAAAGCTTGTAAAACAGGTTTCTTCAAAATTGATCGACGTCACAGGTGACCAGAGGGCTGGCGCTTTCCTCTCTCAACCAAAGAGGAAATGTCGCCAGCGTTCTGGGCACTATGCCGCGCGTTCATTGATTTTTTTATTTTTTTGAGTAGGAAGGGATTTATTTATTATTATTTTAATTTGAGTTTGTTTGTATTATTTATTATTTTGTAAAATGTTACTTCGAATTAATAAATAAGTATATATATTTTATAAGTTGTATAATTTTATGTAAGAAGTCGTTTATACGTGGTGGTCGTACCTTAGACCTAAAAACATTTTTATGGGCATCAGGATAGAGGGGCCAAATTTTGATAATACGGATATGCTAATAATTCTTAAGCCTTGGTAAAAATCAAGATTTAGTTTTTAAAAAAAAACTCAAGTTTGTAAAAGTTAAAATAAAAAAGTGATGATGAAAAAAGTGAAAACATGGGAATTTTCTTTTTCAAATATTTCCGGTATTACTAAACATATTAAAGTAAGTATTGGGTGGTACGAGAGTATAACATGGTAAACAACTAATGTAGATTTGAAGTTATTGTAGTGCACTTTAATAAAAACGTTAGCACGAAGAGGCCAACTACATTAAGTCAATTTTTTATTTTAAGTTTTACAAACTTAGGAATTTTTAACTTAAACTAGATTTTTGCTAACTGGGAGCATAAGAATTATAAGCAGATTCTTATTATAAAAATATGGCTCCTCAATCCTGATGCTCATATAGTTTTTAGGTCACGGATACAAACTACAATATAATTAAGTTATTTTTTTTTTTTAAATCACGACATTTGAAAACACCACTATAGTGCTTTGAACCATCAAGCAGTCAGTCGGTCCCAGCTTCACTATACCATCAAACACTGTTTTTAGATAGGTTATTAAGTCTTTCCAAACCACGGGCTGGCCACTTGTCGGTGCAAACTACAACGAATAACCTACAACGGTCTCGGGCGCCCCATCCGCTATGTTACATATATAAAATCATAACTTAATTTATAAACAAAACTACGCAGTTTATAATATAATAAATTGCCCTACGACATAGAAGTATTGCAGGGTGAATTATTTAAAAGAAAGCTTACAAAGTGCCTTCTATCAAACTGCTTCTACTCTGTTATGGAATATCTAAACTCCTAAAACCATTAAATTTTAATAGTTAAATAAGTTGACATGTACAAACAAATATTAATTTAAAGCTGTTTGGGAATATTTATGTGAATAATTATATATATATAATATTGTATTGTAATGTATTTTAATAATTTGTCTGTCTTTTATGTAATGTGTTATTTTTGCGTGCCTGCTGCTCAGGCTGAATACTATCACCACACCAGTTTGTATGAAGATCTTTTGTAAATGTATTCTGGCAAATAAATATATTTCATTTCATTTAAATGGCTAAATTTTCCCATAAGAAAAGAAGTACAAAGTGTATATAAAAAAAATGGTACAAAAATATATTTAAATTAAAAGTAAACACAAACACTTTTCGACAGATAAAATCTTTAAATTATATGCTGTTCAATTGTGAGTGACAACCCAAAAATGTTATATTCACAATTTATTGAAAGAGTGTTAAATACGAACTTGTTTTTATATACATTTTTTATGTATTATTAAATTACATTTCACAACTATTTGCAAATATGTCAAGATATACCTCGTGTAACATAATTATCCCTATCTATTCACCTACCTTACCCAATTACCATCTAACCCTAAACTTTATAATTAATTCACCTTTAATTCTAGGCTCATGAATGCCCAGGCAGTTATAATAACCATATTCCAGAAGCACATTCCGTACTGAGTTTTCACATCATAACCGGTCGTAATGACCCTATCGCATAAAGACGCAAAAATATCGCGAACGCAATTCGTCATGTCATTATGCAGGAAAGGGCAAACTTTATGAGTAATAACGTGAGATGTCTGACTCGTGAACGGGGAGCTTTATTGTGTTGGATTTTATGTGAACGATTAACCTTTTAATTCTCAATGGTCACTGTTATGAAAATAGATATAATATAGTTATACTAAAGTTCTGCGTCAAAATAAATAAAAACTCGACATTGTGGACCGCGGCGGGTTAATAGTAAGAATAATTACGAGTAGGACAATTTACAAATATTGCTCAGCGGGGTGATTATGCGCACAACGCTAAGCTAAACTTTAATCGATATGATTAATTCTTACGTAATGCAAACTTGGTGACATTGAAAATTAACAAACTGCTATGTCATTTTGGTTAAAGTTTAGCTTAACGTTGTGCGGCATAATAGGCCGGCTGGTCACAAACTAAGCTTTAGGCTTGTGAAGAAACAACGATATAATACATATTATATTATAAACACCAAGACCATGACAAACTGTACAGAAAAAACGTACTAATATGTTTTTGCCATAGATGGGAGTCGATCCCACGACCCCCGGATGCAACCACAAAGGCGCAACCACTAGTCTACGGAGGCAGTATATTTTACTACCTACCTTCAAAACACCTTTAATTTTAAGTAAATCACTAGTAGTTCTTGAGATATTTAATGCGGCCTGACAGACGGAAGACACGTTCGAATTTTTTTTTTTTTTTTGGAACCTAAAAAGTAAAATTTAAAACGATGTATTATTTAAAGTGCTTAGAATTACCTTTTTTATAAATTTAAAATGTTTTTTTTTTATATTAAAGAATACATTTAAATATGTATACAAAGTTCGTTTCCAGATCTATTACAATTAATTTAAGCCCTAGTCATCACACTAGGATTCTCTTTATAAACACAACTACAAATAAAAAAAATATATACCAAAAATACTTGTTAATTAATTAAGACGTGCAAAAAAAAACTCGTTACTACTAAATATTTTATCATGTTTCAATTATTATGACAAGATTTTACAGTGGGTCGACTATATAATTAGGGTTTGAAAAAAAATTAAAACCGAACAAAAAGTATTTGAGAAAAAAAAGATTCATTATGCCGACAAAAAAAAAACATAAATAAAATATAAATCGATAAAAATGATATTCCTAATAGAAATACATGGTTAGAAATACAAGTTATTAGGTCTGTGTAATATATCTACATATAAACATTACAAAAGAATTATAATATCATAAAACGGAACAATATAGTCCATAAGCGCAAACCGTAGCAGTCTGCAGACCAATCCGTAGTAGCTACGGCGTAGTCACCAGCAGTCATTTGTTCTACTCCAGGCGATCCTGTCGTCATATATCCCGTACATCCCGGCATTTCTTACCAGCCTTACACTTTACGGCTATTCCTTAGGTTGAAAATATTCTTTATAATATGTTTCGTACAAGAACATTCGAATTTTAAAATATATTTCTACTTGATGAATATTTTATAGGAATTTTTACACTAATGATTTACACTATATGCTAATTAATGCAAACTTAAATATTATCTAATGGATCAAATTATTTTTTTAATGATACTTGACTCTAGTGCACCGTATGTATTCATGTGCAAATATACTCGTATATAAACATTTATGGATGAAAATGGCTAAATACTAGGAACAAAGTATAATTATTTTGTCGTCCGAAACACATTTAATAAGTGTAACTGCTTAATTCTCTTTTGATAATTTAAATTATGCAAGCGAATATAAATTACATACATAAATAATAATATACATAGTTAAAATCATATAGGTAAGTACCTACATAATTATCTTTACAGTTTTTATAATATTTAATATAATTAGTCACTGTCTTAAGTATTTTTTACAATCTTATAGAAGGAAGTATTTAACGTGTTTTGATTTATAAATTTTCAAGGGATTTCGGATAGCTGAGGCAACTCCCAAATCGGATTTAATTTGTTTTTAATGTAAAATGCTTTATCATCGTGCCTTCTTGTTGTGGAGTCATTCTCTTAATCACCACTTTTGATTAAACCGCACTGTATTTTTTTACTAAAGACTTAAAGAGTTTATTTTGAAAAAGTTTGTAAAGATACAAGAGTTTGTCTCTAGATAATATTTATTTAAAAAAATGATTATCCATTCTAAATTAACAACAAAATATATAAGTATCTAAAATTCTCTCTATAGAATTTATAGAATTCCACAAGGTGCTTCATTACACTTTCTTGTCAACCACAATGATCTCAATCGCAGTTCCCAGGCTACGAACTCAAAATCTTTTCTACACTATACAATAAAACATTATACCTTCAATGCAACATAATTAAGTTTAAATTCGTATATCAGCAGTTTCGTACATAACGTTTAACCGAAAGTGTGTAGTATGTAAGAATCGTCACGTGTGTCGACGTGGAATTTTGTGAAACCTCATCGTCGAATAATACCGATGTTAGAATCCTTCATCAATATTTCACATATATTTAGATATACTTACAGGATCACATGAAATAAAAGTTGTAATTTAATAATGTAATCGTATTTTTTTTTATCAAAATAAAAATTGTTATGCAAGTTAAATTATTTAAAAAAACTTTTGAGTTCATTATTTTTACAATGTCGTTTGTGTTGTTTGCGGAGGTTCTGGGTTTGATACCCACCCAATACTCTGTACAATACCTTTGTGTGGGTGTTTATAAAATATAATATGTTATTTTTTATTAAATATATAAGTCTAGAGCTTAGTTTTTTACCAGTGCAATATTCTGTGAAATGTCCTACATATTTATTATTAGTATTACTTGTGTATTATTTTTACTTATACTATTATTAATAAAAAGTGTCTATTTTATATGAAATACTTATTACCACTAGTCTACGGAGACAGTATATTTTATTTCCTACCTTAAATAATACATAACACTTTTAATTTTAAGTAAATCAGACTAGTAATTCTTGAGATATTTAACGCGGCCAGACGAACTGAAGACACCTTTGAAGTTATTTTTTTTCGGTACCCAATAAGAAAAATTTAAAACGATCTGTTTATTTAAAGTGCTTAGTAATGTATTTAACGTATCTTAATTACCTTTATTTTTATATAAAATGTTTATTTTTATATTGTACAATACATTAAAGTATATTTACAAGGTTTGTTTCCAGATCTATTATACTTAATTTGAGCCCTTATATATATTCAATATAGTAACAATGTTGAACAAACTTTTTTTCCTTATTGTAATAACTAGTCGATATTTGTCTATATCTTTAGGTAGGTATATCAAAAAATAAAAATAACTCTAAATATCCTATAATATAAATCAAAAATAAAATATTTTAATGATGTATACTGCTGAACGATGCACGAGCGCCAGGTGGGGTAAATTACCAAACCCAACCGAGTCTGCTATACCAAACTATTGCCATATTTTACGAAGCGTCTCTTTTCCTTACTATGAAATTACCTCACACGCCTTAACTTTTACTATAGTTTAACCAGGTGTCGTAAACCAAAACGTTGTGGAAATAAAACAAGGTATCATCTTAAGCAAAGTTTTCTTATTCGACGTTATAAAAATTCATTGTTGCGGAGTTCTACCTTTGTGTTTTCAATATGAGAGCAGTTTAAATTTTAAAGCCTTTTTACGGCCGAACCAGTGGCACTGTAATGTTAAAGTTTTATTTGTTTCTAAAGTAATTAACAATACGATTAACAACTGTCGTGCATTTATTTTGCTGCTGTTGCAGTTTGTAGTTATATTAGCTTTTACATTGACGAGCAGTTTAAAAGGGTAATGACCTTTCGTGAAATAGTTCGGAAACTAATTAAGATATGTAGCTTACTTTATTTCTTTTTTATATATATATTATATATAATATAAGCCGGTGCCAGCAACTACGTAAGCGTGTTTATTATAAACAAAAAAACGGTTTGCTATTGTTTCTTATCTAATAGATACCTCGAAATACTAATATAAAGTAAACAAGTTGACCATGGCTACCATGCCCGCACTTTATAATATATCTATAACCCCGATTTATAGGTATAATTTAGGTATTAATGAGTATTTACATACCAATGAATGTAGTTACTAAAAAGATCACATAAACTGTCCACATTATATGAAAAACAAAAAAAATCTCAAAAAGTTAATATAACTTCGAAAATATATAGAACACCCCTTTCTATCTGGTAGGTATATTTAAAAACTTCTTCTAAGAGACTCTTAAAACATTATTATTAACATTTTCCCATAGTAAATAGATGTGTAAGGTCTAGTAAATGATTAATATTTATGTATGATAATGAATTTGTTGTATTTAGTTCTTAGCTTGTAAAATATTTTATTGTATTTGTGATTCATTTAAGTTAGATTTTAAACATTTATGGATTGTTAACCGTAGTGTATTCCTCAAGTAAATAAATAAAACACAAACATGCTGTATATAATGTATCGAATTATAAAATACCATAAAAAAAACCGCATATAATCGGTCCAGTAGTTTAGTGATGGCCGGACAGACACGAGTTCTAAAAATAATAGATTATTCTTCTATATAGCCTATGATATAGTATACCTGGTGGCCGAGTTGGTTAGACCTTGGAATTAAAAACACTTAGGTCCCTGGTTCGAAATCCGGTGTGTACCAATGAGTTTTTAATTAAATATATAATAAAAAAAATGTATGTACATTTGTTTGACAACACCACTATAGTGCCTCGTAGAGCACGTTAAGCTGTCGGTCCTGGTTTCACTATACCAGCTTGTGAAACTGTTTATAGATGGGTTATTTAGTCGGTGTAGACTCATACCATCGGCTACGACGAGGTGGGATTGAAACCCCTCCGCTGAGTAACCTGGGGCGTCCGTCTAGGCGGTCCCGGGCGCCGCCGGTAGGGATTTTATTGATTTTATATTTTTACAACGTTGAAATTCTACTTACATTATTCATGAACAATATTTAGGCTGGGTTGCATCAAATCATGAAGCTAAAAAAACGCGCCCCGCACCAATGGAGTAAGCATGATACATAAATTGTTTCATAATAGTACGATACCGGTGTCGCCAATTTCTGAGGCGAACAAATGAAGAACGGGGAAAAAAGTGTGGCTTCAAATGGCAGCTCAACGCGTCTGACACTTAAAAAACTGCTTGAGAAAAAAAGAAATACAAGTTAGCTATTGTCAAACATGAATGTGTGCGCGTGTCTATTAAGTGTATTGTTTTTTATTATAAAAAGCTAAATATTAAATTGCATACTTAATAGTTTTGATAGTGTTGCCACCGACAACAAATATTATAACTTATCGATATAAACCAAATATTTTGGGATTTATAGAGATCATCAAAGATTAATAATTATTTATCGATACACAATTGTAATACACACACATATCATCACGGGCCGCAAGGTAACCAGCGGAGGGGATTTAATCCCACCTCGTCGTAGCCGATGGTATGAGTCTACACCGAACAAGTGGCTAGCTCGTCGCGATGTTTTGAATAGACTCAATAACTTTGAAAGGATATACTTTGGGCTAATATGACCAAATCAAACAACTTTCCCATGGAACCATGTATCGCAAAAGAAAAAAAATGGCCTTCTCTATACAAACTAGTAACGTTAAAATAACCAATTTGTATGGGGAGGGGAAGTCAATTTTTTTTTCTTTTGCGACATATGGTTCCATAGAAAAAGTTGTTAGATTTTATCAGCAGAACCTCATATTAGCCCAAAGTACATCCTTTCAACATACCCACAACAATTCAACCTAATAGACACTTTCGCATTTATAATACTAGTGGATTTAAAATATGTAGGTATATATAACAATAAATTAAAATACCTACTTTATTAAATTAAATTATTTATTAAATTAAAACACATGCACAACTAACTACATGTTACCTACTAAACGCAATCTCAACTTTTTTGACCGACCTCCAAGAGGAAGTTATAAAAGTCGATGCAAACTACAGAAGGCGAAAAACGATTAAATCGTAGCTTGATTCCTCAAAATGTACTGAACATACACGGGTATAATTGTTGGTAACCAAATTTCTACTCTTTTAATTGCCTCTACCCATTTACGTTTTAATGCCGGATCTTTCGGGAAACTGTATGTATAGAAAATATAATTAGTATTATTATTTTTTTTGTTAATTGTATAATATCTCATAACAATGAAAAATCGAGTTTATCAACTATAAAATCACATCACTAAATTGTAACTGACAAACCTCGTTGGACGGTTCTGTTGTCGCCATACCTTTTGATTATATTAAATTTAAATTATTTTATAGTATCGAAATTCTCATTAAAAATAAAAACACATCACTAGTTCTTCAACTTCTAACTGATGCACATAGTTTGACAGTTACCGTCAAATTATGATATTTTTATTATGGGTTAAAAATGGCGTCGAATGTAACAAATTTTATTTTGAAGTTCGAATGACAGCTGGTATTATTGACGCCGTTTTTTACTTTAATCGTTACAATAGGCTATTTGACTACATTAAAAATATACTATAAATTGTGGTCATCCTATCAGACAATGGCGTAAAAAAACATATTTCACTTTATTTTAAAGTAAATCATGTATATCTTTTGTAGATTACACGAAATAAAAATGAATATTTTTTACAATTTTATTTATAACAAAAACATCTTTGATTGGTTGATGACTGGTGACGTCACACGCAAGTAAACAAAACAATACACAGATTATAAATCATGAGGATGAAATAGAATAGAGTATAATATATAGGAGATTATTTAATCTGTGTTCTTGTTTGTTTACTTGCGTGTGACGTCACACTTGACATAGACTGCAAAACTTTGATTTTTATTAATAATAGTGTAGACATCCCGGAAATATCAATGTAGTGCGTTATTATGTAATGAAGAATCATATAAAACGGGTTTCAAAAAGGAGTCAAATAAGCACAACAGCATCGATAGGCTCGATAAATCGATACATATCGATTTTACGAATGAATGTTCATTCATAAACTTCATTTTATAGACTGTCCAACTAGATCGATGTGGTTATGCTAAGCCCCAGAGAGTTCATTTTGGTGCACCATAACCACTACGTCAATAAAACTAACCTGCGTTTAGATACCAACAACCGGTCCTTATTACCTGTGATAACACTGTCCTATAATTTCAACTGGTAGAGAATGTCTACCAGTGTACTAAAAAAAATATAATCAATCTTTAACTCTTAAACTGTACTACCTCTTTTCTTGTACCTATTTAAGGTAAGAAAAATACCTTGCCTTTATCCATCTATAAATAAGATGATACTTAACTTTCAATATCTGCGCTGACTAGCAAAGAAAATGCGATAACTGGTGCAGGATGAGACGACACAAGATAAGTAATTCCAGTCGTGCTTATCCAACTACAAGTAGAAGTAAATTAGGTTTGTCTCGCCTGTCGCACACGAGATGTAGTAGCTGAGGCGATACTCTTTTTATTACATGATTTAAATGGTATGTCAAGAGCTTCAACTAGCTTTATGAAACTCGAATCGTTTTAGAGTTAAACATGCTTTGTTTTTCTTCACCAATTTTTTTTTATGGTTTAGTAAGGGGTTCAAACTTTTTTGTAGATGGAACCCTTTTGGTAAGTGAAAATTTTTGGTCTGTAAATTACAGAGCCCTAAAATTATCAAAAACTTTATTAATAATTATGTTATATAATAAGCAAATATGTGATAGGGTGAATCAAAAAAAACATTTTTAATTAATTTTTAAGTTTATAAAAAAAAACATAATTTTTTTAATTTATGAAAAAATATATATTTATGTGCTATTTCTGGCTCCCGAGAACCGTTTAAACCGCCTCAGGATACTCAGCGGAGGGGTTAACCCGCCCTTATTTCACCGATGGTATATCGGAGGTAACATCTAACAAGTGCCGAGCTTGTTGTGGTGTTTATGATAGTTGGTAGAGCTTCGATGTATAAAGCGGTCACCCATCCCAGGTCCGGCCATGTTGTCATCTGCTTAATCTGCTGTTATCAGATGCGCAGTGAATATAGTTATAATCCCTGTATAAGTAAATAAATATATATTCGTTCTGTTTTTTTATTGGAGCACGGCTTGTGAATTTGTATCTACCTGATGGTAAGCAGACCTCTAAAGTTCATGAATGGTGTCGATCTATATATTGCTGTTTAACTATGGCACACAATTTTTAGGTTCCCGGTTCAAACCCCGTTTTTAATCTTTAAAATATCTTAAACATTTCTTTGATAACACCACTATAATAGCTTGGAGATCACATTAAGCTGTCTTTACCAGTTCCACTATACCAACTTCTGAAACTGTTTAAAGACGGGTTAAGTCTGATTACCAAAAGTAAATTCAACATCTGTTAAAACCCTATATTCTGGATTTCTGATCCTCCCTAAAATTTACGAATGTTAAGGAAAAGGTCTTTGCACTTATAATTATCATTATTATAGAAATAAAGATTACAAAAAGACGCCAAGTCATTATAATTACCTATTATAGAAATTAACAAGTCTAATATTGATACGGTCATTACGGTCAAATAATTGATTAGGTAATAATTTATAGTTGATGGGAGAGAGCTGCATTGCGAGACTTAGCATTTTTTTACATTTTATGTTTCGGATTATATGGACTATATTAATAAAAAATAAACGCTAGTACTAAATAAGGTCTTTGATAAAATGTCATTATTATGTCAAAAAAGAAAATACATTTTCCACAATTTGATAAACTTTTGTGGCCCCTTGTAAAGGCTTATCTTATGGAATGAAGCAATTTATCTCACAAGTTCCGATTACAAAGATTTATCTTTTTAAATATTACTCTTCAGACCGCGATCCCTCTTAGATTTTTCGTAACGTTCAAAGGAAAGCCATTGGAGCAGAATGCTTCACGTTGCTCTAAGGTATTCATATTTAATTTAACCGTCTATGTGTTCTTCAAAAATGCTCTTTACCTGGACCGGAATTCCTTAGGAAAGAATTATGAGATTTTTGGTTTTATGTTCACTGAAAATTATTATTTAGGCATGGGATATCCGCTTATGTATAGATGCTGTCATTTCATGATTCTAAAACCGGGTGTTAGATGCACTTCTGTCGTTGGATTCTTATCATTATCATCTACATTTGAGTGTCAAAATAGCGAACTACGACACGGAACGCTAACAACACCCAAGGCAAAAGCATCTGTAATACAAATAGTGCATTACTTTTTAACTTTTCTTTTTTGTTAATTATACAGGGTGAATATTAAAGGTTGTACTTTCGGCTAATGTGAGGCTCTGCTGATCCAAATCGAAAATCTTTTCCCTTGCAACCATGTGTCAACAAATGACAAAAAATGTTGGCTGCCCCATAGAAATTGGTCATTTTAATAATACCTACTAGTTTTTTTTATTTTTTTATTTAATTGTTATTAGGGATACATACAGAATATAATCAGATTAACAATCATCTTAGAATAACAAAAACCAAAATAGCATCCACAAATTATAAAACCAAAATAGCATCCACAAATTATAATTAATTTGTAAATTTAATTATGTAATTTTTATAGGACTTCGTTATTTTGATAAGTTTAAGGTTCTCGAGTGGAGACCGCGTGCTGGAGGACGCAGCAGAGGCAGACCCCCCACAAGATGGACCGACGACCTGAAAAAAATCGCGGGAAGCCGATGGCTACAGGCGGCGCAGAACCGGTCGTTGTGGCGATCCTTGGGGGAGGCCTATGTCCAGCAGTGGACGCGTGAAAGGCTGGTATGATGATGATAATAATATAGGCGTTCTGTTATAAGAAACAGAATACGGCTCCTCTATGTTATATTTTCTCGAACATGTTTGAATAAATCTCTACAACAAATCGTTCTATGTGTATAACATATTATCTGCGCGAGGTCTGTGCGACTGCGTAGGGTAACCATGAATATAAATATTTTAGGATAACTTTATTGTACAACTAGCTTTATTATTTTTAGGAGCTCTGGTAAACATATAAATGTATTATTTTTTATTAAACTTAAATAGAACTTATATCAACTTCATTGATGTTAATATAGCCCGGCATTAGTGTTGCAATTCAGCGGGGAAACGTCGTCGATAAGTAGATAACGTAGAAGATATTTATTTGCTTTTACTTTAGTTTAGATTTTATCAATGTAACGTATTAATAAAAAGCGGCCCCAGCCTAGTGGGCAACTGATAACAAGGTTAAGCAGGTGACAACAAGGCCGGCCTGGGATGGGTGACCGCTTTATACAACGAGGCTATTTCATCATAAACACCGCAACAAGCTCGCCACTTGTTAGGTGTTTCCTCCGAATACCATCGGCGAAATGAGGACGGGTTAATCACTCCGCTGGGTACCCTGAGGCCGTTTAAAACGGTTCTCGAGAGCCAAATAGGCACCGTGATGGTATTTATTTAACGTATTAATTCATACGTATTTTTTTTTCAGTAAAGTTTAAACTTACTTGCCAATAAAGTAGAGAGGTATAGGTATATTAACTAATTGTAATACAATCATAATTTCTTTTTCTATTTTGTTGAGTTTCCTTTATATATGTTTATTTAATTATGTGGATAATTACTATTTGTATTAAGCCTCTATATACCTACAGCTTACCTACTAGAACCAAACGAACCAAACGCCCGTTTCTTAACCGCTACCACGTAGTATCTAAATAGTACAAGTATTTTCATTTACACTAAGACTGTGTAAATTGGTTGTATGTAATACCACAAAGAAGTTGTTTCTTTTAATAATCCCCCTATTGCGTGTTGAGGCAGGGAATTAAGAACTTAGATTGGGAAAAGAATTTTGTTCTTGACTTGTAGAAGTAAAAGAAAATCTCGTTGTTTGCTTCTTGCGTGCTCCCACAAGAGAACCGGTACCGTCGCCAACAAGTCAGCATTTATATGACTGATTTTTTTGTTAGTAACGACTCACTCGGGATAGATCGGTTTTTATGAAATTTATAACTAAGATTAATAGTCGTTGCTTAGCAAAAAAAGCTACCACTTAGCCGTTGGTTCGGACTGTCAAACTGCATATAGAAAAACTGAATTTTGACAGTTGGAAGCAACTACTATTAACAGCAGGTTTCCAGTTTAACTGAAAATGAGATCTTTTAAATAGTGAAACAAAAATTTTTATAGAGAATTGATTCGGGACCCAAAACGTAATTTATATTATTTTGAACAAGCTACCAGAAAGTGTTACAAGTGCTGACACAGTGAACTCCTTTAAGAATAGACCAAAGAGTACTTTGTTATACTAGAAATAGAGTGATAACTCAAGGGTTTTTTTGAGTAACGAAACAGCAGCGACATCTTTTATTTTTAGCCCGAACAACAGAAAAAAAATCGAAATGTTTAGACCATGCTTCAATAGATGGCGCTGGTGGTCAACTATTTATATACGTATATATATACACATATATATATAGATCTTAAGGCTGAGTGGTACCAGTTTGATAATGTAATGTAGTGATTAAAAATGGCGTCGAAAGTACCAAATTTATTTTGCAAGTCGATGTCAATTAGCATTAACGTAGCATTCGACGTCATTTTTAATTTTAATCGTTACATTACATTAACAGGCTGGTACAAATCAGCTTAAATGTTTTTTTTTATGAAACTTATATTTGTAAGTTTCATAATATATATATATAGGTAACTATAAAAAGGCACTAAGTCTGTTGAAGAGAAAATAAAATAAACAAATACTTTTTTCTCGATTTATTAAAATGATTTTTGGCTAAAGTTTGCACATAATCGTTTTCGTCTTCAATTTGCCTTTTGCCACATATGTTATTTATATTTTTACAATAGTTTTTTAAAAATAAATTTACCGTGCTGTTAATGATACAGTCTACAACAACTTTTGCAACCACCCACGCAACAACATTTTGATTTATTTGGCATGATTTCAACAACAATAACTTCACTTAGCTCTAAAAATTTGTTTTTGAAGTAGTGAATACGGAGGAGAAAATCTCGACTCGACTATACACACTATACACTAGTATACGAACACCAAACACAGAAGAATTAAGAATACTAGAAGTACGTAATTTAAAATAATATATCTACAGAGTTACAGACTCAAGCACTCAAGCGCACAACAATCACCGAAGTTGACCGAACTTGACCGAAGTCGTCCGAAGTTCACCGAACGGCCGAACGACGGATTCGGCAGGATCCGGAAACTGATTTGTTATTTTTTTAATTAGTAATGTCACTGTATATTGTTTTTTAATCTGGCAAGTTTAAAAAAAGATCAGAGACATCTATTACGAAAAGCCCGAACTACATTATTCTCCTTGTAGAAATTTGTTTCCATATTTTTTGTTCGAAGATTGCACAGCATGGAATAGACTAGACAAACATTTAAAAGATAGTAATAATTCATAAGTGCAGTGATATAAACGCATGAGCAAAAGCTGCTAGTGTATTTAATAATAATAATAATATGTATTTATTATTATTATATTTCTTATATCTTGACACTTTACCACTATCCTCTAGCACGGCGGCAAGCTAACTGTGATAAAATACAATGAAAATTTAATTATTTTCAATACTAAACTATTGAAAATTTGACGTTTCAAACAATTTTATCACATTATCTTGGGCACCATGCTACGGAGGCAGGTGGATACAAAGTCACATGCTGTGCTCCTATATAAAAAAAAATACATACAAAAATAATATGTTTAGCTCATAATCACTAATAGATGACAGATAACGTGTTGCTTGTATCTTATCTCCCAGTGTCAGTGGTTATAATAACATAACATTCATAACCCATGACTTATTGAACTTCTTGTTCTACAAGTTTATAACTAGGTTGTATTTATTTATGTAAAAATAAAGATATATATATTTTAGTAGTAAAAAAGTACGTTCATTCTGTGTTCCTTTCTTTAGTAAAACAAGCAAAGGCTCTATCATGGGTTTGCGCATTGTAGCAACGTAACGTATTTGTACACGTATACGTAAGCAACAACCAATAGGATCGCTTTATTCAATTCTGCTGTCAAAAATAAAGAGGCCCTATTGGTTGTTGCTCACGTATACGTATACAAATACGTTATGTTCCACAAACCCATGGTAGAGCCTGTGGTTTCTCCATGCAAACTGTAATGTAGTAAGTAACCAATTTGTATAAAGAAGCCTTTTTTTTTTCATTTGCGACACATGGTTCCATGGGAAAATTGGTTTAAGTTTGATCAGTAGAACCTCATGTTAGCTCAAAGTACCACCTTTCAAAGTCACCATGTAATGTTTTACCATACCTATAGTGTGAATGGCGCCCCTAACTGCTAAAAGTCATACCCCATATTACTTGGTATTGGACAGACCTACAAATTCTATGAACACAACCTTGTAATAAGAAAAGCATTGGTCGTTTAGACTATGCTGTCTTAATAAGGCGGTGAGGTTAAGGGCGGCGCGATAGAGAGGAATTTGCATTACCATACCATATTACCATAGTAATATATATACAGAATATTTTTTTCAAGTGTGCCGTGCGTGGGTAGTTGTTTCAAGGCCAAATCCTAAACTACAAGGAATAGCAAAAAAAAGTTCAAAAGAGTCTGGGGCCATTATGATAAAAACTAAAATTGCATCCTTAGATCCTTGAAAATTTATTCTCCTAGCCGGGAATCGAACCGGTTGATTTTGGAAAAAAACTCATTTATATATGTCGCTTATAGGGATCACACTTGAAAATTTTAACTTGTATAGGTGCGTCTTTATCGTTAATCGCTCGTTTGATAATCTCAACCTGAAAGAAGACTACCATCTCGGAAAAAATCGATGTAGTCTGGTGAACCCACAAACTGATTGCCAACTTACTTCACTTGACTTGTTCTCCATCAGTATGTGCGGTGGTAATCAAAGCCATTCGTCGCCACAACGCAATTGTAATAGGGTTTAATTAAACTAAAAAATCAGTAAACAAACTTATTTAATTTTCTGAATTATTTTAATTTTAAGAACAGCGGGGCTATTACACGCACAGCGCTAAGCTAAACTTTAATCTGTATTATGCAATTCTGACGTACTGCAAAACTGTTGACATTGAAAATTTATTTTAAGAAAGAAAATTGATAGACGTCATTTTGCAAAATGTTAATATTAAAAATTTTAACTTTTTATAACAAGCAATTTTTACTTTACATTGAAACTCTAAAGTAATGTATTTTACAATTCATATTTATGTGGTACTAGAGTTGCCAGTTTTTTTTTTCAGACTACACCTAAGGACAAATGCTTAAATGGGCAAAAATACGGAATTTCAGGTTCCTTATAGGACAACAAAAAAAAATAAGAACGGGCAACAAAAACATATTTTGTTGGATTTCACATATTTAAGAGAAAATAATAGGTACAAATTTTTAAAAAAAAACAAAAACAATATAGGTCATCATAATTTAAAACGACCATAACCTAACTTTTGTTAAATCCAAAAAAGTTACTTTTCGTTTTAAATTATGATTATAATTGATTGTTTTTATTTATTTAATAAATATGTTTAATATTATGAATAATAAAAATATTAAGCAACTCGTACATTTATTTCGGATGAACGTTGCATATGAGTACTCTGCAATAACAAACAAATCCACAAACTATGTACGTCCCGGAGCGGCGGCACATTAAAAATTACGCCTGAAATATGGGACGTCCGGTGAAATACGGGAATCTGGCAACAGTAGTAGGTAACTAAAAAAATGCCAATCTAATTATAATTATTTTACCTATTATATATTTAAGAGTACACTGATGGAATGTCGTCTTTGCTCCAATCCAGTTCCACTGACTTGCCCGTGCGAGCACTTGCTTCGGCTGCAGTCGCGATTTTACTGATTGCCATAGTTTGCCAACTTGTGACTTCCATAGGCACCCCATCTAAAAATATATTTAAGTTAGCAATAACAATAACACAAAAATTACTAATTACTCCCATATACAAAAAAACATAAATTTTACAGTTATAGTTTTTTTAATATTCTTATTTTAATTTCTCAAATCTCTACATTCCGAAAATTAAATAGGTATACATACTTCATGAGTACAATAAGTAATATAATAATAATAAATATACAGGCTTGAATAGCTCCCAATGTGTATTACCTACTATAGAAATCATTTAAAAAAGATCGATAAATTACGCTTTGTTTAAAAAAAATATATAGAAATTGTAAATTAAATATTGTAAACAATAAAAAATACTAGTTATTGCCTAATACAGATTTGTGTGAAAGAATTGTTAAACATAGATATTCCGTATTCAAGAGAATTTCATATTTACTTATATAAAACTCTATTAATTTTTTTTTTATTTAGGTACCGGAATATACTAATATATAGGTACCGAAATATTATAATAAATACGTTAATTTAATAGGATAGAACAAGTAGTTACTTTTAAAATATTTTTTGAATACATAGGATTTATTTTCTGATTGAAAGCAGTATGAAGGTCTGAACATGCATTTGTTCCAACAATTATGGCTGCGTAATCGAAAAACAATTATACTGTAGATATTCCCCGCCGCCTACAAGACTTGTTAAAAAATACAGAAAATAATCAAGCAATATATTCGTTTATTAAAAATACAATAGAAAACGTTTAATGCAGTCAAGATAGACAAGATCTTAAATTAAAGAAAGAAGCTAAATAAAAGAGGAAAAATATAAAGATACTACAATAAGAATGGCTCAAAAGGACATGTATCCAGAGCTGTAAAATAATTAATAAAAAAAAAAAAAAAAAAAAGAACCTGCGGGGTGACGCACGCACGAGAATTAGACGTCATTCTGACATAGCCCAACCCTGGCGACTTTAAAATAGGTATATTTTAAAACTACGTCGTAGCGAACTTGGGTCGCGTAATCACAAAGTAGTAAAAAAGGTAGCTACTAAAGAAGAATCGACGCGGCGCGAAAGGCGCTATTATTTGAAAACTACATAACTAAATCATCAGAATATTATGTCTGGTTTAGTAGCTGCAAGCCGTAACAATGTGCTCTCTTTACTAGAAATTCTCATGAAAAGTATAGTTTTAAAATATTTTTTCAGAAGTTCCTAAGCTTTTATAGTAGAGCTGAGTATATAC
This sequence comes from Monopis laevigella, assembly GCA_947458855.1. NCBI lineage: Eukaryota > Metazoa > Arthropoda > Insecta > Lepidoptera > Tineidae > Monopis > Monopis laevigella. The sequence goes on from OX381578.1 coordinate 19,920,132, forward strand.
ATTTTATAACATGTATCTAGGCCTATGTGCTCAGAGAGTTTGATCAGAATATTATGTCTAGTATGAAGCTATCACACAGCGTCCCCTTTTAATCGCATTTCAGTTTGTTGATACAGATTTTTCAAAAAAAATCCTGAAGAATTCATAAGAAATTGTAGAGTGGCTACGAGATGCTACGAGATTAAAGAAAATAGGGGCCGCTAACTTCACATTTTTATACGACTTTTTAAATGGGTCGGGTTATGAGGGCCGCTATATTTGAGGCCGCTAACTTCACACAGGTAAATTTAGCATGTTAATGCACCTTAATAGGTACATTAATTATAACATTTATTTTGAATATGTACAATTTTATTTTGTAATTTTGTACGGCAAAGTATTTAAAAAAAAAAACATACCCACAAATAACAATTAAAATAAGACCTTGATATTATAACTCCCAAAAACATAAACTTACTTTGAATAACATCTAAAAAGTGTTCCATTTCAAGAGTATAAGCTAGCTTGTATCGAGATGGAAAAGAATAGTATATCGGAGTCTGGTTCAGGCCTTCTTGACCTATTAACGCCTCAGTTGAATGACAAGGTCTTTCATTTTCCACTTTAATTAAACCTGAAAAGTAATTTTATGTAATAACTAAGTTTGGTACAACAATTTATACATGTAATATAAAATTATTCGAAATAAACTCTTCAAATTAAATTACTGTAATTATAAGTAGGTTTATTAAATATTAAGTAATTGTAGTAATAATATTAATGTATTTATTGACACATACAAAATACCTATCCTACACATAAATTTATTACAAAGGCATATAAGCTAATACAATATTAAATTTTGTACCCAATTAATTTTGTGTTTATAAATGTACATACTTTTTTTAAGAAAATCTGAACCCGTATGTGATCACATCTGTCTGACTGTTTCTCTGCTCAGGTGGGCAATTCTCGCGCTTTCGACATTCATCTCGATTCGAGATTTTAAAACGAAAAATGACTAAATATGTAATTTTTCGTTTAAAAATATCGAACATTGAACGAAATAAATAATAAATATTAATTAATAAATAATAAATATACAAATATTGAACGAAAAATGACATACTTAGTAATTTTTCGTTTAAAAATCTCGAATCGAGATGAATGTCGAAAGCGCGAGAATTGCCCACCAGAGCGATTTCTCGGTGGTAAAAAGTTGTAATTGAGAATAGTTATTGTAGATTTTATCATAGTATTCTCGGTGCCCGAAATATTCCACTTTTTTTTAAATACAAACAGTCCCTTTTTAAGAGAGTTCGTTTACCCTTTAACTCTCCGGAAAACAAATAAAATCTCACCCTTAGCACCAAAAACTTCTAGCCTCTGGTCGTAACCATAAGCAGAGTATCGGCTGTTGTCTCCCAGGACCACTGTTCCTGAAGGAAAGGTTAGGAGGAAGGCTATAGTGTCGAAATCGTTAATGGCTTTGATTTCCGGGATAAGCGCCGACGCACTGGCTTGGACTCGGGTGGGCAGCTCTCCTAGCACCCAGCATGCCATGTCGAAGTCATGGACGAGGCAATCATGGAACACACCACCTACGAACCACATTATATATTAGGTACATTAGATCAGTGGTTTTCAAATTTGGTGCCGCGGCAATAAACAAAATCTAAATCGAAAAGGGAGAATAACGGAAGCATTTAAAAGAGAATATTTTTATATAATCGGAGTATATTTCTATGATTTTGATAGGAATAAATAAATAGATTATAATGATTTTTTATGCTTATCTTTTATCTGATCCAAAACGAGTACTCCAACAATAAAAAACATCATAACCTACTTGTAAATATGATTACCGTGATAAAAAAAACACATTTTCCGCTTTCCATGTTTTTAACTTAAGAATTACAACATAATATTATAATATCTAATGCAGCAGTTCTGTAACATTTTTCGTCGCAACCTTTGTCCCTAACATGGTATGTGAAGACTGTATGGTTGTACTTTGGGCTAATAGAAGGCTCTGATCAAACCAAAAAATCTTTTCGAGAGGTTTGCCTAAAGTACCTTTCAAAGTCACCATGTATTCCTATACCGTGGTTTCCCCGAATTGGTTATTTATAATAATAATATAATAATAATGTTTGAGAACTGCTGAATTAGATATTATAGTATTTAATTTGAAAGCATATGTAGATAAGTCCTAAACAACAAAAATATATATGCGTCTATGATTATTCCTATGAATAACAATATAATAATATATATTACGAGTATGTGGATGAAGTCGCGGCCAGAAGCTAATAAATTAGGTTTACATATTGGCCACAATTATATTTCATAAAAAACACCCATCAACATTAGAACCGACTGGAATGTCTCGTAGCGATGGGAAAAGACCAGGTGGGTTAGTCCTTGTACCTTATAAACAGGCCAAGTCATTGTTTTGGGACGCAACGTGCACTTACACAGTGTTGGCGCGACCCAAAACCAAGCTGGAGCAGCGGCCAAAATAGCTTTAAATTAGCAAATCGTTACCGTTTTGTTCCGTTTTTTGAAGAGACGATGGGCCCCTGGTCTGAAGACGTTAAAATATTAAGCACATGCGGGTGGCAACAGGTTATTCTTTGAGCAATATCTTACTCAGAGAATCAGTATTGCCGTCCAACGAGGAAACGTTGCCGGCGTCCTTGAAACTTTGGGTTCATCGCGTCCTGGATTCCAAGGCTTTTTGGGCTTGTGTATGTTTTTTTTTATTTATACTTATGTACTTAAAATTATATATTTCATTTTAAAAAATCGTTTTATTAGAAGATCTTACATCAAATCAATTGCACTCACCAGAATGTTTTAGATAGTCAATCGTAGGTAACGGGGAATCTCTAGCAGTAACCCTCAGGATTTGCACATGCCCCACTTCCCCCTTTCGCACCCTCTCTCTGAGCCCCCTGTATGCAGGATCAAATCGTCTGTTGAACGCAGCAAATAGCTTGCGACCTTTGGCCTTTGCAGTGTCGTAACATTTCTTTGTATCATCTAAGTTTTCTGCAATTGGCTTTTCACAAAACACATCTTTGTCAGCAACCAACGATTTAACCACGATATCGTGGTGGGTGTACGTCGGAGAACCTATGAACACTGCATTTACGCTAAAACAATATCGAATAATTTATATACATACAGTTAAAAAACACTTTTTCTGTATAATTAGAGTACAAGTTTATTAATTTAATAAAACAATCCGTTCATACGTTTGTAAATAGCTGTATCTTATTAAAAAATAATTTGTTATTAGTTTGACTACATCACATAAATGTATATAGATTAGCAGGTATTTATATATTTTAGTGACGTATAATTGAATTAAAAGTGTATTCAATCTTGTTTCTACTATACCTATGGATAAAAATTAATAATAAAAAATAAATAAGTAAATCTACATTAAAAATAAACTAATTTAAATTAAAATATTTCTCAAGTTTGTTCTGAGGCATATAATATAAGATATTCTACTATATTAGATATTATATGACTGACGGTATAAAATATTGCTTTTACTATTAAAATGTACATGTTTATAATAATAACATTGAACATGTGATGGTTCGAGTCTACACACAACAGGAAACAGCTTGTCGCGGTGTTTGGATAAACTCAATAATACATCTATAAATAGTTTTATAAGTTGGTATAATGAAACTAAAAGCGCCATCGTGCGTGTTCTCTGAGGCTCTGTAGCGGTGTTTTAAAACTAATTTTAATATAGGGTTTTTTTTTATAAAATATACGTGGTGGTCGAGTTGGTTAAACCTCAGACTAAAAAACCACTAGTTTTTAAGTCCCCGGTGTGTATCAATGATTTTTTTATATTAAAAAATATGTCACCGCCACGTATATTTATTTTAGTATAAAGTTATCTCATAAATAATAATAAATAAATTGATTATATTTTACGGTATTTTACCTCTTGTCCTTAAAAACTTTATCAGCTTCTTTAGATGTAAGAAAAACAACGTCGTCGCCTAATTTCCAATATTTTTTGATATCTTGAAATTTCTCTTTGGCGTCATCAATAATATATTTTAATATTATGCGAGGATTATTAACAATACTACTTAAGTGTATGGACCCGGCTCTGCCCAGACCAAACATGGCGCCAACCACTGCCTGAGTTTGGCATTTCGAAGAATGATTTGTGGTCACGTTGTTTATGTACCTGTAATAAATAAATGAAATCCTTATGGTATAAAGTCAATAAAATAATAAGATCAAATAATATTACATCCAAGACAGCTTAAAATAAATAATGTTAAGAACATTAAAAGATAACAGAAATAATTACTGCTTTAAAACACGTCAAAAAATTAAACAGAAGTAGGCATTACCTACATATAGGTACTTTACAAAGAGGTGAGGGTATCGGTCTTTAAGACCTTCATTCGTCCCCAAGTCAATTAAGCGATTTGGTGTGGCACTAACTTATGTCGGCCATAACCAGGCTCCAGCTCCCGGAAGATATTTCTATACATATATCGGCCGGCAGCCCGCAGTTCAAAAATTGAATTTTTAAGCTTAGTTACCACATAACTCCGAATATATTGTTTTTTTGTATTTTGATGCTATATTTTGTGAAATAGGACAATCAGTAAAGACGTGTTGGTAGACGCGACGTGCTCGGGGAATATGCGGTCACTCGACTCCTGTACTACCCCAAGCTGACGACGGACCTTATGAGCGCCTGTGAAGGGTATCCCTTGGTAATTTACTGCTTATGTGGCCACCAAATGGCAGTTCTTACCCGGGATACGCTCCGAGAGAGTTTCTCCGCGGCGAGCTTTCAACAGTGCTAGGTGACCAGCTTTTTCCAGGCACAATGAGCGCCTCCCGTCACTACTAGAGGCTGTGGCCCCTAGAGTGCAGCATGCCCCGCAATATGCAACAGAGACATCCTCAGCCCTAGAGCGGTCTTATGTTCTTATCTACTATAAGGGGCTCTGCCGGATAAAATTAGGCTACAACAGTGAAGGATCACGATGGAAGACGAGAACGCCTTACTCATGACGGAACCTTTACCTTTTAATATTGTGTAAATTGTATTACTGTTGTGTGTTTAAAACTTTTAAGTAAAAGTTTTCCGTAAGGATTAAATGTAAATAATAAATAAACAATTTGTCTTAACTTACTCTTCATATAAATAGTCATCTTGGGGATGTTTTCCCTTAAGTTGATAAGGCGACACTCCAGAAAATCTCTTAGTAGCCATGTTGCAGAACTGAGATTGCTCACTAAAGGGATGTTCGCTAATGTAACACTATTTATGAAACTCGCAAATAGATAATCATTTATCGGTTTGTTATCTATAACCATTAATGCTAGTCAAAGGTTAATGAGTGTTTGCAGTAGCAGCAGTAGTTAGTAATAACACACTTGGTAACACAAATAAGAATATAGATTTATTTCAATATAGTAGGTACATGGCGACTTTGAAAGGTTGGCTTCTTTATACAAATTGGTCATTTTAACATTACTAGTTTGTATAAAGTCACCTGCATCTATATATGTACATAATAATATTAATATGTAGGACAAATTACACATATTGCTCTGGTCACAAACTAAGCTCTAGGCTTGTACTATGTGAACCAGAAGCAACGATATAATACATATTATATTTTATTTTATTTTATAAACACCCAGACCATGACAAACTGTACAGAAAAAAACGTACTAATATTTTTTGCCATGGGTGGGAATCGAACTCACGACCTCCGGATACAACGGCAAAGGCGGCGCCACCACTAGTCTACGAAGGCTGTCGAGTACGGTACATGGTGACTTGTAAGGTTGTACTTTGGGCTAATAAATTTATAAGGTTTAATTGATCAAATCCTATGTCGCAAATGAATATTTTAAAAAAATCCTCATGCAAACTAGTAATGTTAAAATGGAAACGGCAAATTTTTTTTTCATGTTCCATGGAAAAGTGTTCGATTTGATCAGTAGAGCCTTATCAAAACCGCTGACGCAGACCGCTGAAAACTAAAAAAAGGTGCGCAAACTTCGTGGCGGTAAACATATACAGACTTAGACGAAATAACTATTGGTTATATGATTAAAGTATACAGAGCATCATCACGAGCTGTTCAACATTCGCCGTGTCGTCCAATTTGCGTTATTTTCGCTTATCGATTCGGTGGCTCATCGCGATGTTTGAATAGACTCAATAACCAATCTATAAACCAGTACTTACATACCAAGTTGTTATAGTAAATCTGAGACCGAGAGCTTTACGTGTTCTCCGAGGCACTATACAGGGTGTATTATTCAAGTGGGCCTTCAAGACCGAATCCTAAACTACAATGAATAATTTAAAAATGCTCAAAGGTTTTTGATAAAATCTAAAATTTTAGGATTGAAAGCCCACTTGATAAATTTTACTCGCATTATTTTATTAACATTATAAACATCTTTGGTTGATTTAGCTAAGGTGGACGATTTTATAAATTAGGCCACCTTTCTATTTAGTAGACGTGAGTGAACTCCTCTTTGTAATACATAGTCTGGCCATAAATACTGTTACAATTAAAAATAATAATAAAAATACATTTGAATTTGGAATCTGTCATTTTTATACAATTGTTCATTGATTTTTCTTATTTTGGCGCCAATACATTGTACAATATTTTACGATATTAAAGACCAGGTATAGGTATGATCATCACTGTATACATATTATATGATCACCATTCACCATATAATAATATTGATCCTAAAAAACACTCTTACTGGTTGATGGAACTTTGGGTATCCTTTAAAAATAGTTGGGACAGAATCGCTCTTGAATTTTCTTATTGATAATACTACAGCAATAAAGCATGATGTTTAGAAACTTTTGAACAAAGTCTTATTTTGTTGGCACTCAATTAGGTACTTCGATCCACTAATGTCTTATTTAAGGACTTTCGAAAATCTAAAATATTAATAAACTTTTAAAATTATGTATAGGTACATAGTTGAGTTATCGATAAACCCAATTTTGAGAAAAGTGTACATCACTAATTTATAATTTATATAAATTATATAGGTTATCTGAATGCCAAAATTGGAAGAGAATAAATATATTATCCAGTGATTAGACCTCAGATTAAATTAATCTAAGGATTAGACCCATAGCTTACATTAAATTGCAAATGATAATGGAACTAGACTTATAGGTTTAGCATCATCGCTGAATATGAAAGTTGGTAGTACATGTTACCCTCATAAATCTATTCATAAAGTCACATTGGTATCGGCAGATGGGCACACAATAGATAATAAGCACTACTCCAATCTCCTAGATGTTAGGAACCACAGAAGCGCTAACATAGATTCCGATCATATCTTTTCTTATTGATAATACTACAGCAATAAAGCATGATGTTTAGAAACTTTTGAACAAAGTCTTATTTTGTTGGCACTCAATTAGGTACTTCGATCCACTAATGTCTTATTTAAGGACTTTCGAAAATCTAAAATATTAATAAACTTTTAAAATTATGTATAGGTACATAGTTGAGTTATCGATAAACCCAATTTTGAGAAAAGTGTACATCACTAATTTATAATTTATATAAATTATATAGGTTATCTGAATGCCAAAATTGGAAGAGAATAAATATATTATCCAGTGATTAGACCTCAGATTAAATTAATCTAAGGATTAGACCCATAGCTTACATTAAATTGCAAATGATAATGGAACTAGACTTATAGGTTTAGCATCATCGCTGAATATGAAAGTTGGTAGTACATGTTACCCTCATAAATCTATTCATAAAGTCACATTGGTATCGGCAGATGGGCACACAATAGATAATAAGCACTACTCCAATCTCCTAGATGTTAGGAACCACAGAAGCGCTAACATAGATTCCGATCATATCCTGGTAATTTGCAAGGTTAAAGCTAGAATATAAAGAACGAAGTATAGTAAAACGAATACAATTAACGAGTTTAATACAAAGTTATTTACAGAAATAAAGCTTAAATATATGGATACAGTCTGTAGAGAGACACATAGCGCGTAGACGATTTTTTTGGTACCAGCAAGATATGGATCGGTCTCAAAAATACAATACCAACAGCTGTAACTGAAGTAATAGGTTTTGGGAAAGAACAGAAGCGGAATTTGTGGTTTAACGAAGAATCCCAAGAAGCTACAAATAACAAAAATTATGCTTATCGCATGATGGACCAGAATAATACTCGTAGTAGGCAGAAGAACTATCGAGCACTAAGAAGAAAGGAACAACAAGTACACAAAATGAAAAAGAAAACAACACGAAGCAACGAAATGGAATTGCGAAAGACCATGATAGAAAGGAGTGGAGACAATTTTACAAAGAAGTAAACGCAGCAGCTGGACGGTTTAAGCCGAGAACGATTTCTTGTAGAAACAAAGACGGACTTTTAATTAACAACAAAGAGGACATATTAAACAGATGGTCAGATCACTTCCAAGAACTGCTTAATAAATATATTACAATAGTCAAGTTAACTTACAAATGGAAGACCCCATAATAAACTTTGAATTAAGGTCAGAAATAGAGGATATAAAGAAGGATTAAACATCTTAAAAACAATAAAGCACCAGGCTCCGACAACATACCAGGTGTACTGTTGAAATATGCCGGTACCCTATTCGATAATGAAATGTTAAATCTTATTATTCAAATTTGGGACTCAGAGACGATGCCTGATAATATATGGAACATCGCTGTGATATGTCCTCGTAAAAAGGGGGATATTTTGGATTGTAAAAACTATAGAGGAAAATCCATATTGTGGAATCACAGTTGGACCAGCAAGATCAACTATTGATCAAATATTTTCTATAAGACAAATACCTACTTGAGAAGACGTTGGAATTTAATATAGAAACTCATCATTGTTCATCGACTTTAAGGCCGCATATGATAGTGTCTACAGAAATTCCCTTTACCAAGCGATGACGGAGATAGGGGTGCCATTAAAACTCATTGCTTTTACGAAAATGACACTTAATCACACTAAAAGTGTAGTAAGACTTCAGATAGACACGTCTAAGCCATTCAGAACTTATAATGGCCTTAGACAAGGTGACACCCTTTCGTGCCTACTTTTCCTAGATAAAAGTATCTGTGATTCTAGCATAGAAACAACAGGTTTTATTTTTTTTAATCTGTACAAATTTTAGGATACGTGGACGATATAAATATAATTGGGCGAACCTTAAATACAACGAAAGATGCATACCCTTGAGAATACCAGTAATCACCAGTGGGTCTCCAGATAAATAAACACAAGAAATGAAACCCAAAACCAACAGGAAATTGCCATAGGCGACGTAGTATTTTTCACAATGTAGGAGAATTCACATATCTTGGATCATTGGTTAATATAATAAGAATAATAATAGCTAACAGGTGCTAACTACTATAATATAATAAAATATTTCCGGAATTTTACTCTATGGGTAGAGCCTGTAGAACAGTGGTTGTCACACTTTTCTTGCCAAGGGCCACATAGGACAATGTGGGTATTACTGTCGGGCCGCACACTAAGGGTATTTTCCATTTATACTACCGAAATGTACCCAAGTATTTTCACCAAATTACTGTCGGGCGGCTCACTTAGGGTGTTGTCCACTTATACTACTTATTCAGTTCGTTTTTTTTTGTAGCCAGGCGCATCTAACTTTGTATCTACCTAATGGTAAACAGATCTATAAAATCCATGAATGGGGTCGATCATTACATTATTGTTTAACAGCATTGATTATCATTACCTATTATATATTAAGTATATTTGCCGGCTAATTAATTCGGTAACGAATCAGTCATCGTTAGACGAATTTCTATTACGAGTCTATTTAAAATAGCCTCGATGCTTTATAAAAAATATTTACCATCGGGTAGATACAAAAAAAAAAAATTAAGTAAATTCTTTCCTATTAAATAATAAATTATCAAAATACTTATTTTTAAACGCATTTTTTGTACTTGCCGTGTAAATTCTATTTTTTTTTTATCTATCGGCTGAAATCACGACCTAGATGTGTATTATTATATTGTTAAAATAAGATTTGTTGAGTTTTTATTAAGGTGAGATGGGGTAAGTGTAGTATACGAATACGAGATATAAACTTTGAATGATGATAACTAATTGTTACTTATTGTAAGGAGTAATAATTTTTATGCACTTTGGTCGTAATTTGATGTAGATTACGATATCGTATTTTAGGTGATGCTTGAAAAAATCCAAAAAATACTACATTTTGGTGGTAAATACTCGTCTAGTCTCACTTCCCCCGTAGTTGGGGGAAGTGTGGATACTAACAAAATAAACTTGATAAAGAGTGTATAAGCTTCGTATCGACACAAATGTATATGCATATTAAACTTAATATTCGATTCAGATACGTACTGCAACAGAATAGAGTATAATTTTGAACAGAATTTTGATTTGTAGTAATTCGGGGGAAGTGTATCATAGGTATTGTAGGAACCATAGTGATGGCAATAAAAAAATGTTGGCTTAAATAAAATTTATTCGATAATTTGCGATAGAGAGAGAAGCATGTTGATATTATCAATAGGTAAAATAAAAGAAAGGTATGTCTAAATAACTGATATTATGCCTAAATTCTGTTGTAATATATTTATAATTATATCATAAAAAACATTTGAAGTTTAAGAACATTTGACGTTTATTGAATTATATATTCGTCCAAACACATGTCATCAAATATTAATACACCCCGGTGACCAGTGACAGGATTAGAAACAAGAGAAACCACATCTGACAAGCCTACACTATAAATGTCTTTTACATTGGGATACGAAAAAATATTTCTTTGTTTTTGGAAGTCCGAAGAATATTTATTTTAAAGTTGCCATTTTCCTTGTCTTCTTCAATTATCTATCCTAAATAGTATTTGAGACTCTTCTTAGCATTAAATTTAACTAGAACCCAGTCATCAATTTTTAATGAATCAGTAGCCACTTGAGGCTGAACGCAAATATAATTTCTATCATTCGACCTTTCGAGGGGCTTGTCTTCGCTATCACTTGTCTCTTCTTCTAACCATTTACATGAGCCATTATTGTACTTCTGGGTATGCCAAAATCTTTAGCAGCCTGATAACCACTTATCCTCTTCGCCCGAACAGCTTTTACAGCTTCGTTTAATTTGTTTCTGTCATATGACGCCTTTTCTGTCTTTTGGATATAATTACGTGGCATTATATCTACAACAAAATTTAAATTAGAATCTATACTTAATTCAAATAAAGCGAACTTTTAATATAAATATGAATTCAAACACCGATGGAATCGAATTCATTCAATCAAGTTGTTGAGAAGTATAAAATATGTGAAATATTAAATAGTTGTATGCAATAAATTATGGCCCAATATAGGTAAGTATCTTAAAATATTTAAAAAAAACTTTTTTTTTTAAATAGTACAATATTAAAGAAAATATGGAATGTAGAAAATAGCCTAACGAATTCCAATTATTGCAGACAATATAACTGATTCTTAATGTTTTTAAAACTGAAAATAAAGAAAACAGTTTTATCGATTTCTTTACAACAGAACATCACTATCTAATTTTGTCATTTTGATATTGTCATAATAAAATCACGGGAAAGTGTGTCATATCGACAGTCACACTTACCCCATTTGCTATTTTTTACGGGGGAAGTGTATCTATCCTGGCAATTAAGAAAGAAACTATACATATTTATATTTTGTACACATAAAACTATAAGGATTACTCTATTTTATCTACTCACCATTTAATTAGTTAAAAAAAGTACACAATATAATTTTTATTATTTTTTTTTATGCCAGGCACTGCAACTCTGGCAACTGAAGCAAAATGGCAACTAAAAACATACGAATGTTACAGAGTAGGTAATTGTTTTAAGAGTGCCATCTAGTGTCAATATTTATGACTTAGTCTATGTTTTCTAATAAGGGTTGCCATTTTATAAAAACATTTCCGTTTTGGAAGTTATAAGCAAAGTCTACACTTACCCCATATCTACACTTACCTCAACTCATATTTATTTTTTGAGATTTGTTTGTTTCACAATAGTAAAATGGCGCGTATAATTTTGAACAGAATTTTGATTTGTAGTAATTCGGGGGAAGTGTATCATAGGTATTGTAGGAACCATAGTGATGGCAATAAAAAAATGTTGGCTTAAATAAAATTTATTCGATAATTTGCGATAGAGAGAGAAGCATGTTGATATTATCAATAGGTAAAATAAAAGAAAGGTATGTCTAAATAACTGATATTATGCCTAAATTCTGTTGTAATATATTTATAATTATATCATAAAAAACATTTGAAGTTTAAGAACATTTGACGTTTATTGAATTATATATTCGTCCAAACACATGTCATCAAATATTAATACACCCCGGTGACCAGTGACAGGATTAGAAACAAGAGAAACCACATCTGACAAGCCTACACTATAAATGTCTTTTACATTGGGATACGAAAAAATATTTCTTTGTTTTTGGAAGTCCGAAGAATATTTATTTTAAAGTTGCCATTTTCCTTGTCTTCTTCAATTATCTATCCTAAATAGTATTTGAGACTCTTCTTAGCATTAAATTTAACTAGAACCCAGTCATCAATTTTTAATGAATCAGTAGCCACTTGAGGCTGAACGCAAATATAATTTCTATCATTCGACCTTTCGAGGGGCTTGTCTTCGCTATCACTTGTCTCTTCTTCTAACCATTTACATGAGCCATTATTGTACTTCTGGGTATGCCAAAATCTTTAGCAGCCTGATAACCACTTATCCTCTTCGCCCGAACAGCTTTTACAGCTTCGTTTAATTTGTTTCTGTCATATGACGCCTTTTCTGTCTTTTGGATATAATTACGTGGCATTATATCTACAACAAAATTTAAATTAGAATCTATACTTAATTCAAATAAAGCGAACTTTTAATATAAATATGAATTCAAACACCGATGGAATCGAATTCATTCAATCAAGTTGTTGAGAAGTATAAAATATGTGAAATATTAAATAGTTGTATGCAATAAATTATGGCCCAATATAGGTAAGTATCTTAAAATATTTAAAAAAAACTTTTTTTTTTAAATAGTACAATATTAAAGAAAATATGGAATGTAGAAAATAGCCTAACGAATTCCAATTATTGCAGACAATATAACTGATTCTTAATGTTTTTAAAACTGAAAATAAAGAAAACAGTTTTATCGATTTCTTTACAACAGAACATCACTATCTAATTTTGTCATTTTGATATTGTCATAATAAAATCACGGGAAAGTGTGTCATATCGACAGTCACACTTACCCCATTTGCTATTTTTTACGGGGGAAGTGTATCTATCCTGGCAATTAAGAAAGAAACTATACATATTTATATTTTGTACACATAAAACTATAAGGATTACTCTATTTTATCTACTCACCATTTAATTAGTTAAAAAAAGTACACAATATAATTTTTATTATTTTTTTTTATGCCAGGCACTGCAACTCTGGCAACTGAAGCAAAATGGCAACTAAAAACATACGAATGTTACAGAGTAGGTAATTGTTTTAAGAGTGCCATCTAGTGTCAATATTTATGACTTAGTCTATGTTTTCTAATAAGGGTTGCCATTTTATAAAAACATTTCCGTTTTGGAAGTTATAAGCAAAGTCTACACTTACCCCATATCTACACTTACCTCAACTCATATTTATTTTTTGAGATTTGTTTGTTTCACAATAGTAAAATGGCGCGTTATCGTCGTGGAAGATCCGTTACTTTTCTTTCGACAAATCTGGGGCCTTACCAAAGACCAATCGATAATCTAATAAATAAATTTTGTATTGACAAACCATCAATGATTAGTGGCAAAATGTAACAAAAATATTAGCCAAACCGACCATGGTTTTGTTTATTCCCTTATTAACGCTCGGTGGCTATTTGGCGCCTGCATCGATTTCTTGTTGAGGTGGTAGGCTCCTTTTTATAGAGTAAGCGTGTATCTCTTCAAAACAATTTGTTTGCAAAATCTGTTATAATATGTGGTTGACTATTTAAATTATTTGCTTTGTCGCGGGCCGCACAAATACCGACGGCGGGCCGCAGTTTGACGACCACGGCTGTAGAACCTATTATGCCGTAGGTACAAACTTTAACCGGAATGACGTAGTGTCTGCCAAATTTCAATGTCACCAGGTTGGCATTACGTCAGAATTGCATCATACGTTTAAAGTTTAGCTTAGCGTTGTGCGTTTAATCACCCGCTAATAGCCGAGAAACGTCAAATCCCATACATTTAACTTTTGATTGGTATTTCGATTCGATTATTGATTGGTCCTTACTACTCCTTACCAATCAATAATCGAAAGATGATAATTAATTTTTGTTTTGAGATTGTATGGCGGCGGACATCTTCAGTTCTCACATTTATTTTAGGAAATTTTAGGCATTAGGGCGGCTCTCTATATATATCTCCATGGATCACAACCATAGCCATAACTATCATGTTTTACCCTTATAACTCGGAGGAATATCATCTCTATGGCGATCCTCAATATTTCAAAAAAGAGAATAACATGTATGTCAATTAAGTCATGATAATAGTTAATAAGTAAATTAAATAAGCAACAACTGCCCATACAGATGCAAAAACCGTTAACCTAGTCATGTTTCGGGTTTAGCCTGTGGGTTACCGGTTTTCTGGAGGTTACTACATGGATTTCTTGTCGATGTGGTAGTCTCCTTTCAGCGGTTACGAAATAAGTGGTTGAATTGATAAGGCAGCGAGATATTAAAATATACTCGTAATGCAATTCGTCTTTGTCGCCGCCTAATTCGTATTCGCATCTTTAGCCGGCATAGAGGGAGCGATCAATGTTGTTAAAAGACAATTATTGATTGACCCCATTCATTCACTTTGAAGGTCTGCTCAGCACCAGATAGATACAAGGTTACATGCCGTGCTTTTTTTTATTTATTACCCAAAAACTTCACAGGTGTTAAACGTGCGAGCAAGTACGCGTACGACCACCTTACTCGCCCGTGTGGCATCTCGGCCGGTTTGTCAGCGATCCAACATGTTTGCAATTTTGCTCGTAGCCCGCCGTCTGTCATCATCACGAGTCGCGAGTACTCGCGAGTCATCATTTTTAAATAGGTAAGTATAAATATTTGTCTGATGTTTATATTATGTTTCCGCGCGAATAAATAAATGTTTAATATAAAAAATTATATAATAATGCATTGAGTGTAAAAAAAAATGAATAGTAGGTACATCACTAAAATGCTCAGCTAAAATGAGAACAAAAACTTTATTGAACAATCACATTTTAAAAAACATGAGAACAGAATATGGCGCCTCGACATTACTTACAAAAAATTAAAGAAACAAAAAATAGCTATCTCTTCCATATTTGGAACGAGATAGATACAAGTATGTTACTTCTTACTTTATAAGGTGATTTTCAACAGTCCGTATTATTACTAGTTTCTTCACGGCCGTGACAGCTTGTACTATTAACACATTACTATATAATCTGTGATCTATGGTCTATGTCCATAAATCCTAACCAATAACCTAATAACTTAATAAGATAATACCACCAATTTAATTTGTGACCAAAAAGACCTAAAATCAAAAATATCAAAATTATTTTTAAAAAAATCATCATGATGTTTAAATATCTTAAATTCATTTGTATTTTATCACTCATAAAATTTTCGGTAAGGGAACTGTATTTTTGAGCATTTTCAGTCAAAACTTTCATGAACCTACGCTAGTAATAATATTGGCAAGTCTTAGGTTTAATCGAGTATATTTTCATAATGCCTGTAGCATTATGGAAATACACTCGATTAAAAGCCTAAATTTTCTTTTAGTATTGTATTGATTATGATGGATGGATAAATATAAAAATGCAACACAATTTATTCTGCAAAAATGAAAGATTCTGCAACCGAGGGGATATATCACTGAAAAGTCTCCGATCTGGTGCTCCAACCATTAAACAAATTTCTTTTACCAATGATCACATAGAAGAACTAAAGGTAACTATTACATTTAAGACAGTCCTATGGTAATATTTAAAACTTAAAAACTGTTTATCATTTCAATAATCTTCTAAAGACCAACCTACTTGATTAGAAGAGGAAATCTTTTTATAGAACTGCTAGTTTGTGACATGTCTTTGTATTCTATAAAATGTTAGTAAATAAATTAACCAGATTACTTAAATCTAGATAAAGAATTAATTTTAGCCTCTTTTCTGGTTTAACCCAGCACTGATATGACTGTTTCCTAATAAAATAGTAGGCTATTTATAAATAATGAGTGAAAGTGTAATTAAATAATATTTTAACATTCCAGGAATTAGCAAAAGCCAATGGATTCTATACTGTTAAAACTTTAGTTTCTTCTGCTGATAATAAAGAATCTGAATTTATGTCCTCAATCAAAGCCCAAGATTTCCTTGACAATGATCTTTCTGATACAATAAATGCCTGGGTATTACCTAGTGGTGCTATGGTAGCTGTCACTTTCCATGTCACCAACTTTACAGATTCACATCTTCAAGATTCTGAAGTTTTAAATCTGAATTCAAATTTTTATTTAAGACCAGTTGATCAAGCACCTTTGTAAGTAAAAAAAAATAGTACTAAAATTTCACGAGATATTGTTTCTTAACCTTTTTAATGCCGTGGTACGGATCTGTACCCATCTCAGCAAAGCCGAGTCAAGGATTTGTACCAAGAGAGTCTTCTTTATATTTTATGTAATTTTGGTTATTATTACTATGAGAGATAGTATAAATTCCTTTGTAACTCGCGGGCACTTATAGCAGACTAGGTTAAATTTCAAGACTAAATTTATTTTTAAATCCTGGAGTGGACTCCTGGGGCCTTACCAAAGAGCCAATCGAAAGCCAAATGTATGGGATTTGATGTTTCTCGTCGATAAGGTCTACCCATAGAGTAAAATTCCTATACATTTTTATCAATCGATGCAGCGATTCGATTGGCGATCATGTTCTTTGGTCAGGCCCCTGGTAATGAACCTAAGGTACTAAGTAATCATTAATTTTAAATATTACAGACCAGATACAGCATCATATATTCAAAAATTAGAAAGGGAAAGAGAGTCTAGGGAAAAAGGGGAAACCAAAGACAATAGATCGTTCTTAGCTAAATATGTAAGTATTTTAATTAGTAGTAGTAGTAGTATTTCAATTAAGAGTTATTAAAACTAGTATAATAGTGTCAATTGGTGTCAAAGATTTATGTAAATTGAAATTACTATTAGCTAAACCAAAAGGGGTTAAGTCGTCCCATTTTTTTTATTTAACCAGGTGAGTATGTCATTAATAAATTGGCTTTAGCCCACAACTTTGCAAGCATTAAGTCTAAAAGTTTATGTTATATCTATATTTTAACTGTCTGACTCCATATCAATGTATAATACATATGCAAAAACCAGGGGTTTAAAAATTCCTTACATTGTGCGCTGCAAAACCTGTTGTATGATAGAACAAAAATAATGTACTACAAGATTAGAGAACACATAAATATCTACAAAAAAGTTAACAATACATACATATGTCACTATAACAACTTGCAATCTGCTGCGGTAGTTAAGTAAAATATAAGACGCTATTAGTTGTTACCTTAGTATTAATCCTTATCCAAAAAAATATTTCAACTTATTCAAGGTTGTTTCAGTACCTGTAGATAACTTTTTGAATTATTTAAATCAGACCTTCCATACAAAAGATATCATAAATTAAAAAGAAACCATCAAGTGCAAAAACTCACATGTGAAGTATTTCGTACAACAACAGGGAAATAGAAAGAAGAGAGATATTGGCGTACCACAGGGTAGTATTGTCGGGCCAACCTTATTTTTGGCCTATATCAATGACCTATGTCAACTCTCCTTACCTGGCTCTAAAATAATCACCTACGCTGACGACACAGTCCTTATTTTCACGGGAAAAACGTGGGATGAGGCAAAATTAGCAGCTGAAACTGGTTTAAAAAAAGTTATGAGATGGCTAGACCAAAATCTGTTTCCAACCTCCTGCATCTTTCTCTCTTGTGGCACATGCCTGTACATCTAATACCTCAATAAACTGTACTTGCTTGAAAATTCAATTAGTGAAAGAGATCCAGTACCTCGGTATTATAATAGACCACAGACTATCATGGACACCGCACATAAACAAACTCGCCGGTAGAATAAGAAAACTAATTTTTATTTTTAAAACGCTCAGACATATTTCAGATAAAAAAATTATCAAGGCAGTATACCTTTCCATGTGTCAGTCAATTCTAACTTACTGTTGTTCTTCCTGGGGAGGTGCGTGCAAAAGTTTTTTAATAGTCCTAGAAAGAGCTCAAAGAGCAGTGCTCAAGGTTATGGAATTTAAACCCTACAATTACAGCACTATTGAAATATACAAAATTCTCGACCTCCTTACTGTAAGGAAACTTTACATAAAATCAATATGTTTGAAGCAACACAAAAACACCCAAAGACAATATTATAAATTTAACATCAAAAAAACGAATAATTACAGCATTCAAAACAAAACAACTAAAAACTCGGTTTAGTGAAAAACAAGCAATATTTCTCGGACCATATATCTATAATAAGCTAAATAAGACACTCAATTTATATAAATACACTAGTTATAAATGTAAGCAAATTTTAAACAAGTGGTTGATGGCCAGTGACTATGATTCCACTGAGAAAATTTTGATGGTTGAAAGGTAAAAGCCAAAATAAAATATTGATCAACGTATCGACCCCATTCATGGACTTGATAGGTCTACTTACTATCAGGTAGATGCAAAGTCACATGCCGTACCCAAATAGAAATAATTATATATGCATATATATATATATATATTACGAGATGAAGAGCACTTATTCTTATTATATTTCACTCACGTTACACTGCCCCAATCATATTATATCTCCCCATTTATACAAGTTTATAATATTTTCACTATGACTTACCTGCTTAATCTATGTATGCGTCTATTTATGTATATATAATTTATATATATGTATATAATGTATACGTGTATTTGATTTTGAATGTAGGTATTAGTGTATAAATATATATCTATGTATGTATGTGAATGGATATTTGTTATTTACTTATCTATTAAATATAAAATTTATTTATTTTAATATCATTTATTTTTAACCATTATTAACAAAGATTTGAATTTTTAATACGTTTTGTAAAGTAAGTAATATTGTTACAAGCATTTTAACTAAACCGCTGTGTAGGGTGGAACTGGGTCCTCATGGCACAGGTACTCCTACCTAGTATGAGGCCTAGGGCTACTTTTAAAATAGAAACCAGCCTAATTTGTACATTATATAGGATTAAGATTTTAAATTTTGTACCTAGGCTAAGATTTTGCTCAATAAATGAAATGAAATAAAAATTAGCGTGGAACAAATTCTGGTAATTTAAGGAAGTATTCAAAAGCAATCTACCTACGAGTATAAAACGAACTGTAATGGACACCTGCATACTACCAACTCTTACTTATGGCTGTCAGACATGGACATTTACTAAGCAAGTAATATAACATAAAAGCTCGTGACTTTATAACATAAAAGCTCGTGACTATAACATAAAAGCTCGTGACTTATAACATAAAAGCTCGTGACTTATAACATAAAAGCTCGTGACTTATAACATAAAAGCTCGTGACTCTCTTCGAGAAATCTTTCCTATGATTGATGTATTGACACTACCATCTCAATATATTTATGAGAATTTATTATACGTAAGGAAAAACTTAAATATGTTTAGTAAAAATAGCGATAGACATAATTTAAACTTAAGAAACATAGATAAAATCGATATACCAAAGTTTAGACTGCAAAAAACGAATAAATGTTTCGTCATTAACAGTATAAGGTTATTTAATAAATTACCTAAAAGCATTATAGAACTGAGTGAAATAAAGTTTAAGAATTGTATAAAACACATTTTAATCAATAAGGCTTACTATAGCGTAAAAGACTATTTTAACGATAAAGACGTCTGGAACCGTCCTGATATGCAATTGAGGTCTCGCAACTAGTGAACAAATTACTTATTTATTAGAATTATATTTGTAGAATAAACATAAGCTTAGTAGTGTCCGATATTGTAATAATTTAATATTACATAATTTATTTTTATTACATTATGTAAATTTTGTCTTTGGATAAGGTAATCACTGATGATTACCTGCTTATTTATACTTAATTTATACTACAGTACTGTGTAGTTCTGTACATTGGTACAGTAACAAATAATCTGCCATAGGGTGTTTTGCGCATGCTGATCGGTGGGGTGCATTTTGAGTATGCTACTATATATATATGCTATATAGCATAAGCAAATCAATGGCTGTACTCCTCTTTTAATTTGTGTGAAGCACTAGAGTTTTTTACTTGCTGGTTTCTTTTTCTCCGGGGTGTCACTGAGGGGATCGACTTTACAGTTAGTATACCCGCCCTTAAAAATACCGATCCTTATACGTTTACTTATATGTGATTGGTTACTAACCTTTTATTTAGAATAAATATTTAAGGCGTGGATATGGTCGGTGAAGTTGGTCGCCTTGGTGGCTCCCTTGTATGGCAGATAATGATTGACAGGTCAATGGAATCAGCTAACCACCTAGTCTTACACTAGTTGGTTATGTAGTGTGTGTTCGGTTTGGTAGTAATTTTCATATTAAGATTTCTAAATTTAAGTTCTAAATCTGATATCGAGATATAATAAATATTTGTCGTTCTTTTAATAATGAATAGCTGCCTAACCAAACGCACTCTAAGACCTCATTGTTAATTTTTTTTTTTTTTTTTGACTATTCATAAATATCTGTAAAGATTTACATGAAATAAATGATTTGATTGATTGATTGAAGTAATAAACAAAATTAAAATGTGCCAACAAGCCATGGAAAGGTGTCTACTTTTAATAAAATTCAAGGACAAAATAGAAAACTCAATTATACGAAACGAAACAAAAATAATTGACAAACTCAATTATATGAAACAAAACTGCTGGACATGTGATGAGATTGGATGATGAAAGATGGACCAAAAAAATAACGACATGGGTAGGAGCAATAAACGGAAAAAGACCGAAGGGTAGACCACCAAAATGATGGGAAGATGAATTAAAGGTCATACATAGCAGCGGACAACTGGAGAAGAAAAGCAAAAGATCGTGATCAATGGAGAAGCTTGGAGGAGGCCTATACTCTTGATGGGACCTTGCAAAAAAATTAACTTTAATAATAATAAATAATGATTTAAATATGATAATTTGGAATATAATAATGTTGTGTGAAAAATATTTGTAAGGGTGTAAAAAAGGCTAATATAAATTACTCGTTAAATCAGGTGTGTCAGAAAGTGTCCCTAACAATAACATTAGGAAATTATTTGATGGTGCTACCCGTTTGGAGTAAATGTAAATGTTACCGTTAAATGTTAAAATCCCATGTAACGTGTCAGAGCGTTTTTCGTTTTATCGAGCCGATTGCGTTGAATAAGTAGCAGCCTAAACAAGAAAAACAATGTTTCTCCGTCGGAATCCATCCTTGTTATACAGTGCGCCACCCTAATCTAACTAAACCGCGGCAGCGCGCTTATGACATGTCACAGTCGCTACACGCCGCAATATGAAGGCATTTGCTGTATTCGCGCTGTGGCGTAGCGACCTCATGTGAAAGCGCCGTCAATGATACACTCGCCTGATTAATAAAAAAAAATCGGGTCTCTTGGTTTTGCTGTTAGTCATCTGATCCTATTAACATACATCTTTCGGACCTATAGACGCCTACTAATTGTTGTAAGGGGCAACTCGTTCGTGGGCCATATTTTTTAGCGGGTCAGTTGACACCTCACCTCTAAACGTTTGCACCAAAAGTACATATAGTTGTTCCAAGCCCTCCCTGGAAGGCGAAGATTTTATAATAAAAAACCTGGTGAAAAATGTTCACATCAATAAACTAATTCAATCATTTATACTTGCAGTGGATGTATATTGTACCTGTTGCAATATTTGTAATGATATCTGGAGCCAGCAGCCCTGAAGCGCCACAAACTTAAAATACCTTGTAATCATCATTAAATTATTTAATGCTATTTCCTTTTTTTATTATTTATCAAATTAATGCTCTCTAAACCTTGGAATTCCAAACTGTATTTATGGATGGATCTAACATACAATTTGGCTTTGATTGAGGACATAAATTCAGATTATTGGGTTTGAGTAGTGCATATGAATACTGACATTATTCTGTATTATAGGCTCAATTTACATTGGTAAAGTGTTTTAGGTACAAAGGCATTTTTTATATTTTGTCACTGGCTAATGAGATCTTGATAATGACACCTGTAAATGGTCATGGGGAACCAACAGAAAGGAAAATAATCCGGAAAGGCTTTTAACTAATTTTAGAATCAAAGGATCATTTATTGTTAAACATCAAAAGGGAAACAATTTAAAAAAAGGCTTTATGCACGAGATATAGGGTAAAGTATACAACGAAAGGGGTTGCAAGTTAAAAATAATATGACTTTTAAAGGCTAGCACTAAACTCTAACTCCGGTATTCATAAAAAAATATTGAGGCCTTGAAGAACAAGTTATAGTGGTTTTGTCTCTTTTTTTAGCAATAAAAATTATGTCCCTGGTCCCTACTAAGGTCCCTGGTTCGAATCCCGGTGTGTACCAATGAGTTTTTAATTTAAAAATGTATGTACATTTGTTTGACAACACCACTATAGTGCCTCGGAGAGCACGTTAAGCTGTCGGTCCCGGTTTCACTATACCAACTTGTGAAACTGTTTATAGATGGGTCATTGAGTCTATCCAAAACATCGCGACGAGCTAGCCACTTGTTCGGTGTAAACTCATACCATCGGCTACGTCGAGGTGGGATTAAAACCCCTCCGCTGGGTACCCTGGGGCTGTCTAGGCGGTCTCGGGCGCCGTAAGGCACCCGTGAAGATATATATATATATATATATAAAAATTATGTCATTCAAGCTGGCTGGACTACCTCTAGAAAGTTCTCGCATATCTAGATATATAACAAATCGTATATGACATTTAATCAAGGTTTCATCGTTTGTGCCGCACTACTTTTATATAAACAAAAAAATATTATTATTGAAAAAATATTAAAACGTGTCTGAGAGATTGTCTGATGGGGCTCTTCGATGCTCATGCTGATTCAACTGCAAAGTATTACCTCTCCCCGCACATGACTGTGAGTCGGTAACGCTACCATACATTTATGTAAACCTTCCCCCCGACCCTTACCTAATAAGAGAAAGAGCACGTGAGATTATACCTACAATTAGGCAGCAAAACGACTATCGGGCCAAAACTGTTTTCTACCCTTAAACTTTAATGGATTTGAAAATAAAATGCGCTCATTTTATTAGAGGGATAATAAACGATGACTGTACGTTTTCCTTTTTTTAATTTTAAGCCTTGATGTTTTATAGAAATTATTTTAATGTGAGGGATTTTTTTACGAATTTCAGGGGTTGATATTATTTTTCCTCCATCAAACTTTTAAAAAAGGAAAACTTACGAGCCTAGATGTAGGTCTTATTTATAACGCCTTCAAAACTCATAAAAATCTGAATGTTTAGTGGGGGGTAACAATTAGGACCAAAAGGTCGTGAATGTATGTGAAATGTTTGATCAGTCTGCTTTATTGGGAGAAAGACAAGTGGCCACTTTACCTAAACTTAATCATTATTGGCTATGTTTAATTTATCTTAAGGTTATTTTAAGAGACAATAGCTTAACACGTCTTATAGGGTGTTAAGTTTAACCCCAGAGGAGGCGCGCTATGAGAATTATGCCGCCAGCGCTAATAAAAACGTTAATAATTCTTAAAACAATTATCCATTAGGCTTGCGCTTTTTAGTAGCTGCCCCCACTTTCGCTTGCAACGCATGCCGATATACTGGACGCAAAAAGTGCGCGGGGGGCCGGTTGAGGAGAAGACTTGCGCTTTTTAGTAGCTGCCCCCACTTTCGCTTGCAACGAGTGCCGAAATACTGGACGCCAAAAGTGCGCGGGGGAACCGGTTGGTTGTTACCACCAGGTGTCGCAAGGCGGAAAATTGCTCACCGCGCGCCCACTAATGTAAGTTAAAATTGTGTAGGTAATGTATTTTTCCAAAGTTGTAAATGTACACTAAATTTTATGGGGTATTAATTGTGAAAACTAAAAAACGTTATTAATTTCAGGATTTATAAGTATAAAGTAATAATAACAAAATGGACGCTCAAATTGTGTCTTGGTTAGAGGAAATGTCTGATTTTGAAGATGAAAAAAGGGTGTTGCAGATGCCCAAAGTTACTGTGCAATGAACATACTTTTGTGAAGAATGTTTGGATAACGCATATCCTGTAGATTTAGAAAACAAATAATTTTGTGTTTTTTCAGTATAACAAAGCATTATACATAATATATACAGGGCCGTCTTTACCAGGGGGTGCAAGGAGTGCAGTGCACCCGGGCGCGGAGCGCCCGGGGGCTCCTGTCGAGCCCTGATTTTTGGATATTTCATTGAACTTAACGCCATTGCACAGTTTTATATACCTACTTGTTACTTACGACAAATGTATGCGCTAACAAAAAAAAAATAGTCATCAACAATAATATTTGTTTACTTTTATTACGCTTTCGGCGCTTGTCATACCGCATTACTGCTCATTAAAGTACTCCAATAACAATTTTATTTATTAAAACGCGCGCGGCAAAATTATTTTTTAGGTACATCTTCGTCAACATCCACCCGACCGTTAGAAGAGATCGTCAACTTGAAAGAGAAAACTTCTACGAGTATTTTACAAGTTCCGGCTCATACTAGTACCAGTACCTCGCCTGGCTCGCTTACTCCAAGTGAACCAATTCCAATTCTTAACCAACCAGCAACAGAACCAGTACGATTTTGTAAAAATGTCGCGAAGGATCCTGCTCTCTGGCCGCAAGTTATACCCGATAATTTAAGATTATTTTTAATAGAAAGTGGACCGATTCAGATAAAAAAAAAAAAACTATCCTTCAGATTGTAACATGAGGTCGTTTTCAGATACATATTACAGTAAAAAGTTACAAAACAACGAAATTATTAATCGAGTTTGGCTTGTATATTCCACATCTACTGATTCTGTCTTTTGTTTTCACTGTAAGCTTTTTAATAATAATATCACTGCATTTCATGCCCCCACTGGTTACAAAGACTGGGGGCATTTGTCGAGAAATATAGAAGACATGAAAAAAGTTTAGGGCACATAAGTACTTTAAAAACATATTTGGATCTAAAAAATAACTTATTGAAAGGGCAAATAGTAGACTCGGTAAATCAAAATGAAATAGACCGCGAAAGAAAGAGGTGGACGGCAGTTTTGGAAAGGATAATCGAAATTATAAAATTTTTGGCAGGTCAAAATATAGCATTTAGGGGCACAACCAAAAAGTTGTATGACCCAATAATGGTATTTTTTTAAAGTTGGTGGAGAGTATATCTAATTTTGATAGTACACTATCAGAACACATTGCTCGAATTCAAAGAGCTCAGCATCGCATGCATTGCATGGTCATAACATTCAAAATGAACTGATTAGTATAATTGCTGAAAAAATTAAAACGACTATAATTAGTCTTATGAAGCAATGTAAATACTACTCTGTAATTCTAGATTGCACACCTGATATTTCACACCAAGAACAACTTACGTTTTTGTTTATTTATTTAAATCCATCGACAAAACGCGCTGAGGTACGAGTTTTTTTTTTAGGTTTTTTACCTGTAACTGATACTACCGGACAAGGGTTAGCGACATATTTGTTAGATTTCTTAAAATCATGCGATATTGAATTAGATGATTTGCGAGGCCAAGGATATGATAATGGGGCCAATATGAGGGGGAAAAATATAGGCCTCCAAAAAAAAATATTGGACATGAATCCTCGTGCTTTTTACGTACCCTGGGGCTCTAGAGAAAAAGCAGGCGAGGCGACATGTCGCGTCGCCTCAGTCAAAAACGTATGTATTTTGACAGTGACAGTAGGCGTGAGGTACGCTGTCACCTGCCAAAGTCTATACAGTTTTGATTGAAGGCGACACGACATGTCGCCTCGCCTGATTTTTCTCTAGAGCCCCTGTGCTGCTCACTCCCTTAATTTAGTAATAAATGACGCCGCTATAAGCTCATTGGAAATTTCATTTTTTTTTGTATTGTCCAAGAAATCTATGCATTTTTTCAGCATCTACATCACGCTGGGAAAGTAGATTTGATGCTATTAGAGCACTCCGTTTTAACATGGATAAAATTTACGATGCATTATACTATATTTTTACAAATAACAAGTATGACAGCGACACAAAAAACATAGCGAGTTCATTAATAGCCTAATTAAAGTCTTAAAGATTTATATATTTTATAAATAAGTTATATGGTACAACATTTTACTAAAGATTAATATTGTAAGCAAAAATTTGCAAAAATCGGACGTAATTATTTCAGAAGCTACCAAAATGATTAATGTGGTTAAAAAAGATTTGGAGAAATACCGCACCGATAGCGCGTTTGAACAATTGTTATCTGATGCAAAATTAATTGCTGAAGAATGTGAAACAGAATTTAAAGAAACTGCTCGTCCACGTCCCCGAAAGAGACATTTTGATTACGAGGCTACAGATGAGCCCATTTTAGACCCAACCAATAAATTTAAAATGTGTTTTTATTTTTTTATACTAGATACTGCTATCACGAAATTAAATGAGAGATTCGATTTGCTGACGGAACACAATTCAGTTTTTTCACTTTTCCAAAACATTGAATGCTGGAATAAATTAGACATGCATGAAAAAAAATCTCAGTGTTCTCGGCTCCAAGAAAAACTAACATTTAAAAATAGATTTGATATTGACGGGGAGGATTTATATAATGAATTAGAATTGTTACCAATATTTTCCCCCAATGCATCAACAAGTACTCCCACTGATATTTTAAGCTATGTATATTCTAATAATTTAATTTCCTCATTTCCTAATATCTCAACAGCTCTGCGTATATATTTAACATTGCCTGTTACAGTAGCAGAAGGTGAAAGATCCTTTTCAAAATTAAAATTAATAAAAAATTATCTTCGTTCAACCATGATCCAAGACAGACTGACAAACTTAGCCATTATAAGTATAGAATCCAAAATTGATATAAAAATAAATGATTTAATTAAAATCTTTGCCAGCTCAAAAGCAAGAAAAATTGAGTTTATTTTTGAAGTATGTACATGTAATTAGTAATCGAAGTTTAATTTTGTATTTTAGAGCAATATATAATAAATTATCAAAATTACGTGTAGGTATTGTGTTTTCTTGGATGACTAGGACCCCTTTCATATTGCAGTGTGTAAATGCATGCTGCATTGTAAAAAAAAACGAGGGCGCAGGCTGAGTCCGCACCCCGGCACTGAATAGACTTAAGACGGCCCTGAATATATAGAATGTCAATTAAAATATCATGTTTTCTAAAATATTTTGTAAACCAAAGTTCTTAAAACAGATTTGAATAAACATGTTAATTTTAACATTATTTATAAATCCTGAGAAAATAAATTAATTCAATTACTGTATTCCTACTTAAAATTGTCAAAGAAAGGGGGCGGCAAAATGTTCCCCACGCGCCTGACGTTTCACTGAAGACGCGTTAGACCACTCTATGGTTAATATGTATAAATTCTACATGCATACACCAAATTCACCAGCACAATCAAAATTTTGACTGAAGTCTGCTGAGACAAGGGCCTTAGAGAAATTACACTCCATTCCATCGATGGAATCGCTCTCAGTCAAATAAGTATAAATTTTGACAGTTGTCAGTAGGCCTTGAAATTGGACGGAAAAATTGGTAGAGAAGTGGCAATTCCATAGAATCTATAGTAAGCCAGACTCACTCTGGAAAATATTTGACATTTGTTTGTATAGGATTGGTAGAGAAAACACCAAATTTTCCATATTCCGTAAGGACAACGGAAAAAAAAGTTGACGATTTCAATTCTGTCTGGAATAGGCTCACGGCTTGTTCGATATATACATTTTTAAAAGTTTTTGTCATAGGAATGTTTGTTTGTATGTCTTAATTTTATTAAAGTTGTTACTACAGAGAGAATAGATTATTAAATTATTACTGCTTCAATAAAAAATCGTCCCAAAGTTTTAAAAATAAAGTGGATATTTTTATATAGGATATTGGTGTGTCGAATTTAAGGACAACTTCAAAAGCTTATCTTAATAAACTAATATAACAAGTTTTTAGACTAAAAATAGGAATTGTCAATATTACTTGTAAATATGGCAAGATAATTTTTATAAATATCTAATCACTATAAGAGTGCCTTTAAGACCTAATTCAAACAAGGGCCTGGATTAACAATAATAGGTATTAAGTAGGATTTTCTTTACATAAATTGTTCTAGTCATAAACTAAGCTATAAGCTTATTCTGTGTGTAGGTACCAAAAACAATGCTCCTAATACGTTATTATATTTTATAAGTAGGTAAGTTTATAGTCCCTTTGTGAAATATAAGAAAGGTGCCTTGGATATGTTCCATTAATCTTCTAAAGCTGAGGTACCTAACTAACACAACCACATATGGTACAAAGTACAGATTAATAGATAACAAATATAACATGTTCCATCCCACAAGGCACCTATTACTTTTAATTTACATCAGCAACCTACCAAAAAGCAACTTGAAGGGTACTACCATTCCAATGTTACCTATTTGCTGATCATAAGTATATCAATTTTGATTAAAAATGAAAGTTATATGAGAATATTGACACTTAAATAGAAAACACTTTAAACATAGGTAATAAATAAATGGCTTCAGGAACACAGTCTTAATGCTTATAAATTTAAAATCATATATTTTTTAAGAATGAATTTAATAAAAAATAATAAAAGTTTATTGTTAAGTTAATAGTAATGTACTAAGGATATATTTAGAAAGAATTATAAATAAAAAACACACATAGGATAAGTTGAGTCATTTAATTACCAATACATAATTTATAATCTAAATTTATATACCTACACATTTTGAAGTTAAATGAGGTAACTGTGCATATGCAGGGCATGAAATAAGGTTTAATGTTGAGGAGGAATAGGGTAAATATTAATGATATAGGTTCTATTCATTTTACATAAAATATAAGTTGTTTATTTTACAAAAAAATATATGACATGTGTATATTTTTAGATATCTATACAATATTAATACATTCCATAAATATATACTTACCATATCCAGAAATAAAATTTTAAACTGTAGCCCATACTATATGGCAGTTAATTATATTTTATAAGTTACCCGAGTGCATATATAATGATTTGAAATTTATTTAATCTACAGACCAACTTAAAAACACCTAAGTAATTGTTAAGTTTATAGTTTATATAATTAATATTTTGAAAATGAAATTATATGTAAAATAATAGAAACATTAATCC
This sequence comes from Monopis laevigella, assembly GCA_947458855.1. Classification (NCBI taxonomy): domain Eukaryota; kingdom Metazoa; phylum Arthropoda; class Insecta; order Lepidoptera; family Tineidae; genus Monopis; species Monopis laevigella. Next base: position 19,949,742 of record OX381578.1, read on the forward strand.
TCTTATTCAAGAAAACTTGGTTGAGTGTTTAGGCTGGAGTGATGTTTTATATCTTTTTTATCAAAAATTATTTTCTTTACCAATGATCATACTTATTATGTTAGTTTAGAATGTCTCTGGGTACATTGCGGATAGTTTAGTATCAATAAGTTATCATGACCAATGGTATTCTCAGTCTACCAATCAAGTGGCAAGCTCATAGTGGTATTTGTATAGACACAATATTTTGACTCCGTGGGTTGTCAAACATTTTTTTTTAGAACATTAATTAAACAATAACTGATTGGTACACACCGGCAATTGAAGTTAGATCTAAAACTGTACTGTTAGTCCTATGGTCTAACCAAGTCGGACACCATGTTCTCTAGGGATATTGTAAGAAATATAAAGAAATAAAAGTTGATTTTCTCTAATCCATTTTTTAATTTATAATTTTTACTCGCTGTTCTAATATACTCTCTAGCTTATAGTGTAGGTACCAGAAAAAAAAAACTAATACATTGTATTTTTCATGTAGGGTTTATAGCCTCTTTTGTGATAAATGCGAAAATGCTGTTACCAAGATACCCACCTACCCAATACAAAAACACATGGTACATGACACAGTTGTCTTTCACAATATTAACTTTGAGGCAATAAGTGTTGATAAACAAATGCGCTGGTACACATCGGTGTTTAAACTTGTGACCTAAAACTGTAGTTTTAAAGTCTACAGTCTAACCAAGTAATGCACTATGTTTGGTAGGGATATTATAGGAAATACGAGTATATATGAAAAAAAAGTTGATATTCTCTAATCCATTGTTTTAATTCAATAATATAAACTAAAGGCCAGCTTTTCCAATATGTTGGCCAACTACTGCTTTAGTTGGTCTATTAATTACCCCTTTTTTGTAAATTAGTTTTTTATAGGGCACTTTAGTCCATTCATGCTTTATACTCTAGCTATACTCTAGGGGCTCCATTTTTTTTTACTTTCCACTTGTGTCTGGCCACACCTATAACAAAGACATTTATTAAAATCAAAAATAGTATCTTAATACATACATTTATTAATAACAATATGTAGGCCATGTTTGGGAATCAAACTCACGAATATACTCTCATCTAATTCTGTAAGATATTGAAGATTTTTCATGTACCTACAGCATATAATAGGTACTTAAATATTGTAAAATAATGCTCAGCATGTTGTTCTGCCTAAAAATGCATTTCCTAACAACTAAATGCTGCTAATCTAGACAAATGCTAACTTATTTATCATAACATATCACACACGTTTAAAGTAGTTACAAAAACAGATTAATCTTTGTAGCAACAAACTATTTGATTAGGTATTACATCGCTAATAGTCGGGCTACAATTCGATGTGAAGAAATTATAATGTATTTAGTTACAAGACGAGAATAAAGATCTTAAAATATAAACAAAAAACATATACTTACATCATCAAGAAATCAACAATTTTCCTGCATGTTTCCGTATCTATGTATTTTTTTCCGTCGTAATATTATTTGGTGTAATAATTTTATTATTAACTACTTAATAAAACACTATAAATATAATATTTCGTTACATGTTTATGAAATACGAAAATTCCAAAATTTTGCTAAGTACAAATGACAGCTGCTGTCTGGAAAATAGTGAACGAAATGACCGGTTTCATTCGTTCCTAAGCCAGAGTGCCTCTCGCTTTTAATTCTCTACCCAAATTGGCGATTCTGGCTCACGCTTACCGTTGGCTTGAAGGCCAATGGAATGAAATTTCTCTAAGGCCCCAGCCCCCCTAGCCAAGAGCATCGGCGCTTTATGCGCCCAAGCGTCGCAGAACGGACAGTGATCGAAAGAAATCGGTAGCCATGAACAATTTTTGACGTTAACTTTCATTCTGTCGAACGAGGGAGGGCGACCGCTCGGCTTGATTATTTACGTTCCGATATTATATTCAAAACCCGCGAGTAATTTTGAGTATGATGTTTTATAACACATAATAATTATATTACGAATGAATTGAGAATATAAATTAAAAGCAATATACATTTTTTATCATATTAATGGTGTAAAAATTATTGTACAGTTTTTACAGATTTGTATATTAATGTTATAATTAACTTACATGCCTAATCGGAACGATATTCGTTATTTTAGTGATAAAGAGAGAGAGATAATAATAAATAAATCCTATTGGTGTAACTATGTGATATCTCGTTTTATTTTACGGGCCAATGCTCTTTACATTTGATTACAAACAAAACCAAGGAACTTAATACTCTCTACGAACAAACCTATAAACCTAATAGAAAATAGAAACATTGCAGAAAAACTCTTCGGCATTATTAATATGGCACTTTTAAGTTGTAAATATAAACTGAAGAATTCTAAATATAAATTCGAGGCATCCGGGGCGGCCCACGACCAATTTATTTTTAACAATTCTCTGATCAAGGAAGAAATATTGCAGTTATATCGTTCTCGGATTGGAAACTTACTTTTTGAATAGGTAAGAATCAAAATAAATAAGTGCTTCTAAGGTTATATATTTAATAATTGATTAGACACGTTGTTAAAACATTTGTATGCCGAATAGGCGAAACAAAACGTACCTTTGTGTTTACAACACCCATCTATTTACCTTTGTTTCTCATACAAATAAATGTTATTTCAGGTGATTTCGGATATGCCTTGGAACCATGATTGATTACCCCTGTCATGGATTCCGTACGTATATATTAATACCTCAGCGGACCAATACACTGCCAAGTCAGGATAAGTGTGAAGCAGGCAAATGGTTATCTCAGGGGGTCATTAAAATACCTTGGAATAGACAGAGTTCTGCACTATGAATCTGAAGAGTCTTCCCAAATTGTAATGGCTTGTGCAGCGTAATAACCAATATGATGTTACACTATAGGTGAGTTAAGAAAAATAAATTACAAATTGTCCACTTACTTTTAAAAAAATTAAATTAATAGTATTTGGTTGAGTAGAGAGGGTAGTGAACACAGTGCAGGTGAGAGTTTAAAAGGCCTTTAAACCTACCTCACGGTTTCAAGTCCGGGAATGCTGCAGTTCATTCCCCTGCCTTTCAACCACGAGATGGACCCGGCACCCGCACGGTGAATCCATGGTTTGCTAAGAACATTGTCTCAAATTCACTCTCCTACTATATTTAGAAGCGTGGAGTCAACTGACACAGATAGTAAAACCTGTCTCCAACCCAGTTATGTTGCAATTGTGATTTTTGTTATTTAAAAAAAATTGGTCTTTTTATTTTTTTATTAAACTAAGTACAATTTTGTATTTTTTTTATTTCAGGTATTTATACTTTGCAGAGTTTCAAGGACAGCTACCCCCTTCCCCATCAAGAGAGGTCACAAACTATGGTGCTCAAAGTTTTAGAGTGGCCCAAGCCAAACAAAATTATTAAATAAATATTTACTTTTAATTTGTTTATGTTTTATTGTGAATATTATCCAATTTAAACATAGAGTATTGAATAAGAAATGCTGGTATCATTATTAACATTTCTTATTGATACTTGTATCATTTAAATGGGTCAGATTAATGAAGATTAATAATTTTTATTATGAATTTTAATTAATAACGGTCTTAATGATAAAAATTTAATAAAGTCCTTGAAGAACACTTTAGTTAAAATAAGTTTTGTTTCTTTTATACTTATTTATTTTTGTTTGGTAAAAAAAGAGACAACCTACTATATACAAGTGTTCTTCAAGGACTCAAAAAGTTTTTTTTTATGAATACCAGTGTGTTTAATATTAAGATTTGTAAATATGCTTACCATTATGGTAAGTATATCTACAAATGATAAGCTTATCATTATGGTAAGTATATCTACAAATGCCCACATTAGATACATGTAATTCCCTAATAGTATTCATATAAAATAATGAAACGTTACTCTAGGTACTATCCTAACTATTTATAGTGCTTGCATGGGAATTAAAATTCCTATAAATAAAAGAGCTTGTATAAACAATGTAGGTCTAATAGTACATACTACACATACCCTCCTTTATATAATAGTACTAAGTAGTTTTTACTTAACAATATTATACATATATATTACAGAGTTAAGTGAATATTTGTGTGGATGTGTGTGCATGTATGGGTAATATAGTGTATATAATAAAATACCTAATATTGTAAATATCTAATGTGGCTGAGTATAAATTGTATTATTATTACTAAGGCTAGGATTTTTTTTTTTTAAATAATAATATACCAGTATAAAAGGATTCTTTTAAATCTAAAACTCAAGGTGAAAAGTCACTCTGTACAACCACAAAGACCATCATCAGTCCCTGAAATACCGAAAGTTGTAACTTTATTAGTAATGGTCAAGGAAAATCATATTCTTATATACAATTATATTATTAAAGAAGAATATAGCAATATATATTAAACCATAAGTTTTTGCGGCTTGTGAAACATTCTAGGTCTTCACAAAGGCTCTGAAAAATCCTTTGTTAAGCCTAAAATGTTACCTAAACTCTCCCCGGTATCCCCTATTTCTTTGAAAATGTGAACTTTTCATTAAAAATAAAGAAATAAATAAAAATAAACTTTATTTGTTGATATTTTACAAGAATTTATAAATGTTTTCTTAACTTTTTGCCTAATATTGGTTTGTTTGATTTAATGTTGTAACACTTCTATCCAATATTATCAATCAAGATCAGATATTTGTTCAGGTTATCCTCGGACATAGGCCTCCTTCAGCAAATACCATTGGCAGCGGTCTCCAACTACTCGGCATTGGGATGTCTTGATTTTTTTATACTTCTTTCAGAGACCTGAGAACATACATACTATTCTATGTATTTCTTTCTCCATTTAAAGTTTTGGAGCAATTGTTTGACCTAAATAAAAGTACCTATTCAATTTCTTGATAATTTACTTTCAGGGTTTGTTTATGTCTGTTTGTCATAGCTTTGGTTTTCACACATGGTTCTTTTAAGCCCCGCTTTTCCACTTCTCTTGCTAGTTGTTTGCATAATAACTGGAACTAGGTCATCAGCCAATCTCAGTTGAGATATTTTACTTCCATTTATGTTAAGCTCATAGCTATTCCAAATAATTCCAATCAATGTAATTGACGAAAAATTTCCTCCAATACAGCCGAGCAGAGTTTGAGGGATAATAGGTTTCCTTGTCGGACTCCTTTTATTCGTAATTCTTCTCCAATTTTTCCTAGTCGTACTTTTGCTGTAGGTATAGTTTCAAAATTGTTATATTACTCCTTAGTCCTTATGATTCTTGAATATTTAGTTTGATCACACTCTGTGTTTTGAGATGCTTTGTAAGTATGAAATAGAGAGAACTTTTTGTTGCTCTAATCTATATTTGGCGTCGATGAAGACGCCACTCGTTATTTGCACTTACTAATAAATTTTATTTATGCATTTTAATTTACACAACGCAATAAAAAACTTCTAAAACAACAAAAAACAATACTTTAAGTTAATTTAAATTAAAACAATGGCGTCGTTTTGATAGAATATAGCTCGAAAGGGAGACCCCGACCACCCGCCCGTAAACAGTCGAATTTAGCGTCTAGCATTCGCAAAAAACGAACAAAAATGTGTTCTTGGCTGGCAATTCCCTCCGAGTATGTAGCGGTTTCTGTCAAAATGTATGGGGAAATTGGCCTCTCGCGAGCGCTTTAACGAAAACGAATGCTCAACGCTCACCGTCCGTGTTCTTGGCTGGCAATTTGTTCTGTCAACGCATTTAACGAACGTGACGTCATCACCAAATGTCATCTTCATACAAAACTTTCGTGCGCGCTTTTAGCGCTCATGCTCTTGGCTAGGGGGGCAGCCCCCCTAGCCAAGAGCATCGGCGCTTTTTGCGCCCAAGGGTCGCAGAACGAACAGTGATCGACAGAAATCGGTAGCCATGAACAATTTTTGACGCTAACTTTTATTCTGTTGAACGCGGGAGGGCGACCGCTCGGCCCGATTATGGACGTTCCGATATTATATTCAAAACCCGCGAGTAATTTTGAGAATGATGTTTTATAACATATAATAATTATATTACGAATGAATTGAGAGTATAAATTATAAGCAATATTTTTTTTTTATCATATTAATGGTGTAAAATTTATTGTACAGTTTTTACACCTTTGTATATTAATGCTTATTTTAACTTACATGCCTAATCGGAACGATATTCGTTATTTTAGTGTTAAAGAGAGAGAGATAATAAAAAATAAATCCTATTGGTGTAAATATGTGATATCTCGTTTTATTTTACTCTTTACATTTGATTACAAACAAACCTAATAGAAACATTGCAGACAAACTCTTCGGCATTATTAATATGGCACTTTTAAGTTGTATATATAAACTGAAGAATTCTAAATATAAATAAATTCGAGGCATCCGGGGCGGCCACGACCAATTTATTTTTTAAAACTCTGTGATCAAGGAAAAAATGTTGCAGTTATATCGTTCTCGGATTGGAAATTACTTTTTGAATAGGTGAGAATCAAAATAAATAAGTGCTTCTAAGGTTATATATTTAATAATTGATTAGACACGTTGTTAAAACATTTCTATGCCGAATAGGCGAAAAAAACGGACCTTTGTGTTTACAACACCCATCTTTTTACCTTTGTTTTGTCATACAAATAAATGTTATTTCAGGTGAATTCTGATATGCCTTGGAACCATGAATGATTACCCCTGTCATGGATGCCGTACCTAATTAATACCTCAGCTGACCAATACACTGCCAAGTCAGGATATGTGTGAAGCAGGCTAATGGTTATCTCGGGGGGTCATTAAAATACCTTAGAATAGACAGGAGTTCTGCACTATGATTCTGAAGAGTCTTCCCAAATTGTAATGGCTTGTGCAGCATAATAACCATATCTGATGATATTACACTATAGGTGAGTTAAGAAAAATAAATTACAAATTGTCCTCTTACTTTTTTTAAATTATAGTTTTATTCACTCTCCTACTATATTTGTAAGCGCGAAGTCAACTGACACAGATGGTAAAACCTGACTCCAACCCAGTTATGTTGCAATTGTGATTTTTGTTATTTAAAAAAATAGGGTCTTTTTATTTTTTCATTAAACTAATTACAATTTTGTATTTTTTTTATTTCAGGTATTTATACTTTGCAGAGTTTCAAGGACAGCTACCCCCTTCCCCATCAAGAGAGGTTACAAACTATGGTGCTCAAAGTTTTAGAGTAGTTAGGAGCCCAAGCCAAACAAAATTATTAAATAAATATTTACTTTTAAGTTGTTTATGTTTTATTGTGAATATTATCCAATTTTAAGAAATCAATATTCTGGGAAATATTTAATTAAATATACATTAACAGAATCAAGAGACATATAGGTGGATAAGTTTAAAGGTGTCTAGGTCTGTCGGATGGATCCATTTAAACATACAGTATTGAATAAGAAATGCTAGTATCATTATTAACATTTCTTATTGATACTTGTATCATTTAAATGGATCAGGTTAATAATTTTATTATGAATTATAATTAATAATGGTCTTAATAGTAAAAACTTAATAAAGTCCTTGAAGAACACTTCAGTTAAAATAAGTTTTGTTTCTTTTTTACTTATTTATTTTTGTGGTAAAAAAAGAGACATAACCTACTATATGCAAGTGTTCTTCAAGGACTCATAAAGATTTTTTTATGAATACCAGTGTATTGAAAATTAGGCTTTGTAGATATGCTTACCATTATGGTAAGTATATCTACAAATGCCCACATTAGATACATGTAATTCCCTAATAGTATTCATATAAAATAATGAAATGTTACTCTTGGTACCATCCTAACTATTTATAGTGCTTGCATGGGAATTAAAATTCCTATAAATAAAAGAGCTTGTATAAACAATATAGGTATAATAGTACATACTACAAATACCCTACTTAGTACCATTTATATAATAGTACTAAGTAGTTTTTACTTAACAATATTATACATATATATTACAGGGTTAAGTGAATATTTGTGTGGATGTGTGTGCATGTATGGGTCATATAGTGTATATAATAAAATACCTAATATTGTAAATATCTATTGTGGCTGAGTATAAATTGTATTATTATTACTAAGGCTAGGATTTTTTTTAAAAATATTAATAGACTGCTATAAAAGGATTCTTTTAAATTTAAAACTCAAGGTGAAAAGTCATTCTGTACAACCACAAAGACCATCATCAGTCCCTAAAATACCAAAATGTGTAACAAATTTTATTAGTAATGGTCAAGGAAAATCATATTCTTTTAGGGCACTATATACAATTATATGATTAAAGAAGAATATAGCAATACTTATATATTAAACCAAAAGTTTGTGCTACTTGTGAAACATTCTAGGTCTTCACAAAGGCTCTGAAAAATCCTTTGTTAAACCTAAAATGTTACCTAAACTCTCCCCGGTATCCCCTATTTCTTTGAAAATGTAAACTTTTCATTAAAAATAAAGAAATAAATAAAAATAAACTTTATTTGTTGATATTTTACAAGAATTTATACATTTTTTCTTATTTTTGTGCCTAATATTGTTTTGTTTGATTTAATGTTGTAACACTTCTATCCACTATTATCAATCAAGATCAGATATTTGTTCAGGTTGTCCTCCTCCAGCAAATACCATTGGCAGGGGTCTCCAACTACTCGGCATTGGGATGTCTTGATTTTATTATACTTCTTTCAGAGACCTGAAAACATACATACTATTCTATGTATTTCTTTCTCCATATAAAGTTTTGGAGCAATTGTTTGACCTAAATAAAAGTACCAATTCAATTTCTTGATAATTTACTTTCAGGGTTTGTTTATGTTTGTTTGTCATAGCTTTAGTTTTCACACATGGTTCTTATAAGCCCCGCTTTTTCACTTTTCTTGCTAACTGTTTGCATAATAACCGGAACTAGGGCATCCTCAAATCTCTGGTGAGATAATTTACTTCTATTTATGTTAAGCTTATAGTTATTCCAATCCATGTAATTAAATGACGGAAAATTTCCTCCAATATACTCTTTTTATTAGTAATTCTTCTCCAATTTTTCCTAGTCATACTTTTGCTGTAGTTTTAAAATTGTTATATGAACTCCTTAGTCCTTAAGATTCTTAAATATTTAGTTTGATCACGTTGGTTTTAAGCAAACTTCTGTATTTTGAGATGCTTGTAAGTATGAAATAGAGAGAACTTTTCGTGGCTCTAATCTATATTTGGCGTCGATGAAGACGCCACTCGTTATTTGCACTTACTAATAAATTTTATTTATTCAATTTAATTTACACAACATAATAAAATACTTCTAAAACAAAAAAAAATAATACTTTGAGTTAATTTAAATCAAAACAATGGCGTCGTTTTGATAGAATATAGCTCGAAAGGGAGACCCCGACCACCCGCCCGTATACAGTCGAATTTAGCGCCTAGCATTCGCAAAAAACGAACAAAAATGTGTTCTTGGCTGGCAATTCCCTCCGAGTATGTAGCGGTTTCTGTCAAAATGTATGGGGAAATTGGCCTCTCGCGAGCGCTTTAACGAAAACGAATGCCGGTGAATGCCCAACGCTCACCGTCCGTGTTCTTGGCTGGCAATTTGTTCTGTCAACGCATTTAACGAACGTGACGTCATCACCAAATGTCATCTTCATACAAAACTTTCGTGCGCGCTTTTAGCGCTCATGCTCTTGGCTAGGGGGGCAGGAATACCTCGCACCTCGCGGGAGAGTTGCCAAATGACAGTGTTACCAGAATAATAAAGATATGTGACCATTATCTTGTTACAAAACTACCAATGACTATAAAACCTACAAATGGTAGTTTTTATCAAAGGATATTTTTATTTAATACAAGTTTGTGGTAGGTAAAGATAACAAGGTAAAAGTGCCTTATTTGACTGTAGGTATCTACAGTCTACTACTAAGGTATTAACACCAGATAAAATGTTACATGTAATGTAATGTGTTATGTACATATAGGCATCCTAACAGCTTTTTTTTAAAATAATAGTTTATGCATTATAAATAACATATTGTCGGTTAAATGGAAAAGTTAAATTTTTACATACATATATATCGGTCTCGGGTGCCTTACGGCGCCCGAGACAGCCTAGACGACCCCAGGGTACCCAGCGAAGGGGTTTTAATCCCACCTCGTCGTAGCCGATGGTATGAGTCTACATCAAACAAATGGCTAGCTCATAGCGATCAAATAAAAAAATATATATTAGGTAGAATGGAGCATTACTAATCAAATTTTATATGGATAAAAGACACTTTATAAAATTTTTACTTTAAGCTCATGTCACAAGTGTCATTTCGGTACTTTATGGTAAAAAAAATTAATGCTTATATTGTAAGCTTTGTTCTTTTTGAATAATGCTAGTTTTCTATTTAACCAGCAAATTATTAATGTATTACAGAGCATTATACGATTAATTAATGTATTACAACAACCCTTCTGCAATTATTACCTACACCTACAACCCTAATGTGACTTTTTGTACAACACAAAATGCTATGATGGGATCTACTCTGTGTTCCTCAATAAGCCCAGACTACTTTTATACTATGTAGTGATAAGAGAAACTATTATAATGAGTATCAGGCTTTATTAAAAAAAGGATATAATATAGTAACTTTGTTACACAAAGCAACAATTATTATGATTATAACTAAATCCTGTTAGCCTGACCTGCACTTTGCTAGTGATAATCAATCAGATGTAAAGCAGTCACTTTTGCTGCTCACAAAATGCATGACTGGATGACAGGATGTTAATAAAACAAACTATGCACCAATCTTCTCTATCTCCTCAGCATCTTCTATATCTAAATGTTTGATTTTTTTTCCAAAATGACTCTCTATTTTCTTACATATATCCATAGATTGAGGAGTATCTATTAGATTAATAGCTATGCCAGCTTTACCAAACCTACCAGTCCGGCCAATTCTGTGAAGGTAAGTCTCACAATCTGCTTGCTTATTTACATCCATTGGCATGTCAAAATTAACAACAAGAGTCACTTGTTCCACATCTATTCCTCTGGATAGTACATTTGTAGTGATCAAAACCTTTTCTAAACCAGCTCGGAACCTGTCCAGTACGGCTATTCTTTGTTCTACAGTCAAATCACCCGACAAAACTGCTACAGAATGCCCATCTTTGGACATTTTTTCTGAAAGCCAACCGGCAGTCTTTCTAGTATGACAAAATATAATAGCTTGACCAATGGTGATAACACCATAAATATTACAAATAGCTTTGTATTTTTCTTCTGCATTTTTACACTTAACAAAATACTGCTTTATATTATCTAAAGATTCTTCTTCACGTAATAAACGAATTATTATAGGATTGGGAACAATAATTTCAGCAAAATCCATAACTGGAGTATCATAAGTCGCTGAAAAGAACATCATTTGACATGTAGTAGGAAGACATTTATGAATGCGAATACACTGATCCTGATGTCCTTGTCTATCAATCATGACATCAGCCTCATCCAAGACAAATACTTTGATTTTTTTAATGTCAAACATGCCAAATTTAACACTCCAATCTAACACCTTTCCTGGTGTTCCAATGATAATATGATCATCAATTTTAGTTCCTCTCGGTAAATCTTCTCCTCGAACGGCATATCTTAATTTTATTTCTGGACAGAATTTTGCCATTTTTGCTGCAACTTCACCAGTCTGTATTGCTAACTCATATGTAGGACTTAGACAAAGAGCTTGAGTAAAATTCTTGGTTGTGTCTACTCTGCTTAACATAGCTAACACAAAAGCAGCTGTTTTACCAGTACCAGACTGAGACTGTGCAATCATGTTCTGAGGTGGATCCGCTAAGAGAGTTGGAAGAGTAGTTTCTTGAATCTTTGAGGGTGCATTAAAACCCATAGCATACACACCCTTTAACAAATTTGGTTTCAAATGTAAGGCTTCAAATGTTTTTACAGAGTATAGAGGTGAATTTGGATTTTTTCTTTGAACTTCAATATCCTGCTTAGATTCGACTAAACCCTGACGTATTATTTTCAACAATAAAGATGCTTCTGCGGGATTTGCAATATCTGGTGTGTCGTCTATCTCAGATTTATTATTTATTCCCAAGCTTGATACTCTGTTAGAAACCTCTAATTCCTCGGCCGTTTGGCCCCACTGCTTCGCCATAGTCCCAACTAAAATTAAAGAACAAGCAAATTATTTCAACATTATGTGAAATGCGTTGTTAATGTAAAAAATATTTGATTTTTATCTAAATACAACATACGTGGTGTGCACTACCAAAAACTTTAATAAATAAAGCGCTAAAATGTGGTATTTTACAATAAATGGAATATTTTAACACACGGAAAACACTCGCCGCGCCGTTAATCTATCTGTCATCCATCAGTCTTTTTAATCTTTTATTTATTCGTAAGAGAAAAGATCAAAGCCTATAAAGCGCTATTGTATAAATATTTCTTTTATTTCAATTATTTACAAGTGAAGTATATTTTTTTGTATATTAACAGCCCCCTTATTAATTATGAAACTAAATTTTGACAGATCGCTATGGTGATCGATCGCAATAAATTGCATAGCCTTTATTTCATTAGAAATAAGAGCGATGACAACTCAAATTATCACCGCAATGACAGATCGCCTTCGCTGTTGTATATTTAGGCCCGGAGCACTCAGATGCGCTAAAATATCGGTGAATTGTTGTTGTAATGTACCCTGTATATTTTGACTTGCGAGGTTGAGAAAGTAGAAGGACGTGCCCTTTTGGCATGTTCGATCATATTACCAACTAGCTGACACGCGCAACTTCGCCTGCGTCACTTCAACCGTTTACGAAGCGCTCGCAACGGAAGCTCTTAAAAGGAATAAATTTTCTCCGTTTTTACATTTTTCATTGATGCTCCGCTCCTATTGGTCGTAGCGTGATGTTATATCCCGCTACGACGATATGTGGCCCGACTAGGGCCACATTACTTACCTACAAAATTTGTTAATAATAAAATTAAATAAGATTCGCGTATATTCACCCGCAAAAGATGCCGCCAAGTTAGGAACGTAACGTAAACAAAAGATCAAGGTCGGTTTATAACAAAAAATCCAAAGTGCCCTACTCAAATGTAGTAAATAAACTGCCTTTCAATTCATACGATCAGGGGCTTTATTCCGAGTTTTGACACGTTCACAGTCGCGCATTTTGCGTAAAGTATGGGTATTGAAATATAAGTTCTATCCAGTTAATAATAAAGTTGAAATTCCAATGCTCCATACATTTTCAAACTTGCGAAGAATTCGTGTATTTCAAGATGGCTGCATTATAATAGCCAACCTAATACATACTATATAACTATTGGAATAGAGCTTATATTTCCATATTTATAGTTTGCGCAACGTCTTGTCGTGATTAGCGGTGGATAACTCGGAATAAGGCCCCTGGGCGATCCGATCTTTGAAGTTTTGTATCGATCCTTCAAAAAAACGTATGGTCCCGATCCGATCCAAAAATCACCGGATCGTATGCTCTCGATCCGATTTTCTAAAAGATCGGATCGGAACATCCCTAAGTGGGAGGGAATCTAAAAAAATAATAATAGAACCTTTTCCTAAACTTGATATTTGGTAGGATATTCAGAAAAACTAGAGGTATTACCAAAAAAATTGTGGATATCAAAGTCTAGATCATAGAAAGACTAAGCCCATTTATGCTCGAATATGGAAGAAGTTGATAATATAATAATCCATTTTTTAAGGCAGTTAAATATGTACGTATAATTTTAAATTAAGAAGTTGATAATATATTAGTACATTTTTTAAGGCAGATAAATATGTATGTATAATTTTAAATATAGATTCATATCCAGGTAACTTTAATCTGGTATATAAGTATTAATATTTTATCTTCGCTTTTTGATTGCCACTTGGGCACAAGATATGATAAGATGCCTTCATTTTCAGTCTAAAAATTTACCAAAATGCATTCTTTAACACAAATGGACTGCGGCACCTATCTAACCCCCCAGGCAAGCTTCTGTAAACAATATTGTGATCAAAGTTTTGTAATTAAGAACTACAGAATATAACATATGATGAGGTGGGATCAAAACCCCTCCGCTAGGGTACCCTGGGGCCGTCTAGGCGGTCTCGGGCGCCGTAAGGCAACTGTGATGATATGTATGTATGTAACATTATTACATAATATGTTTTCTATTGGTATTTTCCAAGTAAAACAATTATGTTATTTATGAATAATATATAATTATTTTCCACAATATGTAATAAATGTCATCATCATATAAGCATAACACAAACATTTAGCACATTTTAATACAATAAACTATGAGACTGGGGCCTGAACTAGGCAGGAAGCCTGTATGTCAGGTCCCAAGTACAATGTTTCAGACCAGCTACAATACAATAGTAGGTTTCTTATATAACTTTTGCTAGTTAATTTTGAATTTTAACTATATAAATAATTTTATACTAAATAAATCCTGGTAGCAGGACTCAAACTCATGAATTTTGCATTTGCGGCAAGGTAACTAATAATTAACTAAAACAAGTTTTTTATTTTCCTTAATTTAAAATAAATCGAAACTAATGCATGACCCTATTGATTGGTGTAATAAAAGTACACATGTATTTTTATTTCAGTCGGATCAATTCCCAGGTGTGGCAAGCATATTTCAAACTTTTTTAAAAACAGTTTTTCTTATTTTTGAAAATAAAAGAATGTTTCCTTTCAGTAAAATTTGCCATCATCAATATTTAGGGTACTTTCTTTTCAACTACGCCTTTCTTTTCCATCCTGTATTCTATGGAGAGTGGCTGTATGCCTACTTTCCATCATATGGTAACTATATTTTCTTTTTTAGCAATATTGATGATGAAATTAAGCAATTGTCAGATTTACCTGTGAATATCATAATTGGTGCTGTATCTAAATGTTTGGGTAAAATTAATCCCTGTTTAAAAGTTCCCCATGTGATACCACAAAGTATATCACAAAGAATAGAAATTGCCACACAACTTGCTGCAATGTGTAAAGTAAGTACATTAATTATATTAATATTATAAAAAATATAGAAATATATGAGTAAATATATTTGTCAAATAAAAATATGATTGTAGAAAAAACTTTTTGATTGTTAATTGATCAGTTATCAACCAATGAGAGTTGAATATTATTATTTTTATTAGATTATTAGAGTACTAAATTTGCCATTAAAAAATGGGGGTTGGTGCTAGAAGGATGAAAATTAAAGGTTATATGTATTTTTTTATGCCAAATCATAAAAAAATTGTCCAAAATATATTTTTTTCTTTTTTCGGTGGGCCACCCACCCTTATTACTTAGGTATATAAAAAAGAATATACAACCTATTCTCACATCTACCAATATTCACAAAAAAAAAATTAACATTAGAATTTTATATATTAGATTTAATATATTATATAATTAATCAATAATCTTTTTTTTAATATGTGGGATAATTTTACACATATTGCTCTGGTCACAAACTAAGCTCTAGGCTTGTACTATGTGTACCAGAAACAATAATTATAATACATATTTTATATACACCATGACACCACAGATTTTTTTTTCCATGGGTGGGAATCGAACCCACAACCTCCGGATACAACGCCAAAGGGGCAACCACTAATCTACGGTCTAGTCTACTATTCCAGATAGACTCGTTGGTTGAGTGTAGTTCGCATTCCCCTGGTCTATATTGGTGTACCAGATGATGCTGTGGGTGAAAATGTTGTGTCAAAAACTTGATTTTATAAACTATTTACTTCAGTAGTAAATAGTTTATTAACCTAACCTAATCTGCGACTGTCACCTAAATTAGTAAGTATCACGAAACCGGGGCCATATATAAAAACATTTGTCCCCTACATCGGGAGTTGGTTAATTGCAAATAACTTGAAATATAATTAAATTTGATTGTTAAAGATTACACAAAAACAAGTAGGTACCTAAAAGTTATATTTTTTTAGGATCTTGGTTACAAAAATGAAGTTGGTTATCAAACATTTCTTTATTACAATGAAGCTGATCTCAGAAAAATATTCATGTTTTTAATTGAAAATTTGCCATCCGAGGATAAACAGGGAAGAGCTGTCATTGAACCTACAGATAAAAGAAGTATACTTAATAGAAATATAAGCAGAACAATACACAGATATTTAAATCAGATATGGATACCGCACTATTATCCTTCGGAAGAAAATAAAAAAGATCATGCTCAAATTTTATCTGAAGGTAAATAACTTGCTGGTTCCCGAAATTTTGTATGTGAGGTATTAGTTCTAAGCAAGTAAAGGACAGTGCAACAGAGAAAGTCTTCTGATATCACTAGTTGAATATTAAGGTTCGCATTTTTAGTTTCAGGGGCTTTAATTTTTTTTCCGGCAGCATGTAAAGAGTCGAGTTTTAAATGCGAATACAAGCAGACCCGTAGGTATTTCAATAACTATAGATTAGTGTTGTATAGCCTATATTTAATTAAAGTCGGTTTGGCCTATTTATCATAGCGTATACCATCACGGGAACGGCGACTGTTATAAGAGCCTGCCTGTCGTTTGTCGACAATAATCATAAATAATCGACTCCCATGGGTTGGATTGCTGCCACCTCTTATTATATGCGTGTTGAGGGGACCAGAAGGAACATTTGTTTAGGTTCGCTCTCAAGTCCCAGTCAGTCCTTTACCGCGTGTGTGTTGCGGCGGCGATGTCGGTTTGTATGCCCAGCACCAAAAGTAACGGACGGTAAGTGTTGGGTGTCCACGTCGTGGACAAGGCTCGCCATGGCCTGTCAAGTACGTTAGCCGCATGGTTTACTGATGTACTCGTCGGTCGTGACTTATGTCAGTGACCTATCTTGGAGCGAACCTAAACAACTGTTCCCTCCCCAACACGACATATAATAAAACTTAGAGGTCGCAGCCGCCCCATGGGAGTCGATTATTTCAGCCTAGGCGGTGGCGGCCATCCACACGGTGAAAACGCTAGGCCCTCCCTAATCACTTTCGGAGAAACTGCAACATAAGCGGTGACCCCAAAGGCACTAGGCGGAATCTCACCCCAGCACCAAGGGAGCACAACAGAGTTGTGGAAGAGTTCTCAGTAGTGATCGTCGCATCCCGGGGGAGATTCTGGGAGAAATACATGGAGTCGTCCACCAAAACTAAAACTCTAGGGGCAGTAGGAATTACCTAGAGCGGTTGCATATTTACGTATGGGCAACTGCCCAGGGCGGCCCCGGCCAGTGGCAATAACCTCGCTCGATAAAAATTTAAATTGAGTAAAAAACAAACTTACATTTTTGGCCAGTTGTAAGTGGCCCGGGGCGAAACTGAACCTAAATACGCCCAGGGTCAGGACGTTAACGTATTTACACTTGGGTGTATTTCCTAAACTGTATAAGAAATTTTATGACATGGTGGCTTGATTCCTCTGACTCGCTTTCTCTCTTTAATATTTTATAAATAAATCCATTTTATTCTGGTTTATTACCCTTGAATAAAAATTGGTGCCATGATACCTTTTCCGGCCCATATGCCTATATAATGGTTGTGTTCTTATAGAATGTAGCGCATCAAATATTACAATGAATAGTAAAAAGTTATTAAAAATGATGTTACAAACCAAAGAAAAAAAACTGCTTATCAAATCTAATAGCCAAATAAATGACAATGCTGAAATATTGTGTGGCATTAACCAAAAAGCCAAAACGAAGGAAATAAATTTACACCCCTCTAAAACTTTAAAAGAATTAAAAGAGGAAGTGATTTTATTAAGACAAAAATTTAATACCCTGGAAAATGAGAAAAATGCTAGCAATGCAGAATTTGCTAAGGTATGTATTGTTTTACAATTAATTTAATATAATTTTTTTTTTTTTTAATTATTTTTTATTGAAATGAAATTATTTATTTATTTGCTTCGTATCTAAGTAAAGGTAGATGTTAGTAAGGTAAATATGTGGTAGGTACGAAATATTTCATTACTGTTATTATTTTATATGTCAATGATTTAAAAAAATATACAAATCAAACAACACATAATCAATAAAAGAAATAACCAACTATCATAAAATAGTGAAAAAATAAGTTAAATGACCAAATTACCTATAAATTAAAACCTAATGAACCAACAATGAAAGTTCAAGAATATAAGCAAAATAAAAACTCGATAGATTTAATAGAATAAACTTAATCAGACTTTGCTTTCAAAAAAAAAATCCTACGACTTAATTTTATACATAATGTCTTTCAAGACAATATGGGTATAATGTGGTTCTCAATTCACATGAATATGCATTTAAAGTAGGTACCTAAGGTCCCAAGATGGTACTTTTTTTTCAAATAAGGTTGCACGTGTGCGAAGGGACTTGTGTCCGTTACACAGGAGGGAAACAAATTTTAGCGGGGCAGTAAGAAGAAGTACCTTAACCATTGCAGCTACTCGATAATGGTTAATCTTTTTGTTTATTGAATAAAAAGATAAGTTTGGAAAAAATATCAAAAGTCGAGCTCGTTATTATTTTATTTCGCGTTCGCTGTTATAAAAGGCTACAGAGTTGGTCCCATAGAAAATTTTGATCTGTAGCTATTAGAATCAAAATTCAATGAGGAGTTTTCCAGTAGTTATTATTTAACGCAACAGATGGCGTTTAGTCGCTATCTACAAAAACTGTCAAAATAGATAGCGGTAATATATAGAATACACCAAAAATTTAGGGTAAATAGGAAAACAAATACCTTTATACGAATAATTTATAAAATTTACTTAACTTTTGTTTAACATATACACTAATATCCTGAGCACTTTGCCTTACGGCACCAATTTAAGCAATATTTTTTCTTTGAAATATCATCATATTAGTAATAAAATTTTAATTTCTATAGTCTTTTTTACGAAGTTTTTCTTGACAGGGTATCTACTAAAGATTATAAAGAGCAAGAATAACGAGTAAGTAGATACATATTAAAGATGACAAAACATGGTAAAAATATAACACGTCTTGCAATACCAAAATTTAGTTTTAATTCATAGAGAATTTAGAGTCTATATTTGAGTAGTCTATATAAAAATATAGACTACTCAAGTATAGAAACTGCCTTTTTTGACAGTTTTTGTGGATATCTCTCCTGCTGCCATCTATCCTGCGTTCCGAGAGCTAACGCGGGCAGTTTCTCGTGCTGATTTCAAAAACCAGCGCGACCGACCGTTTCAACACAGCCATGTCATTTTTTTTAGCGATGCTAAAATGCAGCTCGGAAACGATCGGTGTTGATTTTTGATGCCACTTTTTGACAAGAAGCACTATTTTGAATTAAATAATTGAAATTAAAAATATTACTATCTTATCATTATATAATAAATCAATATTTTTTAATTAACTATTATTTAAATACAATAATTTTATAATATCACAATATTAATTTAATTAACAACCTCAAACTAAACATACCAAAGCTGAATTTAGTTACACGATATTTATTTTTTTGGTTTAATCGAACTTTTAAAACTAAAACAGATATGAATATATAAAATAATTAATTAAATTCCAATTTGTAGATAGATATTTACATGTAAACAAACATCTGTCAAAAAGTAGCCATGCTAACTTTTCGTGTTAAAATTCTGGTCGCGGAACGATTGATGGTAACTTGAAATGCTAACATTTCCGCGCGGTGAAACGACCTTGGCTAAAAAAACCAGCGATCCGTGGCAGCGATGCTAAGCACGGAATGCGATACTAGTAGAATGGAACCGGCAAAAAGAAAACTCCTCATTAAAGAAAAATGTGTTAAGCTTTCACACAAAATGTATGAGAAAATGCATTCCTATAAACTCCTATAGGAGTTTTTAGTACTCTATTTAATCTGTGGAGTTTTTGATCAGTATTGGGAACAGGGGCTCTAGAGAAAAATCAGGCAAGGCGACGTGTCGT
Organism: Monopis laevigella; assembly: GCA_947458855.1. Classification (NCBI taxonomy): domain Eukaryota; kingdom Metazoa; phylum Arthropoda; class Insecta; order Lepidoptera; family Tineidae; genus Monopis; species Monopis laevigella. The sequence continues at coordinate 19,969,740 of OX381578.1, forward strand.
GTCGCCTTCAATCAAAACTGTATAGATTTTGGCAGGTGACAGCGTACCTCACGCCTACTGTCACTGTCAAAACCCATACGTTTTTGACTGAGGCGACGCGACATGTCGCCTCGCCTGCTTTTTCTCTAGAGCCCCTGGATCGATTTGATTGTTTTTTTTTTTCGTATAAAATGTCGTAGTCTTGTCAACTGTTTTTTTTGTTGTTAATCTGTGTATCTTATGACCGTTTTCCTGTAGCTACAACGGTTAAGGACGCCCCGTTGAAATTATCCAGGAATTTATAAAAAATATATACAGGATATATTTTTTTTTTAAATAAATTCCTTATCATGATATTCTTATATTTAAAAAATTTAATGAAAAATTTCCTGGTGGGTGAAATTCGCTTTCGCGGCAAGGTAACCACTGAGCAGGGTGGCCACTTTCTGGAAAAACATGGAAAACCGCGAAATGTCAGGGAATTATCGGAGACTGAAAAATTCAGGGAAATGTCAGAGAAAACGCTAGAAGGTCAGGAAAAATATTTAAAGTACACACACAACTTGCTACTGTAAACGAATGGCAACCTAAGCGGAGCGATTCCATAATTGTTTCTATATTCTAAAAATTTTTATGACAAATACAATTTTTTCTCCAATAATCAATTTAAAAAACAAAATAATATATTTTTGGATTTTTTTTTACTTTTTGAAGCTCATTGAGGTCAGGGAAAATCTAAAAAAAGTGACTGGAAAAGTCAGGGAAATTCGTATCCGAAAAAAGTGGCCACCCTGACTGAGCCAACCAGGTACAAGTCACCCCTCACAACAGGGGCAGATCCAGGATTCTATTTCTGGGGGAGGCCGTTTCGACAAAATGTGTATATTCTTCCAGTTTTGTAAAGTCTTCTATCATTTCTGTTAATGGCAAAAAAAAACGCCATAGTCAATATTTTAAGTTGATGAACAAAAAAAAACGCCATCGTCAATCATTTTTATTAATTTCGTACAGCCTGCTATCATATTTTGCGTTAATGAGCAAAAACGGCGTCGTCAATCGTTTATAACTATTTCGTAAAGCCTCCTATCATATTTTACATTGATGGGCAAACCAAAAGTCAAAACAACCTGGGGGGCCTTCTCTTATTGTTGATTGACGAATATAATAGGAGTATTTGTTTCCAAATTCAACACAGGACACACAATTGAAAGTTTAAAACCAAGACCTGTTGTATAAAGTTACCTATATTATATATTTTTTTATATTTCACACATTTTGCCCTGGTCACAAACTAATCTCCAGGCTTGTACTATGTGTACCAGAAAGAACTATACTAAACCTATTATATAGTTTATTTTGCCTTACCCACACTTTTTTCAGATTCAAAAATCATGTGAAGTAGCCGAAAATGAATTAAACTCGGTTAAAAATATTTTAAGCCGGATGAATGTAAATATAGATGAAGATACTGACGATGTATTAGAAAAAAATAAAAACCAAATTTATTTGTTACACAATCAAAGTGAAACTTTGACATCAAAAATCTTATCACTTAAGACAGAAATTCAAAAAATTAAATCAAATCTGCCACAGGTAAAGTTACTGAATTATAAATATAGGTGCATAAGTAAGGTTGCATCGATTTATTGTCGAGGTGGTACTCCTTTCACGATGCTGAGGAACGTGCTGTTAATTTGACAACGAATTGATCAACCCCATTCATAGTTTTTTTTTGCATTTTTACCAATTTATTTATCACAATATCACATATTTAAACATAATTTACAGTAATAATTTTAAATGTGTTTTAACCGTGCAAAGTATCAGAAACCCATTAATTATTTGGCTGTGAAATCATATTTCCTATATATTTTTCAGTCTGAAAGAAGTGATTGCAGAAAGACACTGACAACTTTAAAAGAATCTGCCAAATCATTAAAAGATGAATATGAACGTAAAGAGGAATCGAAAGAGTCATTGAAACAAGAATATGCAAAATTAAGTAGGGGAAATAAAAGGTAGGCAGAATAGGACAATAGGACATCTGTACATATGTCTATGTATTTTATCTAACGACTTAGCAAAAACTTAATTTCGAGAATTCTAATAATGCCATCATGGATGCCTTTTTGGTTCCGTAACGGGCTCAGGGTACCCAGCATTAAACGTCCTCGTTTCGCCGATGGTGTTCGGAGGCAAAACCTAATAACTAGCAAGCTTGTTGCGGTATTTACGATGGTATAGTCTCGTTTATAAAGCGGTTACCCATTCCTAGTCCGGTCTTTTTGTCATCTGCTTAACCTTGTTACATTAGAAACGTGAGGAACCACTAATAAGATCGCTTTATTTTTCAAAACGGGGCAAATGAACCTCTCCTATTGGTAAAATCTTATGTCTCTAACTTAACATTAACGATAGAAAATACTCATCTATGATATTCAGGAGACTACTGCATCGATTTAATGTCGAGGTGTTGGTCTCTTTTCAGGGTTAGGTTTTAAAACGGCCGGTGTATTTGAAATTAACAACGAATATATTATTCAAGTAGACCCTTAATGCAATTTCATCTGACGCCTTGCGTTTTGTAACCGAATCATTTAGACGGCATAGAGGAAGCGATCCCATTTATGGACTATGTAGCTCTAAACTTGCATGACTAGGTCGCTGACGGTGTTTGTATGTGTATGGGCGGTAGTAACCATATATAGTAAAGTTATAGAGAACTTCCTCCCACCTGTGGTGTAATATAGAGTACCTACGTCCGCGTTGACATATTCAATGCAATGACACGTTAAATGTATGTCGGAGAGGCAACCGGATGGCGAGTGGTAATCTGGGCCTCGGAGTGGAGCCCCCCTCGTATCAGCGAATTGACCCCAAGTGGCCAAGAGCTGTGATATGGGGGTAGGTAATATTTTTTTTTGTAACGAAGCAACCGAATGTAAATGTGTATGCTCACCAATTTTTCAAAAGTCAAAATTATTTATTTCATGTATTCAAGCAAAGGCATTTAAATCCGGTTGCTTCGCTAAAAAAAAATTACCCACCCCCATATCACAGCACTGGTCCACTTGGGGTCAAAGCCCAGATTACCATTCGCCATCTTGTTGCCCCGACATACATTTAACGTGTCATTGGTTTAACTAACACCCATATATTCACTCTCTTACTATACTCTAAATTACCACCACACACCTAAAAAGTATTGTTTTGGAACTCAGCCCTAATCTATTAACATAATAATTCCAGGAACATCTATACAAAACGAATTCTAGAAATAATTAGTAATGTTGACAAACAAAATTTGGAAATTAAAAAGATTTTAGAAGACACCAGGGAATTACAAAAAGAAATAAATTCATTGGATGGCCAATTGGATCGATGTTTTTCTGTAGCTGATGAAACCCTTTTTAATGTAAGTAAAGTTATGTAAAATTAATTAGCTTTTACAAAAACATTATATTCTTTTTAGGTCTGACCAACTAACTCGGCCACCTCGTATATACAATTTAAACTACGTTATATTCTAATATTTAAAATAATAATTACTAAAAATGTATTTCTTTATTTGAAGCGCCTAGAAATTACACCTAAATATGCTCAATCTGTTCGATCTACAATTCTACAACTCAAATTGTAATTTAGCCGGCCTCACACTATCAGAAATTTCATATATACATAAAAATTCTAACGTACCGGCAAAGGCACTGCGCAAAATTTTGAATTACTGCCTGTGGTCAGTTGTTAGTCAGTGCGGTGTGTTACAGTGTACAGTGGTCTAGTACAAAATGTAGGGTACCAGATCCCGCACACTTTAGTTAATTTTCTAAGCAATTACAATATAGGAAATTGATCAGGAATCTAACCAATTGGGAAGACTCCCCATTTGCTGTCTTTGACGAAACCGTTGTTTTTAATTCTTCGACGGTTTGAAGATAATTATTATTTTAATTTTGTCACTTGTTTCTATAAAGCAAAACAAAACAGGATTTTAGAGACTTATTAATGAGTTCCGAGACCGTGCGCAAATTCTAGTTTATATAATTAAATTCACTAATAGTTTTTATGGGAGCACGGCGTATGACTCGGTATATCTACCTGATGGTTAAGCAGACCTATGTCCATGATTGGGGTCGACCAATACATTGTTAATTAACAGCATTGAACGCTTCCACTTTTCCGATAAACGACCATCAACTAAACCACGCGGTTACGAAATGCGCGGCGACAATGTTAATTTACTTTAATATCTTCACTGTTTCATTGCCAAATCAACCGCCCGTTTCGCACCCTAAAAGGTACTACCACCTCTACCAGAAATCGATAGATACAGTAGATAATCTTCTCACGTCACCTCTGGAGCATATCCCATGCGTGATGGGGTTGAAACTGGCGATTGTGCAGGCCAAGGCTATTCCTGGATGGTTTTCCATTAAGTACTCAGTGGTCAGCAAATCTGTATGCGAACACGCATTGGCATCATTAACGTAAAATCGGAACCAAGTGTTTGTGCAAATAGACGAGGGTCAACGTAATTTTCATAGTTCATGTTTCCATTTAGCTCGAGCTCACTTCTTCTGTTCTTCATACTAACCACCCACACCATAACTGTTGAGCTGCTGTATCGATAAACTTCCTGAACGCACCTCAGCCTTTCAGTATTTCCGGGACGACGGTACACTCTTATCCTTCTTGTATCAGACCTTAACCTGAATCGAGACTCACACAAAACAAAATTTTATCTGATTTCTCTATAACACAGGCCTATTCCTAGTGTGAAATCCATAGATAAATAGTTGACATGCTTAAAAAATATTGTTAATTGTATTTTTAGGATGCCAAGAAAGACGACCAGGCAAAGAAAGCATATAAGCTGTTGGCTCTATTACACTCCGAGTGTAATACTATAGTGAAACTAGTCACAGATACTGGAGTATTGTCCCGAGAAATTGTGGATTTGGAGGATCATGTTAACACAGAAAAAAGCAAGCAGACTGAAGAAACCCTAAAGAGAATTCAAACCGACTTGTCCAAAATGCAAGAGGAATCATAAATCTTATTATTAGGTTTTAATGTTCATACCTATACTATGTATATATACCTATTATAATAAAATTGTAATTTATACACAACTTTTGGATTATTTTATTAGCGGTCCTTGGAGAGATTTACACTTTTAAAAGGCACGTTAAATGCATGTCGGAGAGGCAACCGGATGGCGAGCGGTAATCTGGGTCTTGGAGTGGTACAAAGCCCCCTCGTATCGACCGAATTGACCCCAAGTGGACTGGGGCGATAAAGGTCGCCGTAAAACTATTTTTTCAACTACAATTCAATCACAATAAAAAAAAATTGGATGGCATTCGAAATTTAAACTGTTATAAGTACCTACAAATTATGGTGTGTATCTCAGATCAGTAAAGTATAGGAGATATGTGATGGGGGCGTAACCCTGTCGCCACTATGTATAGTAAGGTCCGATTTGAATAATTTAAAAAGTTAACTACAGGTACTAAAACAACCTTGAATAACTTGAAATATTTTTTTGGATAAGGATTAATACTAAGGTAACAACTAGTAACGTCTTATATTTTCTACCGCAGCAGTTTACAAGTTGTTATAGTGACATAATATGTATGTATTGTGAACTTTTTTGTAGATATTTATGTGTTCTCTAATCTTGTAGTACATTATTTTGTTTTATCATACAACAGGTTTTGCAGCGCACAATGTAAGGATTTTTTAAACCCCTGGTTTTTTTGCATATGTATTATACATTGATATGGAGTCAGACAGTTAAAATATAGATATAACATAAACTTTTAGACTTAATGCTTGCAAAGTTGTGGGCTAAAGCCAATTTTTTAATGACATACTCACCTGGTTAAATTTAAAAAATGGGACGACTTAACCCCTTATGGATTTGCTAATAGTAATTTCAATTTACATAAATCTTTGGGACCAATTGACACCTACTAGTTTTAATAACTCTTAATTGAAATACTACTACTACTACCATGAAGGTAAAAACCGTGCCCGCCGCGCGCCGCTACTGGAGTAAGCATCATTCAATTTGCAGGCAGGGTGCTGCGCGAGTTACAAATTTGTCACTCACACACACATTCACATTTTTTACATCCTCAGTCTGATTTGTGCGTTCGGCGGAGAAAGTGGAAAAGAGCTCCGCTTTTATTGTCGGAAAAATGGTTAATTGTGCATTAAAGCTGTGTAGAAACTACTATTTAAAAAAGTACCTAGTGTCACGTTTTTCAAGTAGGTATGTATTTAATATGTTTTTCTTATATTAAACCTTAATAAAATATAATATGAGATCCGGACTAAAGGACCAAAGTAACCGACATAGCCTCCAGAATCGCCAAACTTAGTGGCAGTGGGCAGGCCACATAGCTCGCAGAACGGACGGCTGTTGGGGCATCAAGGTATTCGAGTGGCGACCGCGTGCTGGAGGACGCAGCAGAGGCAGGCCCCCCACAAGATGGACCGACGACCTGAAAAAGGTCGCGGGAAGCCGATGGATACAGGCAGCGCAGAACCGGTCGTTGTGGCGATCCTTGGAGGAGGCCTATGTCCAGCAGTGGACACGCGAAAGGCTGGCATGATGATGATGATGAAAATATAATAATAAACCCCATGATTAAAATATCAAAATCTGACAAACTATGTGCGTCAGTTAGAAGTTGAAGAACTAGTGATGTGTTTTTATTTTTATTGAGAATTTCGATACTTTATAATCATTTAAATTTAAGGTATGGCGACAACAGAACCGTCCAACGAGGTTTGTCAGTTACAATTTAATGATGTGATTTTATAGTTGATAAACTCGATATTTGTAAATACTTCATGGTTATGAGATATTATACTATTATTGTTTTTTTTTATATAATACTAATTATATTTTATATACATACAGTTTCCCGAAAGACCCGGCATTAAAATGTAAATGGGTAGAGGCAATTAAAAGAGAAGAAAATTGCTTACCAACAAGCATACCCGTGTTTGTTCAGTACATTTTGAGGAATCAAGCTACGATTTAATTGTTTTTCGCCTTTTGTAGTTTGCATCGACTTTTATAACTTTCTCTTGGAGGTCGGTCAAAAATGTTTAGATTGCGTTTAGTAGGTAACATGTAGTTGGTTGTGCATGTGTTTTTATTTAATAAATCATTTAATTTAATTAAGTAGGTATTTTAAGTTATTGTTATATATACCTACATATTTTAAATTCACTAGTTTTATAAATGCGAAAGTGTCTATCAGGGTGAATTTGAAAGGATGTACTTTGGGCTAATAAAATAATAAATAATAAATTTCTGCTGATAAAATCTAACAACTTTTCCTATGGAATCATATGTCGTAATGAAAAAAAATATTGACTACCCCATACAAATTGGTCATTTTAACGTTACTAGTTTGTATGGAGATGGCCATTATTTTTCTTTTGCGATACATGGTTCCATGGGAAAGTTGTTTGATTTGATCATATTAGCCCAAACTATATCCTTTCAAAGTTATTGAGTCTATTCAAAACATCGCGACGAGCTAGCCACTTGTTCAGTGTAGACTCATACCATCGGCTACGACGAGGTGGGATTAAAACCCCTCCGCTGGTTACCTTGGGACCGTCTAGGCGTCTCGGGCGCCGTAAGGCACCCATGATGATATGTGTGTGTATTACAATTGAATATCGATAAATAATTATTAATATTTGAATGTCTCTATAAATCCCAAAATATTTGGTTTATATCGATAAGTAATATTATTTGTTGTCGGTGGCAACACTATCAAAACTATTAAGTATGCAATTTAATATTTAGCTTTATAAAATAAAAAAAATAATACACTTCATAGACATGCGCACACATTCATGTTTGACAAAAGCTAACTTGTATCTCTTTTTTTCTCAAGCAGTTTTTTAAGTGTCAGACACGTTGAGCTGCCATTTGAAGCCACACCTTTTTCCCCGTTCTTCATTTGTTCGCCTCGGAAATTGGCGTCACCGGTGTCGCACTATTATGAAACATGCTTACTACATTGGCGCGGGGCGCGTTTTTTTAGATTCATACCTTAATCGTCTTATATATTAAAAAGTGTTTATTTCTTGATTAAATCGATAGGGGCTTTTTACTGGACCACGGCATATGACTATCTACCTGGTGGTAAGTATTATATTCTATGAATGAGAAGGACCAATACAATTTCATTTAACAATAATATTGGTGGATCCCACTATGCCGTCTAAATGAAGTTACCAGACGGGAGGCGAAGAAAATAATTTAGCTTTACGAGTAGATATAGGTACATAATATTATTATCGCTGCTTTATTACCAAATTAATTACCCGTTTCGTAACTGCATCCTGAAAGTAGACCTTGACAAGGAATCGATGCAGTGGAGACTAATGCACTGAGAAGCGTTGAAACCATGAAGGTAAAAACCGTGCCAGTCCGCGTGGCGCGGGGCGCGTTTTTTTAGCTTCATGGTTGAAACAGACTAATACCAAAACATGACTTACGGTTTTTACATCTGAGGCTCTACCATGGGTTTGCGCATTGTACAAACGTAACGTATTCATTTACGTATACGTGAGTAACAACCAATAGGATCGCTTTATTCAATCCTGTTACCAAAAATAAAGTGATCCTATTGATTGTTGCTCACGTATACTTAAATGAATACGTTACGTTTCTACAATGCGCAAACCCATGGTAGAGCCTCTGCTTGGGCGGTGTAATCGAGACAGGTCGGCCTAAAGAGCTTAGTGATTATAAAAAATTGTTTTACCATACATACCGTGAATCGCGTGTTTTATTAGATACAAATGTTAACTTTTGTAGAACCCGTCATTGCAGTGACCTCACCTTGTAAGTCTCACTAAAAAATTCTGGAATTACAAGTATGCCAAATATAGTATTTACATAGACATAAAATAAAGTATGGAAAACCCTTTGGGAAAACCACAACACAACTACACATTATTGCCCAACTCCCCCCGTTTGTTCCTAGTCATTGTAATATTTTAAAAGAAAATCTAAATTATTTTCTTATAGTTTTTAAGTGAAATTCATTCACCCGCGACGTCTATACACGAATAGCCTTATTTATAAAAACTTATTGAAGCCTTGTAGAACATTTTAGTTATGGAATGTTTTGTCTCTTTTACGCATAATATTTTTTGTTGCTAAATAAAAGAGGCAAAACCTTCTAAACTAATAGTATAGTCTCCATTTGTAAAAAAGTCTTCAAATAACGATTTTCGTGGGACTCATATCTGTCATACATACTACTGGTATGTACTTGTTTGGTATGTTTTCCTGAACACAAAAAGTGCGGTTGTGACTTCCTAGGGGTATGGAGGGGGGAGCAGTGACGTAGCAAAGATGGCGGCCCTGCCATTCTATTAAGCGGTATTTCTAGAGAACTACTAAACCGATTTACTTAAACAAGGTGTCTAATGAAAGATCATGAAATGTACTTTATTTAACTTCATACATGCGTTTATGTAGAGCTAATAACAAATGAAATAATTTTCATTCGTTTAAACGATTTTTATATTACTTTGTAATATAAATAAGAGTCATTTTAGCTTAAATATATTTTTTGTCAGCGAAAGGTTCAATGTTAATCAACTGCGATAACCATCAACTTATTTGTATTCTCCCTCCCTCTTCCAAAGTTCAAAAAGAATTGCAACATAGTTTTGCTGGCTGTTTAACAGTAAGTATATCACGGGTGCCTTACGGCGCCCGAGACCGCCTAGACGGCCCCAGGGTACCCAGCGGAGGGGTTTTTAATCCCACCTCGTCGTAGCCGATGGTATGAGTCTACACCGAACAAGTGGCTAGCCCGTCGCGATGTTTTGAATAGACTCAATAACCCATCTATAAACAGTTTCACAAGTTGGTATAGTGAAACCGGGACCGACAGCTTAACGTGCTCTCCGAGGCACTATAGTGGTGTTGTCAAACAAATGTACATAAATTTTTAAATTAAAAACTCATTGGTACACACATTTAACAGTAAGTCTTACAGGCTAACCCGTTAAACATAGGGGTTTCCCTTTCAAAAGGGTTAGCTAAATGTATAGGATAGCAGTTGAATTGGGTAAGCAAGTCACGGGGTAATTCGTCGTAACGAGGTACACGGTACACCGTTTAAAGTCTTAATCCGGGGAACGGGTTTTCCGGTCCCTGGGTTTTTTACTATCAGTACAAATAAGAAAGGAAGGTTTATAAGTCAAACTATTAATTATTTCAAATAACAATTATTATTATTTTATTAATAAAAGTATGTTCCAAGTTATTTTGGTTACATTACAAATCAATGAAATAGGTTTAGTCCGTTTCACGAAAGCACCATTCCCGTGGCAAAAAGTGTAACTAATAAAATTGACATTTAAAAAATGAAACCTACGATGCAATGTCAACATAAATTTTATTTATTAAAATAAATTGAATTCAATCTAAAATTATTTTTGGGGAGTCTTATACTGCATTCGTAATCGCGAGTCCGCATTCTCCTTACAAAATGAGCTTTCGCACTTCCAGTATAAGGTACCAGAGGGAAATAAGGGCCACCTTATTTTAAATTGCTTTAAATCCTGTTTTCTTTAAAATAATTGTTTCATAAAGCCGGCAGTGTTGCTCTTTGATACTTTAAAGATACATTTAGAAATATATATTAAGTTTCATACACCCTAATTAATATAATATCAGAAATAAAATAGTGGTGCTAGATAAATAGTCTATTAAAGCCCCAGGTTGTTTATTAAGGCCCAAGCTCTTTTTAATTTTTTCGAAAAACCATGAAACGATATTAAATATTTTATTGAATGCATTTAAATGAATGCACTTATCAATTTATACTTATATTAGATTTATAATATCTGTAGGAATAGTAATTTTTAGGCAAATTAACTTTTAACAAAAACCGGGCCTTATTATGCGTTGAATGTGGGCCTTATTATCCGCATTTTTCTTAGAGACCAGAGAGTAGACGTGGCGCTGATTAGCGAGACCCTCCTCTCCTCCTCGGTCCCCTTCAAGATTTCAAAGATGAACTTACGGAACAGGGCCGCGCCTATCGTGGGCTAATGGTCTTGGTACGTAGGAACATCATCCACCAACCCCTCCCAATCCTGTCACTCCAATCCCTCTATACGTTGGGTGTGGCACTGCATATAGGTGACAGAGAACTGCACCTATATGCCATTTATAAGCCGCCGCAGGCGAAGCTTGATACGAGGGGACTGAGGGGACAACTGCTGGATACACAAGTCCCGATCCTCGTCGCCGGCGACTTCAACTGCAAGCACCCAGCTTGGAACTCCGGCCAAATTAATCCCGCGGGGAAACTCCTGCTACGGGAATCGGAGCGCGCGGGGTTCTGTGTGTCCGGCCCGTGCGGCCCGACTTACGTGCCAGTGCAGAGTACGCTCTCGCCGGACGTGCTGGACATACTGGTTCACCGTAACCTGCCCTGTTCCCCGGAGCAGGAAGGCCCTCGACAAGCTTTACGCCGACCGTTGGGAAGCTCGGATCCAGGACGCAACCGGTGACCTACAGGGAGTTCACCGGCTGTGCGCCTCGATGTCCCGTGCGCCACCACCGATTCATCCCCTCCTCGATAGCGACGGAGCCCCGAGGTTTCGAACGGAAGATCGTGCCCGGATATTTGCCGAATGCCTAGAAGGACAGTTTCGTCCTAACCCACCTGATTCCATAGATCATGTCGCAGAGGTAGATCGCGTAGTGGAGGCCGGCCTCCAAGACGCGATACCCGAGACGGAACCCTCAGTGATATTCTCCCCTGGTATGGTAGCGCGTGCCTTCAGCCGCGTAAAACCCAGGAAGGCCCCGGGGCCGATGGCATTAACAATATGGCCATCAGGTGCATGCCACCGCGAACAATCGCAGCCTACACCCGCCTATTCAATGGCATCATGCGCACGGGTCACTTCCCTACAATGTGGAAGGAGGGGCGCATCATTATGATACCAAAACCTAGGAAGAATATCAAGCTCCCAGAAAGCTATCGTCCGATAACTTTATTACCGGCGATTTCCAAAGTCTTTGAGAAGCTACTTTTGCGACATATCGTACCTCATTTTTCTCCTCGCGACGAACAATTTGGTTTTCGTAGCGAGCACTCGACGACTCTCCAGTTGACGAGAATCCTGCACAGGATGACGATGGCGTCTGATAGGCGAATCTTCTCCTGTGCGGTTCTCCTAGACATGGAAAAAGCATTCGACAAAGTCTGGCATAACGGGCTTTTGTTCAAAATCTTGCAAACCGAAATACCTCGTCGCGTAGTACGAGTTGTAGCCTCTTTCTTAGAGGGCCGTAGCTACCACGTCACTGTTGAAGGTCTTTGCTCACAAACTTACCCCATCGCAGCGGGCGTACCGCAGGGAAGCTGTCATTCCCCGGTTCTCTACTGCTGTTATACAGATGACATTCCGCTGGCTGAGAAGGACGTGGAGCTGGCTCTGTACGCGGACGACGCCGCCTATTTCTCGTTCTCTATGAACGCGAAAATGGCGGCAGTCTACATGCAGAGACAGCTCGATTTACTTCCAGACTTGCTCTCATAATGGCGCCTACGTATAAACGTTAAAAAGACCCAGGCGATCATTATCCGCAGAGAGGACCGGGGAGTAGGCCGTACCCCCCCGCCCCCGCTCCAGCTTTGTGGACAGTCCGTTGAGTGGTCCAAAACTGTGATGTACCTCGGAGTCAAAATTTACCACAAACTCAAAATGAAGCCGCACGTCACAATGACGCGAGCTAAAGCGGCGGTCTCACGCTGTCGGCTGCGTCCAGTGTTTTCATCCGGACTACCATTAAAAACAAAAGTGGCCATTTACAAATTATATGTTCGGCCTATTCCCCCCTACGCGTCACCAGCTTGGTATGTGTGGGAATAAACAAAGGGCGCAAATAGAGGCGCAACAAAGTAGAAGCCTGCGCGCAATAACTGGCGCACCAATTTATATGCGCAATGACTCGCTGCGACGAGACCTCCGGATGGAAGCACGACTTCATCGTTCGTCTGACCACCCGTATGTTCTCGCGTGCAGATGCATCAGGCCACCCGCACATTCGGGACCTGACGCCTATGCATGCGAGACCACCGGATGCCAAACGGCGATATGTGGTACCTCGAGCGAGAGTGATAGCATTTCGGGAAGCGAAAGCGACCCGGACGGCTAGCACGATTGCTTCACGTGAAGGACCGGCATCACAGACTCTCCACAGAGCCCCTTGAATCCGTCGACCAGTAAAAGGGTCACGCAAAGACCTATCCGTAGTCACGGGTAGCGAACAGCTGTTATTGAAAGAGGTCACGACCTCGTAACAATTTCCCGTCTCCTGCAAGGGGGGATAGAGATGACTAGACGCTTATTATCCGCGCTTTTTAAAATTATTTATGTAATAATAAATACCTATGATATGGATTATACTGGATTGGTCTTAGCTTTAGGCTTACGTGTATTTTATTTCTTTTAATAATTAATAATATAACACCAACGTAAATCGAACTATTTCAATGGGCCTTATTATACTCTGGCTCTTATTAACCCTCTGTTACCTTACTCAATTACTATTTGTAGCAGAATAAAAATAATATTTTTGTCAGTCATTGTATTAATTAATCTTTATTATTATTTCAAAAAAAAAAACTTACTATTATAATGCAAAAATATTTATTACCCGCAAGTTTCCTATAACTCTGTGCCCTACTGCCCACAAGTCACAACACAACAGAAAGATTTTTGCTTACAATTACGAGCATGAAAAAAAATTAACTTCAACTAACAGCCAAGTTGTAATATTGGAAGTACATTTGTATGGTCATCAAGTAGACTGTAGGCCCCTTATAAATTCTAGATGTGATGATTCATTATAGCTTGTAAAGTTGTATTAGTAACGTAACATGTTGAAAATGCATGAAAAAAGCTTAGTTTCTGTATTGCTGCTCGCCAAGTGGCGCGTAGCTACTCTTTTAATAACTAGTCTAAAATTTGTGTACCTTTTAATTGATTTTTGAAAAGAACCAATAGAGCCAGGTTTTGATATTATAGAATTTTTTTGCGCGACCCCCAGAACCGTGAATTCCCGGTTTTTTGGAACCAGGAAAAACCGGTTCCACTGCCCTAAGTAGAATAAGAACTTATATACTCGTAGCATGGAACTTATAGCTTCTAAATAGTAAAACTCATAGTATATTGAGTAATCTCTTCTTTATTTTGTACAGTAACATACATAATAGGTACATGGTTATGTTTCAGAAGGGCTAAACCAAACATGGCTAATTAAATTATCTAAAGATGGGCAAATAATCATAAGGACCAAGATCCTTAGCCTGCTAACGAAATGAAGGTCAACGTGTGTGAGAATAGGGAAGGCCTCTTGCAGAGTTACTTAGGGATAATGCCCCATTAGGTTTTAATTATGTGATAGGTGCCAAATGTTATACCTACCATGAACTTATAGACCAGGGGCCTTACCAAAGAGCCAATCCATAATCGAATCGTAATACCCATCGATTGTGTTGTTTGATCAGGTCCCAGTGCTGAAGCCTTTGAAAATGGTAAAAAGTGAAATAAAATTATAGTAGGATAAAACCCATTGGGACAGGAAGAGAATATAACAAAAATGAAAGGAAATATCAATTACGGGCAATCTGAGGTTCGGAAGTGTGTTGGGGATTAAGGGTGAAACACGGTTTATCTTGATTTCCGACAAAACTACTAGTCCTATGGAAAAAAGTTAAATGACAAAGTTGTAGGTAATAAAAAGATCTACAATGGGATTTATTCTACTATAATTTTATTTTGTTTAAAAAATTAATGATAGTGCCTCGGAGAGCACGCACTATACCAACTTGTGAAACTGTTTATAGATGGGTTATTGAGTCTATTCAAAACATCGCGACGGGCTAGCCACTTGTTCGGTGTAGACTCATACCATCGGCTACGACGAGGTGGGATTAAAAACCCCTCCGCTGGGTACCCTGGGGCCGTCTAGGCGGTCTCGGGCGCCGTAAGGCACCCGTGATGATATATATATATATATATATATATATAATTAATGACCCTGGTCTATTATGCTAAATTAATTTAAGCCATTCTGATATGTATTCCTATTATAGTAAGTTATTTTCTCTTGGGAACTATTTCAGGTGGTATATAGTTTTCATCATCTTTTTGTTTGCTCTTTTCTGTTTTTTGTTCTTTATACAACTCTTCCTTATTTTCTATTTCTAAATCTATTTTGTCTTCATTCTCAAAGAACCATAGCTTTTGTTCTTTAACTTGCATTTCTTTCTGCTTTTCTTCTATTATCTGTAAACGTTTTGCTCTGTCTAATCTACTGGTTTGTTCAATTAGCTTTTCTTGCCTTATGTTATCCCACGAACTCAACAACTGAAAAAGTATATTTAGGATTAATTCAGTAGAAAATATATAATTTAGGATTTGGGTTCATTAGAAAATATTTTCCATATTTTAATAAAATGTTATTACCTATATATAATATTAATAAGTAGGGCATTTTACACATATTGGCCTGGTTACAAACTAAACTCTAGATAAACTGATGTATTTTATTAACACCCAGAAATTGGCAAACTAAACAAAAAAACATTGTATTTTGCCCTGGTTTGTTTGGATATTGCACTCTCATTAAAATGGCTATACATTTATGTGTACATGAAGCACATAAGATAATTTTAAATGAAGTACCTGATGAAGTTTTTCTATGTCTTTGTTGTGTGTCCTGTTGATAGCATTTTCTATATTTATTTTTAGAGCTTCTTCTATAGAGTCATTAACAACTGATGATTTATTTAATAATATTATGCATTTTTTTATAATGTCTCTATTTTGTTCACTATTTGCTCTGTCGCTTTCTCTGAGTAGTAAATCCGTTGTTTCCTTATATAATTTAATATTTGGTGAATTACCTGTCATTTCACATGACTTTAATAATTTATCGTATTTTTTAAAAACCAACCAGCCTATAATTTCTAAATTAGAATTTAAATTATCGTGTTTATTTTCAGACATCCATGCTAATGTTTTGCCAGATGACAAATATACATCTTTAATATCAAAGTGGTTGTCAAAATATGGATTCCTCAAAAATGATATCCTAACTTTAACTTCTTCTACTTTTGTTGGTTTAGGTTCAAATTCTTCTGTTACTGGAGTGTATATAGATATATATTTATAACAACTATATTGACACAATGAACAGGTAATTTCATTGGAAAAATCCTCTTGTAACATTATTTGTGATGCCACCACTGCTGCTTTTTCATATTCATTTGATATCAACAGTTTATCTAGAAGAATATTAGCTGTGTAATCATCCATGAAAATACCATAATTTAATGGATCCTTTAATATATTAACAAGATCTTCAGTTGTACCATAATCCAAGTAGTTTCTAACAGCTGCATGATGTGTAGATAGCAATGTGTTTCCAGTATCTGCAGACAATCTTAATTTGTGTAATAAATCTCTCATTTCTTCAAGATATGTACCAGATTTTATAGAATTAGTAAAGATGTCAACATCAATAGCACTAATAATCCCCTTGCTTGCATAATTGTGCTCTAAAGAAGTATAAAAATCTTCCAAATTAACTTGGTTTAATATTGAACTATCGAAACGAGACATCCATGCATCAGGACATGCATAAGCATTTGTTAAAAACGTATTTTTTTGATACAAAAATTTCACAAGTTTATTATTATTCTTAGTAGATAATAATAATAATGACCTTAACATTGTAATGAAAGAAAATAGATAAATTTAATAAATCCAAATTATATTCCGGGGTTTTCCTAAAAAATCACTGTTTTTTTTTTTTCAAGATGATGATGTTTTATTTATCTTTGTGGGAATGGCAAGGGCGTGAACCATACCGCCAAGTCATCAAATTATAAATTCTTAAAAAGATACGACGATTTTTGTTTCGCTGGGGTTTATTAAACCCCACGTGGTGCACGGAAGGAGACGTGCTACAATAATGGGATGGTGGCAGCCATTATTGCACTTGAAGCGTTTAGCAACAACACGAAAAGTAAAAAGTCAGGTTTTAATGTTCATATTGAGTTTTTTACACTTATGTTTCTCTAAAAAGAATAACGAAAATCACTAAATCAACACTTTCGTACAACAAACTATCATGGTCTCATGGATACAAAATACAAAAAAAATAACATAAACACAATCTACCTCTACGGGCCAAAAACCTTATTTTTTTATTTTAACAGCATTGGATGCAAGCCACGGATTTACTTCATTTATTTTTTTATGTCGGCGGTCGACTCAAAGGTCATTTGCCAAAGACAAATAGTAAGCCCAACAAGGGCATAAAAACTTCCAAACGCTGTAACATCAACAGTCGCATAGAAAAACATAATGATGAACTTAAAAACAAAATTTAATTATTTATTATTCAAAACATAGATATAAAGTCAATGATTCAAAATTAACAAAGAATATAGCTACAGGCCAATTCTCGTGGCCGCCTGTAATATCGATATAATATCGAATAATTCACTCGCGATTTTAAGTCACGAATGTAAAATGTCGGTAAAAAAGGTCAAAGAACGCACAAAATGCTATTCTACGCGAAACAAATGTCGAAAATTAGTGATGCCTTTCGCAAAAGTTTACAATAAAACGTTCCATTTTTCAATTAAGGAGACATATTTAATTAAAATACGATATTATAATCACATTGAAAAAAAAATGCCTTCTCCATACAAAAAAATAATTTTAAAATGACCAATTTGTATGGAAAAGCTAATTTTTTTTTTCATTTGCGACACTTGATTCCAAGGGAAAAGTTTTTCGATTTGTTGAGCAGAACCTCATATTAGCCCAAAATACATCTATTCAAAGTCACCCTGTACTTTCTCAAATTTCGAATTAATGAAAAATATCAACAAATACCTACTTAGTTCTAGTTGAAAACAATCTCAAAATAGATATGAATTAATCTCATAATAGCCAAAACTACATCCTTTCAAATTCACCCTGTATGTCCTAATAATTCGCTATAAAGTTTTGTTAAATGTATTAGAAGAAGCCGAAATATCAAATTATAAATAAAATATGTGGAATGTATAAAAAAAATACCCCATATATAAGATTTTTTTTGTGTTTTTAAATAGGTTGTTTGTGTGATAATATTTATAAAAATAAGCACCTGCTATCATAATTGAATACAGGCACAGTTATCCTATGAATAAAATAAGTACATTTATTTCAGTCAACGGCTAGGTAAAAAGAAGTCTTCATAATTTGCCCATATTACAAAGCCATAGAAGAGTGCATGTAGATTACACAAGGTGTTACAAAATATCCCGTAAATCCAAAAGGAGGTCAATTTTAACGAGTCCATTCATATGTATAACATATTCATCTGCAAAAAAAATATTATTATTTTCACTGATGTGCAAACCCTATTTCAGTAAAATTAAAGAGTAAACTACGCAGAATGTACATTTCTAACAAATTCGCGGAACGACAAAAATTTTAAAAGACCTTACCTAACGAAACAACCTAAACGAACACTTATTTTTCATGCCTATATATAATGGTGGGTAAAGCTAAAGGAAACTACAGGCTGACCTCTAGCCCTGGCAGTGGACTGTATGAATTTTTCTCTGAGAAGCTGGCTGACTCGGTCTTCCTCACTTTTCATCTTATTATAGTTTTTAATAAAACAAATATACACACACAAATATAGTCTTTTTGGAGGTATTACGTAGCTTTGCTGTTCGAACGGTCGGTTCGCAGTTTTTGTTCGTACCGAGCTCCGAGCAAGACGCGTCGTAAGCCGCAAGTCGGTCGCAAGTGACGTCGCCGGCGGCGCCCGTCGCTGCGTCGTAGCGTTCTCGCATCTCTTTTCCTCGCGGGTAAGTTATTTGGAGGAAATGGGAAGGAATATGTTTGTGAGAGCAGTGTTCCTAGTCTAATCATTTAAATACATATAGTACATATAAAAAGCCGTTAAAATACCAAACATATTATATATATAAATTATATTAAATTTTTAAAGATAAAAATGCAATGAAAAAATTCCTGGTGGCGGGACTCGAACCCACAAACCTCGCTATCGCGGCAAGGCGCTCAACCGCTGAGCCAACCAGGTTCCAGTCAGCCCTCACGAATTTTGTCATTGCTTGTTATCTACTTATACACAGACGCCCTCTATTAGCTTTCTTCTAATAACTCTTATACGAGTGAAGTCAGAAGTCCTAGTTTCTAACACTAGATGGCAGAGGAGTCTGTTTTTTGTTTTTACTTTTTTCAGTATTTTATATTTATGCATTTTTATAAATTCCTTTATAGGATAATCTTATATTAAATTTTTAAAGATAAAAATGCAATGAAAAAATTCCTGGTGGCGGGACTCGAACCCACAAACCTCGCTATCGCGGCAAGGCGCTCAACCGCTGAGCCAACCAGGTTCCAGTCAGCCCTCACGAATTTTGTCATTGCTTGTTATCTACTTATACACAGACGCCCTCTATTAGCTTTCTTCTAATAACTCTTATACGAGTGAAGTCAGAAGTAAAAACAAAAAACAGACTCCTCTGCCATCTAGTGTTAGAAACTAGGACTTCTGACTTCACTCGTATAAGAGTTATTAGAAGAAAGCTAATAGAGGGCGTCTGTGTATAAGTAGATAACAAGCAATGACAAAATTCGTGAGGGCTGACTGGAACCTGGTTGGCTCAGCGGTTGAGCGCCTTGCCGCGATAGCGAGGTTTGTGGGTTCGAGTCCCGCCACCAGGAATTTTTTCATTGCATTTTTATCTTTAAAAATTTAATATAAGATTATCCTATAAAGGAATTTATAAAAATGCATAAATATAAAATACTGAAAAAAGTAAAAACAAAAAACAGACTCCTCTGCCATCTAGTGTTAGAAACTAGGACTTCTGACTTCACTCGTATAAGAGTTATTAGAAGAAAGCTAATAGAGGGCGTCTGTGTATAAGTAGATAACAAGCAATGACAAAATTCGTGAGGGCTGACTGGAACCTGGTTGGCTCAGCGGTTGAGCGCCTTGCCGCGATAGCGAGGTTTGTGGGTTCGAGTCCCGCCACCAGGAATTTTTTCATTGCATTTTTATCTTTAAAAATTTAATATAAGATTATCCTATAAAGGAATTTATAAAAATGCATAAATATATAAATTATGGGATTTTTTCTTCTGGTGAAAGTTATTACCTGGTATTTATCTATATTCTGTACCCCTAGTGTGAGTTTTCAAACTATTACTTTGCGTTTGAGTTAACTAAAAGTTGTATGGGAAATAGTTCAGCGCTCCAAGCGGAAATTTTGAGAACTAAAAATGCGAGCGTGTGATTGGTCAAAATGTTAACGCAGTAGTATAGTTAACGCGAAAGTAAACGTTAAAAAAACTCACACTAGAGCTACAGATGAAGTTTATTGTCAGTGTAGTAGTGACAGAAACTATTTAGATCACTTTGGAGAATATTATGATATAAATTCATAAAAGTTTATTATTCGGTATTATATTGTAAATTTTCGGTGCAGTAGTGACAGAAACTATTTAGATCACTTTGGAGTAGATTATGATATAAATTCATAAGAGAGACAATGTTCTTCACCGTGCGGGTGCCGGGTCCATCGTGTGGTTGATAGGCAGGGGAATGAACTGCAGCGTTCCCGGACTTGAGACCGCGAAGTAGGTTTAAAGGCTTTTGAACTCTCACCAGCACTGTGTTCACTACCCTCTCTACTCAACCAATAACTATATGATCCTGTTAGCACCATCCTGGAAACACGCTCCATAAAAGTTCCGACGGCTGTTCTCGGAAGGCCAAGATCCTTCAATAGACGGTGCAAAGACTTTGCTGGAATTCCTCTTGCACCAACTTCCACTGCATAAAGTTGAGTTTTAAATCCGTTTCTAGTAATTTCGTTTGTGAGATCAAAATATTTGTTTATTATTAGGTATCATATTATAAATTTTCGGTGTCGGTAATAATCTTCTTTCGAGTATAATATTGAAATTTGTGTGTTATTTGTATTATTTTTTTAAGTTGTTGTAAGTTGAACCAGGCGCCCTCTCATGTTAGGTTTATCGGCATTTATTAGACTTATTTATATACAATAATATTTTGTAAGTACCCACCTTTTATAATTTAGCATACTACTTAGATAAATCAAAATAAATATAATACTATTTTTAAGTAGGTATATAAACATACATACATATCATTACGGGTGCCTTACGGTATTAGCATTATTAATATAGGATATTACTTAAGTAATACATATATATCGATCATTTACGTTTTTATTTTGCTCTTCAATCCTGTTTCATTGCATTTTATTTATAAGATTTCAGATTTTATTATTGATTCTTATTCCGCTTTTTGACTGATTGTTCCCATATGCCACCACCATCTGCGCCACAGTGGTGCCAATTGAGATTTTTTTTCCAGTTGCCACCACTGGTGGCTAATGAACAGATTAATTTCTGATTGTCCCATTCGCCACCAGTAGTGGCAAGTGGTCTTTTTTATCCCATCGACACCACTGGTGGCATTTACTTCAATGCTTATTTTAATATAAATATATACAATATAAATAAATATATATATATATATATATATATATATATATATATACATGCCGTGCTATACACATGTATTTATTATAGTACAGCATATAACTGTGTATCTACCTGGAGGTTAGCAGACCTTCAAAGTCGTTTGGGGACGATCTATACAATTTTCGTTTAACAGTATAGTTCGCTCCCACTATGCCGGCTAAATGATGGTTATTTTATTTGTATTTATTTATATTAATTTATTAAGTGCAATTACTATTTGTATAAAAATCATTAGTGTGCACATATAAATATTAATTCATCATGATCATTGTGATCATATTTCATTCCTAAAACGAACGGGCCCCTAGTTTGTATAAAAGTTGATACAACGTTCAGTTGATATCCAATCGATGTACAATTGACAGCTGATTTTGTTAGTAGAATAGCAAAAGTATGAAATGACGTATAAGCTTACCCGTTGATATCCAATCCATACAAAGTTGGTTTAGCGAAATTGAGCCCCAGGAATACAGAACAGACCTACATAATTTTTATATTATTATTTTTACATCTAAAAAGAAGGTCTTTTAATTTAAACAGAATATTTTTTTTACCATATTTAAAAGGATTTGATTGCAATAGATCTAAAGAACTTCTTGATACTGAAAATATCTAACAAACACCACCGCCTCTAAAATAGCTAATAACTTCCTAGTAAAAACCGAACTTTGTGGAGAAACTATACTTACCCAACACAACCTTCGCTGTATAATTTTGATGCATCTATATATGATTCCTATTTGACCATTTAAAATTATTAGGTAATTTGATTTTTAAAATTATATATATGTATATATCAACACGGGTGCCTTACGGTGTCCGAGACCGCCTAGACGGCTTCAGGGTACCCAGCGAAGGGGTTTTTAACAGGGACCGGAAAACCCGTTCCCCGGCTTAAGCCTTTAAACGGTGTACCTCTTACGATGAATTGCCACGTGAATAAGCTTACCCAATTCAACTGCTATCCCATACATTCAGCTAACCATTTCGAAAGGGAAACCCCTTCCTCGGCTTAATATATTTCCGTACGACCTTGGGCACCGCTCGGCTAAACATTACACCATCTTGCATCCCACTCTCACTCGTTGAACAAATAACTAGTCTCACTACTCGGCCCGCGGTCAACGAACTCGGCCACTGTACGGGTTGTCATAGGGTGTCTCGCTCATTCGTGATGCTACGTGTCATACAATACAATAGAATGAGATACAGTGATGGTAAATTAATGTAACGATTATATACGACGAGATATGTCCTACACATTTGTATACGAAGTAATAAACTGAATTTACTTTCATTATTTTAATAAAATATTACCAATAACTTAAAAGTTGATGGTTATTTGTTGAATTTATAATCAATCTGCCTACAGTACCCTAAAAAAAATGTGTCAATTGTCACTTACTGTCATATGAATATATCTCTCTATAGTTACCGAATAACATGTTTTATTTAATAATTAATTTACACTGCAAATATTAATAGGTTATGGACCCAGTGCCGTAAAACAGTGAACCTAGATTAATTCGCAAGACAAATCTAGCCATAATTATATATTTTGGATTTTGTTCATCACAATTTTTTTTCTTCGCCGGTGCTGTGGGACTTCGAGTTTGTAGTCATGTCAGGGAAGAATACTCGTTTGGGTGTACAAGGAATCGCAAAATTGAATGGTATGGATTATTTCAATAACTGGAAATTTTCTATGAAAATGTTATTGGTGCGTGAAAAGTTATTCAAATACACTAGTGCTATTGAATGATGAATCAGATACTGATTCAGTTAAAAAGGATAGTGAAGCCTTATCACTTATTTGTTTATCGGTAGAACCCCACATATTTCCGTATTTACGAAATGCGGATAATGCAAAAACAGCTTGGGATGAACTGACAAAGGTTTTTGAGGATAAGGGGGTGAATAGAAGAATTTCACTTCTGTATAAACTTCTCGATCAGAAGTTGGAGAAGCATTTAAATATGCATGACTACGTCACATCAATTTTGACGACGGCGCAAAAATCGCGAGACATCGGCAAAGGATTAGATGATAATTTTGTTGCTGTTGTAATGCTTCGTGGTCTACCGGAAGAATACAGACCCTTGAAGATGGCGCTTGAACATTTAGGTTTGGAGATTACTTCTGAAAATGTTCGTATGAAACTTTTGCAAGAAGACATTCGTAGTCAGACTTCAGTGTCGTCGTCTGATGCGGCGCTTTTATTGAAACGGCCGATAGAATCAAAGAAGAAACCAGTTCGTTGTTACAAATGTGGCAAGAAAGGACACATTAAACCTCAATGTCCAGACAGGCAGACGGATGGAGCGAGTACTTCAAGTAGCCTTTAATGATGCACTCGTGACTGTTAGGGATAAATTATCAAAAGATATTTGGTATAAGAGACTTGGTCATTTGAATGAACATAATATGCAGTTACTGAATAAAGGGGTAGTATCGGGTGTACATTTTGATGAAGTGTCTATGGATTCAGGGGAAGCAGCATCGTCTACCTTTTAATAAAAATTGTGGGGAACGAGCCACTATGAAGCTGGGTTTAGTTCATTCAGATATTTGTGGCCGATGTCTGAAACATCAAATGGAGGAGCTCGATATATGCTAATATTTGTAGATGATTATACAAGGAAAATTTTTACTTATTTTATTAGTTCAAAGGAACAAGTTTTTGACAGGTTTAAAGAATTTATTTTAGAAGTTGAAAACGAAACTATTATGAAGGTAAAGATTTTAAGGACAGACAATGGGGCAGAATATTTTAACAAAAGGTTTGATTTATTTTTAAAAGGCAAAGGTATATAACATCAATCGACAGTTCCATATACCCCAGAGCAAAAAGGAGTAGCAGAACGAACTTTAAGAACAATTACAGAGATGCATACTCATCTCTGTATGATTCGGGTCTAATAATTAAATTGTGGGCAGAGGCATGTAATACAGCAGTCTATATTAAAAATAGAGTACCTCATGCTGCTAATGCTAATAAAATACCAGAAGAAATGTGGTCTAGGAAGATGATAGATCTGTCATTTTAAGGTATTTGGTTCAATTGTATATAAACATATTCCGATCAGCTCCGTACTAAATGGGAGCTGAAGGGGAAGAAGTATGTTTTTGTAGGATATTGTAATTTGACAAAAGGATATCGTTTGTTTGATCCTGATCATCCAAAACAAATACAGAAAGCTAGAGATGTTATTTTTCTAGAGCTATTTCTTCTAAAACTTTAAATAATGATGCATGCGAAATTATTGATGAAAATGTACATATATTTCCAGAAAGTATTGTAAATAATAATGTTGTGAATAATGAAACTTTGGATGAAACTAATTTAGGACCTTCTGTTTTACCTGTGGATATTATAGAAAGTCAAGAAAGAAGATATCCATTGCGAGAAAGAAGTGTAAATAGGGATCCAAATTTTATATATTATCAAGCTGTTATCGAAAGTGCATGAAAACCAGAAAATGTTGAAGAAGCAATGAACGCGAATAATCGGGAATATTGGTTGCAGGCAATGAAAAACGAATTAGACTCTATGAAAGAGAATGGAGTTTGGGATTTGGTGGATAGACCAAAGAACGGCAAAATAATCGGTAATAAATAGGTATTCAAAATAAAGTATGATGCTGATGAGAATGTTCAGTTGACTTGTTGTTACACCCAGTCTTATGGTATTGATTATTTTGATACGTTTTCACCTTTAGTGCGACGGTCAACAATCAGATTATTATTTTATTTAGCTGCTCAATGGGATTTGAATATTGATCATTTCGATGTCAATACTGCTTTTCTAAATGGCGACTTAGAAGAAGTTGTGTACATGGTTCAACCAGAAGGAAGTATAGAAGAGGGTATAGAAAATAAAGTTTGTTACTTGAAAAAGTCTATTTATGGACTTAAGCAATCTTCGCGAAGTTGGAATAAAAAGGCCAATGACGTGCTTTTATCTATAGGCTTTAGAAGATTAAAATCTGAAACTATATATATAATGAAGTATGAAATATATGTTGTTGTAGCTCTTTACGTAGATGATTTCTTTGTATTTTATAATGAAAGAAGTAAGAAGACTAGAGATAAGTTGTTTGGAGAGTTGAATAAATGATTTAAAGCTAAAAATTTGGGTGAAGCAAAACAATGTTTGGGTATGCGACTTCAATATTACAAGCAAGCTGGTGTTATTTATCTTGATCAAAGAAGATATATTGAATCTGTTTTAAAGAAATTTGGTATGATGGAATACAAAACAGCTAGTATACCTATGGATCCAAATATACAATCTATTCTATTTGAGGATACTGATGATGCAAATATAGTTAGTAGCCATATAAAAATGTTATTGGATGCTTGAATTATATCGCATTAAATACTCAACCGGATATTGCTCATGCAACAAATGTACTGAGTCAATATGGTAATAAGTATACTACAGCATTGGACATATGCTATGACATATACTTCGTTATCTGAAAGGGATTTTGGATTATTGTTTGAAATTTAGAAAATGTGATATGAAGGATATTAGTATAGTAGGGTATGTTGACGCTGATTGGGCAGGTGATCATCATGATAGGAAAACCTATACAAGATCTTTTTTTAAGGTATTTGATGGTCCGGTTTTATAGGAAAGCAGGAAACAGCGAAGTGTAGCGTTATCATCAACAGAAGCGGAGTATGTTGGAATTACGGAAGCTGGAAAAGAAGCTATTCATTTAAGGCTTCTTGCTGATATGACAGATAGTCCCTAAACTACAGTGATTCTCTACAACGATAATCAAAGTGCGTTGAAATTGTCTAAAAATCCTGTGTTTCATAGTAGGTCTAAGCACATAGACATCAAGGCTCATTTTATTAGGGAGTGCATTGATAAAGGTTACATTAATAAAAAAATTATGCCTACCAATAAAATGCCGGCCGATCTTTTAACAAAGGCTTTGACTAAAGCTAAGCATGTCAGATAATAATAATAATAAACTCTTTATTTGCTCATGAGGTTACAAAGGTGTTAACAAGTTTAGTTTGTGTTGTGCTGCTTATCTACCAAGCTGGTTTACAAATTAATTTGTGATATTATGACATCACTCTACTGATACATTCGTTATACCTACCTTACATTATAACAAATATTTACTATTTAGCTACATATTCTTTATATTTATTAATTATATTGACACATTCTATTATCAATATAATTAATATAAGTATATTTACAGATTAAATCAAATTAATTCTTATTAATTATATATATATATATTCATTATTTTTAAAATTTAATTTATTAACTATATCATTATCATTAACTTATTTATTTATATATTAAACACTTTAAATTAATTTATTCAAATCATTTTTTATTATTTATGTTATAAACATTCCTTTAACATATATAATAATAAAGATATTATACAATTCCTTCTTTACATTGAAAAATTATATAGTTATTACTAATAAGTCGATACAGTAGGTAACTATAATGTTAGGTGTAATGAATAACCATGTATGTACATGGTTATTCATTACACCTAACATTATAACAAATATTTAATTACATATTATATTAAATCTATTATTTATATTTACACATTTTATTAAAGCTATTACATACAATTATATACAATTAAGTACAGATTACATCAAATTAAATTTATATGTGTCAGATGTGTTAATGACATGAATTTAGATTAGTTTAATTTTATTATAGATTTTTGTTTATTTAATTTAATGGTCTATGTAGCAGTTTGATTATGGGGGCGTGTTGAATTTATAATCAATTTGCCTACAGTACCCTAAAAAACAATGTGTCAATTGTCATTTACTGTCATATGAATATATCTCTCTATAGTTACCGAATAACATGTTTTAAATAATAATTAATTTACACTGCAAATATTAATATTATTGCAGTTTATTAGAATTGAACATTTCGCCGACGAAAAAATATATTTAACGTAAAATAACTCTTATAATCTTACACAGTAATATCAAAATCGTTTGAAACCATAGCGTTGTTATTTTAAAACCCTAATAACATGAAGGGGTTTCCCAATGCGTATTTTGATTTCAATGGGTTAGCGCTATAAAATAGCGCTTAATAGCGCTTTATGATTGACTTTTGAGGCGCAACGGGTTTGGTAAGCAAATCCTTATTAAAAACCCATTCAAAAACCCATGAAGGGGATATAGGTCCGGTCCCTGGTTTTTAATCCCACCCCGTCGTAGCCGATGGTATGAGTCTACAGCGAACAAGTGGCTAGCTCGTCGCGATGTTTGGATAGACTCAATTACCCATCTATAAACAGTTTCATAAGTTGATAAAATTTTCGGTAAGACCCAATACTGTCAGTTGTTTTAAAAATACAGCATTGAATTGAACTTTTCGATAAAGTTATTTTAACTTGAAGCAGTGTGGGTAGTAGGTTTTATTTCAAAATATTATTTACGTAATGTGTACCCAAAGCGCGGACTTCCAGAGTACTTGATAAGATTCCAGCGGTAATGTTCAAAGCGGAGTGAGTTAATTTGCCGATTAAATATTGCACACGTTGTGGGTCCGACAGCTGCGGATTTTCATGAATATTAGTTCTAAACGATTCATAAAATATTGGCCAGTTTTCAGTTTTACCATCGAAACAAGGTAACTCAATGGGGGGTAATTTTAGCGAAAATTTATTACGTTCAGAAGAGCACCGCAAGGCGGGTTTAACATTTTTAGAACTTAGTAAATTAGAGCGTTTGTATTTTATAAAAGAAACTAAATCCTCAAAGGAATTTAATACCTGAAATTCTGGAGCATAAGATTTCTTAGATTTCATGTAACAGGTTATTAACTCATCTATTATTCCTTCAAATTAAGATTTAATATATGGTCTCCGTTTCAGCCAAGAATTTACTTATATTAGAGCCAACTAAGTCATCGTTAGCGGTATTATAAAGTTTATTAATGCGGGCGAAAAAAGTAATTAAACAGTTGTTAAGATAAATTACAACAAATTAATACGTACGAGGGTGGGCGCGGAAATTATATTACGTTGCACAAATTTAAAAGTACGTTAGAAAATAATACTCTTTATAAGTAACACAATTAATTATGAATTATAGCGATTATAAAGCGAAATAAGAGCGGTTATACTACAAAGTATGAGAATGTATGAAAAGCGTAAGTACGGTGAGTATGAGATATTCTACTTAAATTAACTATCAATTAAAGTAAATTATTCAATATCTGGCACGAATAGACAATCACTTATGTTCATAAAAAGCGACCTGCTGGTTCAGCGGCCTTCGATAGCCCAGCAGTGGATTATAGGCGATGAGGAACCTGATTACACCTCAGCAGTATAAAGACAATCCTACCAGTGATAAGCGGAGCGAGCCACAAATGACTGTCTTGACAGACAGACAGACAGAAGCACGGATTAAAGCGAATATATCACTATACAGCGGAGCGGACTTAAATTAACAGCGGAGCGAATCTTGACTTTTTTAGTCCATTGCTTGTGTGTCAATGATTTAGCGGTGGCGTACAGCGCCATTTGTCGCGGAGTCTGTGTTAGCTCGTAAGAGATAAATCAATATTAAGCTAACAAAGTAAATCTCATTAAATTCACTAGATGGCGTTGTCTTTACAGTACTGCGGCAAAACATCAAAAAAAATTCTCGCGGATTTAATATGAGTATAGAGTATACAAACTTATGAGAATCGTATACTGGAGTAAAATATGTTTTTTATTATTATCTATTAAATAATTTAATAACATTTTCATTTTATAGGTACTAGTTAAACTTGTACTAGGAACATTCGATTAAAAATATATTTAAACCAGCGGCCACATTCTGTTTCTTATAACGCGAGCGTTAGATTGTCAAATTAACGAATTCCGTTATGAGCGCTCTCTCCTCCAATCAGCAAGGTTTAAAAACTACTCTGATTGGAGGAGAGCGCGCTAATAGCGGAAATCGTTATTTTGACAATCTAACGATCACGTTATAAGAAACAGAATATGGGCGCAGGTCTATGTCCTTCATTAATTACCAATTTAATAGTAAAAATATATTTAACTCCAGTTTATGATTTTAAACTATGATAATACTTTCATATTTTAGGTATATTATCTCGACATGTTTGTTTTCGGGCCTATTTTTAAGTACCCTGCGCTACATTCTAGATTTTTTTTAGAAGTACATATTCTATGATGTGTTTTATAAATGCTTATATTTTTAGAAACTAGAATAATAGTGCTTTATCAACTTACTTTTTTAATTTTAAAATATGATGTGTATAAAAAGTTGTACTTGTTATTAAAAGAAAAAATATTGAAAATTTTCAGATTTTAGTAAAAATCTCGAAATTTTACTATAGATGACTATATTTAAAAATGAATTCCTCGTCGATTATACCAAAACGACACTAAAAACGTCCTCGTAGATAGAAGTGGTCAGACAATTTTTAACCTAAAGCGCGGCGGGTGCTGGCCGCCATCTTGAATATCTCACTTCCCAACCGGAAGTTGAACATTGGTAACAAGCACTTTCAGATTCAGAAGAGTCTAATTAGTTAAAAAAGTCATGTTACCAAAAAGTAATATCATTTGCTTCTAGACTCAAAAAGTAGCACTTTTTTGTCGTGACTATATCTTCCTATATCTCTGTGCATAATATGAAGATTTAAAAAAAAAAAATTCCGTTAATATTAAATGGATTTAAAATGAGGTTTGTGTAAGTTTACAACTAGTAGGTATAAATTTGGAGATATTGAAGTTTACTTTAATGAAAACGTCAGCACGGAGGGGCCAACTAAAACCCTAAATAACTTTTTTATTTTAAGTTTTACAAACTTTAAATAGATTTTTACTAACTGCGGACATAAGAATTATTGGCATGGACATGCGGTTTTTTATTTAAATAATAATGAGTTGTGATAACAATTTTTATTAGATTTTCATATACCCAGTCCAGATATTGTCTCTTAGGAAAAGTAAAAATATAAAGTGTTTTTCGATGTTGGGTTAAATATACCTATATTAAAATTACATAAAACTGGAATTAAAATATTTATTATTTAAGAATATTTTCTTATTAAATATCAGTGTTTTGGCAGTAATTGGTAGGTTAATCAATTCTTTTTTTTTTTAATGGAGCATAGGCACAAAAGAAATTATAATAAAAGTATCTGTACATGTACATTATTCCAAGATCCGCTAAATACGACAAGACATTGCGTAAACTATAGATATAAGTTCTATTCCAATGGTTATATAGTATGTATAAGGTTGGCTATAATAATACTGCTATCTTCGCAAGTTTGAATATATTTGGTGCAGAGTTGAAATTCCAACTACAATTATTAAGTTATATTTCAATATTAGAAGTTATATTACAAACTTAGAATGAGGCCCCAAGACTACTTTATATGTTGGCAGGCCAGCCAGTGATCCAAATAGGTAGCAAGTGTTCAACATGTTCATTTTAACTTAGTAATAGATAGGTACCTATTAAAAAGGAATAGCCAATAGTTTTATTTTATTGTCATAATAACACACACACACACACAAAGAGCAACAGCTAGTTTAATATAAATTGTATTATTTATAAATCAAGATGTACAGGTAAACTTTTTCAGGGCTGTAAGTATGCTGAAAAATTTAAATTATTCATATGATTGTATTAGCTGTCAGTCTACATAAAATGTAATAGGCACTTAAATAAAATGAATGCTTTAATAAAAAAATAAGTTTATTATGATTTTAGACAGTGTTATATAATTTCATTTATTTAAAAAGTTCATCTTTCATTTTAATATCAAAATAATCAAAAATTAAAAGCTTTTTTGCACCTACATATAAACATTAGAATTCCTGCCAATCTAATGCTTCTCCAGGGTGGGATTGGATTTACATAATTTCTTTTTATTATATGCACTGTATGAGTTAAAAAATAATTAGGGAAATGTTAATAAAAATACCTTTTATGCTAAAGAATATAGCCCTGTTTCTACAACTTTCTTTTCAAATTTAATGGTATAGTAATGCATATGGGGTAATGTGTGTCATGATTGAAGGGCCACATAATTATAATACGAATTTGCTAATAATTCTTATGCCAGCAGTTTAGATCAATTATTACTAACTGCGGGCATAAGAATTATTAGCTAATACTTATTATTTTAAAAAAATGGCCCCTCAATCCTGACGGGCATTATGGGATAAACAGACATTTTAGAGGTACTAAGGACAAGGACAAAATTGTTGTCAAATGTAGCTTTATAACAAAAATCTATTAAAAAAACTTGTCAGCTAAGTACTTGGAATTGTCCTGGTACAATTTAAGTACCTACTTAGGCCCAATTACTGGACCTAACCGCATTAAATAAAAAAATGTTTTTCATGAAAAATCTTGTAGGATTCGAAAACAGTAATATAAAATAAATTAATGCATGTGTCAAATATGAGTTCATTTTAACCAAGAGAAATCTCTTATAAACTTCACTGATTTTGACTATGTTAAGCAATGTCATATTACCACATTTTCAACCATTTGGATTTAGTAAGGAATAGTTATGATCTTGTTGACTAACCAACATATATTTATCCGAAAAGCTAAAAGCCAAAAAATAGGCTGGATGAAAAAGTTATCATTGAGTTACTAATGTTTTGACCATGGTCATGTGGGGTATCAAATGACTGATCCAGGACTCTTATTCTATTAAATGTTATCAACTGCAGATTGAATGCAAAATTTGTCATAATTTGCCTTTGATATGCTAATTGATACACAATTGATTTAGTAGAATAAGGCGACTAATCAGTAACATAATTTTGCTAGCCTTATCTTGTACTTGCAAGTGGGCTATTTACATAACACCAACAACAGAAAATATAAGTTGGCTTTCTTTCAAATCTAACCTTAAAACATTATAATAATTATATAAATTCAATATCTCAATAAAACATAATACTATTTAACACAGGCCTTTGACTGTTTGCTTCAAAATCATGTAATAATTCATCAATATCATCATCTAAATCTTCGCTTTGTGCCATTTTTGTCACCATATCGCTTATTAAAAAGGCACCAATTGTAGCTTCTTCCTGATTGTCTTGAATATCTATATTAATAAGATGTACAGGTTGATTGTATATAGACTTTTGTGAGCCAAACCATTCAACCACTTGGTCATAAACCCTTTCTTCACATGTAATGATTACATCAAATCTTTCTGTTGACATTTGAAATCGTTCTGGATGTGGTTTTATTCTTCTGTTTCTATCCAACATATGTAACAGTCCATTTTGAGTGTAATATGTTTTGTCTTTTTCCAATAAATCATTATATATAACATCATATGTGACACCAAATTCATAACAGTTTGGTCGATCTGCAGCAGCCCCAGGCAGTTTGACTTTTTCGCCTGTGCCAAATGATTTCACCTTAAAACCTTTTTTGGCTAGGAACGCATGAGCTTCCATACTACGATTCATGTTGGATGAGCATACGACAGCCACGTACAAATCTTCCATCTGTGTTAAAAAAATACAATCTTGTTACGTATTACTTTACGAATAATATATATTTTTAAACATATAATCTAAAAATCTAAGTAAAGAGTTTTGTAAAGAATTGACGCTGACTACAACAAATACCAAAGTAAAATATAAAAAGAAAACAACCAACTTAAAATTCCAAACACGAACCAAAATAATGATGGATGACTCGCTCGTAGAGGTGAGCGTTACGTAACGTAGATAGTTACAATAAAGTCGTTATTTCTTAAATAACTAATAACGGTTATTATATTTGTAATAACTATTTAATTAAAAAACGTAATTAAGAAAAAATAAACATAATATTGATTTTTGAGTATTAAAAGGGTTAGATCTCATTATTTTATTTTATTAGAGTACAAACACGATAGGTTTACGACCGATGGTTGACGAGATATATTGAAAAAACATTTTCGACCTTAATGTAGTACCTTTTTTTATTATTTCATTCGACTTATTAGATAGCATACCATCGAATTCTACCAAAAAAATGCGATTGTCAATAAGGTCGAAAATCCTTTAACAAAGCTCAAATTACTTTGATTGGCTAGATATCATCGATACCTATCGTTTAAGTACAAACACTTTGGGTTAATAAGTTATAGTAAAAAAAATTACACAGTACAATAAACTTTTCATCAATACCATAACTATGAGTCAAAAAAACAAAATATAAGCCATGTGGATATAAGAGTTATTATCAAAACAAATATTTAATACTTTTATTAAAAAACCCTTAAAAAAAACTAAAACAAGATAAATTTTAAAATACAACTACAAAAAACCTAGAAAGAATGCGCTAGCGCTACGTTCCGCAATGCGTCGCGGAACGTAGCGCAACCAATCACCGCAATAGCGTGAACCATCAATAACCACCACGTCGGAGTGCAACGACGATATTTTAAAAACTGATACAAAAAAAAAAAATCTAAAACGAGGATAACAACTAAGACTCAAAAAAAAACACTACTACAAAAACCTTAGAACAAATGTGCAACCAATCACGAAAAAACTACTATAACAAAAATCACTAAATATCACAATCACGTGAAGTACCAATAACCACCACGTTACAAGAGTTTCCATCGTTACAAGTTACAACCGTTCCAACCGTTTTAAACGATTCAACAGTGATATCCATATAGATAGTGCATTCGTTCCGTCCGTTTCAATAACAAGTTTTGGAATGTCGGCGGAAATAGAAGCGAGCAGCGACATAGCGCAAAGCGGCGAAATAATGAACTAAGTAAACCAATTTATAACAACTACTACAGAGAGATGGAGCTAATAAATTAAATAATGCAGAATATAAGTAGGTTGTGGTCAATAAAACTTTATTTATCTTTTGGATGTTAAAGTTAAAAATTGATTAAAATAAAAAGACATGTAAAAAACATCATAAAAATATGAAATAAAAAAAATTAAGTGCAGAAGCGGGGATGGAACTGACGTTCTGCGGTTTTTAAGTTATTTAGATAGAATAGAATCATGTCGCCATAAAAAAATCAAAATCAGATAGAAAATATGAAATAAAGAAAATTTGTTGGATAAGTCACAGAATAAGTAATTGTACAATGTAGATAAGTTTTATAGTTCTGACTGCTGTTATAGTGAATAAGTTTTTATATTAAAAAATCATTAATACACGGGTAAAGTATTATATACTAAATAAAAAATAATTTAAATCAATGATTTTTTTTAGAGTTGTTTGAGAGTAAAGTAGGTAGAAGGTAGTAGGTAGAAGTATATAAAGTTATTTTCGAGGCACCCACCAAATCGATGTTTGCATTGTAGGTACTTATTAGTACGTTTGCGTTCGCGACCTTACTATAAAATTAAAACAAATTAAACGTTAAACATTACGTTTTACGCTTATGGTAAATAAAAGTTTTTTTTTTTGCTTATCATTAGATTTTTAAATAATAACTATAAATAGTTACATAACGGGTGATTAACAAAAAGAAACGTAGACGTTACGTTACAATGAAATCACGTAACGACCCACCACTACTCGAGCATACCATCCGGCGATTTTTGGATCGGATCGGAAGTAACGAAACCATAGACCATATATTCTTTGAATGCCCTACATTTTATAAGGTGGGCAATTCTCGCGCTTTCGATATTCATCTCGGTTCGAGATTTTTAAACGAAAAATGACTAAATATGTAATTTTTCGTTCAATATTTGTATATTTATTATTTATTTCGTTTAATGTTCCATATTTTTGAACGAAAAATGGCATATTTAGTCATTTTTCGTTTAAAAATCTCGAATCGAGATGAATGTCGAAAGCGCGAGAATTGCCCGCCAGAGGAAAGATTTACAAAAACATTTAAAAAAACTTATAGTATAAAGAAGATGATATACCAAGCTCAGTAAAAGATTTGTTAATAAGAGAGGAAAACTACATTTCGCACCTTTGGGAACAAAGTGTCACTTCTGCAATTTTTTATAAAAACTACTTAAATATGCAGAAAAAAACCGCAATAATCGACTCTATATACACAGTAAAAACGGTAATAATCGCATGAAAAGACATCGTTTTGGGGGCGGGGGGACGTTACATTATTTCGCGGAATTGGTCCGTTTGCTTGAAATATAACGACCATGAAGGTAAAAACGGGGCGCGTTTTTTTAGCTTCATGATAACGACACATCCGGTCAGAAGTGTCTTGACAGCCGAAGTCTGACCTTACGCATTTGTGTCGAAGCGGTACTACTGTAAGTTATGACTTATTTGTTTACATATTTCTTGCAATAGTATCGTTACTTTTAAATAAAAATCTCATTTTGTTAGCAAATCTTGATGTTTGTCTGCTGTAAACATAACGTCACTTCTCTTTATAAGAGACATTAAAGCATAAAACTTTTTTTTTTATTGAAACCGAAACGTTACTTCTGTTTACAAATGATATTTTATTTGTAATAGTTAGCATTTGTATTACGATAGAATGTTATTTTTGTATAGAAGCATTTTTTTGGTTCAAATAATTTTATTTGTCTTGATGATAACAAACAAGCATTTTTATTTAAAAGTAACGTTTTATATATATTTTTTTTCTCTTGTTTATAAAAGAGAAGGTGTTTTTAATAGAAAGTGACTTTTTATTATTAAAATAAATGGATAATATAATGAGAGCATAAAGTAATTTTTGAAAAAAAAACGACAGATTGTTAACTAGTTAGTAATTTTATTAGATTTATTTGTGATTTTTATAAATGATAATGATCTTTTGTTTGATATTTTAATGTTACATAAGTTGCAAAATAACATTATGTTTATAATAATTATTTTTATAATAGAAAGTATGAGTCATTTAATAAAAGTAATGTCTTTTTGATCGAAAGGTAAAGGCTTTTTGGTAATGTCATAGATATTATTTTACACATTTTAGGTTTTGAAATGACGTCTAAACGAGGGTTGCCACTTTATAATCTTGCGCGTCAAGGAATAAATTCTTCATCTAGTGAAAAACAAGTATTGAGTAAAGAAGAGCAGTCTGAAATAAGTCATAAAGTGTGCGAACAAACTTCAGGAAGATAATAACAAACACAACGAAAACGGTATAAAAAATAAAAGGCGTCATAATAATACATAAATACCAGCATTTCATATCATCTGTAATCTATAATTATTTTTATTTATAGATTTTAAAGTATTACAATGGCTTAATGATAATCAAAAAATAGATTATGTCGAAGAAACTTTAGAACAGGTCAAAGATAAAATAGAAAATGCTGAAGAAACTACAGAAGAGTTTAAAGGAAAAACAGATAATGTTGAACAAACTATAGATACGGTCAAAGAAATAATAGATAATACTAAAGAAAGAAATAATTGTGTTACAGAGGGAAATACAACAGGAGAAAAAGGATTAGGACAGAGTATGCTTCTAATTTTGATATTCATTAGTTATTATTGCATTATTCTGTTTAATACTGTCATAATTAGACCTTTTATTTTTACAGATGACATAGAAGTCGATTCCGAAAGCGATGGGGCTGATTTTTCTGAAACAGATAGCAGAATAGTGAATTAAATACCTTCGTATTTAATTCACTATTAGAATATTGAATTTCAAAAGACACCTGTTGTGACTAAAGCTAAAAAGAAAGCTCGAAATCCTGCTGGCTGGAAGCAAAATATACGCAAGGCTCTTAAGAATACTGGCCAAGAGTATACTAATTCTTCAGGAAAAATAATTGCGGCCAAAAAAATGGAACCGCCATGTACTGAAAAATGTTTATTCAGCTGTTGGAAAAGAATTTCTATTGAGGATCTCCAAAAACATTTTGTTTGCAGGATATTGGGAACTTGGGTGTCTGACGAGACAGCGTGATTATGTTGCTTCGTGTATTACCACTCTCGTATCTAAATATCGACGACTCAAAAACAACCCTAAATTTGCCAGAAAAGCTAATAGCTGTTTTCATTTACCTATAAATGGTGATACGGTTCGTGTATGTAAAATATTTTTATGATAACGCCCATTCTATTATAGAGAAAGCTGTTAAACGGGCCAAAAAATCTGTTCTATCTATTTACGTTCCAGCCCAGTATTGTCAAGGTCTGAAAAAAAGAAAGGTAATCCTTTCTATTTAAAAGAAATGAATTTAACTGAGAGAGAGACAATGTTCTTTTTAAACCATGGCTTCAACGTGCGGGTGCCGGGTCCATCGCGTGGTTGAAAGGCAGGGGAATGAACTACAGTGTTCCCGGACCTGAGACCGCGAAGTAGGTTTAAAGGCCTTTTGAACTCTCACCTGCACTGTGTTCACTACCCTCTCTACTCAACCAAATACTATACTCTACTATAATGTTAAGAGTCTTACCGAATATATTAGTTTGAATTTAACTAAAGCCGAAAATGGACAAGCTATTAAACTAACTGAAATAAGTCAGTTGAAATTTATTAAAGATAGCGATGTTTAATACTTCAAGACTTCATACGAGGACGATTGGATTGAAGTCAATCGTAATCAAACAGTACGACGAAGCACAAGAGTCCAACAACCTCACGAAGTAACATTAAAGCAGGCGTATGAGAGTAAAATTCCCTTAGCTGCTCGAAAGAAGGCAGATATTCAAAATTTAATTGATACCAACATTATACCCAAAGTTTATAAAACTATTTACGACACAATATTTTGATATTTCTTTATTTCGGAATTTCTTTCGAAATGTTTATTATTTTTTTGTTTGGATGACATTTATTTGTTTGAATTATAAATAAAAAATCTTAAAAATATCTTCTGTTTTATTAAATAATACTCCATTTTATCGTTAAATCAAGTTAAATAAACTTTTTTTGTCTTTTCCTGGTCGTTATAGTTTGTTTATTATTTTTTTGGTTTCCAATAAAATACAGCTTTACTAAAAATAAATGTGACTCATCTCTAATCATACTCTAATACGTACTTTTAAGATTTTATAATTTTTTAAAAAGGTCATTTCTGCAATACAACAATTAGCGATTTGTGACAAAAAGACACTTTTGGTACCCGCCCCTCAGTTTATGGATTGTTTCTCAAAATCGTCTTCTTTAATGTTTCTTTTAAATAGAGACGATTATCTGTGAAGAATTTATCAATGTAAAACTGTGACGATCGCGTTAATACTCTAAAACAGGATTGATTTATTTTTAGAAAAACGGCCATTAAAATTTTATTTTGCTCCTCCTGTAAAGTTCGAAAACATGCAAAAGTGACCCTTTGTTCCCAAACGTGCAATTTGCATCTTCAAGTTCATAATCGAAACAATAGAAAATGTCAAAAACAGAAGAATAATCTACGACTAGGCTGTATGGGCACATGCTCTTTGCCTTTCCTTCGGGAGAAAGAATACTACTACTACTACTACTCGGATCGGGACCATACGATTTTTTCGCGGATTGATACAAAACTTCAAAGATCTGCCCCCCTAGCCAAGAGCATGAGCGCTAAAAGCGCGCACGAAAGTTTTGTATGAAGATGACATTTGGTGATGACGTCACGTTCGTTAAATGCGTTGACAGAACAAATTGCCAGCCAAGTACACGGACGGTGAGCGTTGGGCATTCGTTTTCGTTAAAGCGCTCGCGAGAGGCCAATTTCCCCATACATTTTGACAGAAACCGCTAATACTCGGAGGGAATTGCCAGCCAAGAACACATTTTTGTTCGTTTTTTGCGAATGCTAGACGCTAAATTCGACTGTATACGGGCGGGTGGTCGGGGTCTCCCTTTCGAGCTATATTCTATCAAAACGACGCCATTGTTTTGATTTAAATTAACTTAAAGTATTGTTTGAGAAGTTTTTTATTGCGTTGTGTAAATTAAAATGCATAAATAAAATTTATTAGTAACTACAAATAACGAGTGGCGAAAAGTTCTCTCTAATTCATACTTACAAAACATCTCAAAACACAGAGTGTGATCAAACTAAAGGAACTAAATATTCAAGAATCATAAGGAGTAATATAACAATTTTAAAACTATACCTACAGCAAAAGTACGACTAGGAAAAATTGGAGAAGAATTACGAATAAAAGGAGTCCGACAAGGAAACCTATTATCCCTCAAACTCTGCTCGGCTGTATTGGAGGAAATTTTTCGTCAATTACATTGATTGGAATTATTTGGAATAGCTATGAGCTTAACATAAATGGAAGTAAAATATCTCAACTGAGATTTGCTGATGACCTAGTTCCAGTTATTATGCAAACAACTAGCAAGAGAAGTGGAAAAGCGGGGCTTAAAAGAACCATGTGTGAAAACCAAAGCTATGACAAAGAGACATAAACAAACCCTGAAAGTAAATTATCAAGAAATTGAATAGGTACTTTTATTTAGGTCAAACAATTGCTCCAAAACTTTAAATGGAGAAAGAAATACATAGAATAGTATGTATGTTCTCAGGTCTCTGAAAGAAGTATAAAAAAATCAAGACATCCCAATGACGAGTAGTTGGAGACCGCTGCCAATGGTATTTGCTGGAGGAGGCCTATGTCCGAGGACAACCTGAACAAATATCTGATCTTGATTGATAATATTGGATAGAAGTGTTACAACATTAAATCAAACAAACCAATATTAGGCAAAAAGTTAAGAAAACATGTATAAATTCTTGTAATATATCAACAAATAAAGTTTAT
Organism: Monopis laevigella; assembly: GCA_947458855.1. Lineage (NCBI taxonomy): Eukaryota > Metazoa > Arthropoda > Insecta > Lepidoptera > Tineidae > Monopis > Monopis laevigella. The sequence continues at coordinate 20,010,096 of OX381578.1, forward strand.
TTTTATTTATTTCTTTATTTTTAATGAAAAGTTCACATTTTCAAAGAAATTGGGGATACCAGGGAGAGTTTAGGTAACATTTTAGGCTTAACAAAGGATTTTTCAGAGCCTTTGTGAAGACCTAGAATGTTTCACAAGCCGCACAAACTTATGGTTTAATATATATTGCTATATTCTTCTTTAATAATATAATTGTATATAGTGCCCTAAAAGAATATGATTTTCCTTGACCATTACTAATAAAGTTACAACTTTTGGTATTTCAGGGACTGATGATGGTCTTTGTAGTTGTACAGAATGACTTTTCACCTTGAGTTTCAGATTTAAAAGAATCCTTTTATACTGGTATATTATTATTAAAAAAAAAATCCTAGCCTTAGTAATAATAATATATACAATTTATACTCATTACTCAGCCACATTAGATATTTACAATATTAGGTATTTTATTATATACACTATATGACCCATACATGCACACACATAAAAATATTCACTTAACGCTGTAATATATATGTATAATATTGTTAAGTAAAAACTACTTAGTATTATTATATAAATGGTACTAAGTATGGTATATGTAGTATGTACTATTAGACCTATATTGTTTATACAAGCTCTTTTAATTAGAGGAATTTAAATTCCATACATTCCATGCAAGCACTATAAATAGTTAGGATGGTACTGACGATGGTAGTAATGTTTCATTATTTTATATGAATACTATTAGGGAATTACATGTATCTAATGTAGGCATTTGTAGATATACTTACCATAATGGTAAGCATATCTACAAATCTTAATATTAAACACACTGGTATTCATAAAAAAAGCTTTTTGAGTCCTTGAAGAACACTTATATATAGTAGGTTATGTCTCTTTTTTTACCAAACAAAAATAAATAAGTAAAAAGGAAACAAAACTTATTTTAACTAAAGTGTTCTTCAAGGACTTTATTATATTTTTATCATTAAGACTGGTATTAATTAAAATTCATAATAAAAAATATTAATCTTCATAAATCTGACCCATTTAAATGATACAAGTATCAATAAGAAATATTAATAATGATACCGGCATTTCTTATTCAATGGACCCATTTAAACATAGCGTATGTTTAAATGGGTCCATCCGACAGACCTAGACACCTTTAAACTTGTCCACCTATATGTCTGTGCCACCTATATTGATTCTGTTAATGTATATTTAATTAAATATTTCCCAGAATATGATTTCTTAAAATTGGATAATATTCACAAAAAAACATAAACAAATTAAAAGTAAATATTTATTTAATAATTTTGTTTGGCTTGGGCCACTCTAAAACTTTGAGCACCATAGTTTGTGACCTCTCTTGATGGGGAAGGGGGTCCTTGAAACTCTGCAAAGTATAAATACCTGAAATAAAAAAAATACAAAATTGTACTTAGTTTAATAAAAAAATAAAAAGACCAATTTTTTTTAATAACAAAAATCATAATTGCAACATAACTGGGTTGGAGTCAGGTTTTACTATCTGTGTCAGTTGACTCCACGCTTCTAAATATAGTAGGAGAGTGAATTTGAGACAATGTTCTTAGCAAACCATGGATTCACCGTGCGGGTGCCAGGTCCATCGCGTGGTTGAAAGGCAGGGGAATGAACTGCAGCATTCCTGGACTTAAGACCGCGAAGTAGGTTTAAAGGCCTTTTAAACTCTCACCTGCACTGTGTTCACTAACCTCTCTACTCAACCAAATACTATTAATTTAATTTTTAAAAAAGTAAGCGGAAAATTTGTAATTTATTTTTCTTAACTCACCTATAGTTTAACATCATATTGGTTATTACGCTGCACAAGCCATTACAATTTGGGAAGACTCTTCAGATTCATAGTGCAGAACTCTGTCTATTCCAAGGTATTTTAATGACCCCCTGAGATAACCATTTGCCTGCTTCACACATATCCTGACTTGGCAGTGTATTGGTCCGCTGAGGTATTAATTAGGTACGGAATCCATGACAGGGGTAATCAATCATGGTTCCAAGGCATATCCGAAATCACCTGAAATAACATTTATTTGTATGAGAAACAAAGGTAAATAAATGGGTGTTGTAAACACATAGGTCCGTTTTGTTTCGCCTATTCGGCATACAAATGTTTTAACAATGTGTCTAATCATTTATTAAATATATAACCTTAGAAGCACTTATTTATTTTGATTCTTACCTATTCAAAAAGTGAGTTTCCAATCCGAGAACGATACAACTGCAATATTTCTTCCTTGATCAGAGAATTGTTAAAAATAAATTGGTCGTGGGCCGCCCCGGATGCCTCGAATTTATATTTAGAATTCTTCAGTTTATATTTACAACTTAAAAGTGCCATATTAATAATGCCGAAGAGTTTTTCTGCAATGTTTCTATTTTTTATTAGATTTGTTCGTAGAGAGTATTAAGTTCCTTGGTTTTGTTTGTAATCATAGATTAATAATATATATACTATTTGTAATCAATAGTAATGTAAAGTAAAGAGCATTGGCCCGTAAAATAAAACGAGATATCACATAGTTACACCAATAGGATTTATTTATTATTATCTCTCTCTCTTTATCACTAAAATAACGAATGTCGTTCCGATTAGGCATGTAAGTTAATTATAACATTAATATACAAATCTGTAAAAACTGTACAATAATTTTTACACCATTAATATGATAAAAAATGTATATTGCTTTAATTTATATTCTCAATTCATTCGTAATATAATTATTATGTGTTATAAAACATCATACTAAAAATTACTCGCGGGTTTTGAATATAATATCGGAACGTCAATAATCGAGCCGAGCGGTCGCCCTCTCTCGTTCGACAGAATGAAAGTTAACGTCAAAAATTGTTCATGGCTACCGATTTCTGTCGATCACTGTCCGTTCTGCGACGCTTGGTCGCAAAAAGCGCCGATGCTCTTGGCTAGGGGGGCTGGGGCCTTAGAGAAAAATCAGGCGAGGCGACGTGTCGTGTCGCCTTCAATCAAAACTGTATAGACTTTGGCAGGTGGCAGCGTGTCAGGAGCCCCTGATCGCTCGGATCGTATGAATTGAAAGGCAGTTTATTACAACATTTGTGTAGGGTACTTTGGATTTTTTGTTATAAACCGACCTAGATCTTTTGTTTACGTTACGTTCCTAACTTGGCGGCATCTTTTGCGGGTCTTTTACGCGAATCTTATTTAATTTTATTATTAACAAATTTCGTAGGTAAGTAAACATAAATCTCTGAGTGTAGACATAACGACGTTTTGATTTTATAAAACAAAACGTTAAAAAATAGTTCCTCCTACTAGTAACTTTTTTAATATATCGCGAATATTCTTTCAAATTATTCCTTATATATTAAATTGTTTCTTAATTATTTGCATCCGATCCGGATCGATTTCCTGAATTGAATAGACGGCATGCAATCCGATCCGAGGATCGTATCGAGGCATTACGATCCAATACGATCCTTAAAATCGGATCGACGAACAGGATCGCGCATCCCTAGCTCGCACTCGCTCGCTCTCATGTCAAAAAAAAGTCAAAATACGAAATCGGTAGAGTTGCCCACCAATATCGATAATTAGTTCGATTTGAGTTTTGACCAAAACGGTAAAGGAAACAATAATTATACGTTGTATGTTACTATTATTGATTGGACGGGACTGGAGTCCAGAATTTAAAATAGAATCACAGTCGATATAGAGTTTTAGAATAATAAAAATGATTTTTTAATAAATCATATAATTTTTTTTTGTTCGGTTTTCTTAAATATAGAAATCAAAGATAAAAATCGGCGTTGCGAGTTTTTTTTACTGTCTTGGTTCGAAGCTATTCAAACGAGCGTTAAAATAACCACATTGTAGCCGCTTGCGCTTGATACGGATGCGCCATGAATCAGATGAAATTGCAGGAATCGGGATTTACGTAGTAAGAAGGCGAACTAAACTGTGGGTTCATCCAATTATTAATGAATGGTTAATAAAAAGCCAATTTGTTACGATATATGAAGAAAATATATAATTTTCTTCTTTTATAAGTAGTAGAAGGTAACATTTCACTTAATGTTTTATTGTAGTATTATAAGAGTTTGATTCCCACAACACAGTCTTTTCTATTTTTGAGAAAACCGTACTGAAAAAAAACGTTAACCTAAATTATTATTGGTATTTTTTTTATGAAATAAAGAAATTTATTAATCATAATATCCTGAGAAGTACTTTAACTAGGAACTTCAGAATTACAATGAAAACGTTCGACGAATAACTTAGCCATTGTGGATCCTAGAATAACGCAGCATGATACAAATATGAGATTGCATACACAAACATGCACTTACTCATCGACATCGCCTGCGCAACTGACGCACTATCGTCGTTTTAAAAAGCGCTCGTGTGAAAATATCGGTACGTTTCCCTTTGTTGCATTTGTGTCGGCGCTTTCGATAAAAATGTGTAGGATCGATCGATAAAAATGTGTAGGAATTTTATTTTATGGGTAGAGCTTGATCGACGAGAAACGTCAAATCCCATAGATTTAGTTTTCGATGGGTATTTCGATTCGATTATCGATTGGCTCTTTGGTAGGGCCCCAGTACACTTGAACAATGCGTCAATGTTCTAAGCACCATCTAGTGAATTACATCGTCTCTTTTTAGTTTGTTTGTTGTTTTAATATCACAGACAGTTATATTACTTCACCAAATAATCGGTAGACGGATAAAAAGAATGATTCTTTTAAAACAAAAAAATATAAAAACTTTAGTTGGCGTTGTACTATTGCGTTGGAATTAGAATTTTAAAGAATATTGTTGAAATATATCTCGTAAATAATATTTCCTGCTATTATTTATTATACATGAAAATGATCTTAAGGATTTGTTTTTTAAGATTACAACTATATTTTATAGTTTGTATATGTAATCCTAGTCTAAATAGAGGGTCAAAATTATAGGTATTATATGGACGAGAACAATGGCCGATTTTGGCGGGCTTTTGTGTTTACTTTTTAATAAAATAATATCTAAAAAATGAATAATAGTTCACTATTTCTATAATCATATACTTTTATTATAGAAAAGTATTAAGATTAATATATCATAGTTTCGCCTCGGCCCGGGAAGAATCGGCGATGGCGACCTCTACGGTATCTCGTTTGCCGATTCCTCTTGCATTTCGCCCCCGTCCATGATAATGTAGGAAAATACTTTCAATTAAAATAAAATATCTAATTTGATCTAAGAACACTATTTATAATTAATCACCACGGAAAGTTAACAACTTATTACAAAAAAAGCCAATCAAAGCATTTATAATTAACCACAGAAAGCTAACAGCAAATCAAAACATTTACACTTATATTCACTCGTGTTATCTTATTAATGGCCGTACCTTCAACCAACTAAAAACATGTGCTTGCTTCTCGAAGTCAAAAAACCTACTTCTTGTTTTCTAAATTATTATTTGTTGAATAGCGATGACATCCGTGGCTTCCGGTGAAGCAACCAATCAGAGACATTGCACTTGACAGCTGTTCTGGCGCCGGTTTTGGTTGATATAGAAACGGAAGTACCACGTTTAATATTGAGACGCTAACGCGGCGACAAATAATATTTCAATGAAATTTCGGCATGTTTATGCGCATGAAATTTGACATCGCGGCCGAAATTCGAGAAGTAGGTGTTTTGTTTCAATTTATTTCATAATTCAAGACTAAATTTAATATCAATCTTTTTACAAGGGAAAATAATCTAGAATTTTATACTTATTTTTTAATTAGTCTAATTTCCAATATTATTATGTTAAAATGGAGAATTATGAAAAACAACACAATTTTTTAAATATTTTTCGCATGTTTTGTTTGGGTTTTAGTAACTTATATTAACATTATCAATATTTTTTTATATTACTGTGTTAAGTATATTTTCGCCTATTCCTACGTATTTTTTTTATTATTATATGTATTTTAATTTAGCAGATAAAATGGTTTTATATTATTAAGGTATCGTGAAAAAACAGGTAGCGATTGACCGCGCGAACCTCAGATGTTAGAGGTTAGCTTGGCTGGTGCGCGCTGGACGGTTGAGTGGCTATTTTAATACAATTAAGACATGGACATTGTCGTTTCCACGGAATAAATAATACAAGTGGAAATGCTATACAACGCCAAATGTATCAGAACCGATGTCGCCAAAATCATATATCTATAAGTGTTGAACCTATAACTGTATTGTCCTGATTGGTTACAAAAATACACAGTAATTTTAAACTCTATAGACTATATAATTAGATTTAAATTAATATATCAAAAAATCATGACAGTTGCTAGTAGAAATAAACTGTCTAGACACTTTGCTAAAAAGGTTCTGCTATTAGAACACAGGATTTAATCAATATCCGATAAATTGTTTTATGCAGTCGGCATAAGGCCTAATATAGTTTAAATGGCCAAAGTCTGTTTGACTATTCTAGAACTTTCTATGCACAAAATATAATAATTGAAGGGCCCCACATAATAAAATATTGAAAGTATTGATATCGATGTTTTTTTAATTTAGTTTGTAGTAAATTATATTTTTTAAATGTTAGTAAAAAATATTTTAGGTGGGAGTAAGGCCTAACTTTCCTTTGCCGACCGATCGGTCTCGTTTCCACCGCCCAAATCCAAAATCATGACTAGTCCCTTGACATGATTTGGTTTTAGTCTGTGGGTTTACCGGTTTTTGAGATTACCACCACAACGATTTATTGCCGAGGTAGTAGTTTCCTTTCACAAGGTGTGGTTACGAAACGGGCGGCTGATTTTAATCAAAAGTGACAAGGTTATTAAAATAGATTCGTTAAGAAAATTCGTTTTCGCTTATTTCGTAACCGCGTCATTTAGCCGGCATAGTGGAAGCCCATTCATGGACTATGGAGGTATGCTTACCACCAGGTAGATGCAGTCACATGACATGATCTTACAATCTATTACTTAGTCGTCCTCATTCATAGAGTCTGTAGACCTGCTTACTAAAAGGTAGGTAGAGTCACATGACACGCTATAATAATAAAGCGGCGGTAGCAGACCACCTACATAGTCCATGGAGACGACTAGTATTATGAGAGCAGATTATGGAGTCTGCGTCTGATGGTAAGCAGACCTACAAAGTCCATGAATGGGTGGATCAATTCATTGTTATTTAATCATATTAATCGCTCCCATTATGCCGGCTAATTGATGCGGTTACAAAACAGATGAATTTACAATTACGATTTAAATAAAACTGTTAAAATTTGCACAATTATATTTCATATTATGTGGCCTTTTTATTTATTCTCTTCGGAAATATCGAAAAATGAAATGAATAGATGTTATTTTTAATTACCGTTTATTGTTCATTAAAGATTAAATTATACTGGGTGATATTTTTACCAATGTTAATAATATTTTTAGGCATTCAAATTGTATTACTTACAATTAAAAAAAGTAGGTATTTAAAAAAGAAAAAGTTAAAGTAAAGTTGTCATAACATTATATTAAATATTTTTCACGTTCCAATTATTCCTGCTGCGTCAATTCACTTTTCTTTAATGATAGGATCAATAGGAAATCTATAAAAAAATATATATTAATATTTTCGATGAAAATAATGTTATTGATTAAATAAAAAGTCGATATTCTCATTTAAGTATATACGACATTTTTGTTTTAAATTGAGATTATCGCAATACCTTAATTATTGCGGTGAAACAAGAAAATAATCTCAAACACAAAAGAAAAATATCGATTTTTTTAATAAATATACTTTTCCCAGCTCTAATTTAGTAGCGAGTAATTGTATAAGAATGAATGTGTCATTATTTCCATTTATAAAAACAAACTTAGTAGCAATGAAATAAAGTCCATTATAATATGTATAGCTCTCAAAGATAAATGCATTAGATTTTATATTAAATAAATTAGTAAATAAACTTACCGATTATAAGATACACCACCATTTGAAACATTTATATATCGGCTATCGTTTTTACACTGCAATACAGCACAATAAGGCATATTTACGAAGTTTTATGCAATTTTATTATCCAGAAAATGGATAACGTCAGTTTGGCATAGAGAACACAACTAACCACAAAAAAATGGTATTTGCGGATCAGCGCAATCGACTGGAACACGTGCCACGCCCACATTACACTTCCACTTGTTTTATTTATTCCGTGGTCGTTTCAATAACCACCTATACAGGATGAAAATAATAGAATCTCCACTATGGGCCCTAGCACAACAGCATCGATAGGCTCGATAAATCGACAAGTTCGATACATATCGATTTTATGAATGACGTTTATTCATAAACTTCATTTTATCGACTGTCGATATATATCGATGTGGTTATGCTAAGCCCCTAGGTTATGATTGCAATAGTAATGATTCTCAAACACTGGACATATTTTTTGAATGTACATCTAAAAATATCCAACGACTGATTTTAATAGATGAACTACTTACAATTTGCAAGACTTGTCACCTTATCCTGCGCGCCATTGATGGTTAATTGAAAAACTTCCTAACATATATACCTATTTATAAGTTCATTACTACTACTGTAAATTCAATATGATGTATATTATTAATCGTGTACCTAAGTAAGAAAAGAAAAAATGTAAGACGAAGGAAGACTAAACTTGAAAATAAAGACCAATTAACCGGATAAGGAAAACTACTGGATATTACTTAATATTGGCTCCGGCCTTAATGGAAATGACAAAATTAATCAAATCTGACTTGGTTTCGGCGTTTATCGATTAATACTACAGAAGAAAGGAAATATGACTTGGCTTCCGCTTTTACCAATAAAACTACAAAAGAAAGGAAATATAACATGGCCTCGGCCTTTTATTAAATAAGAAGATACTAAGACATGGCTGTATAGTCGAAAGATATTTGCCTGTCCAACATGGTGGAGGAAGAGGAATAAAAAAAAATATATAACCACCAACCGAACTATATATTTAATTATATTCATTATTTAAGGTATTTTTGCAAAAACGATGAATTTCTTATGTTCTAGATTAGCTACGTTAGGCATAGAAAATCAACGATGTCTTAATGCAGTATTTTTTCATTCAAGTAGTTCACAGTTAGCTTGGACTAAATCTGAGTTACCAAAAACATTTATTTCATATAATCGAAAAATATATCCTCCACAAGGTATTGATGAAGAACCCCGTAAAGCAGTAAGTATTACGTTGCACAAAATTTTCTTTCTCCAAGCCTAATGTGTGGGACATCAATTTGACGGCATCGGCAGCAGCCAGATCTAGACAAAAAGGATCTCCAGTACACATCAAGTTAGTTTTTGAGATATTAGTTGGCGGGGCAATGTTCTCGAACTTCTGTATGCGAAGTACTGTTACAGGCCTGTTTAAATATCAATGCTCCTGTTTACTGTGTCCATTACCTTCTCTAACCAACTAAATATTCCGGTTTCACAAATATAATTACCTGAAATAGTTTCAATAATTAACTTTATGTAGTGAAAGTCGGTTCAATTCCATCAATATTACTAAACAACAAGATACATTTATTTTAAATTAATATTTTATTTTTCAGTATGTCTGTCATCAGGTTACAAATGTAAAATATAGTCCTGACAAGTTGTGGTATATTGCATCATTTGTAAGAGGAATGTCAGTGGATGAGGCTATAAAGCAATTGAATTTTGTCCATAAAAAAGGTGCAAAATTTATTCTAGATGCAATAATAGAGGCACAAGAATTAGCAGTTAAGAGACATAATGTTGAATTTAAAAGCAACCTGTGGATTGGTAAGTTTTGAGTCCCTGAAGAACACTTTAGTTGTACAGTAGGGTTTGTCCTTTTATACATATTTATTTTTGTTGCTAAAAACGAGTAATATGAAACTCTTATGAAGTTATGGTCTTAAATAAGATTATCAATTTAAAAAGCAGTTGTTTCTTAGTATCCCAATATTATTTATAATATGATATCTCATACCTTTTTTCAATAGTTTAAACCATTTTTCTTATAAAAACATGAATGTTTCCAATTGTAACCTATATTATCAGAACAAAATTGAAAATCAACTTGTTTGTAGCCTTTTGTGGCATCTGTCCATTAGGATCCTAGAATAATTATTTCGCTTGGTGGTGCATTGCAGTGAGTGTATCATAAAATAAATGTTTTACACAGTTTAATTTAAATGAACAAAATCATATTTTTTAATCTAATTATAGTATTAGTAGTAGAGAGGGTAGTGATCACAGTGCAGGTGAGAGTTCAAAAGGCCTTTAAACCTACTTCGCGGTCTCAAGTCCAGGAAAGCTGCAGTTCATTCCCCTGCCTTTCAACCACGCAATGGACCCGGCACCCGCACGGTGAATCCATGGTTTGCTAAGAACATTGTCTCTCTCATATTCTATCCCATGAAGTCAGTTTGTCTATGGTTGTTATGTGTTTACATGCATTTTGTTCTAGTGTGTAATCTCTATACTGAGCTTAAAGCCCACCAAAACAATGTGCATGAATATAGAATCTAACAACCATAGCCAAATGGATGTCATGGGATATAATACCTAAAATAACCTAGTTACTCTTTTAGTATACATAAAAAAAACTAATTACTTTTTAGCTGAATCATTAGCCGCTAGTGGTAAAGTATTGAAGGGTGTGAGAAGACATGCACGAGCTCGCATGGGGGAAGTGCGCTACAAGTACAGCCATTACTTTGTGCGGCTGGAAGAAGGCAAGCCACCGACAGACTTCTATAAACATGAGCCATTGACCCCACAACAGCAACTAGACAAATGGGTAGAAGGAATGAGGAAACGGAAAATAATTAACTCTTATTAGTTCTGTAAATAGTTTAATATAGAAAATAAAAAAATATATAGTATTAATTGGCTCATTTCTTAATTTATCTAATTATAACCGTAATAATATCAATATTTACATCAAATGTAAATACCTACTATTTTTATTTTATCCCAATGATATTATTGCCATATTTTAACTAAACTATTCTAAAGCTAGTAACAATGCAAAAGTAAGTAATACCTACTTAATTAGGTAACAATTTCAAAATAATCATTGCAAGCAGTAAAAAAAAAATGAATTGTCTTCTATAAGATGTAATGTGGCATTGCATCACATACCCACATCTGTAAAAAAAAGTGTAGGACTATATTTGCAAATATATGTTTGTTATATATGTATATCTTTTACTATTCATTGGCTTGTATCCCTACCAATTTCCAATTTATTTTCACAAATATTTTCGCCCATATGAGGTAACTTGGGTAATGGAATATAGATGAAGTTGTGACATTCTGGCAAAACATTGAAATACCCAAGAGATTAAACAATAATAAAAGCTATTACGTCGGCTTGTATTTATATTAATATTTTTATTCTGATTTACCCATCTGAGACAATAAAATCGAGACACCACAAAAAAAAAATCATAAGATCCTAATTAAGTATAGAATTATGAACATGCTTACCCTGCTTAACTTATTCTAAGACGTATCCTTAACTCCACTTTACACTCAAGGAATGTCTGTCTCTTTCCACCAAATGTCAACTATAAAAAGCAAGTTGAGACAGACGTTCCTTGAATGAAGAGTGGAGTTAAGGAAACGTCTTAGAATACGGGGGTTAGTCTAGCTAGGTGCTCAGTGGTTCGTAGAAACTAACCACAGTGATTCTACATACGGGCCAATTAAGGACACCGCATTTGCGATCGTAAAGTCTGCATTCTCCATATAAAATGAGTATTCGCAATTCCAGTGTTATCGTAGAATAAAAATAAAAATTTTGTTGGTCATTGTATTAATCTTTTATTGATTTTTTTTCTGCATCAGAAGAAAAACTAAAAAAAAATTTAGAAAAGAAAGAGATTTTTACGTACAATAACCAACATAAAAATTAATAATTGAACTATGGACGTCAACACGACTGCAGAGCCCTTAAGGTAACTAAATGCGATATGTATACTTTTTAGTGCAGGGAATAACGTTATAATTTATTATAGAAATTAGTCATTAACCATCATAATTTCAACAAAATTCAGAATTGTTTACCCCCTTAAAAATAAAGTTTATTTTTTAATTCACTTTAACAACCATAGGTGCTATCAAGTAGGTACATATCATTAAGTCCAAGTTTCTGATGTCAGTATCTAAACCTAAAATATATTAACCTATCATAATAGGTACTATCTATCATACGCTCTGAGATACATTATTTCTGGGATCTGGCTTTTTAGGTTCATACCCATAGAGGAAGATCGAGGCCATTACCAGTAAAGCTCCACACGCAAACTGAATGGTTACGCTAAAACTAAATAAGTAAATAGATGCTACACACGAAATAAGAATAGCTACTGAAGTAGCGAAGCCTTTTAGAATGTTATCGGCGTATTTGACTACGACCGCCACAATGAGTCCTCCGGCCGCCTGCAACAGTACCAGGTACCAAACGAACCCATCAAAGCCTAACAACAGGTTGGTGGATGTTCCTTCCTTAGCAACAAACCCTATGGCCCCAAACGGTAGAGATAGTAAACTCAGCTGTACATTTCTCATCCAAACCTGAAAAGAGTTTATATTATTAAAAATAAAGAACATTGGTTGTAGCTAAGTTGATAAGACTGTACCTACATAAAAAAACACTTTGGTCACTGGTTCAACAGTGTACCAATAATTTTATATTAAAACAAGCTGCCCATCCCAGCTTTGCACGGGTGTACTAATGACTCTGCACTCATACAATTTTTATTATGTATATAATGTAAAATATATCATGGTTTTGGAACAAATACGAGTACAAACATTGATTTTTATTTATAGAGAAGTTAGTGAGTAGGTATATATTTTTTTATATAGGTATCATATTATATATTTATTTAGAAAAAAATCATGGTTAGTAAATTTCTTCAGTAAATAATAGATATAACCTATGAGTAAATATATCTGTCAAATAAAAATATGATTTTAGGAAAAGCTGATTGATTGATAATTGATTAGTTATATAACTGAGAGTTGAAGATTATTACAATTCTAATATCGCTATAAAAAAATGGGGGTTGGTGTGCTAATAGTGCGTCGGAGGGCAATGTTAAGTTGTGGGTCCGAGTATTACTACAACCAACTTGTGAAACTTTTACTGATGACGCCGCTCCAAAGAGAGGCGAAATATTTGGCAATATAATTTTATAGCTTCAATTTATATATTTTACCTAGTAAGAAACTTTTTATAAGCTGCTTTACAAACACCGCGACGATTTTGCCACTTGTTCAACCACCGGCTCAACAAGATGGAAATAAAAAGATAATGCCTAACAGCATTAAGTCCGCCTTTGTATTATGCAATAAAGTTTGATAAATAAATACATCCCCTTCGCTTGAGCCATTTGATATAGGGGGGTTTCAGCCTCCAATTTGTATACACGCAATACTCACGATTTTGGTGAGCAATGACGAAAATTACCGTCTTCACTGGTTCGGGGGGGTTTCTACCTACAAACACTCAGCATGCGCCATCCCATGTCTACTACTCGATACAAATTTATCTATTTCCAAACCTTTCGGGGAGGAACCCCCCGAAGCAAATAGGAGCGATCGCGTAAACATTTGGCTTTCAAAAATTTACATCATTCAATAGGCTATTTGACTACATTAAAAATATACTATAAGTTGTGGTCATCCTATCAGACAATGTCGTAAAAAACATATTTCAATTTATTTTAAACTAAATTATGTATATCTTTTGTGGATTACACGAAATAAAATATAATATTTTTTACAATTTTATTTATAACAAAAACAGCTTTGATTGGTTGAAGTAAACAAAACAAAATGCAGATTATAAATCATGTGGATGAAATAGAATAGAGTATATTATATAGGAGATTATTTAATCTGTGCTTGTTTGTTTACTTGCGTGTGACGTCACACTTAACATAGACTGCAAAACAGCGTTTTAGCGCCATTGTAGAAATTCAAACTTTAACTTTGATTTTTATTAATAACTAGCGGCCCGTCCCGGCTTCGCACAGGTTTGTATAACTTTAACTATATGCTCAGCGCACACCACGGAAGGCCTCAGAAACGATACTTTTCCCCCGTTTTTAAAACATTTTTGGTTACTGCTCCACACCTATAGGACCTAGCGTGATATTATATAGCCTATGTTACTTCTGAATAATGCAGCTTTCTAATGGTGAAAAAATTATTGCAATCGGTCCAGTAGTTTTTGAGTTTATTCATTACAAACATACAAAAATACAAAAATACAAATCTTTCCTCTTTATTATATTAGTATAGATTAGTATAGATAGACTAGTCAACCCGGAAATACCAATGTAGTGTGATTATTATGTAATGGAGGATCATATAAAACGGTTTTAAAAAAGGAGTCAAATACCCTATTGGGTTTTATTCATTAAGTACATGACAAATTATTAAATTGTTTTGTAATGAGAAAATAAATAACTATAATAATAATAATAAATGGTTTTCAAAAATTGACATCATTCAATTGCGTTTTAATTCATTCAGTACATGATAAATATCGAAAAAATATTATTTCCTTTAAATTTATTAAAATGTTCATCACAGTGTTCAATTCTTCTATAATATAATACTTTAAAATAATTTTAATTTGAATAAGAACCCATAGAAGTATTTCGTGATTTTATATATCGTAATAAATACATCCCCTTCGCTTGAGTACGGGGAAGCTCGAACAAAACATAACTTGTGATGAATCTGAATGCACTTGGTTGCTTGGCTACGGTGTTTCATAAATAGTTATGTCAGATTATTATTATTAATTAATGTTACAAATGAAATACAAACGGTCTTATTCATAAAAAAACCTTAAAACACTCTTAAAGAGCTCAATAGTTAAAACGTTCAATAAGGCTATTGGCTCGATAACTTTTTTGTTATTCATAAACCTCCTATAACTATTTGACGTTTATTAGCTGAATTGATGTGTTGATAGAAAAAAATAATTGATTGTCAAGAAAGTTGGCAGAATCGCGGAAAACCAAGACCATAAAAGTAAAAAAAAAACGTTTTTGACACCTCTAATGAAATAATTATAATAAGGTTTGGCGCACACTGATAGAAAATTTTGTCACACTAGCTGTGCCCCGCGGTTTCAGCCGTCATTTAAATTAAAATAATTTGTATCAAAAATAGAATACAGCTTTGTTTATCGCGTATGTTGCATCTCTCTATATCTGTACCTATGTGATTTTTTATGATTGCATCTCTGTATGATAATATGTAACTTGCAAGTCGCAATACTTGTTTCACATACAACAAAAACTGTCAAGTGACCTAGTCATGTTTCTGTTTTAGTCTGTGGGTTGGACCGGGACTACTGCATAGATTTATTGTTAAGGGGTAGTATCCTTTCATGGTGCGGTTACGAAATAAGCGACTGAATTTATGATAAAGCAGCGAGGATATTAAAATAGACTCGTAATGTAAACTTCTTTGATTTTTTTTTTCTTTCTTTTTGATTCTTTGACATTTTGTAACCGCATCATTTAGCCAGCATAGTGGGAGCGATCAATATTGTAAAACGACAATGTATTTATCGATCCATTTATGGACTTTGTAGGTCTGCTTACCATCCGGTAGATACAAAATCACATGTCGTGTAATAAATAAATAAAAAACAGATGTGACGGCAGTCGGCACCGCCATTCAATTTTTGTAGTTTGAAGCAGCACAACTTTGTCTTTTTGGACAAATTACCGCGGTGAAACAGGATTAAATGTTAATATTTTTTTGTTACAAATTTCTGTCAGTGTGCGCCCAACCTAATTTAGTTCAAGTCCATTCGAGTTGTAAAATTTTGAGAATTTGTTGATTGGAAGCCGACTGGGCATTATTATTTTTATTTGTAATATAATTTTATGAAGTAATAGAAGTCATTTAATAAAATTTTAAACCAAAAAATAAAATATGTATAAAAAGTGAGGTTAAAATAGGTTTATAGTGGGCTCCTGCCTTCAATAAAGTTATGGAGCTGTTATTTGACGTTTATCACTATTAGAGGTTTATTGTGCGTTTATGAATAACATTTTGAGGTGTTTTGCTATTGAGCTGTTATAAAGCATCAATAAAGGCTTCGTAAGTTTTTATGAATAAGACCGAAAGTATTTAATCTTTTAAACAATCTATGATTCTCGAATACAATTTATTTTTTATTAATTTTAATGTATATTTGACATTCACTGCATCTGATACCTATACTCCGTAAATTTTAACTTGATCGATGACAGCTATTTTGACATTTATTGCTATTGATGAGATGCCGTCGATAGTAAATATCGATTAATCTTTTGATAACATGAAAAAATAAGCATCAAATCAATTTCAAATGTTTTTGATTCAAATGCGGATGGTGTTGCGCATGTTAAGTTGTAATGAAAACATAACAAAACAGCCATTCGGTACTATAGCTAATCTTAAGATTTTAAACTAGGTAGGTCATACGTAATCCAGTGAATCGGTTAAAATATATACCAAAGATTGCATAGTAATACTTTGACAATTTTCGAGAAATGAATTGATATTTAATATAGGAGACTCTTCCAGCGATAGTGAGTCTGAAAATGATGACATCGACTTCTCCTTCTCCACTCTTGTGACCGACAAGAACAGCAAGAATAGTAGAGACCCCGGTTGTTCGGTGAGGCCGAGAGCCGGCTAGAGTTGATCCTGATACCGGGGCAGGGACTCTACTTTCTGGGTACTTGTCGCGGTCAGTCGGTCTCAACCCCCCCTGCTGTGGGGTTGGGTTCCGGCTGGGGTATATACCCCAGCATATGTAATTAAACTATATTTACAATATAAGAAATTATTATTCTTTAATTCTTTTCTATCTACCTATATATTGTATCTGTAAATCGAAATTTAGCTATTTGCTCAACCCTAGTTAGTTTAAAAATCAACATCTGAATGAAAAAATAAGACTCTTAAATGCTTTCAAATAAGAGTAAATAAATGGTAATTCAGATGATTTTCTACAATTTGATAAAATACGTAATTTAGTATTTTGTTAAAAAATATCGTGAATATTCTTTTTTTTCTACAAAAAAGAGAAAAGTAGGAACTGTCTTTTTAATTAAACGCAATGGCTTCTGCCATCGATCAAGTTAAATTTTACAGAGTATGGTTACTATTTTTTTTATTTTAAAAGAAAACTCTTGTTTTACCGTTAAAAATACAAAGTTTTCGTTTGTAAAAATATGATATTGATGCCGACTTGACAAGAGTAACCTGCTTCATTTGGCGTTTTAAAATGGTAATGAATATCATTCTCAACTGTCAATAAGGTTACGCGATCGCTCTAATCTATATGAACTATCATATTTAGTTCGTTCAATGGATTCATTTATAATGATAATAGATTTGCATTACCATTGCGTTCTGCCATACGAATTGATGTTCATTAATGGGCTTCAAATGTCAAAATGAACCCCATTACGATTACCATTGCAGTTACGCGATAGGCCCACCGGACCGGTCCGGTATTTTGTATGCTCGACTACTGTTTGTAGCAGAATTAAAATAATCTTTCGGTCTTGGGTGTTTTGTTTTAATCATGCAATTTTTTATAAATTCCTTGTTAGGATAATCTAATATTAAAATTTTAAATATAAAAATGCAATGAAAAAAATCCTGATGGGCGGGACTCGAACCCCGCTTTCGCGGTAAGGCGCTCAACCGCTGAGCCAACCAGGTTCCAGCGGTTGAGCGCATTGCCGCGAAAGCGAGGTTCGTGGGTTTTATTTAATCATAAAATAAAGTTATATTTAAAAACTTTATTATTTTTTATAAAAATATTTATAACCAACAACAGAAAGATTTTTGCGTATCTACAATTACCAACATAAAAATAATAATTAAACTTTGACTATAAGCCAAGTTGTAATATAATTGGAAGTATGTTTGTCAGTATGGTCAAGACAACTGCAGAGCCCTTAAAGACTGTAGCCGACTTGGCTATTATTGTTAATAGGCTATTGGTCGAAGTTAAATTATTTGTTTAATGTTCGTAATTGTACGCAAAACTCTTTTGGTTGTGAGTAATCAATATGTTTGTATTATTATATTCAAGTAAAAAAATAATAATATAAATAATCAACACAGAAAGATTAATAAATACAATGACCGACAAAAATATTATTTTAATTCTGCGACAAACAGTAATCGAGTATTACTAAAAGTGGGAAAGTTCATTTTGTATATGGAGAACGCGGAGTTCGCAATTACGTATGCAGTGTCCTTAATTGCAAATCGAGGATAACTTGAAAACTAAACGTAAATTAGGAAAAACGTTAAGGGGCTATTTCAAAATTCAAATATTATTAACCTGTGCGATCTCTCGGAAAAAATAAATTGGTCTCTTTCTTTTTCCTGAGAGATCGCACCGGTAATAATATATGAATTTTGGAACAGCTCCATTGCAACTAAGTAACAAACAATACCTGTGATTTTACTAACCGATATATTGGATCCTTTAAGTACTTTTTCGAAATAGATTCCGGCAAAACCAGAGATGAAGCATGCAGCAAGGGCTGCTCCAAATCCTAGTAGTTTAGATTGTTCTTCTGTAGATTGGGACTTGGAAGAGCTTTCTTGTCCAGGGGCCAGTTGTACGAGTGCCACCCCGCCTGCTAGCAATGCAAGGGCACACCACTGCCATTTGATCAGTCTTTTCTTCAGAACGACTACCGCAAAGAATGCTGTAGTTAAAATTTTCAATTGATATGTCACCTGCAAAATATTCGAAACTAATTCAATTGCTGCTATTTATAAAAAGAATACGAGTGCTATAAAAATCGTTATATTAACAGGCCTAATCAAACCACTTTCAGATTGAGAACTAATGGCGGATATTATAACTTATTTCTGGAATCAAACTATTTCCCCTTGGGAGCAGGTTTCTGTTTTCATATATGTACATTAATGTTCAGGTATCGAGAATTTTCTCGATACCTGAACATTACATTACATCAAGATCCTATAAATTACAAATTCCTAAGTATACCATAATTGGATTTAGAGATATTTGATTTGAACGTTCTCTTAAGAATTTCATTTCGTTTAAAAACCTTACTGAACAAAAAAGGATAAAAAAATTAAAAACAATGAATAGTTCATATACATAATGCCTGTTGTAAAAAAGTTAAAAAATAAAATAATAAGCCTGATTCTCTCTATATTTTTCAACAAGTGCAGGGCCATTACCTTATTTAGTAAATTAATAATAAAAACACAAACCTGATATGTTGCAGCATCTAAGTTAGATACTGACACATACAAAAGATTGTTTTGTATTATGTACAGAAGTGATGGTATACAAACTCGTAAAGTGTCTTTGAAATTCAAAACCACTGTTGTATACATTGTTATAGCTCCTTTCTGAATGCCACCAGATTCCAATGTAACAAGGCAAACACATATAGCCAATTTTATAACCTCTGCCATAAATACAGCTGAAAATATTAATTTGCACAATAAAATGGAGTTTCGTGTCTTTTCCTACGGTTAGTTAGAGTTTCGTATAGCAGAAAAATAATGGGGAATAGATATAATAAAATAGGGGGGAAAATATAATTTCAGTAAAACATATCTATATCAGTAAATCTGAGTGAGAAACTTGAACAATATAATTATTTGTGTGTAGTATGAACATTGTTATTTTTTGGCCGGTATTATAGATTTAGCAGTTTTTAAATCGACCGCCTCCGTAGACCAGTAGTTACGCCTTTGGCGTTATATCCGGAGGTCGTGGGTTCGATTCCTATCCATGGCAAAAACATATTAGTATGTTATTCTGTAGTTTTTTATAGTCTGGGTGTTTATAAAATATAATATTTATTAATATCGTTGTTTCGTACAAGCCTAGATCTTAGTTTGAGACTAGGACAATATGTGTGTAAAGAATGTGCTTCGTATTATTATTAAATACTGGACGAGTCTTTTTAAATAACCAATGTGTGCCAATAGCATTTTTGGCTGCTTTTTATGTTTTGTTTTAACAAATTGTTATCCAGGGTATTATATAGGTACATGGTGACTTTGAAAAGTTGTATTTCATGTAAACATGAGTTTCTACTAATCAAATCGAACAACGAATGACCAATTTATATGGTGAAGACAATTGTTTTTATTTATTACTAAGTATACTAAACCTAACTTGCATAAAACATTTCATACCTACGGAAGTTATCATCAGTGAATAAGTGCCAACTCATGAATAATTACGTTTTATCAGAGGCTCTACCATGAATATTTGTAATCGTATTACCGTGGCGTTAATACTAATACATAAAAAACGTTAGATTAACCAATAGGAAAAAAAATCCTTTGATTTAATTCCTTAGATTCTTTGTTTTTAAAAATAAAGAATCCTCGTTACAACGTACCCTTGTACAATGGTAGAGCCTCAGAACCTATTGGTAGTTCACTGATGCTGTTACCCCCGTATTCTAAACTCGTATACTAAACTCCACTTTTCACTCGAACGTATCTCTCTTTCCACCTAATATCAAATAGAGTAAGATAGAGAGGAGAGAGAGTATAGAGTAGATTTATTCAATCAGACGTTCTTTGAGCGAAAAGTAGAGTTGATGATACGATTTAGAATAAAATAACTTAATGTGAATAATTTTTGCCTGATGGTAAAATTTTATTTTGTTCTTATACAAACACCCAGAATGTAGATCAGATTCCCCTATATTCCCTCGACTAATATTATGATAAAATAATGTAAATTGTAGTTAGGTACAAACCTGCTGTAGCAGAGAACATTACACCTTCTCGAGTGCGAGCATAGCGCATACTAAGTCCTAGAATTGAATTTTGCAATGCCAAAACAACAAGACTTGCATATTTTATGTAAACTGCAAAAATAAAAATTATACTTATAAATTATAAAACTTAATGCAAATAAATATTTCGGGTACAATTTCTTCTCTTTTTGCTTATAGACAAAACAACTTTATTAAGGATACTATTTGCAATCGAGAAGTTTGCGTTCTCCATAAAAAATTAGCTTCAGCACTTCTAGTAATACTTGACTACTGTTTGTCGCAGAATTAAAACAATATTTTTGTCAATCATTATATTAATTAATCTTTCTGTATTGTGTTTTTTTTTATTACTTAATTTTTTTTTTGAAATCAGAAGAAATACCTTTTTAATATTATAATAAAAAATATTTACTACCCACAACAGAAATATTTTTATGTACAATTTAATATATAAATTTGGATTGTTCGCAGTAGTTCCATTGCGTTGTTCCATGATGGAACTAGTGCGAATTTTTTTTCGCAGTAGTTCCATTATTACCATTAGGTACTCTTAAAAAATGGAACTACTGCGAATAATAAAATATTGATTCGCACTGGTTCCCTGATGGTACTATTAGTTTTTTTTATGCAATAGATTCATTTCTTTTCTAGAATGTTGCTGCATATAATAAAATTAAGTTTATCAGTTGTAATGACGATTATGCTTTTATAACAAATATTCTGTAATGCACCAAGGAACAGATCCAGGAACTCTTGTTTTTTTGAAGGGGAGGGGGAGGGGGTTGGGGGTAGGCACTCTGGCCTTTTGATAAGATTTTAAGGGATTCTTTTGTCATAACTGTAACTGGAAATGTCCTAAATTGTAACGTTACGATTGTTTTCAAGAGGGGCAGCAGATCGAAATCATCTATATTATAGATTCTTTAGTATATAATATAGATGATTTCGATCTGCTGCGCGTCGAAGAAAATCGTAACGTTATAATTTAGGACATTTTATTTAAGTTACAGTTATGGCAAAAAAAATTATTTAAAAATTTTGTCGAAAGGCCGGCCCCCCTCTCAAAACAACAAGAGTCCTGGATCCGTTCCTTGGTGCATTTCGGAATATTTGTTTTAGAAGCATAATCTTCATTACAACTGACAAACTTGATTTTATTATTCGCAGTAACATTCTAGATTAGAAATGAAAATATTGCATAAAAAAAACTAATCCAAACTAACCATCATGGAACTAGTGCGAATCAATATTTTATTATTCGCTGAAGTTCCATTATTACCATGACTCTTAAATTCATGGGACAAAGCAATGGAACTATTGCAAACAATCCATAAATTATTTATTATATAAATTTAATTTAATATATTTTTATTTTTACCAACAAAATAATAATTGAACTTTTACTAACAGCCAAGTTGTAATATGTTTGTATGGGTGTCAAGATGACTGCAGAGCTCTTAAATATCATCTGATAATTAAATTAAGACTGGCCAGTTAACCAGCCACATTATAAAGGAACTCAGTGTTAAAAATATAGTTTTGTTAATAGATTTTTATACTATTTATTTGTAATATTGATAACTTATTGTAGTAAATCTTTCAACAGGTTCATATTTTTTAATAAATGATAAAGTTAAAATTTGCGTGGAATGTAGCACTTTTATTTTGAAAGTTGAATGACAGTGGTACATTCAACACCATTATTAATTGTATTTGTTACAATTACTTTAATAGACAATTTGGTGCAACTCAGGCTTAGTTTCATGTTTGGGTTACCTACAAACTTCTTTCAATAAAAT
Organism: Monopis laevigella; assembly: GCA_947458855.1. Lineage (NCBI taxonomy): Eukaryota > Metazoa > Arthropoda > Insecta > Lepidoptera > Tineidae > Monopis > Monopis laevigella. The sequence goes on from OX381578.1 coordinate 20,032,756, forward strand.
CCGTTTACATTATATTTTGGATACCTACCTACAGCCTCAGCATCATTGATGCAACTCGATGAGTCAACCCAGGTAAGCATTTTTTTACACGCAATTGACACGACTTGTTCCATTACTAAACCAAACAAAGTTGTTTTGGATACAGAGTCGTCAATGCAACTCAACCCTTTTCAATGGGTCAACCTGAGTAAAAAAATTTTTCAACTCTGTTGACCCAATCTGAAGAATTTACGACCCATTCCATCACTAAGGCAAATCTAAATGGGTCCAGTATATCAATGGATTGTAAAGTATTACAGTATTTATTATTATTATTAGATGCTGGATAGCTTGAAAGAATTGTATACAGGTTGGATTGCATTGAAATACTGGACTGATTAATATTTGCCTTAATGATGGTTGTAAATTTCACTTAAAGTTTTATTTTCTGTACCTAGTACATTAATATACTGAATTTAATATTATGCATAATATAAAACTATATAATTAAAGAGGAGAAATTAACTTACTTAATTTCTGCTCCCTTCCACTTTTAATAGATTTTTCAGAAGTTCTATCCATATTTTCCTCTTGATTAATTATTCCTGGTCCAAGTTCTGACGTTAATGGTTCTAGAGTTTCTTTAGCCTCTTCTCCAGGCACAGTTACATTCTCATTAGAGGGCTTCATTGAATATAAATTTAATTTTAAAGCATGAAAAGTATAAGTACAATCATTTCAACATATTTCCGGTGTATAAATATGCTGTACATTTGTACAAAAACATATTTGAAGCAAAATATATATTTAAATGAGAAAACAATATTTGTAGGTACATAACTATAAAAAACAATTACTTGTAGTTGTTTAGTTACCTAATAAATATATTTGAGTGTTTCCATTTTTTCTGTTTTTATATTTACTAAAAAGTTTATTCTATAAAATAAAAAGTTACTCAAGTCCAAAATACCAAAAAACTGTTTCGTTCCACATTCGAGTCATCGAGTTGTCAACTTGGGCTCTAGAGAAAAATCAGACGAGGCGACGTGTCGTGTCGCCTTCAATCAAATTTGTATAGACTTTGGCAGGTGACAGCGTACCTCACGCCTACTGTCACTGTCAAAATACATACGTTTTCCTCGCCTGCTTTTTCTCTAGAGCCCAAGGGGTATCAACAGTGGTATCAACTACGGTATGTGCATTTGCGCCACCTCTGGGCAAAATATGCGAAAAAGAGACTATATACAACAATACGGAAACAAGAGAGACAGAATGATATACAACAACACGGACACAAGACATTACAAAACGGATACATATTTTTTTTTTTTACTCGGATAGCAAATGAACTATTTTTTTCTGAATTATTTTTAATTTAATAAAACATGGGTTTTATTTTATTAATATTAAATAAAGATGTACTTTTTGGTATAAATATATAAATAAAAAGCTTTCTTCATTAAACTACGGCGTAATTACAGTGTAAATTAATTTCTTGTTGACTAAACATGGCAGAATCACGCGCAAAGCGAGAAGCCATTTAACAAGTAAAAGAAAGATATTTATTTATTTTACGAAAGAGCGGCATATTGTTTATTAATGTCACGGCTGGTAATCTTCCTAACAAAAAATCTAACCGTAGTGGTCTATGGTTTCAAATTAGAACATGACGTTTATTACCTTGCCTTTCGCCCCCCTTACCTCCCCTCTGGATCGTGTTCGTAAACTAACACTTTAACACTGGGTAATGTCACTATACTATATGCATCTCTTCTTCTCTAATCATTTTTCAATATTTTTATCGCACTCTGTAACACTACCCAGCGTTAAAGTGTTACGTTTCCGAACACGGCTCTACGCGGGCGTCGTCTATCGTCGGGTTAAGTCGGGTTTTTAATAACAAACAACATCCGTCCGCCATTACTGTTTTTTTTGTCGATCGAGAGTAAAGTTTATATCTTTATTGTGCCTCTCCGTTTAAAATTATAATATTTCACGTGTTTTTCATGCATCAATATGTATATTACATAACGTGTGCTGTGTTTGTGGGTGTAGTAGTGTACGACAGAACGTTAAACTTTTCCGACTACCAACTATTGAACAAAAACTATTAAAATGGTTAAAATGACTTCATGTTCGTCATTTAACGAACTTTTTAACATTATTTACTGCTGATGAAATTTCTACTGGCATACCTCAAAATACTTTCGAAGATATGGGTAAGCTTTTACTATCTTTTTACATTTTTGGGTTTTCTGTTCACAGTAGCAATCATACAATCAACCATTTAATTATTTCGTTATCGAAAATGCGGATTTCTATCAAATAAGGAACATAGCTATGTAAGAAAAAGGCACTACGGCCACACATACTGAAAACTCAATGTAGAATCCGAACCTCCTGAAGGTTAGTAACAAAACCGTAAATGTTTTGATAATAATCAAAGTAAATGGTTATAAAAAAATCAAGTAGGTACTTAATAGGTATCTTCTTTAATACTTCATAGTAGCATAAGGTTTATTTACATAGGTAATACTATTAAGTAATATATTAATTATTTAAGTAAGTAGTAGGTAATATACACTTCATTATATACTCAGTTACTGTATTGCACCTACCTCACTTTTAACTGCTTTGATTGTCCCGAAGGTTTGACTGGTAGAGAATGCCTAGCGGCATTAAGTCCGCCTTTGTATTTGGTATGCAATAAAGATTTAAATATAGGAATGTGGGAGAGGACAACTGTAGGGTATTACAAAAATAATTAAACTATATGTAGTCTACCTATAAATCTTAAAGATGTTTTACTATTTTCGGAACTTTCAATAGGGGTAGATGAGAAAGGGCCAATAATTTAATATGGTTACCTTTTTTTATTTATAAATATTATGATGGGAGAAACCGGGTTAACAAAAGATAGTCCTCATATAGTAATTATTTTTAACTAACAATCTATGACCAAAAAATATTTAATAAAGTATATATTTTAGGAATATCCTGTACTTCTTCCTGCTCAATAGATGATGGGCCACAGACTGCTATTACAGGTACTTAAATATTTATTATGAATACTATCAGGTACCCTAAGGCCATCTAGGCGGTCTCGGACGCCGTAAGGCACTTGTGATGATACACCATATATAATAAATATCATCACAGGTGCCTTTCGGCGCCCAAAACTCATCTATAAACAGTTTCACAAGTTGGTATAGTGAAACTGGGACCGACAGCTTAACCTACTCTCCGGGGCGATACATTGGTGTTGTCAAACATATGTACATGATTTTTTTAATTAAAACTCATTGGATTCAAACCAGGGACCTAAGTGTTTTTAAGTCCAAAATCTAACCAACTAGGCCACCACATACTAAATGAATATGGATGTATATACCGTACATACACCATAATAATATTTTTTTCAATTTTTGTCTGTCTGATTTTGTTCCTGCTAATCTAAATTTAATGTGAAAAAATAATAGCTATATTAAATTATTCAAGAATAACTATAATTTGTGATTGTAATTATAGCTACTTCTCATAAAAAATAACTGTATATGGTTGTATTTTAACACATACTATATAGGTAGAAAATGCCTAAGGCATTATGTTTGCCTATGTACAATTTTATTTTATAATTTTGTGCAATAAAGTATTTTTAATAAAATAAATACTGCTTAAATACATACATAAAAACTTTTTTTATTCTGTGTTTTTTATGATTCAAATATTTTTAGACGCGGTAATAGAAACACCAAAAAGAAGAGGTTGAGTATAATGAGAAGAATCAATGCCACAAGAAGCAATGCCAGAAAAAAGAAAATCTGTCAATTATGAAACAGAGTCCCAAATGTTACAGATTTTTAGACAAAATTATTATTTAACCATCAAAAATAATGCTAAATAAAATGATAGGCAAACTAAATTTGGATGTTGGCATCAATACACAAATTATTGAGTTATTAAAGAATGAGGTAAATATTTAAATGTATTGTTTAATAAATTGTTCATGGTTTACATCTTCAAGTGCCTTTGAAGGGTTAAGACACCTTGTTATATGTGTTAGGATTCTGAAAGTACTTCAATGTTGCAAAGTAGTTGCTGTTATTATATAGGCTATCCCCATGTATTATCTAATCCATAAGTTGGTTTGGAACTGGCCTTCATAACTTAAAATGCAGTGGACTACCATACAATTAGTATAAAGCAACTCATATGGCCTTATTCATAAAAACTTGCTGAGTCCTTGAAGAACACTTGCCAAAAAAAGAGACAAAACCTATTTTAACTAATGTGTTCTTCAAGGGCTTAATAAGTTTTTAAATTTTAATTTCGAGGAAACTGATGGGTACATAAATAATTTTATATCACCCTTTTCATTATAAAGTGTAAATACAAGTATGCTCTATTCAAAAACGTACTTAAACGTACTTAGACTTAAACCTGATAAATAACTTAAATATGTTATACAGGTTTACAGGAAAAGTCGTGCTAGATCCGTTCAGGACATGGAGTAACCATCAGTTCTGACTTATTTCTCTATGGAACAGCCTACCCTAAATTTAACCCTTTTCGAGTTTTTCGACTTTTAATTTTTTTATTGAAAATTGCCGATTTTTAGGCTACTAATATTAATTTTGTTTATTTTGTGTGCCTTATTATTTTTATTGCATTTTTACATGTGTAATAAGATGCTTTAGGACGTTAGTCATAAAAATAGTGCATAAGTTAATTGAATAGGCCGTAGTAGACAAGTGAAAGTTAAGAAATTACAAAAATATTTTTTATTATACGTAGATTTTAAAATACATCTGCCGAACAACTGCCATAATATTTTTTTAGATATCCCTTAGAGAAAAAAAAACTTGCTAATTATTTTTGTAACTTTCACTTGTCTACTACGGCCTATTCAATTAACTTATGCACTATTTTTATGACTAACGTCCTAAAGCATCTTATTACACATGTAAAAATGCAATAAAAATAATAAGGCACACAAAATAAACAAAATTAATTTTAGTAGCCCAAAAATCGGCAATTTTCAATAAAAAAATTAAAAGTCGAAAATCTCGAAAAGGGTTAAATTTAGGGTAGGGTGTTTCATAGAGAAATAAGTAAGAACTGAAGGGTACTCCACGTCCTGAACGGATCTAGCACGACTTTTTCTGTAACCCTGTATATTTATATGTAGATTTTTTTTTCAACATTTAAAAACTTGGTAATTGTGGCAAAGTGCTATATAACAATTAAATATGTTAAATATATAGTATTAGTTTTTGGTTTTTAAATAAGGTTTTAGTTGTTAGTACATATGTATACATAAAAGTCATATTATTTGGATATTACAAATCTATAATTTATTTGGCAACTTGTTTATAAAATATCTTTCTTTTTGTATCATTTATATGAATGAGACTAAAATGCATCCTTAATATTATTAATAGTATGAGCGGAGAACCCAAGATCCACTGGCATAGCAGGACATTTAGTTAAGTGGTGCTAAGCTTGTGTTGTTTATGTTTCATAGGCTTATCTTTGTATTTGATATCCAATTCTTTTAGTAGAAATCAAGCCCTCTTTATGTGTATTCAGAGTCTATAGTTGATAGAATGGATGGATGAACAAAAGAAAGATTCATGTATACATAAAAGTGTATTAAAATGGATGTATAATGTATTACTGTGTATTAGTAGGCTCAATAGTCAATATATTTGTGCGTGTATTATATGAATATACACCTATCCAAATGTCAAGAGATATTTTTATAAATTTTAGAAAAGCGGTAATAAAATTCGGCTATTCCAATGTTTTATGATTTTGTTCTAATAGTAGATCTTTTTTTAATTTTGTTATCACACTACTTATAAGATCTCTTATTTTAATCATAGACATCCCTAAAGATTAAAAAATAAATAATAAAAAATATATGTTGTTTATTTACTATTTATGCCTCCATATTCTGTTTCTTTTAAAGGTAACGCTAGATTGTCAAAATAACAAAATCCTATACAATCTACACGACAGGAAATTTTAAAAACTTTCAAGCCAAAAACACCTTTAACTGGAGGGAATAGAGTGCATGATTTTTTAGGTTTTCTTTGTCGCTGATTTGTTTAATGTCATGTTATAGGCTCAGATTAATATAGGATTTTCTTATTTTGACAAGCTAACGTTTTCGTAATAAGAAACAGAATACGGCCACTGGTTTTGTTTCCCAACCATACTATTTCTATCTAACAAATAAATTTGTTTTAGCTAGCAGACTGCGACGTGCTTGTATAGTTATCAAGAGACATTTATGATCAATGTTAATACATTGTACATCTAACTCAAATGGGGGGCATTTGAGTGTGACCTCAGTTCTCACGCGGCATAAATAAGTATGACTCATGCCATTCTTATTTAACGTCCCAGTAATCTCGTACATTTCGTGATCATCTTTGTATGACCTAATTATCGATGCAAGCATGTCACATCTTGCTACCTCTAATGCTGAGTTGTACCAAAGTGTCTGTTAATATAATGTAACGATTTTACATATTTTTGCAGTTCGAATGACAGCTGGGGCTCTAGAGAAAAAGCAGAAGAAGCGACGTGTGTGTCGCCTTCAATCAAAACTGTATAGACTTTGGCAGGTGACAGCGTACCTCACGCCTACTGTCACTGTCAAAAAACATACGTTTTTGATTGAGGCGACGCGTCATGTCGCCTCGCCTGCATTTTCTCTAGAGCCCCTGATACATTCGACGCTATTTAAAATTTTAATCGTTACCTTAAATTATCAAACACTTTGGTACAACTCAGCCTAATAGAATAGTGCACAGTGCACCTAAACAAGGCTGAAGTCTAGCGATCCTATGCCTATCCATTTAAAAAAAAAAAACAATTGGCAGACGTCATAACATTGCCACTTTACAAAAAAAAATATAATGTCATGTTCTAATTTTAAACCTGACTACGGTCAAAAGTCTCTATATGAAGATTGCCATCTTCTCCTATATCATCTGTGATTAATGTTTATTTATTTGTGATGTGCCAATGATATTTTAAGTACTTTTGTTTTTTATAATATCATTGTGATGTGTTCTTAAACTTTTGCAAATGTTTACACTTGAAATTGCCTTGCATTAATAATTTATTGAGTGACTATGAACTTGTGTCGTTTAGAGAAATCCTATGTTTTTGTGTTATTAATTTCTGTGTAATGGAAACAGGAAAGTGTAGTAAATGCAGAGTGCGGACTAATTTTTTCGTATACTGAACTTTTCATAGGTTTCCCGCAGCTACTAAGCCTAACTCGATTACATTTTCTATTACAATATGCTTAATTAATTAAATTAAAAACTTATTATGAAATGATGTTTTATTCAACTGTACCTACTTAATTTACCCTTATATATTTTTCTTTGAAGTGAAGTTTAATTGAGTACGTATTTGATTGATGAAAATCAGATATCTACTCAATTAAATTTCACTTCAAAAAACTTTAAATATTTATATCAGGAGGCCATTTAGATTTTTTTAAATTTTAGTTCCCAGGGTTAACGCTGTGGCGCTTAAAACTTGTCGGCATTTATTTACTATGAAGTTGGCTTTCTTCTCTCGTAGAGAGTATTAGGTTCCTTGCTAGAGCCCCTTGTCACGTTTGCGCACAGGGGCCTTATTCCGAGTTTGCAAACGTTAAACACGACAAGACCGCGCGTTACAATTTTTCCGTGAGTTGCGATGACGTCGATTCGTATTCCGAGTTACTAAACTTCGTGCGTTCGCGTTGTCGCAAGCACCATAGACAAAACAGTTTTTGCGTAAAGTTTTTTTAATATATTTTTATTTCATTGCACAGACTATTCAAACCTTGAAAATGAAATCCAAAGCATTAGTACTTAGTATAATGTCATATTCTTTATAATTTAATGTGTTTTTAAAGAGAAAATAATATTAAGTTAAAATTTGATAATGGAGGAATTTAATTTAGTATATTAGATTAAGTTTATTGGTAATAAGACTAATAAGTAATAATTAGTTTGTAAATTTGGTGATTTATATCACTTAATAGTAAAGTTTATATATTTTTTGTTGTTGTTTCATCTTACTAGTTCTGAGAAGTAGTTAAAAAAGTTAGTTTTGGTAACACAAGAAACCTTTTCGATGTATCGCGGTAAAGTGATTTTGAGTTTTAACCTTCCGCGTGCAACGTGGGGTTTAATACCCCAGGCGTAATATTTTATGGATATCTCTTTTAATTTTAGTGCTATTAATTTGTACCTCCAGATAATCTCGAGTGCGACATTACCATCTATGTATGTATTAAATAATGTTATATATGCAAATAAAAATATTCATAATACTCCATTGAACTCTGATAAGCACTCGTTCTCAACAAGAAACAAAAATAAAATTTCTAATATTAAATGTAGATTAAATACAAAGTATAAAAGTTATGTTATAAATAGTGTAAAATTTTATAATAAAATAGTCGATGATTGGGAGAAACTAAATTCAAAAGTATTTAAAAGAAAATGTCAGAATTGTCTCCGGGACCTTAAACTATATGATATAAAAGACTTCACATAGCATTTGACTTCGGTCTATTATTTGTATTACTTGTTTTGTATTGATATTTAATTACCCCTAAGTTGTGTTGTGACATTAATTACGTTTTATTATACTGACCCATTATTAATTATATCTTTATAAAATATTTCTGACAGAGGCCATTAACTGTCGCTTAGTTATTTATTACATACTATCATATATTTTTTTTTAATATATATTTTTATAGTGTTTAAAGACATTGATGTATTTAGGACAAAGCCCCTATACAGCTGCTAACATATTTGTCCTATTTTTTATTTGATTTATCTCACCGACAAAGCCCATTTACAGCTGCAATTTTACTAAAAATTTTATATTGAAATACATAAATAGCATCTAAATTTTTATTTTATTTCTTGTTGTTTGTACATTTGATTTTCTGTTATATAGCTTTTGTATTTTATATGTACCTTTTGGTTACTAGCTGTATCATAGTTATTATTTTTCATATTTGTTTGTATTTCATTTGATTAGTTATTTTGTTATGTATGACGATAACCAAGTGTTCTGTATTGTACCTATGGTGGAAATAAAGATATTAATGAATGAATATGCCAAATAGACTGATTAGATTTATTTTGTCTAAATCGTGCCCTAACCTCAGTGAACGCCTCTGGGGTCTGTGAAACCCCACGTTGTATTGCACGCAGCTAAAACGTAAGTGCTATTTTTTTTGTATTTATAGGGCTTTTCATTGTTTTTTGTGTTATATTTTAAATTATTGTATCTTGAGCCTGTAGCAGTCCGCTGCTGGACACGGTCATTACCCAAAGCGTTTTTTTATTGAAAGAAATTACAAAAACAAATACAGTTTTGCTTCATTGAAACCAGGACAGGCCCTAATAGTATAGAAATTATAATAACAGAGCTCGAAGAACTTCTTGGTTTATTTGTATACGACAAAGACTATTGTGGGCCTCTGATGGAACAGGCATAGAAGCATTTTATTATGTCGTTTTCTTAGTAAGTAATTTACAATTTGACGACATGCTTACTAGAAATATACCATGAATTTGTAAATTTGAAAAAAAAAACCCTGTGGATAATGTCTAAGCTCTTGGCTCTAAAATCTTCTTGGTTTATTGAAATACGACAAAGAACTACTTGTAGGCCTCTGATAGAACAGGCATAGAAGCATTTCATATTATCATGTCGTTTTATTAGTAAGTTATTTGTAAATTGACGAGATGCTTACTAGAAATATAACATGAATTTGGAAGTTAGAAAAAAAAAACTCTGTAGATACTGTCTTCTAAAACAATAAGCTCTTGGCTCGTAGAACTTCTTGGTTTATTAGTATACGACAAAGAACTACCTACTTGTAGGCCTCTGATAGAACAGGCATAGAAGCATTTCATATTATCATGTCGTTTTCTTAGTACGTAATTTACAATTTAACGACATGCTTACTAGAAATATAACATGAATTTGGAAGTTTGAAAAAAAACATCCGTAGATAATGTCTAAAGCAATAAACTCTTGGCTCGAAGAACTTCTTGGTTTATTGCTATACGACAAAGAACTACTTGTGGGTCTCTAATGGAACAGGCATAGAAGCATTTCATATTATCATGTTGTTTTCTTAGTAAGTAATTTACAATTTGACGACATGCTTACTAGAAATATAAAATGAATTTGGAAGTTTGAAAAAAAAAGTCTTTAGATAATGTATAATATGGCAATAAGCTCTAAGAAACTTAGGATTAAGACTCAAAGAGAATTATTTGAAGAATATAAAACAGAAATGAAAAACGCCAAAAAAATATTCGTTATCTTAGAAAAATTGTCGAAGAAACGAAATCAGAGTGCCCAATTCGTGCTCACAGATTCAAATTTGTATTTGTCCTAGAACAATGGGCAGAAAAACCTTTTTATGTTTTTTTTAAATATTCTATTGTATATTATAATGTAAGGGATAATACAATGTTAGTAATGATATCTATACTAATATTATAAAGAGGAAAGATTTGTATTTTTGTATGTTTGTAATGAATAAACTCAAAAACTACTGGACCGATTGCAATATTTTTTTCACCATTAGAAAGCTGCATTATTCAGAAGTAACATAGGCTATATAATATCACGCTAGGTCCTATAGTTGTGGAGCAGTAACCAAAAATGTTTTAAAAACGGGGGAAAAGTATCGTTTCTGAGGCCTTCCGTGGCGTGCGCTGAGCATATAGTTAAAGTTATACAAACCCGTGCGAAGCCGGGACGGGCCGCTAGTAATATATATAATTGGCTATTAAGTTAAAATATTCCATTATTTTTGTAGGTAAAAAGGTGATATTTTGTTTTTGAGATTTTGTAATAAATGATTGAAATAAAATTGTTTATTATTTTTAATTTTCATCCTATTAAACATTAGAATATGAATATATAATAAATTTAATTTAAATAAAAATCTGTTAGTTATCTGAAGGTTAAATTATACACTGACGTGACACTGGCAGAAATGAACAAGTTGCACGAGTTGCCATAATAAGAAGAAAAATAAAGTAGCAGTTTTTTAAAGTGTACCTAGACAAGAAATTTATGGATATAAACAGACGAATGTGCGCCGGCCGGTTGTGTTTGTAAATATTTATAAATAAATATTAGATAATTAGAAAAAACATGGCTGACCGCACGGCGACGCTTTCGTTCTCATGCTTTTAAATGTGATTAATTTCTCAAATTAATTGTTTAGTGAACTGTTTCCTGCTTTCTTTAATTATCTGAACATAATCAAGAAGAAATAATATTACCGCATTCTTCAAAAACTTTTCTAAAGAAAAACTAACCAAAATCCTCTCCGCACTCTTTTCTTGTGGTGTCTCTAAATTTTTTCTTCAGTTTCCTTTGAGTTTTTTTTACTATTATTATTTTTTGTTTTTTTTTATATATTACTAACTTGGGAGCTTTATGGGTAAGTAAATAGTTTTAAGAAATTTAGTTCTTTATTTAGGCCTTCCGAAATGGATGTTCCAGGAAGAAAACGACCTTTGCCAAATGAACAGGACTGTGAAGGCAGTGCCCAAAAAAGACAATTTAATGAGCCTATCTCATCTAATAATATTTATAATCATCCTTTATCCCTAGGTCCAAAGTTGTACTCATCCACCGATCTAGCTCCATTTATAGTTCATGTGTCCCGCTGCTCCCCTGATCCCTCATCCTCTATCTATACACCCCATAAAATTTGGTCATCTTCTTTTTAAAAATTATATACGTGGTGGCCGAGTTGGTTAGACCTTGGACTTAAAAACACTTAGGTCCCTGGTTCGAATCCCGGTGTGTACCAATGAGTTTTTAATCTAAAAATTTATGTACATTTGTTTGACAACACCACTATAGTGCCTCGGAGAGCACGTTAAGCTGTCGGTCCCGGTTTCACTATACCAACTTGTGAAACTGTTTATAGATGGGTTATTGAGTCTATTCAAAACATCGCGACGGGCTAGCCACTTGTTCGGTGTAGACTCATACCATCGGTTACGACGAGGTAGGATTAAAAACCCCTCCGTTGGGTACCCTGGGGCCGTCTAGGCGGTCTCGGGCGCCGTAAGGCACCCGTGATGATATATATATATATATTCTTTTTAAAAATAAAATCTAAAATATTAAAAACTAGCGGCCCGTCCCGGCTTCGCACAGGTTTGTATAACTTTAACTATATGCTCAGCGCACGCCACGGAAGGCCTCAGAAACGATACTTTTCCCCCGTTTTTAAAACATTTTTGGTTACTGCTCCACAACTATAGGACCTAGCGTGATATTATATAGCCTATGTTACTTCTGAATAATGCAGCTTTCTAATGGTGAAAAAATTATTGCAATCGGTCAAGTAGTTTTTGAGTTTATTCATTACAAACATACAAAAACACAAAAATACAAAAATACAAATCTTTCCTCTTTATTATATTAGTATAGAAGACGGTGTAAAGCGTATTGGCCGTAACAAAATATCTGTAGAATTTGATAATGGAAATGATGCAAATAAATTCTTGGAAAATAACATCCTCGCAGATAACGGCTACCAGGGAGTCATCCCTAGTTTCAATGTCTCCCGTATGGGAATAGTTCGTCAAGTCCCTACAGAATTGACAATGCAAGAATTCATAGATATGGCAGAAGTTTTAGGCTATGGTATTATTCTACGAGCACGTAGGTTAAGCAGAAAAGTTCATACAGAAGACAAACCTAATTGGATCCCAACTCAATCAGTGGTTTTAACTTTTAGTGGTCAATCCCTGCCAGCTCATATATATTGCTACCATTCTTCATTCTCTATTGAAGTATACACCTATCCCACTATTCAATGTAATAATTGTTGCCGATTTGGTCATACCCAATCCATCTGCAGGTCTCGACCTAGATGTTACAGGTGCGCTGGTCCCCATCCCGGTAGTCAGTGCTCAGTTAGCATTGAGCTTGCCTCTTATTTGCTGTGTTCTGGTGCCCATGAAGCTATAAACAAATGCTGTCCCTGAATTTTCTCGACAAAAACTTATAAAGTTGACCATGGCTGAAGAAAATATTTCATATTCAGAGGCTGCTTCTAAACATCGCCCTGCTCATCGCTCTTTTGCGGACATTACCCAATCCTCAACAAACCCTACCCTACCTATCCCTCCTACTTTCTCTCCTTCTAACACCCCTACTTTCTCTGCCTCTCCTTCCCTTTCACTTCATAAAAACTATAAAAAAACAATTAACATTACTCCTCGTCCTCAAGCTCCTCCTCAAAAAGGGTATGACAAAGTTGCTCATTCTGCTCTAATAAAAGACTATTCACCCCCTCAACCTTCTAATGGCTGCGGCTACCCCCCAGTCGACGAATCCCCTCAGGATAACTTACTTGAACTACTTCTATTAACTATTGTCAATATGGTTTCAAAATTTAGTGACACAGGTTTACCGAACATCGTAGCTAACAAACTTTCTTTTCTTCTTAATCAACAACATGGACAGGTCTCAAATGAAGAAAATTCTTCAATGGAATTGCAGAGGTCTCTGCAATAAAAAACATGAGGTGTTATACCTCAAAAATAAGTTCTGCCCGTCGGTTCTGGCCATCTCGGAGACATGGTTAAAACCAGAGACTCGTTTTAGAGTCTCTGGATACTCTTGCCTCCGAGATGACAGACCCGACGGCTATGGAGGTTGTGCTCTCTTAATAAGGAATAATCTTCCCATCATTTCTATTCCACTCCCTTCTCATTCCTCAGGCTTTAATGCCATTGCTGCGCGGGTCTCAAATATAAGTATTCTTTCTCTTTACATTCCTCACCCCCATGTCTCCTTCATCTCAGAAATTAAATCACTTTTGGAATCCATTGCAGCCCCCTTTATTGTTGTTGGTGACTTTAACAGCCATCATTACATGTGGGGTTCACCCCACTGTGATGCTTTTGGGTCGGCTCTCATAGGTATCTTCGATAGTCTCAATATTTGTCTCCTTAATGATGGTACACCCACCAGAAGGACTCCCCCTAATCAAAATCCCAGTGCTGTTGACCTTACACTTTGCTCTCCCTCCCTGTCTTCCGTGGAATAGAAAGTGCTGCCATTCTCACATGGCAGTGATCATCTTCCCATCCTTATCACATTCCTATTTAGAACTTCCCCAACCACCCAACCCCCTCCACTATTAAAGTACAAATTAGAAAATGCTGATTGGGACAAATTTAGACTTTCAGTTACTAATAAATTAGTTGATTTTCCTCCAGTCCAACAAAATAATGTCCTTTTCTTATATTCTTCATTTACCGAAGCCCTTAATGTAGCCGCCAGTGAGTCTTTCCCCCTCAAAAATTCCTCTTTAAAGAGATATTCATCACCCCCTTGATGGGATGCTGAATGCTCTTTGAAAGTTAAGGAGCGTAAACAAGCAGAAAAATCATTTTCCCGCTCTATGTCCTTGGAAAACTACATACATTTAAAAAAAGTCAAAGCCCAATGTCAAAAATTATTCCGTAAAAAAAAGAAATCGTCATGGATTAGTTTTTGTGAGAAACTCTCCCCTCGGTCCCCCTCTTCTCTTGTTTGGAGAAATATTCGAAAATTTCGATCATCCTTTATAGATAAACCTCCTCAATCAGATCCATCTAATTGGCTAGAATGTTTTGGTGACAGACTAGCTCCTCCATATGTCCCTGAGGATCCTGTATTCCCTTATGTATCCCAACCTTATTCCCGATTCAACCAGCCCTTTTCCATAGCCGAGCTAGAGTCTGTGTTAAGTCACGTCAAAGACTCAGCTCCCGGCCCTGATGGAATACCTTATTCGTTTGTAACTAACTCTGGTACAAACGCTATAACTATTTTCCTAAATATTATAAATAATATCTTTCTATCTGATCAAATCCCTGATGATTGGAGGCACCAACTTATTATCCCTATTCCTAAGCCAGGTAAAGATCCCGATAGTCCCTTAAGTTATCGACCAATAGCTCTGTCATCAACGTTACTTAAATGTATGGAACATCTAGTTAAAAATCGTTTAGAATGGTTTCTTGAAAATAATAATATTATTTCCCACACTCAATTTGGTTTCAGAAAGGGCTTTAGTGTAATGGACAATATCTCCACCCTTGTCACCGATATTCATGTTGCTTTTAGTACAAAAAAATCTGTTGCTGCTGTTTTCCTTGATTCTCTTCAGCTTATGATAATGTCTGAAGCAAAATGCGACAGCTGAGAATCCCTGTGATGTTAAGTAAATTCATTTGCAATCTCCTAAGTGTTCGTTCCATTACTCTCCGATCTCAAAACATTTCACTATCTCCTCGCATCCTTCGGAGGGGTCTCCCTCAAGGTTCAGTACTAAGCCCTTTACTTTACAATCTGTACACCTATGATTTAGAACATTCTGTTACTCCTTCTGTAAAATCCTGCAATATGCTGACGACATGGCCTTATATATTCCTTTTTCTGACCTCACAGAAGCTACTTCCTCTCTTAATTCAGCTTTATCTTACTTATACTCCTGGTTAAATGACCATGGCCTTTCCCTATCTGCCTCAAAAAGTGTCACCATTACATTTACAAAAAAAAAACAGATAACCCCTATATCTCTATCTATTGAGAATGAAGTTATTCCCTTTTCCAACAATGAAAAATTTCTAGGTGTTACTTTAGACTCCAGAATATCAGGGGCAATTCACCTCAAAAACATAGCTAACAAATGTGAAGCGAATATGAATGTATTACGAAGTCTATCAGGTGTATGGTGGGGCTCCCACTCCTTTTCACAAAAATTACTTTATAATGCCATAATAAGAAGCCATTTGGATTATGGCACCTTTCTTCAAAGTCAAAGTCAAAAGTCAAAATCGTTTATTTGAGAACAAAAGGTCTTAAAAAGATGTTACATTAATACTGTTCGCTTTTGCTCCACCTCACGGTATACAAATATAAAAGAAAATAGTTCATTTACAATTTACACATTACACAAAATATCCACATTACACAATGCATTCATAAAATAGATTTAAAGATTTATTATTTATTTAGTATTACAATTATAATTCTACTAATTACATATTTTACATTTGAATATTATAACTACCCGTAAGAAATCAATTACAATTATAATTATATTATTTATATTCTACAATTATTATTATATTATTTAAACATTTAATTATTACAACAAATGATTAACTTTATATAACCACCTACACTACTGTATTATGCATTATGATGTAATACACAGTAGGATTTGTCATTTTACATGTATTATATTATTACGTAAATATAAATATAAATTACCCTATAAGATAGTTAGAATCATTACCAAATAAATCAATTATTCAAATTATACATGAAGTTCTATAATATTATCATTATCATTAACATTATCATTATTATTATTATTGCTATTATGATTCATGGTACCATTTGTTAAACTCGTCGTTTGAGGAACTATTTATTATTATTATTATTACCATCATTATCATCATCATCATTATTATTATTATTATTGAATTATAATTTTATTATAATAACTGCTGAGCTAAATGTTCCATTTACAGTTAAAAAACTCGTCCAATGTGTAAAAACAGTTTTCAATCAACCATTTATGAAGTACTATTTTTAATTTTCGTTGTGGAAGCCCGGATATCGGGTCGGGAATTTTGTTGTATATTTTTATAGCCATGACGTAAGAGTTTCTATCATAAACTCTACTCTTTTGTCGTTCGGTAATTATTAATTTATTGGGATATCTAGATGCCCTTATTATAAAATCCTTCCTTTTAGTAAATAGATGATAATTTTGTTTTACAAATAGTACCATTTCAAAAACATACAGCCCTGTGAGCGTTAATATTTTATGCTCCTTAAAGACAGGTCTACATGAGTCGAAAGGTCCTGCTCCACTTATAGCCCTAATGCATTGTTTTTGAGCAATGAATAGTCTTTGTATTTCGCTTGAATTTCCCCAGAGTATGATTCCATATCGTAGCCTAGACGCTATGTAACCGTGATAAGCAGTTTTTGCCGTTTCTTGTGACACTGTCGATTTCAGTTTTCTTAGCGCGTATACAAATTTATTAATTTTTGAACACGTTTTATCAATATGTGAGAACCAATCACAATATTCGTCTATGTCAATCCCCAAAAATGTTGTTGTTTTCGTTCTATCAATTTTTATTCCATTAGAATTTATATTAAGATTCGTTATATTTCCACCTTTATTTCTAAATTGTAAATATTTGGTCTTTCCTAAATTAATCTTTAAGTTATTTAAATTAAGCCATGTTACAACATTATTAATAGTATTATTGATTTCAATTTCATATTTCATTGTACATTTAGTTTTATTAGGTATTATTATGGAGAAATCATCAGCGAACAATATGCATGAATGATTTGTTACACTAGGTTCTACAGCCATGTAATAAAAAATCTATGCGATTGTTGGACAAAATACAAGCTAAGAGCCTTCGTGTGGTATGTGGTGCAATGAAATCCTCCCCAATTAACTGCCTTCAAGCCGAGTGTGCAGATACCCCTCTCTCTATTCGTCGCCAATACCTTGCAGACCGGTTTCTCATGAAAGCCTTTCAACACTCCTCTCATCCTTTATTTGATTCTTTAGAACAACTCTCCCAATTAATGTCCACTCAATTTTGGAAGCACAAGACCCCTCCTTGTATTTATAAAACATATTTACAATTAAAAAATATTTCTTCTTTTTTCCGATCCCCCAGAAACCCCCTTTTTTTAACAGAGTTTGACGTCATTATGTTCCAGCCTAAAAAAAATTCTAATATAGGAATCGACCCAGAGGGCACGGGTCGATTCCTATATTAGAATTGAAACTCTTTTCAAATTATAGCTAATAAACGCTGGCCGAATAGATTACACATCTTCACAGATGCATCAAAATTATCCAATACTGATAATGTTGGCGCAGCTGTTTGGATCCCTTACTATAATGTTGTTTTGACCTATAAATGTCCTCCCCATACTTCCGTTTTTACTGGTGAATCTATAGCAATTTTGGAGGCCCTATTATATTGTGAATATCATTCTCTCAACAATATTATTATTTTCTCCGACTCCCTCAGTGCTCTCCAAACTATTGAATCAGATTTAGTATATTCTAAGATTAAGCACAAAGTTATTTTAGACATTAAGAAAATAATAATTCTTTTTAGACTTTTTACAGCAGGTATAAAAGTAGAATAGGCTTGGGTACCTAGCCACTGCGGAATTGTTGGGAACGAAACAGTAGATGCGTTTGCCAAAATGGCTGCCTCTACAAGTAATTCCCAACACAACATAGTTTATTTTAATGACTATCTAGCACTAACAAAGCAAGACTTCAGAATCTCCTGGCAAAATTTATATAATGAATCTACAAGCAAAAAAGGCCAATTTTATGCATCCATCCAACCTATTTTACCATCCCGCCCCTGGTTTTTTCCATTTTCGCTCTTCCAGCAGACAAGTTACATTACTTACTTACGTTACAAGCTACAATATGTAGATTATGGTTAGGACACTGCTGCTCTTCTGTACATCTGGCAAAACTAAGAATTAGAGACCATTCCATATGTGAATGTGGAATGGATATTGGTACTCCTGATCACATATTTTTTGTTGCCCATTAAATTCATACTCATTATATGACATACTTCCTTCAAAAATTGCTCGACCAACTAATCTTAAAATTTTACTGGGTTTGGTTTTTACTCCATTCATTAAAACTTTATCATATTACATTTCTCATTTTAATATTAAACTATATTTTTTTTATTTTTTGTTTATTATATGACAATTATTATTATTTTGTTTGTGTTTTTCATGCTTTATCATAGTCATTATGTACATAGTATTAATCCCATCTTGTGTGTTTACTAATTTATATATATTATTGTGTGGTTTTTAGAGCTTTTATTGTAGAGAGTTTACTCAAGGATACAGTTTCGGCCTAAAGATATCACAAAAATATTATGGAGAAAGAAATGGCGTTATCATAGCCAGCCAAGAGAAAAATTACATATGGAGTACTAAATCAATAACAAACAAGCCACAATAAAACGTCTAAAAGAAATCAAGAAGATAGTTTTATTAAATACACCTGTTATTGGCTGAATTATCGCATCAAGATAAGCGATAGAAAAGGCCAGAAGAAAAAGAAAAAAAAAAAAATTTATAAACATAGCTGCACGGCCACTTCAAGACAAGACTCATATCTTGTATATATAGGGTATAATAAATCTCTCGAGCCGCCCGTGACAATGTTTAACTTTTTTTAATCTTTTAAACTCTAGTAAAAAAAAGTGGGAATTACGGAAAAATGATATAATGAGGGAATTTTGGGAACGTGTGAATGAGGATCAACGAAGATTTTAGTTTTGAATGTAATATTAAAGTATATAAAAAATCCAAAAGATTGGTGTAATTATTTTTGTCATACGACTAAAAATTAGCTAGTAGCAATCAAATGAATGTGCCGATCTTCAAGTTGTCGCGGCTTTGAGTGTGTGACGGTCGCCGCCAGTTAGCCGTAGGCAGTTGTGAGGCGCGCTGTGTTTCGGCTTGGCTGATTGTGTTTAAAACTAATTAAGTGTCGGTTGTGTGTCTGGTAGAACTTATTTACTATCTATACATATTGTATGGTGCCGAAATGTATTAATACGTCTGTCAAAACTCCAGATAAACTGTTGATTTGACTTTGACAAAAATGTTGGTTTGACTTTGCTGCGCCCGGTAGCCATAGCTAGCCACTGCGCGGTATCGAGCGGAAGGTGAAGGGGGGGGGGGGGGTGAGTTTAATACTGTGAGCGCTATTGTGCCAAAACTAATGGTGTAATGGAAAGTTTGTTGTCGTTTTCAGATAACTTAAGGATTAATAATTGATTTCCATAACAAAAACTACACCTAAAGAAGCCGCTACCGCTGTTGCTATCTTGTAATGTGTTCTCGCTGCGCTAAATACAGCTAGCGCACGAAATTGTCAGCCACAGTGACGTCACGCGTGCTTGGCACACTGGCTTTTAGCGGCAGGAACGGTCTATGTTTATTATTTAATATCTCCGTAACTAATGGTCCGTGGATAGTTTAAAAAAAACTACCAACGCCGAACTCCTAACGCTTTATTAAACACTCGTGCGAACGTAGCTTTAATGTTACAATAATCACCTACAGAAATTATGTGTCATCGGTCACGTAATCACTAACGCTTCACCCATTACATGAACGTTTGTAACCAATTCTTCATCCCTTTCATAAATTTCGTTGCTTTCGCCCCCACCCCCCTGGATCCGCCACTAAGGCTCATTACGTATATTATTACGGCAAAAAAAAATATTTAAAAATCTTGTCAAAAGACCCGAGCCCCCCCTCAAATCAAGAGTTCCTGAATCTGTTCCTTGGTGCATTGCGGAATATTTGTTTTAAAGCATAATCGTCATTACAAGTGACGAACTTAGTTTTATTATTCGCAGCAACATTATTGTATAGAAATGAAACTATTGCATAAAAAATCTAATAGTGCCATAATGGATCTAGTGCGAATTATTAATTATTTTATTATTCGCAGTAGTTTATATATATTTCCATTCTTACCATTACTCTTAAAAAATGTGTTCGCACTAGTTCCATCATGGAACAACGCAATGGAACTACTGCGAACAATCCTGAAAAAGTCCGACTTGACGGAAAAATGTTTTTTTAGTGGGATTTTTTTTAAAAAGTCCCACTTTTTTAAAAAGTAAGAAAAAAGTCCTAGTTGACGAAAAACTTTTTTTTTTTTAAGTAGGAAAAAGTCCCACTTGACGAAAAAAATATTTTTGGAGGGATTTTTTTTTAAAGTCCCACTTTTTTTTAAAGTAGGAAAAAGAACCCACTTGACGAAAAAATTATTTTTTAGTGGGAAAAAAATCTAATTTTAAGAAAAGTAGAAAAAATTCCCGCTAATGAAAAATCGGGAAAAAGTCCCAATTTTTCAATACATAAGAATTTTCCCCATTAAAATAAGAATAGGCAGCAGAAATTTGGGCTTTGATTTTATAATCGAGATTAAAACGGTTAGCAAATCAGAGTAGTGACTTGGAATACTTTGGGCATTTATATGAAAAAGGATAAAATTTTTATAAAACGTTGAAATTAGTGTTATGTAATGCTTTACCAAGAAGAATATCGCTTCTGCTGACTTCAAACTCATCAGAAGTGGATGAGTTACACGAATAAAATTCTAAAGATTCATCTTCTGAAGATGAGTTAGGCATAATATATAAAAATAAGTATAATAAATATATAAACAATATATATATATGTATAAAGTCATTAAAACAGCTAACTGGCGGTTGAAACAAGTCATCAACCGCCAGTTAGCTGGTTCACAATTGAAGAGAAATCACCAAAAGAAAACAATACGTAACTCAACATCAATAAAGTAAGGCAGTAATTAAATTAAATAGTATATATAATTAAACATTATATATTTAGATTAGCAATAGTAATGGGGTTCTGTGTTATCCATAAATGAATTTATGGATAACACAGAACCCCATGGTACATTGATCTTAGCCTTTTCCAGTACCTTTGCCAAAGCTCATACAAATTTTGAGAAAAAAAAAAAAAAAACAGGAATGTAAACAAACATTGTGAATATTTGTGAAAGAAAACATTTGGTAATTTTAATTTTTATGGTAAGAGCCTTTTTAGTTGCAAGCATAGTTACAATTACAACATTTGTAGGAAAGAAATATTGGGTATTCACTTAACATATAGAGAAATACACTTACAAACAGGAAATATGAATTTAACTTGTAATAACCATTTCTGGGAATAAAACTAAAACTACTAATAAGATATTGATGTTAATATACTGAAAATTATAGACCTGGGTAAATATACCTAATTAACAATATTTCTTGAATTATTTTGTTTCAGAAGTTTTTGCAGCACGGATTTTCCTATTGATTTGTGTTTCAGGCTGAACCGGTGGATGTTTGGCAGCCAATTCACTTAGGTGGGCAGCAGAAGGCAGGCAATGTTTTTGAACATTTGGCAATTTTAAGTAGTCTTTGCCATCTTGGGACCAACAGTTATTAAGACCATTTAATTGTCGGCCTTCAATGAAAATCTGCCTCCGAGTTGGTGTCATGAAGTCAGCTAGTGATAAACCAGAGCCCTTAACTCTTTTTGGCCTGCTAAATACTGACTCGGATATCCTTACCTTGAAATTTTACCAGAATTGGACGGGGTTTGTCCGGCTCAATTTGTTTTCCAAGCCGATAGCTAAAACTTATGTTACTTGGTGTACAATGCTGATGTAACCTGTTCGACACCACATTACAAATAGTATTGGAAGTGCTTTCACCAACTTCTTTTATACCCTGGAATATAATAAACTTACGCCGACTTCTGTTCCCAATATCTTTAGCCATAATAGCGACACTATTGATTTGGGCAGTGACCATGTTTCCCGTACAAAGTCCTTAAAAGTATTTAAATTCTTAGCCAATTGCGCCCTTGAAATTGAGGAGAGAGATGCAGATGAAAAGTGTGCTTCAAAGGTCTTCATGGTCCTCTCAAATTTGTCCTCCAGGCCCAAAAGTTTTGACATTGGCTCAACTTCCATAATGTTGATTGTTTAGGAGTAAATAATGTTGAAAAACAAAAAGGCAGGGCTTAAAGTAATTTACACTTTCATTTATCTTTCAATGCTTTAATATTAATATAATAAATAATTAAAAATATAACAATTCCAAAGAGTGTTTTTTTCTGCCTACCCTACAATCCATTATTAATTTTATTCACAAAGGGTTCCAGTATTTAATTATATGTTATTATAAATTATTTGTTGTTTTTTCTTCCGCAAGGAGAATAGTTTATTAGATAAATGTTAAAAATATGATATAAAATAAACAGGTTTTTATATCATATTATTAAAACACAATACAGTCACACAAATTATAATATTTACAAAAGGAACAAAAAATAACAACGAAAATCACAATAATCTATAATAGTCAGATTTAACTAATAAATAAATTACAAAAAAATCCACTCTTTTAATAAAAATAAAGAATATCGAAAATGACGACCACAAATCTACGTATACGAACAAGCTGCCGCTTTCTATATTAATTATACTCTATGGCAGTCGCAGAAAACATTTTTTTCGTTTGTTTGAATGCATGCAACTCGTAATACAAAATTACAAGAAATCCATACTAAAATTCATAGACAAAACAATAAATGCGCGACCGTGCGTGACGGAAATTTCGCCAATTACTCGTAATACCATTTAAAAAATGACAGCTGTCATCCCATACAAAGGTGATCGTCGAAAACGGAAAAAACGTACGCAAAATTCGGACGGTGAACGTGTCAAAACTCGGAATAAGGCCCCAGATCACAGTTTAAATAGAGTACTCTACCCTGCGGTCCGATTCGCGACAAAATCGATGACAGCGCTGGTCCGATTGAGCGTAAGCGCGCTAACGATAGATGATTTTACATTAATAGTGACGTCATTACAGACGCCATATTGGACTTACAGTGATTTTGCTTCTGGGTGAAATCGCTGTGAGCGCTGTCAAAATGACATTTATCTAGAGACATGTTTTTGAGGAAAGTATTAAAATTTCTAAAATAATTATTAAGTAGATAGTTAAAAGTCACGGAATAGAAAAAACAAGTGGAAATGCTATAAAGCACCAAATGTATTAGAACCGGTGTCGCCAAAATCATATATCTATAAGTATTGAATCTATAATCACTTCGCCCTGATTGGTTGCAAATATACACAGCAATTTTAAACACTATTCTCCAAATAATTAGATTTAAATTCATATAAAAAAATAATCATGCCATCTCTCATAAAGTAGTAAGAACCTCATATAAAAGGTTCTGCTATTCCTACACAGATGGCGTGATTACTACAACATTCGAATAAATGTTTTGTTCAGTCGACATAAGGCATATTATCTTTTATATAAAAAAAAGTATTTTAGTTTATTCTAGAAATTTCCTTGCATAAAAATATAATAATACAAAGGCGGCGACATAATAAAATATTTAAAGTATCGATATCGATGCTTTTTTTAAATATAAATGTGCTCTATATATTTAAACGCAGATGGAAGTGAATACTATTTAGAAAACATAGCTATAAAACTTTTAGAAAATATAAAGGCTTAAAAAACTGATTTTTGATATAAGTATATTTTTTTAAGTTGAGTTGGGTGACGTTGCCGTGACGTGAGCACGAAACAAAACTTTGGGACGCAATCTTAATATAACTAGTATTTTTGTAATAAAAATAAAGAAATTAGGCAAAATGGAGAAATTATTTTTGCCTGTTCCTTCTTTTCTTTAAATAAATAAGTTAAATCGATAAGCATCCACTACAACACTAACCGAGTAGCAAAGAAATTTTGAAATCCGAATTTCAATCTAAAGTATTCTTTATTACAATAGGGAATATGCATGTTTTTTTTTTATTTCATTAATTGATAGAGTAACTACATTAGACCCAAAAAAACAAATATTAAACATTTTTTAAAGGGTAAAACACAAAAATAAAAGGGTTTAAACTTTATCTGCCACTACTGCAGTATATAACGGTACATCACTAGCCGCCATTTTGTGACATCATTCGTGCTCAAAAAGCATATTAGTTTAATGTTATTGCACCTCAAAAGTTAGTTAAAAGGTTTGTTTATCACAAATTATCGTAATAAAGGACAATAAATACCCGAGAAAACAAGAAACTGTAGACTACAGAACACACGTTGACATTTGTTTTTGCACGAATGACGTCACATGCAGTGTTTGCTAATGTCGGAGCGTTTAAAAATGCGTTCCGTTTCTACAAAAAAATGGATTTTTAAATTCGTATTTATAAAAAAAATAGCTAATCAAAATAAAATAGATTACCGTAAATATCTTCAAAGACATTAAAGGAACATTACATATTAAAATAATAATAATCGACGTTACATGCATATTCCCTATTACATAAGGTTGATTTTAACTTCATTTAAACTACAATTAATAGTAAACTAAAATAAGCTAAGGTTTTTAAAGAATACTAACAAAATCGTACTTACCGATGATACGAAACACCTCCATTACGAAGATTTTTTCTCCTACTATCGTTTTTGCTCTCCAGAATGCAACAATACGACATATTTACAATAATTATGCGGAAAAATCAGGAATGACGCGAGACTACCAACTCGAAGCGATGTTAGACATGACTGATAACGACTGGGATCAAATAAGTGTACCTACGCTTAATTGTGGCACACTAAACACGCCTACTTTGCACTTCCACTTGTTTTTTCTATTCCGTGTTAAAAGTGTTGTGTTCTCATTTATTTTGGTATTTATGTAAACAAATATACAAAATACATTAAAATTCATGTTTTTTTTATGGCGTTTTATTTGTCATTCAAACAGAGTATGTTTTAGTTGCGAGATAGAGGGAGATACAAGTGATATTCTTGTGAGCGCGCTTAATCACTGGTCCGATTCATTAGCATGCTAATGGCGCCGTGAGTGATCTCATCGCGCTTTTTGAATCGGACCGGTGATTATGAACGTCAGCGCTGACAGCGGTGTTATCGCCATTCGGACCGTGAGGGAAGTTTGCGTTTGACGTTGACGTCAGCAAGCAAGGGGTTGCCAACTATCACACATGAGTTCACATGACCCAACTCATATGGATTAATAGTCGTTGCTTAGCCTGAGCCATTGCTTGGAACTGTCAACATTTATTGCCGGATTAATAGTCATGGCTAAGCACTGGCTCAAGTCGTGCTCACGAAAGTAATACTTAAGTGATGCTTAGCCGAGCAATCACTTCGCACTATAATAGTCGAGTAAATTGACGCAGCTAAGCCAAGCAACACCTCAAGCCAATGCTCGTTGAAATATGTATATTACTTGGAATTCTGGTGCATAAAAACCTCAAAGTATTGAGAAGTTGCATTTTCATGGAGATAGGTAACGCTCTACTGTTGAAGTTTTATAATATAAAATATATAATTTACACTGGCACAAAATGAATCATGGATTTTGTATGAATAAATTATGAAAAACACACAAGAAATAAAATAAAACTACAAAAATAGGGAATAATATTTTTAAAACGACAAGAAATTTCATTATTACGTAATCAACAGAAACTTAAGAAATAACAGACTAACATGAAGAATCTTACGCTGAGCATGACTTAAGTAAAGAAATATCGAGACTAATGCTTAGCCGAGCCAAGCTTTATCCTGAGCCACCGCTCGGAGCACCGACTATTATAGAAACATCTGTCACTTTGACAGTTCTAAGCAATGGTTCGTGCTAAGGCTTAGCAACGACTATTAATCCGGACATTAGTTTTATCATTTGCAGTTTGACAGTCCGAAGCATCGGCTAAGCATTAGCAATGAGGAGTTTTCTTTTTGCCGTTTCCAAAATATTCCACTAGATGGCAGCAGGAGAGATATCCACAAAAACTGTCAAATAAGGCAGTTTCTATACTTGAGTAGTCTATATTTTTATATAGACTACTCAAATAAAGACTCTAAATTCTCTATAATCTAAAACTAAATTTTGGTATTGCAAGACGTGTTATATTTTTACCATATTTTGTCACTTTTTATATGTATCTACTTACTCGTTATTCTTGCTCTCTATAATCTTTAGTAGATACCCTGTCAAGAAAAACTTAATAAAGTATAAAAGACTATGGTACCTTAGAAATTCAAATTTAAATACTAATATATATTTAAAAGAATAAATATTGCTTAAGTTGGTGCCGTACGGCAAAGTGCTCAGGATATTAGTGTATATGTTAAACAAAGTTAAGTAAATTTTATAAATTATCCGTATAAAAGTATTTGTTTTCCTATTTACCCTAAATTTTGGGTGTATTTTATATATTACCGCTATCTATTTTGACAGTTTTTGTAGATAGCGACTAAACGCCATCTGTTGCGTTAAATAATAACTACTGGAAAACTCCTCATTGCTTAGCAACGACTATTAATCCGACCAATAGATAATACAGGGAATAGATAGGCAACTCGCGTTTCAAAAAAATGTGTTTAACAGGTCCAGATAACAGATGGCGCTTTTTTAGTTCCCTCGGCATCCGATAGATGGCACTGATGGTAAAATATTTAACTTACCATGATGGATTACACAGGAAAAGATACATTTTGTTTTTCTAGGCATTTTAATTAAATTAAATTCGTTGTGATTTCGGAATCCGAGGTACGTAGCAGGGGTCAGTCGAGTAGGCAAGATATCAGAAATAAGAAACAGTCCAAGTCGTTGTGGGGAATCAAAATTAAACAAATAATTATCACAAATCATTAACAGAACACAGCACAACAAAAGAACACAAAACAACAACAACAAAAATGGCGGTCGGCCGATTGCACTTTGTACCTACACGAACACGATGTGCTATGAAGCAAAAAACAATTAAAATTACTGTTTTTTTCTATATTATTTTCATTAATTTATTTTATAAATATATATGTTTGCGATTGGTTTTAATTTTAGTAAATAAATAGTCTTTTTTTGTATGCAGCGACATCTACAGATTTTTTTTGAAGTTGTTAATTCCGGGGACCGCCTACTAGATGGCGCTATTAATTCGAATTCATTTTGTAAGTAGGTTCAAGTATGGAAGATAACCCACCATAATGCAACTCTTTTATCTTTTGTGTCAAATCTGGGGTCTTACCAAAGAGTCAATCGATAATCGAATTGATATACATGGGTATTTCGATTCGATTATCAATTAAGCCTAATGTATGGAATTTGACGTTTCTCGTGAATCAGACTCTACCCATAAAGTAAAATTCCTATACATTTTTATAGATTGATGCGGAGATTCGATTGGCAATGGTGTTCTTTGGTCAGGCCCCTGCTTCCTATAACTTAGCACAGCTTCGATGTTTTTTCTATTCCGTGGAGGAGATAGTCGTAACCAAAAAAATATTTTATTTTTTATTGGAGGACGGCATGCCAATTTTTGTATCTACTTTATGGTAAGCAGACCTACAAAGTCTATGAATGGGGTCGATCAATACACTGTTGTTAAACAATATTAATTGCTAAATGATGCGGTTACGAAATGGGTGGCGACAAAAACGTAAATGCATTACGCGAGCCTATTTTAATATACTCGCTGAATTATAATCCAGTCAATCGCCCGTTTCGTAACCGCACCATGACAGGAGACTATAACCTCGACAAAAAAAACAATGCAGTAGTTTCCGGAAAAATTTCAGATAACTTGGAAATTATCAGGATTTTGCCTCAAATCTATAACATAACACTTTATGTCATGAATCTACAACATTTCAAATTATTTATTTATGATTATGAATATTTATGATTATCAAAAGAGCGTATGTCCAATTAGAGGCTGTTATCTTGAAGTCCAAGCTTGATACTATATTTAAAAAAAAACACTGTCAGTCAAGTTGACATCAACCGTAACTGTGAATGAATAATATGGACGGGAACTTATATATATATTGTAAAGTTATTTTTTTTATATTTTTTTGGTATCACTTTTTGTTTAGGGTTTATATGGCGGGTGGACTGTTTGTTAAAGATTAATTTATTTGCCCGAATATGGGTACACGTTGTTGTAATGGTGGCTTCACTTGGTGTAGCGTATTTGTGTGTTTGCTTTATTCCCCCACCACGCCCAAGTGTAGAGGGGATATTCGTGTCTTTTGACATATTTGGGCAAATTTCAATTCAGTTGGCAAATGAAAAACTTTTAAGACAAACATTCAAGTTATTTGCTGTTTGATTCCATGTGTGGGTGGTTGGTTTGTGTATTTTATTTTTGAACTAAAATATGGCCAAATACAACGATACCGTTACACAAATACGCTACACAAAGTGAAGTGCCACTATAAGTTTGGCTAATACTTAGATATATTCCACTACAAGATATCGTGCAAAATATTTTTTGTAGAAAACTAGTAAATATGTGAATACTTACACTATAAGGACATCTGTCACAGATGCAGCAAGGTCCTTATTACAAATCTTCTAAAAAATATTTTACTGAAAAATTAAAGCAATTTTTTTTTTAAAAGAATATTAAGCAATCTTAGAACTATATTATTATTAGAAATATATTATTCTTTAAACTATAAACTAAATGATTTGGGTAGGTATATGATCGATCATATACCCGAACAATTTATTTTTTAGGCAAATTTAGTCCTCAGGGCATATCCATATTATTCAGACCGATTTATATTTTTAATCTGGGACAGTTTTTTATTTAACCGATAAAATATAGGCAGCGCGTACATAGACATTCTGCCTCGAAATCTTAAAATGACATTTTTCAGTATTTATTAAATATTTCAAAAATGCTTAGATTAAGAATTAGAACAAAAATGAGACGTTAGTAAATTCTGAAAAGAAAAATTTAAACAATGATTGACAGATTGACGTTCAAAACAAAAGCTGCGTCTATTAATATTAAAATTAATATATTTTAATTTTGTGTTAAAAAAGGATTATTTGGTTAGATAAATCTAGTTTTTAATGCTATTCATTTGTATTTAAATAATATTT
Source organism: Monopis laevigella (assembly GCA_947458855.1). NCBI lineage: Eukaryota > Metazoa > Arthropoda > Insecta > Lepidoptera > Tineidae > Monopis > Monopis laevigella. Next base: position 20,062,393 of record OX381578.1, read on the forward strand.
CATTAGTTTTCATGTATTTTCTTTCATTCGCTTTGAACTAGTTTTTTTTTTTCATTTTTAGTGTTTTGTTTTTTCATTTCATTTTCAGGTTTCATTATTTTGTATTAATATAATTTTTAATTATGGATTTTTCATTTTCGTCACCTAAGCCTCCAGACATATCGGTATTAAATTCTCCTAATTCTCCTGGAGCGTATGTTACTGTTAATGAATACGACTCGTCAAATAGTTCGATTATTGAAAATACTGCTTCTAATGATAATACCCCAAAACCCAAAAAAATTAAAAGGAGACATTCCAATAAACGACATAAAATAGACTGTATTAATCATGATAGTTCAAAGGAAGTTATAATTTCTCTCGGTCAACCTTCAAACAATACTCAAAATAATTCATCTCAGTCTTTGACACATCAGTCCCTTCCACTATCATCTTCAATGGATAGCTCAAACTTAAAAAATATGTACAGCGACAGTGATAAAGGTCCGTACGTAGTTCATGTCCAAAAAAAAAATTAAGTTAATAACTCTGAAAAAAATAATATTATTATTAAACCTATTATAATTGGAAAATTTATTCAAAAAAAATATTTTCGTGAAATGGACAATACTGCCAGCGGCCACATTCTGTTTCTTATAACGTGATCGTTAGATTGTCAAAATAACGAATTCCGCTATTAGCGCTCTCTCCTCCAATCAGCGAAGGTTAAAAAACTACTCTGATTGGAGGAGAGTGCACTAATAGCGGAAATCGTTATTTTGGCAATCTAACGACCGCGTTATAAGAAACAGAATGTGCCCGCAGATATAATACATCTGGCAGTATTATGTAGACTTATGTTGTAGATTCGGACATACAAAAAATAATTGCAGATCGAAGCTCCGTTGTTATAAATGTGGTCAAGACCACAATGGTGATTCTTGTGGACTTGATGATTAGGAGGCCTGTTGTTTGGTGTGCTCTGGCAATCACTTTGCTATCAACAGAAAGTGTCCAGAGTATAGTAGGCAGCAAAATATCAAATCTCGTATGTCACTAAACTCCATTTCATACATGGAAGCTAACAAATTAGAACCTCGTTTAAATAAATCTTTTGCCGAAACTGTAAAGAGTACATCATATAAAAAAACTATATTTTCTAAACCTAAACCTGTTAAACCCAATTTAAATAAGGGTTATGACTTAGAATTTCATAAACAAATGTTAAAAGATTGTTATGTTCCAAACTCTACAAACGGATGTGCCTTGTCTAGTAACGTCGAAAATGAAACTGAAAAAAAAATCTTCGGAATCTACAATTGAATCTCTTCTCCTTTTACTTATAAAATTAATTAAAAATAATATGTTACCGACCAACGTTGAATTTATTTTAAATAATTTACTTTCTTCTTTTATTCATGGCTCAAGCCCAAACAAAAATATTACAATGGAATTGCCAGAGTCTTCAAAATAAGAAGACTGATTTATTATATTTGTGCAATAAATATTGCCCTTCTATTTTGGCTGTCTCGGAGACGTGGTTATAGCCTCTTTCTCCTTTTGGCTTAAGTGGTTTTAACTGCGTCCGAGATGACAGACAAGATGGTAGGGCCGGCTCAGCTCTTTTTATATCAAACTCTCTCCCTTTATCATTGCTCTCTCTTCCTCATCATTCTGATAATGTTAATGTAGTTGGATGTATCGTTAATAGGTAACATTAGTATTATCTCTTTGTATATATCATCGCCTGACTCACAATCATTGTTGTTTTTAAAAAGACTTTTTGAATTTTTAAAACCGCCTTTTATAATTTTAGGAGATTTTAATTATCACCACACGTTGTGGGGATCAGCCTTCTGTGATAGTTTTGGGAACAAATTAGTGGACTTTTTAAAAGATTTTAATTTATGTATTTTAAACGATGGAAGTCCTACGCGTCGGACCTCTCCACTTCAAAATGTTAGTGCTGTTGATATATCATTATGTTCCAATGATATAGCTAGCTCTTTATTATGGAATATTGAATCAATTTCTTATGGTAGTGGGAAAATGGTTTTCCCATATTAATAAATTCTCCAATTGCAATTTGTAATAATAGTTTGCCACCTTTATTAAAATATAAAATGTTTCTTCTGATGGGTGGGACAACTATGGTTCTAAATTAAATAACAAAATTTAATCTTTGCCGGATGTTACAAATTCTAATTTCATTATGTGCTATGAGCATTTTCTTAAAAGTATAATAAGTGTGGCGGATGATTGTTTTTGTGTCAAATCGTCTCATAATAAGCATTTTTCATCTCCGTGGTGGGATGAAGAATGCTCAAGTATGATAAGACAAAGAAAAAATGCTGAAAGGAAATATTGTCAAAATATGACCATAGAAAATTATATGGAATATAAACATATATTAGCTAAATCTAGAAGTTTTTTGTAAAAGAAAAAATTTGATAGTTGGCGTAAATTTTGTGCTTCACTATCTCCTGATACTCCTTCATCTTTGGTGTGGCATAATATAAAAAGATTTAGATCTTCCCAGAATTTTAAAATTAGTAATTCAACAGTTTATTCTACCTGCGGCCGCATTCTGTTTCTTATAACGCAATCGTTAGATTGTCAAAATAACGATTTCCGCTATAAGCGCGCTCTGCTCCAATCACAGTAGTTTTGTAAACTTCCCTGATTGGCGGAGAGCGCGCTTATAACGGAATTCGTTATTTTGACAATCTAACGATCACGTTATAAGAAACAGAATGTGGCCGCTGGACAGAATCTTTTTATAATAAACTTGCGTGTTACGTTCCAAGTCTTGAAGAAAGTATCACATCTTTAAATTTCCCCTATATTTCATCTCATCCTTTAGATATGCCTTTTATATTAAAAGAATTAAAAATAATTTATCATCCATCCAAGATTCTGCTCCTGGAACTGATGGTATTCCATATTCTTTTTTAGTTCATGCAAAAGATTCTAGTTTAGAGTATTTTTTAAAGATTTTAAATTTTATTTTTATTCTGGAACAATTCCTCAAGATTGGAAAACTCAACTCATCATTCCAATTCTCAAGCCTGGTAAAGATTCATCTTCATCTTCTTCATATAGACCCATCGCGTTATCATCCGTTATGTGTAAACTGTTTGAGCATTTGATTAAAAATCGTTTGGAATGGCAAATTGAAAGAACAAAAATATTAGGTAATTATCAATTTGGTTTTCGAAAGGGAAAAGGTACAATAGATAATCTAAGCATTTTTTCTACTGACATTAGATTAGCATTTTCCCGTAATGAATATCTTTGTGCTGTATTTGGATATTGAGGCTGCATACGATAATGTTTTAATTCACATTTTAAATAAGAAGCTTTTAGATAATGGTATTTTTTCTAAATTAGCAGATATTATTAGTTGTCTATTTTGTCAGAGACAAGTAAAATTACGGTTACTTAATCAACCAGATGGTAATTTGCCTAGAACTATCTGGAAAGGTTTGCCACAAGGTTCGGTTTTGAGTCCTATTTTGTTTAATATATATACTTTTGATTTAGATTCCCAGGTAAATTCTATGTATCGCTCTTTACAATACGCCGATGATGTTATTTTATATACTAATTCTAATATTCTGAAAGACTGTGAAAATAATTTTAATGAATCTTTGTTCCGATTAAATTACTGGTTAATCAATCATGGTCTTCAATTATCTGCAGCTAAATCTAATGTCGTTGTATTTAGTAGAAAGAGAATAATTCCATTAATCGACATAAAAATTAACAATTCTACAATAGTAACTAAACCATTTGTAAAATTTCTTGGTGTATATTTTGATTCCAAATTAAATGGCAATAAACATATTGAGTACATTGTTTTAAAATGTGAAAGAAATTTAAATATAATGCGTGTTTTATCCGGAACTTGGTGGGGTGGGCATCCATTTAGTCAACGCCTTTTATATAACGCAATAGTTAGGAGCCATTTAGATTATGCCTCTTTTATTTTGGAACCATGTCGTAAATTAGCTATTAGAAAATTTGATAATATCCAATCTAAAGCTTTGCGCATTATTGTTGGGGCGAGGAAGTCGTCTCCAATAAATGCCTTGCAGGTTGAATGTGCTGATCCTCCTTTAAAGAAGCGTCGTCAATATTTGTGTGATAAATTATTTTTTAAATCTTTAAAATTTTATAATAATCCCTTAATTCCGAAAGTTAAATTATTATCTGAATATATTTTTAAAAATAAATCTACTAAAAAATTTTGGATAAATAAGAAAGTTCTTCCAAGATTAGTTTATTCTTTTTCCAAATTTAAAAATATTAAATCTCTAATAGTCACAGTCTCTTCCGGTCTTTTCGAGTTCATTTGAATCACTAATTTTTGATCCGCAAATTATCTTTAGTTTGGGCATTAATAAGGAGTCAAAAAATTGCAATGATATGTTTAATCATATTGTTGATCTTAAGTGGCCTAATTCTGATTTATTTTTTACAGACGCTTTAAAATTATCACCAAAAGGTAGTGTAGGTTGGTCCATATTTCATCAAAATTTAGGCTCATCTTTTATTTACAAAAGCCCAAACGAATCTTCAGTATTTACTGGTGAATGTTTGGCTATCAAAGACTGCATTCTCTTCATTTTAGAACATCAAATTAATGATAGTATTATATTTTCGGATTCATTAACTTCACTGCAATCTTTAATTAGCAATCCATTTTCATCTAAACTTAGGTCAAAAATAATATTTGAAATTAGTTGATTTATTACATTGTTGTCATGTTAATCATCTTTCAATTGTTTTAGTTTATGTTCCTAGTCACTGTGGTATATATGGTAACGAAAAAGCCGATTATTTTGCTAAAAAAGCAGTTGCACATGGAAAATTGGACTACTATAAAAATTATACTTATGATCTTGTGACTTTAGCCAAAATATATTTAGAAAAATCTTGGAATGATTTGTGGACAAAATCTTCCAAATTCAAGGGTTCTCATTTATTTCCTTTGCAGCCCACTGTTACCTTTAGGCCTTGGTTTGCTAAGTATAAAGTATTAAGCAAATCATCAACTTCATCATTGGCACGTATAAGGATTGGTCATTGTTGTATTCCTGTTCATTTAAATAAAATTAAAGTAAAAGAGTCTATTATGTGTGAATAAATTAGTGAAAAATAGTTTACAAAGTGTCTAAACTTTAAATCTATTTATTATCAAGTAAACAACAACAAGTATAACCCGTAAAAGATAAATCAAAGCGATTATAGTGAAAGTGCATAAAATTATTTTAAACAGCTTTTTAATATATATATATTGGAATTTAAGTGCCCTTACCGTATGTAAACCTTAATTATCAAACTAAATTGCATTAATATTACCGCTATCAAAATTTAATATTTTGTTTATGTATTTAAATGCTTGATTGGAAGCGCCATCTATAGTAAAAAATCAATACCACTACATATTACTAAAGCATTTATCTAAGTAAATAGCGCCATCTATATTTCATAAAAAAGAATTATATAAATCAAAATCGAACTAATAAATAAAGAACTTATGAACACGTTTGAACAAATAAAAAGAGATCTTGATGTACAAATGCATAATTTTAAAGACATGGAAAACATAACAAAAAACATAAACAATAACATAAATGAAAAGTTCTCATTTTTAGAAGAAGAATTCAATAAATTACAATTAAAAGTAGAAAAACAAGAACAACGTATCGATATAATCGCAAAACAATTACGTATAAAGAATTTGGTATTTTTTGGTATTGATGAAACCGACAATAACTATCAATAAATAAAATTTTACAACTTCTAAATAAGAAAATGAACATCAAACTAAACGAATCTGACATAGAAGTAGTAAAACGTATTGGAATAAAAAGAGACAAACCTAGACCTATAATAGTAACATTTACAACACTGTTAAAAAAATATACTATATTAAAAAATCGCAAAAGTCTAAATGATACCGGTTTGTATATTAAAGAAGATATATTGATATATTAAAGAAGATTTTCCCATAAAGATATTACAGATAAGAAAAGAGTTAAGAAAGAGCATTGAAAGTGAAAAAAATAAAGATAACAATGTTATTTTAAGATATGATAAAATGGTAGTGCTAAACCAGGAAAACGCAAAAAAAAGAATTGAAAATAAAATTATACCTACGACACCATCTAAAGAAGAAAAGTATATAAAATTGTCAAAGAAAAATAAAAATCAAAAAGTATGAAGAGTATAGATAAAAATAATAAAGAAAATAAAAATACTAGAAAAAAAAAATACATATATAGTAATAACAAGAAAATATTATTACTTACGATATCATCATACAAAATTGATTTCAAAGAATATTAATAAATATCAAGAGTATAAAATGAAATATAGGAGAAGAAAAAAAACTATAAAAGCAAGATAGAAATTGAACATAATAAAATTAGTACAAAATAAAAAAATAAAATTTTCTTCATAGAAATCTAAATAGAAGATATATACTGGAAAAATAAAGAAACATGTATCAATTTATAAATTGACTGAACCCTCCCCGTCTTTCAGTACGGTTGGTCCCCGCGAAAGACGTAGACCCTCTACTGAGAAAATAAATCAATTAGTCAGTTATTTAAATACCTATCAGAAAATAGCTTATATGAATTGATGAGATGAAAAATAGTAAAATCAGTCAGAGGAGGCCTTTACCTAAATCGGATCCAAATCTTTATAATATTGAACATCCTATACAGACAACACTAATAACACTAAAATTATTTTACTTAGCATACTAACACTATTGTTAACAATATATAATATAGTTCTATAAATACCGTTATATACAACTTGTTTTGTGTTTGGAATAAAGAGGCTTTATTATGATTATTATTATTTTTCAGTTGTAAACATTATCCATCATCACTTTACTATTTATTACCTTCTCATAATATTGCTCTTCCATCTAAAATGAGCCTTTTATTATACATATTTGATTTCAATATAATATCTCTTATTTGTAAATATATTAGTTATAATAATATTAAAGTTTAGTTTTTAGTTAAGATATTTAGTTCCTACCTACCTAGTTATGTATATTCGTATATAATAATATCTACTTAGATCCTATTTTAATTTATTTTTCTATGGATTAATTTAATTTTTGATTTAATTTTTATTTAAACAGCAAATAGTTTTGATTGTTAATTCTGTCCATGGGCTTTCGTCAACATAAGCCCATTAAAGTTGAGTTTCGCTATTCACTACTCCGCGCTATCTAGCTACTTAAGTTGTGTAGCATAAATTTGTCGGTGGCAATATTGTTGCAAAGTGACAGAAGGCCAAAATCAAGATTGAATTGAATTGAATTCAATCTTGAAAGGACAATAAGGAAAGGACAATAGTTCATATATAATAGGAAAAGGACAATAGTTCTTTGGTCAGGCCCATTGGGCCTGACCAAAGAACACGATCGCCAATCGAATCGCCGCATCGATCGTTATAAATGTATAGGAATTTTACTCTATGGGTAGAGCCTGATCGATTGGAAACGTCAAATGCCATACATTTGGCTTTCGATCGGTGTTTCGATTCGATTATCGATTGGCTCTTTGGTAAGGCCCCTGGGGCCTTACCAAAGAGAAATGGTTTATTTATTTCAGTACTATCTATAATTGGAAATGTTGTGAATTGTCGCTTGGTAGTGAGGAGACATAGTTTAATTTTTATTTAAGATTCCGACATAATTTGTTAATTTTTTTCTGATTGAAGTACTAAACCAAATATTTGAATTGTTAAGAATGTATAAAAATCGGTATAGATTCACTGTTAGAGTCTGTTCAAAATCCTATATGAACATAGGTATTCTAAGCAGATGATAAACAGATATATCCAAGAGGAAGGGATGGGGAAGGCCAAAGGTCACGCGCACTGCATTATCCGAGGTGTGCTGAAGACGGGGGGACCTATGTGGTGGCGGATTTTAAACATAAACCCGACTGGGTTTTTTCCAACGCGTTACAGGCGGCAGCGGGCCGGGTTGGGGAATTTAGGGTGATGGTGGGGTAGGGTTTGGGGAATACTCGCCGCCAAGAAGCTCTCTCGGCGTAGGCCTGCCATTCGGCGGCCGTGCGTGCAACGGAGCGATGCCGCGAAGATGTTCGTGCGGTCCGCTGTCGGCACGAACTCGGCTAACGGTTGGATCTTCACGTCATCGCTAATGGTTTGGTTGCGCACGAACCACGGAGCGCCAGTCGCCATACGCAGAGAGATGTTCTGCTGGCGCTGGAGTCGTGTTTTGTTCGTGGCCGACAGTAACTGGTGCCGCGTATGTTAGATGGGGACGGACGAAGGTCTTATAGACCGACACCTTGACCCGGAGTGGCAGGGTGGATCTTAGCACCGGCCGGAGCATGGAGCGAGCGGCCTTGGCCATATTGATGGCTTGATTGGCCATTGGGCTCATGATCAACGACCGGTTGATGGTGCACCCCAGGTACTTAATGGATTCGGCCCATTCGATCTCCTGTCACCAAAGTTCCAGTTTGGCTGGGCGGCGGTGGCGGCGAGTGACCAGTAGGGCGGATGTCTTTCCAACATTTACAGACATCCACCATCTGTCGAGCCAGGAAGGGAGGGACGTCATCCTCTCCGTAGAGTTGATCGGAGAGGGTAGGGATGTCAATGGTGAATAATGCATACAGCGTGGGTGAAAGGCAGCTTCCCTGGGGTATGCCTGCGTAAATGGGATGCTCCACTGTATGAACTGCCGCACTGTATGCACTATTCGTTTGTTGAACTCTGTGTCGATCGAGGGGAAGGGCATGAACTGCCCTTCCCCTCGCAGGAGATCGGCTCTGTCCTAGGGGGCGTAATATTTTGTTTCCGCTCAGTCGACCAGCAGGTGGATAAGAAGGGGGTTCGGGTCAGTCTCCTGGTGAGACGGTACAGGGCTTCTAGAGTACCGTCCTCGCCAATGGAGTCCATGTAGTTCTTCCATGATCTCCCCCGGAATGTGGCGATCTCTGCGGAGAGCTCTTCAGAGATTATATTGAGCTCCCGCTTAGTGTTGGGGTCGCGGAAATCCGCCCAACGCTTTTGGAGTCGCCGCTTGTGTTTGTTGTCTTGTGAAAATTCTGTTTTTGTTTTGTTTTCGGTCTCCATTACACGACCTCCGGATACAACGCCAAAGGCGCAACCACTAGTCTACGGAGGCTGTCAAGTATGTACATAGCATAGGTCCCCCCGTCCTCATTGGGGGACTTCGCGCACACCGCAATAAGTCCCCGGCGGGCTATCGCAACAGGGTCAACCCTAGCCGGAACTTGATCCCACCGAACAACGGGGGCCTGACCAAAGAACGTGATCGCCAATCGAATCGCCTCATCGATCGATAAAATTGTATAGGAATTTTACTCTATGGGTAGAGCCCGATTGCCGAGAAACGTCAAATCCCATACATTTGGCTTTCGATGGGTATTTCGATTCGATTATCAATCGGTTCTTTGGTAAGGCCCCGGGTCGATTTCGAGTTTGCAACCGCTAATCACGACAAGACGTTGCGTAAACTATAAATATGGAAATATAAGTTCTATTCTAATGGTTATATTAGCTTGGCTATAATGATGCCGCCATATTGAAATACACAAATTCTTCGCAAGTTTGAACATGTGTGGAGCATTGGAATTTCAACTCTATAATTAACAGGATAGATCTTATATTTCAATACCTGTACTTTACGCAAAATGCGTGACGGTGAACGTGTCAAAACTCGGCATAAAGCCCCAAGTAGTAGTATTACATAATATTATAATTCTATCGGCGCGTTCCGAGTCGGTAGCGCGGGCAGTTTTTCGTGGTGACATCAAAAACCAGCGCGACCGCTGTTTCAACACTGCTGTAATTTTTTTAGCGATGCTAAATGCAGCCCTGAAACGATCGGTGTTGATTTTTGTTGCCACTTTTTGACAACAAGCACTATTTTGAATTAAATAATTGAATTTAAAAATATTACTACCTTATCATTATATAATAAATCAATATTTTTTAATTAACTATTGTTGTAATGTTAGCACATTCCTCGCGCTGGAACGACTCCGGATAAAAAAAACAGCGATCCGTGGCAGCGATGCTTAGGTCGGAATGCGACCTATGACATATTACTATTATTCTGTGCTATTATTTACTATATAATCTGTGGTGTGCATTCGTCTGAAAAAATTACATAATCACCCAGTATTTTCAGGATTACTCGGGAATAAAAATCGACAATGGGGAAACACTTTGGTGAACTTGCAAAAATTCGAGGTTTAATCTCGTATAAGATATCTCCTCACGAACAACGCGCTTTCGCAGGAGCAATTTCTCATGGGCTGCCAAACATTTTCAGAAGATTCCGTGAAAATGTTTTCATAGTTGCACCACGTAAGTTATATCTATTAAATCCTAATTCTTTAACATAGCTCGAAGACTCCTGCTAACATCACACCTAATGGTTAATACCATGGGACAATACTTAGCAATTAATGTATCCACCATGCAAGGTCTTTGTGAGGGAAAGAATGCTGATATCCTTAACCAGAGTTTATACACTAGAGTAATTTCGGTTACACTAGCTAGGTAGATGGAACCAGAACCAAAGACTGAATTTTCTAGGGCTCCTGAGTATCTGAGTAGAAAATGTAATCCCAGAGTCACATTCAATTTTCAAGTCTGGGTACTCCTATATTTTTTTAAGGTCAACTCATTAAACTCAGTTGAATTCTTAAACTTGCCCGAATTAGTATTATAAGTTTGACTCCTTTGAGATAATTTTCTTAGCTATACATGGATTCGCCGTGCAGTTGCCGGGTCCATCTCTTGATTGGTAGGCAGAGAATGAGCTGCAGCATTCCCAGACTTGAGACTGCAAAGTAGGTTTAAACACTTTTTAACTCTCACCTGCACTGTGTTCACTACCGTCTCTACTTAACCAAATACTATATGATCCTGTTAGCTCCGTCTTATAAACCATTAAAAAAAAAATATCGAAAATTTCAGATATTGCTTAGGGCCCTGATTCTACCAAAGCTGCATTCTAAATTAACCTGTGCAATCTCTTAGGAAAAAAAAAGCGACTGTGATATGTAATTTGTGTAGATTCTTCTACACAAATTTCACATCTCTTTCTTTTCCTCTAAAGATTGCATAAGTAATATTAAAATTTTGAAACAGCCCCTAAATGATTACCATTTTTACTTGATCTCAAAGACAAAGAAAGAAAGAAAAACTTGATTAATCCTATAAGCAACAAGATTACAAAATATACTTAAAAATATATAATACAAGATAACTTATGTAGGCTCAGATCCACAGTCGGGGCTCAAGACAAAGTTTGCTCCTTGAAATATCAAAAATTACATTGTTTTGCACCATAGCAAAACCCCGCCCAAAACACCCACCGACCTCACCCTGACAAGAATTACAAGACTTGATTCTTTTTTTTGTGCAAAAACTATCCAGACCTGTGTCCAAAATATTAAATGGTGCAATTTATTGTATGCTGCAAAACAAGTGTGTCTAGTGCAGTAGTCTGAACACCAATCACTGTATTCAGACTATTTGCTTATATGCTACTAATAATAAATGATTCTAACTAGTCATGTAATTAATTGTAAGTGTAATGGGCAATGGCCTAAGAACCAATTCATGGTATACCTATTTTATTTGATAAAAACTTAGGGCCTTAATTCCTGGGCCAAACTTAGGCTTTTGACTTATAAGTTGGTTCTATATATTCAAGTGAAAGGTGACGGAACTCTATAGAAAACTTATTTTCATTTGAATATATGACCCAACATGCACGTTGTGCAAGAATTGCCCCCCAGGCCAAACCAAATAAAAAAAAAACTAATAGTATTTTCCCCAATTTGAATTAAACCATGAAAGTAAGAACAATAAAGGCGAAAGTGACCTAAGGCCTAAAACCAACTATCAACAAAACATCAAACATGTTTAATGCCACTAAATTTGGTTGTCACTTATTAAGCATTAGTTTTTTTTTTTCTTCACTTTTTGTGGTGGCTTGTATGGTGAGCAGTCATCTTCTATTCTCATTAGTATTAAGGTTTGACTGGTAGAGAATGCCTAACGGCATTAAGTCTGCCTTTGTACTATGATTGTGCAAAAAAGTTTTTTATATAAAATAAATATTAACTGTTTTTTTGTTTCAGCTTTCATTATTGGGTACTTATTGTACGAGGGATTAAAATCTGATTACGCACGGCGTCAACGTAAAAATCCTGCTGATTATGCCAATGACCAGTGAAATGTTTGTTAAGAAAATCCACTCTTAAGTTATTTTTAATAAATTATGTTTATTTAGTCTGAATAAAAGTCTCATTAAGAAACTATTTTTTTTCTAAACAAAATATCTTAGGCTTCAAACACACAAACAGCAAGTTGCCAACGGCAGAGGCACAGATTAGATAATGGTTACTACGTAGCAGATGCAACTACAGCAACGCGTCGGCGGCACCGTCGACAGCATAGAAGATCTACCGCAGCCGCCACCGCGCCGTCAACGGCTTTGTCAGCCAGAAGCAAAATAGAAACACTTTTCAATGTCCTCACATACAGCTGCCCATGCTGTTTCTTATTGTTTTGTTACTGTACTCTTGTAATTTATAATTCCAAATATAAGCATATTTCTTTATTTCCACAATTATCAATTAAATGGCATTCATAATTAGAAGTCACATGGCTATAAGGAATGATAGGTATCATTGCCATGCGGTTTAAATGAAAATCAAAACCTTCGCCACCACTAAATCGTTAAACTTTAAATACTCGATTACGCAAAAATGTGGTTAAATTCATCGAAACCGGATTAAACTGGTATTTTGTATCTACCTACCTATTGGTAAGCAGATGGTAGAAAGAATTTCAGTAGGCTCTAAACAACGTGATTTTAACATCACGTAAGCACCGAGCAAACCTGCGGCCGATCAAATTGGCCCTGACGGCCAATGCGCGTCTCTATCGCTTAATATCCGCATCGTCCCAGATCCATGGCATTTACTTTGGTAAGTAATAATTCCGAAACCACTTGATCCAGGACTCCCCCATCTCATACAAAACAATCGCACTGTCCTCCTGCCTTGCTAAGATAGCAGAACATCTCGTAAAGAATAGGTTGGAATGGTATCTGGAGCATTATAGCCTATTGTCCAAATATCAATTTGGGTTTAGGTAAAAGTACTCATGAATAAACTTTATATAGCGTGTTTTTGACCGGACTGGACTACTGGTACCTTGTAACTTCTGTACCCCTAGTGTGAGTTTTCTAACCATTACTTTGCGTTTTAGTTAACTAAAATTTGTATGGGAAATAATTCAGCGCTCCAAGCGGAAATTTTGAGAACTAGAAATGCAGTCCTGTGATTGGTCAAAATGTTAACGCGGTTGTATAGTTAACGCAAAAGTAAACGTTAAAAAAACTCACACTAAGGCTACTGACCTTTATATCGAAAACGGTTCAACGTATAAAAACATTTTTGAAACAAAAGTAGAGAATTTAATCCTCTACAATATTGGTAATATATACAAATAACGAAAAACCTATAGGAAACGAGATATTTGCATAAAATAGTTTTTTGTGACCTTTGACCTTAAATTTTAATTATATCCGCATACCCCTCGAATATAAACTCCTTGGGTAAAACAAAAGACAAGTAACCCAAACACCGCTCTATAACAAATTTTAAACAAATGATTTCCCCAAACTTGAGATATTTTTTATTGATGCCTCTAAATTTGATGAAAAGGGATCTGTGGGTGCAGCGCTTGTACACCATAACTAAACATAAAAAATGTTTAAATATCCATTCTATGGTTCAGTTTTCACAGGAGAGACTGCCATACAGTCCTGGAAGCGATTAAATTTATAATCCAATTGAATATTAAAGAATCATAAATTTTGTCTGACTCCTTAAGTTCTCTTAAGCTCAGTCCTCAAACCCCTTTAAAAAAACTCCATCAGTCCCATTTCTCTGGATCATCAGTCACACTTGCTTAAGGTCTGCAATGGCAGGGACTTGAAGGTGTCAGTGGGGTGGATCCCCAGTCATTGTGGAATACTGAGGCTTTACCATGTGCTCCATTATGTTGTGTTATCTCTACTAACATTTTTATTTCAGACCAGCCCCCCTAGCCAAGAGCATGAGCGCTAAAAGCGCGCACGAAAGTTTTGTATGAAGATGACATTTGGTGATGACGTCACGTTCGTTAAATGCGTTGACAGAACAAATTGCCAGCCAAGAACACGGACGGTGAGCGTTGGTCATTCGTTTTCGTTAAAGCGCTCGCGAGAGGCCAATTTCCCCATACATTTTGACAGAAACCGCTACATACTCGGAGGGAATTGCCAGCCAAGAACACATTTTTGTTCGTATTTTGCGAATGCTAGACGCTAAATTCGACTGTATACGGGCGGGTGGTCGGGGTCTCCCTTTCGAGCTATATTCTATCAAAACGACGCCATTGTTTTGATTTAAATTAACTCTAGTATTCTTTTTTTTGTTTTAGAAGTTTTTTATTATGTTGTGTAAATTAAATTGAATATAAAAATTTATTAGTAAGTGCAAATAACGAGTGGCGTCTTCATCGACGCCAAATATAGATTAGAGCCACGAAAAGTTCTCTCTATTTCATACTTACAAGCATCTCAAAATACAGAAGTTTGCTTAAAACCAACGTGATTAAACTAAATATTTAAGAATCTTAAGGACTAAGGAGTTCATATAACAATTTTAAAACTACAGCAAAAGTATGACTAGGAAAAATTGGAGAAGAATTACTAATAAAAAGAGTATATTGGAGGAAATTTTCCGTCATTTAATTACATGGATTGGAATAATTTGGAATAACTATGAGCTTAACATAAATAGAAGTAAATTATCTCACCAGAGATTTGAGGATGACCTAGTTCCAGTTATTATGCAAACAGCTAGCAAGAAAAGTGAAAAAGCGGGGCTTATAAGAACCATGTGTGAAAACCAAAGCTATGACAAACAGACATAAACAAACCCTGAAAGTAAATTATCAAGAAATTGAATAGGTACTTTTATTTAGGTCAAACAATTCCTCCAAAACTTTATATGGAGAAAGAAATACATAGAATAGTATGTATGTTCTCAGGTCTCTGAAAGAAGTATAATAAAATCAAAACATCCCAATGCCGAGTAGTTGGAGACCGCTGCCAATGGTATTTGCTGGAGGAGGACAACCTGAACAAATATCTGATCTTGATTGATAATAGTGGATAGAAGTGTTACAACATTAAATCAAACAAAACAATATTAGGCAAAAAAATAAGAAAAAATGTATAAATTCTTGTAAAATATCAACAAATAAAGTTTATTTTTATTTATTTCTTTATTTTTAATGAAAAGTTTACATTTTCAAAGAAATAGGGGATACCGGGGAGAGTTTAGGTAACATTTTAGGTTTAACAAAGGATTTTTCAGAGCCTTTGTGAAGACCTAGAATGTTTCACAAGTAGCACAAACTTTTGGTTTAATATATTAGTATTGCTATATTCTTCTTTAATCATATAATTGTATATAGTGCCCTAAAAGAATATGATTTTCCTTGACCATTACTAATAAAATTTGTTACACATTTTGGTATTTTAGGGACTGATGATGGTCTTTGTGGTTGTACAGAATGACTTTTCACCTTGAGTTTTAAATTTAAAAGAATCCTTTTATAGCGGTCTATTAATATTTTAAAAAAAAATCCTAGTCTTAGTAATAATAATACAATTTATACTCAGCCACAATAGATATTTACAATATTAGGTATTTTAATATATACACTATATGACCCATACATGCACACACATCCACACAAATATTCACTTAACGCTGTAATATATATGTATAATATTGTTAAGTAAAAATTACTTAGTACTATTATATAAATGGTACTAAGTAGGGTATTTGTAGTATGTACTATTATACCTATATTGTTTATACAAGCTCTTTTATTTATAGGAATTTTAATTCCCATGCAAGCACTATAAATAGTTAGGATGGTACCAAGAGTAACATTTCATTATTTTATATGAATACTATTAGGGAATTACATGTATCTAATGTGGGCATTTGTAGATATACTTACCATAATGTACCAATACTGTCTGTGAGCAGTAAGGTGTTGTTAGTTATGTCCTTTGGAAGAGTTACGCTGGAATAGGCAATGGATGATTCAGTATTTGACAAATTTATCTGATTTTCGCAGGAGCAACAATTTTTATTTACAAATGACTCAAATCTCTCTGCATTATATTTGCTTAATTGGAGAATTTCATCCATATTTTTAATTTGCTCGGTAAGGTCATTCTGTGACAACTGATATTTTTTTGTTAAGTCAGAGAGACATAAATGTAAGTTTGTTATTTCAGTTTTTAAGTTTAATTTGTCACTATCATGCTGTTGTTGTAAATTGACAATATATTCACTATTTTGTTTAGATTCCAGCATGAGCCTACGGCAGTCCGCTTTTAATGAAATATTCCTAGATCTAATATAATTATTATTTAATTTATTCTTATATTTTTTAATGAACTTTAATAACTTAATATATTTTCTATTACTAAAATATCCACTATTTACTGTAGTTACACTATTATTAACTTTTAAGTCCTTGTCGATTAACTCATCATACAAACATAAGGTTTGTTCGCTTTGACACCTCTCCTTTTCCTCTTCAAACTTCTCAATGGTCCTAAGAGCTTCATTAAGCTGCAGCTCGAGATGGCTAATCCGATCCAATGCCTGCACATAATAATCACTGTACAGGCCAACAGCAGAGAGCTGCTCCTGTACTTGATCCCGTTCACTACATACATCCTCATACTGGGTGTGGAGTTCACCAAGTTCTTTTTTCAACTCCTTAATTTTGCTGTTAATGTTCAACAACTCAGCCTCACCATCATCTCGCTCTTTTAATAGATGGTCACAAAGAATTTTAGAGTTTTTTAATTCAATTAGAGCAGTTTTTAATTTTTGTTCCAATTCTACCGCAGTAGCTCTTCTTGTGGTAGGAGGCATGGTCGACTCTGAAAATACAGTCCACACACAGTATCTGATTCTCACAATAATTTAAGAATATACAAAGCTACAAATATTACTACAATAGGTCCATTAAATTACTGATATTTACCAACCCACTACAACACATAACATGCAAAATACCATAACAATTCACAAATTGCTTATAGTTTATCTTAGCATAATATGTAATGTCAAGTTAGGTTGGCATCAAGCAGGCCTAGAATCATTTATTATTATATTATTTAATTATAGTAAATTTACCATCCATCATAGTAAAATACTTTCCTTTGTATTACTCCACTAGAGGAGTTTGTTAATAACAAATACCTACATATCATACAAAATACCCAACAATATGTTAATAAAATTATGAGGCTATACTGATTTGAGTCAATTTACATTATTCATGACTGATAAAAGGAAGCTAGTTAATTAATTGCAAAACCATGTAGGTGGGTACCTAATATTTATATATGCATTACTTAATAATGTATTATTACACTACATAGATCAATGTTGGTTCAAGAAAATTTTAATAATATTAAAGTATTATAAAGTTAAAATCAAATACATTTTAATGAAAAAAGGTTTAAAATCTAAATTAATTCAAAACAGAACCGTCAAATTGGAACGCTGAACATAAATACCTTTCCATGTGTTTTACTTTTTCCTTTACTCACAAACAAAATGTACAATTGACTATTATCGTTTTACATTTGCTGGAATGTTTATAGTGTTTTTAATGTTATTTACACATTTTAAACAATTTTATTAATAATTAAAATCCAAGAACAACAAAACAGCTGTGTTTAGGCATATATCGCCGTGTTAGAACAAAAACCAACTAAGTTAGCCATTTTTGCACAATTAATATTTTGAGGAAATGCGTTTTGAAAGTTTGTGGTCTCTTCTCACATATTTGTCAAGACATTAAAAGATATAAGAGCAAGTAGTTGTGTAGAAAATTTTATGAACTTTATGAGTATTTATATAAATTAAAGAATTACTGCTTACAATATTGTTAAAATAGCTAAATACTTTTTTGGGTGACTTACTTAATTGGTTTTTCTTCTTGAACCAAAATCACAACTTATTTTACAAGGTATTATAGGAAGGCAGCTAATAACTAATTTCCAAGTTAAATAACAGCATGTTTGTTCATACTAGCTCATAAAACGGAATATTTTACTTACTGCGTAGAAGTTATTGGCAAAAATGTAAATAATAGTTGGTTTTACCAGTAGATAAAAATTAAATTTGACAATATATGGGTTTTTAATATTTAATTTATTACATTAAACTTTATAAAGTTTATACCAAAAGCAAGGTTAACTCATCAACATTAAATGAAACTTATTATTTTTTAATACCCCGATAAGAAAAAATGGTTCCGTGCTTCAAAGACAAGTTAAACTGTCACCTTCGGTTTCAATCACTGTTCAAATGGTTTTTTTTACATTAGCAACATGGCTAATGTAAAAAAAACCATGGCGGTTTTAAACTCCGACACTAGGGCTTGTTAGGTCAATCGTCAATCTACAACCTACACAATGAAGGAAAGATTATTTTATTTTCTAATAAATATAATTATTTAAATTATGTATGAATAAAAACAAAATTTTGTATTATTAAGCTTTATTATTTAATTAAATATTCTTAAAATTAAAGTTGAGATTATAACAAGTAGTGTGTTGTGTTTTGTGTGTATGTGGAAGTGAGTGTTGGTGTGGGTGTGTGTATTTATATGTAGATAGTTAAGTAGTTAGGTTTAGTTTAAGCTTGACTATAAAAATATTCATCGATTTACAAAACGTTTTACAAAAAAAGTTCTGACTAACTTCGTGCTTTGTGTCATTAATTTAAAGGAAATATATTTTTGTGTTCGATTGTTCAGTTAATCGCTTTCTCAACGCTTCAACTATACGCTCTGTTTTTGGCTGATGAATTTTAATTCATACCAAAACATAGTTCTTATTGCTGGTATAGTCTATACTCCAGTATTTTTCTACAAATGCTTACTCAGTCATCTTCTGTAAAATTTGTAGTACATTTAAAAATAAATTTTATACAGTCAACTATTTTGACCGCGAAATAGGTTCAAAGGCCTTTTGAACTCTCACCTGCACTGTGTTCACTACCCCCTCTACTCAACCAAATACTATATAATCCTGTTAGCGCCGTCTTGGAAACAAGCTCCATAAAAGTTCCGACAGCTGATATTGGAAGGCCAAGATCCTTCAATAGACGATGAACTTTGCTGGAATTCCTCTTGCACCAACTTCCACTACATAAAGTTGAGTTTTAAATCCGTTTCTAGTAATTTCGTTTGTGAGAACTTTATCATGTCGGTGCGAATAATGTCGGTACGAATAATGTCGGTGCGAATAATGTATTACTTTCTTCAAGTACCGAGAGTACACCAGTATGTCTAGTCTATAGGCTGAAACTGCTAGTTCGTCTGGAATTTTGTAATGTGTTTTGAATGCATCCATGAATATTTTCCAGTCTTGTGCTTTGTCCAGGATTGAGAAAGGTTTACTTTTGAGTTTTCTTGAGTTGTCTTCTTTACAAAAGTAGTTAGTCTTCCATTTGTTGATAATTCTTTTCTGGCTCTAGCAATACAGCAATAATACTTACAGCTTCACGAATACTTTATTCTAGAACTTTATCATGTCCTTTTTCAAGTTTGAGTCTTGCACCCAGGAAGTATATGTCTCGCAGTCCCTACAGCAACACCGCACAATGTACATGTCTTATCTGTTGCTTTCCCCCATCTTACCAGATTACTCTGGTCAAGTAGGGACATTTTAAAGGCATTGAGATAATAATGAGTGCCGGAGACCAATCGTACATAAGTGTGCGCCATTTCAGGGCTGAAGGAGTACAAACTTCCCCCATAGTAATCCATTCATTCTGTACTTCTAGGGTCATCGCGTAAACTCTGTAGCCATGCTCTTTATTGTCCCTAAAGAAAGATTTAATAACATCTTTATTACATTCCTTTTTCTTCCAACCTAAGCCCCTTCTGCTGATTTGGGCACCGCTCATAAATGATTTATGGAACTAAAGTCTAGACTCAATCTCAGAGGCCAATGAGTCTTTTGGGAGAGATGCAATAAGATTATTCCGAGAGTTACTCAGGAGTTGTTCCTTTGTTACACGAAGATGTTTGTACAACTCAGATGGCTTTTTAAAATTTATCCCAAATTGTTGCTGTCCCCTGAACAGCGTGGAGGAGCCAGCGCCCTGTGCTAACCCAAGCCAAGACTTAAGTTTTCTTATGACAGTTGCATCCAGATTTACCAGAAGAGTTTTGTTAAAGTCGTATACAAGAAAAGGCCATGTTAGACGAGATGTTAGGTAGTTGTCATAAATCCAAGCTTTCTTCAAATTACTAATTGGTTGTTGATCTACTTTGTTGATGTCATTAATAAAGCGTTCCACAACCACATCTAAGGATGGTTATTTCTTTAAAATCGATCCTTCTGCCCAGAAATTTCCTAGTTTGGTTATGATCCCGTACTTTGAGACGTTAAGCAGGCGTTAAGTCAGTGGTATTCATTACATAAGCCATAACAGGGGCCTTAAAAGTGATTTAAAAACTATAATTAACCAGTTCCTCTAGTGTGAGTGTCTCCACCAATCAGATAGGATGTTCTGGTTGACGGAGAGTGACGCAACAGTTAACGTAAACTACTATAGAATTAAAACTCACACTACAGGTGAGCACACATTGATATTTTTTTAAGCATTGGGCTCTGAAGACAGACAATTTGGCCATGTAACAATCAGGCAAATGGGCCGACCAACATATTAAGGTAGCTATAAGTACCTGTATAGTTGGGTACAGAACCCTAAATTACAAATGATTTTGTAATGAATAAGTAAGTCAAATAAAAATAACCTTGCAGCCTCTTAGAAGTTGGACACAGGTCCAACAAATCTATAGACAAAGATCATTACGAACTTACCACTGTCCTATACAGTTTTGATTGAAGGCGACGCGACACGTCGCCTCGCCCGAATTATCTCTAAGACCCCAGGGGCTTTACCAAAGAGCCAATCGATAATCGAATCGAAATACCAAAAGTATACTTTTAAGTTTTTCGTTATGGCTTTTGAATAAGTCGTAGGCCTGGGATATTAAAAAGTCCTCTTTCTTTACATTTTTTTCGGGAATCGTCTACTGCCTAACAGTAGGTAGTTTTCAAAATTTTCTGAATACTTAGCCTGGAAATAATAATTATGTTTTGTAAATAATGGTGTGTTAGTACCGTACGTACTGAAAGGAATAAATTTATTTTCAAATACAATATAAATGGTCAAAATAAGTAAAACCATTACAACTAAAAACCCTCCGCAACATTACCTCAAATATAAAGAAATGGAGACTTACCCTTTAAAATCAAAGAAAATCCTTTAAACTGCTAACTAATTAGTTAGCAGTTTAAAGGATGTATCAACAATGATTATTTGTGTTGAGGCGCTTTGCGGTAATGCTGGTAAATTGAGTCGTATACATTTATGTACTGATATTTATAATATGTAATTTGCCCGTGTTATACCTGACCCCAGCTATCCCTTTCTTTCTTGACCACTGGCCCATATACCTTACCTTTTCCTATAACTATCATTGGTCATTTTCGCCCGGTACCGATGAGTGTATGGGAGAAAAGAACGAGTCGTTTATGAGTTCGTGACGCAAGCAATAGTGTATGCCTAACAAATCTGGAAATTCGATATAAAAACCGCCGCTCTCGTTTTACACTACCGCTCCGGACTCCCACTATACCCGCTCGCGAGAATAATCAGAGAAGTCGACCAAACCCACAATCTCAAGTGCTATCACTCGTGCCTGGAACCCACGGATACGACTTACAAGGATTTGAACCCTGGACGTGTTGAATACCGAGGTAGGTCCTTTCTTTCATCTCCTTAACCTTATTATATATTGTTTGTATCAGTGCATCTTTAGGTACGACCTATATATCTACCACAGCACCCGCATCTCGATTATACAGTCCACTTACGCGCAACCAATTTGTAATTTTCTGCCACGTTTTAATAACTGCAAGACTTAGAAACCATTAAAACACCGGACAATCGCACCCTGACTCCCAAACTAAAACAGCTAACATGAGATAATTGGTTTTTGCGCTCGATATTATGGGTTAAGATACATTTGCATAAGAGTACTAAAACCATCTATCTCATTATAGCGTTTTTTTGTAGTTCGTTATTTATATAAAAAAAACAAAAAACTTCGCATGCTAAAGACACTTAAGTTTCGGTATAATGTTTTACTATTAGATTTTAGTAGAATCATGCTAATATAATGGAGAAAAAAAGAAATTAAAAACTTTTAATCGGATTTTCTTCTCAAACAAATCAATATTTGCTTAAGAACTTATCAAAGTAAAAACATTTTATAGTGAATTAGTCGTATCTACCACAGCATAAATATGAAATCAAAATATTATCCACATTTAATTACTTTTTAATTTGTGTTTTCGGCTAAAACCGTTCGCTTAATTGATTTTAACACCCACTATCTTCGAAACTAAACGTCCCAGAGCTTAGTCGATTTTATCTCTAGAAAAAGCAGAATTTTTTTAAATGATTGGTGTAAAAAAGTGAATTTACCAAAAAAACATAGTTAGTTGGTTTTCGCTCTAACACGGCGATATCCCTTGAAAATGTAGTTAGTAACAATTATTTACTCTGAAAACTTTACAAAATATATAATAAACTAACCTACAAAATTAAAACTTTAATAAGAAAAAAACACTGTATGAGGCGCCACTTGGTAGGGTACGCTAGCAGCATTGCCTCTTTATATGGTAATGCTGTTTTTTTGTGTAAATATGCGGTTTGGGATCTCCACATTCCAAGAAGACTCGTTTTCCGAGGTCTCTGATAAATCCGCGAGCCTCGGTTCCAGAAGTTTCGAACCCAAATGCTAAGAAATGATAATTTGGTATTAAATCCCTATACTTCAGCCGCTTACGTAAGACAACTGCATCCCTTTTTCTGTCCTAATTTCAATAATTTTGATGTTCCAATGTCAGCCACTTGAGAGGGTGTAGTGTAGGTAGGTAGGTAACCAGGGATGTTTTATTAAAGAATTTTATACAAGTATGGTATTTATTGCAACATATACTTAATAATAAATAAGTACATAACATTCTAAACCTAAATAATAAAATTATATCTTATCAACTTAGTTCTTTGAACACTTTGTCCTTTAGGGTGAAGTACTGCTGTAATCTGATTTCAGCATACCTGAAAATTAATTATTATTAATAACAATATAATAACCTTACGACTTAAAACCGGTTACAGTTTTTAGGTCATTCGAACAAACCCTGGTGTGTACCAATAAGTTTTTATTTAGAACAATATATCGTCGTTGAAGTTACAATACCTCCCAACTAACATTTTCATTTCAACGGGCGTTAAATTTAATTTCGCGTGGACCTATTTTTTTCTGTTAATTTTTAATTTTAAGTTATTTTAATTTATTAAAAATAACTCCTAAAATGAACATGGACACAGTTAGGAGGTATTGTCACTTCATCGACGATATGTAAGTACATTGATGGCCAACACCATTATAGTGCCTCCGAGAGGATGTTAATCTGTCCCAGTTTCACTGTATACCAACTTTTGAACCTGTTTATAATTTGAGTATCTAAAAACAGCTACGAGCTGACTACTTGTTCACTCCACACTCTCTTCAATCTCAAAAGGTCAATGAGATAATAATTTATTTCAAAATTAAAACTTCTTTCTCCTTTGAGATCTTTATAAAACATGATAGATAAATCACTAAGGCTGAGATTAATGGCAGGATTAATATTCGTTGCTTATCAAGCACTAGGACTTAGTCAATGCTTCGGACTGTCAAACTGCATATTAAGGCGGCTGAGTTCAGAGTAAAAAATCGGAACTATCGACGCAGTTCCGATTTTTTAAAGAAAGTGACTGTTTGTAAGCGAACAGAAAAAATATTTTCTTAATCTGGAGAATATTAGAGTGATATATAACTGTCGTTTCAGAAACTTCAAAATAGTTTTCAAAGGGCCCGTTCGTCTTGGGAATGAGACATGATCACAATGATCATGATGACATTGTGCAAACTTGCGTTTTTTTTGGTTAATTTCAATCACAATGCCACAATTACCACTATCCAAATCGAACGCATTCCCTGCGTTCCGTGAGCTAACGCGGGCAGTTTCTCGTGCTGACTTCAAAAACCAGCGCGACCGCCCGTTTCAACACAGCCATGTCATTTTTTTTAGCGATGCTAAAATGCAGCTCGGAAACGATCGGTGTTGATTTTTGATGCCACTTTTTGACAAGAAGCACTATTTTGAATTAAATAATTGAAATTAAAAATATTACTACCTTATCATTATATAATAAATCAATATTTTTTAATTAACTATTATTTAAATACAATAATTTTATAATATCACAATATTAATTTAATTAACAACCTCAAACTAAACATACCTAAGCTGAATTTAGTTACACGAAATTTATTTTTTAGGTTTAATCGAACTTTTAAAACTAAAACATATGAATATATAAAATAATTAATTTAATTCCAATTTGTAGATAGATATTGAGATGTAAACAAACATCTGTCAAAAAGTAGCCGTGCTAACTTTTCGTGTTAAAATTTCTGTTCGCGGAACGATTGATGGTAAGTTGAATTGCTAACATTTCCGCGCGGTGAAACGACCTTGGCTAAAAAAACCAGCGATCCGTGGCAGCGATGCTAAGCACGGAACACGATGAGTAGACACAAGTTAACCATTTGTTATTATTATTTTTTAATATATTAAGGCATTGGAATCCATTTATGAACTAATCTTGCGAATTTTGTGTTTTTTTTTATTCTTGAAGCTATGGTTAGATAATTGTCTTAAAATTGCACTAAATAATTAATCCCAATTATTCCCAAAGCCAAAAAAAAAGAATTTGAAAATTGGGATAAAAATAAATAGTTAATGAATAGGATTATTGTTTCCTATATTATACCAATTTTCTATCCTTTATTGATTGTTTTTTTTTTCAGAACCCATATAATGAATATTAGTTATATGTATGGATTTGTATTTTATATAGGATAACATATTTACTATGGTTTAATAAGTTTATTTTTTATATCTTATATCATCAATTTATGTTTATTATTATCCAATATTATATGGCTGGATTATTCACATGAAAAAACCTGTATGATTATTAATATTTTTATTTCATATACTTATAAATACTAGACAGTTTTTGTAGCAATCTGAATTTTTGAATCTCTGTGTGTGTGCTGGGCCCATCGCATGGTCAGGGGGAGTGACCTGCAGTGTTACAGGACTTGTGACCGCAAAGCAGGGTTATAGACTTTTCACAATATCTGTGGCTTTTCCACACCTTACCAGATTGTTATGATCAAGTTGGGACATTTGAAAGACTATGAGACAATGTTTTTAGCTATACATGGATTCTCTGTGGGGGTGCCGGGTCCATAGTGTGGTTGGGAGGCAGGGATTGAACTGCAGTGTTCCCAGACTTGAGACAGGAGTAGGGTTAAAGGCCTTTTAACTCTTACCTGCACTGTGTTCACTACTCTCTTTACTCAACCAAATTCTATGATCCTGTAAGCTCCATCTTGAAAATAATTTCTAGAACTTTACCATCTCGGTGTGAATACTAGACTTTTTCAAGTATATGTCTAGCAGTCCCTACGACCACAATGTCTTATCTGTTACTTTCCCGCCTTCTTAAAATGGCATCATCCCTGCGTTAATTTCATCTTCAGTTTTTATATATATTTTTTATTTTTATAAGTACAACTTTGCAAACTGTTGTCTTATGTAGGCCAAATAAATATGAACATTTCTGTATATTTCCAGTGGCATAAAATCTTAAAGTTAATAATATTTGATCCTCTACACTAACAGCATGATTTCTGTAACAATAATTTAAATAAATATCCAGTAAGTGGTAAAAACTGTATGTTGATGATAATTCAAAATTTTAAAACGGCATGACCATAATAAGAACATCAAATGGGTCATGTAAAAAAATATAGGTAGGTACCTAGATTTATGTGATTTTATCCCTTTATGGGGACCCTGTCCTAATTAGGTTTTGATACAGGACATCTTAAATAACCTCAATTATTGTTTGACCTAACCTCACTTCACTATGAATATAAAGTTATTTTCTTACCTTATTGTTTGGCGTTGAAGAAACATTTTTAATTCTTCTACGAGCTATAAACAGGTTTTTTTATTAACTCTAAACCTTTCTTTGAATTCATTTTCATTCCAAATGTTTAAATGTTCTTTCCTGGGACGGAAAGTTTTTTTACGTCTGTTTGTCCTAAAACATTCTTCATCCTAAGAGTTCAATGAACTTTCAAAATAGGAAAAATATTTTTCAATGCTCAAATTTATTTTAATAAGATAATTTGCAAAAAAACGCAGCACAAACACTTCAATTTATAACACCAAATTCGTATCTTACTAGAGATTAAATGGTTTAACCACTCATTTTTGAGTAGTCAAAATAACTAACTATTTGTTAAAATCATAGTTATTATTTTATTATATTTAACAGATAGTCAATTTAACTATCCATCAAGAAACACATTTTTTTCGAAATTTAACCTTTAGTAAGTTATCTGTCATTATTTGACAATTAGTTGAGATAACTATCCATCAAGAAACTGGGTTATTTGTTAAATAATGACAGATAACTTACTAAAGGTTAAATTCATATTTATTTGGCCTACATAACACAACAGTTTGCAAAGTTGTACTTATAAAAATAAATATAAAAACTGAAGATGAAATTAACGCAGGGATGATGCCATTTTAAGATGGGGGAAAGTAACAGATAAGACATGTACATTGTGCAGTGTTGTCGTAGGGACTGCCAGACATATACTTGAAAAAGTCTAGTATTCACACCGAAATGGTAAAGTTTTAGAAATTATTTTCAAGATGGAGCTTACAGGATCATAGTATTTGGTTGAGTAAAGAGAGTAGTGAACACAGTGCAGGTAAGAGTTAAAAGACCTTTAACCCTACTCCTGTCTCAAGTCTGGGAACACTGCAGTTCAATCCCTGCCTCCCAACCACACTATGGACCCGGCACCCCCACAGAGAATCCATGTATAGCTAAAAACATTGTCTCATAGTCTTTCAAATGTCCCAACTTGATCATAACAATATGGTAAGGTGTGGAAAAGCCACAGATATTGTGAAAAGTCTATAACCCTGCTTTGCGGTCACAAGTCCAGTAACACTGCAGGTCACTCCCCCTGACCATGCGATGGGCCCAGCACACACACAGAGATTCAAAAATTCAGATTGCTACAAAAACTGTCTAGTATTTATAAGTATATGAAATAAAAATATTAATAATCATACAGGTTTTTTTATGTGAATAATCCAGCCAAATATAATATTGGATAATAATACACATAAATTGATGATATAACATATAAAAAATAAACTTATTAATCCATAGTAAATATGTTATCATATATAAAATACAAATCCATACATATAACTAATATTCATTATATGGGTGCTGAAAAAAAAAAACAATCAATAAAGGATAGAAAATTGGTATAATATAGGAAACAATAATCAATAATCCTATTCATTAACTATTTATTTTTATCCCAATTTTCAAATTCTTTTTTTTTGGCTTTGGGAATAATTGGGATTAATTATTTAGTGCAATTTTAAGACAATTATCTAACCATAGCTTCAACAATTAAAAAAAAAAACCACAAAATTCGCAAGATTAGTTCATAAATGGATTCCAATGCCTTAATATATTAAAAAATAATAATAACAAAATGGTTAACTTATGTCTACTGATAACCTGTTGATAACCATAGTTAATTTTGTTTTAAGAAACACATTTGGCTGATGACTAATGATTAATGAACTTACTATAGTTGCTTAACTAATTGTTAAAGATACAAATAGTCAAATTTAGCCATCCATGAAGAAACCGGGCCTTAGTCAATGCTTCGGACTGTCAAACTGCATATTAAGGCGGGCTGAGTTCAGAGTAAAAAATCGGAACTATCGACGCAGTTCCGATTTTTTAAAGAAAGTGACTGTTTGTAAGCGAACAGAAAAAATATTTTCTTAATCTGGAGAATATTAGAGTGATATATAACTGTCGTTTCAGAAACTTCAAAATAGTTTTCAAAGGGCCCGTTCGTCTTGGGAATGAGACATGATCACAATGATCATGATGACATTGTGCAAACTTGCGTTTTTTTTGGTTAATTTCAATCACAATGCCACAATTACCACTATCCAAATCGAACGCATTCCCTGCGTTCCGTGAGCTAACGCGGGCAGTTTCTCGAGCTGACTTCAAAAACCAGCGCGACCGCCCGTTTCAACACAGCCATGTCATTTTTTTTAGCGATGCTAAAATGCAGCTCGGAAACGATCGGTGTTGATTTTTGATGCCACTTTTTGACAAGAAGCACTATTTTGAATTAAATAATTGAAATTAAAAATATTACTACCTTATCATTATATAATAAATCAATATTTTTTAATTAACTATTATTTAAATACAATAATTTTATAATATCACAATATTAATTTAATTAACAACCTCAAACTAAACATACCAAAAATGAATTTAGTTACACGATATTTATTTTTTAGGTTTAATGGAACTTTTAAAACTAAAACAGATATGAATATATAAAATAATTAATTAAATTCCAATTTGTAGATAGATATTCACATATAAACAAACATCTGTCAAAAAGTAGCCGTGCTAACTTTTCGTGTTAAAATTTCTGGTCGCGAAACGATTGATGGTAACTTGAATTGCTAACATTTCCGCGCGGTGAAACGACCTTGGCTAAAAAAACCAGCGATCCGTGGCAGCGATGCTAAGCACGGAACGTGGTGATTGTTATCACGAATCTGTCAACTGTCACTTGTCAAGTAAAATATAGGTTAAATCGTACAAACCACTAATTTTATATGCGAAATCTTTCTAAAATCATTTCGATTTAAAATATAATAAATTTGATTCTAAAAATATAAGACGGCTGCGACGTTTAAAACAACAACACTGTCACAACCACAAATGTCAAAATATGTTCACAACGCCTCACCTATCGACTGGGGTCATTGTGATCAGTTCACGGTAGCATTCTGGGCCAAAAAAAACGGCCATTGTGGCAGATCACATCGCATAAATATACATCGTGATCGTTGTGAACATGTTTCTGTCCCAAAACGAACGCAAGCATAGTCATAAAATAATTTGTTCGATAGAAATAAATCGTGAAAATAGCTCTGTATATTTTTTTTTGGAATTTACGATATTACTCTAAATATTTAACATGATAATTTTTTTTAAAAAGTACCCAAAATCTTCACAAAATAAGAGGTCCGTTTGGACAGCTGTCAAAACCGACAGAAAGTAACTTTACAAATTCGTTTGCTGTGTCCGAGACGCTTCCTAAACGTATGAATTTCGAGGTTACGTTTTATTTAGTTTTTTTTTAATCTAGTGATGTATTTTTAAATGCGTTCAAAAAATAACTTTTAATTATTTTTTAACATACATTCATTATTTATTAATATAATCGGCGAAATGAGGATGGGTTAATCCCTCTGATGGGTACCCAGAGACCGTTTAAACTCGGTTCTCGGGACCCAAAAGGGCACCCGGATGGTATACATTTTATTTTTAAATATCTTATTGTTCTGTTTGTAAAAAGTAATTATTTAATTATATTAAGGCGTAAGTACTAAATTATAAATAAATAATTATGGTAAACACAGCATTTTTTATGTAATAATTTAAAATATTTATCGTCTTAGGTGCCCCTTACATATAAACATATATTGGCACTAATTACGTACACATTTTTTATTAGAACACCAAATAAATAGTATTATTAATATTACCTAAACACCGCGCTATAAAACATTTAATACTCGAGTTGCGAGGGGCCTAAGCACGAGCTGGCGATTGTCTTTAACAACAAGACGTTGAGTAAACTAAAATATGGAAATATAAGTTTTATTATGTTAAATATAGAGTTAAAATTCCAATGCTAATAAACATGACCAAATTTGCGAATTCATGTATTTCAAGATGGCGACATTTTTTTAGCCAGTCGCGGTACAGGGGGCTTACCAAAGAGCCAATCGACAATCGAATCGAAATACCCATCGAAAGCTAAATCTATAGGATTTGTCGTTTCTCGTCGATCACGCTCTACCCATAGAGTAAAATTCCTATACATTTTTATCGATCCATACGGCGATTCGATTGTGTTCTTTGGTCAGGCCCTAGTATTACGAGCTTTGATTGTTTTAGGCGACAGACGTCGAGTAAAATTCAAATTTGGAAATATCAGTTCTATTCCGATGGCCATATAGTTTATATTATGCTTAAAAATGCCAACACCTTGAATGCACGAATTCTTCGCCTTGTTTGAACATGCTTTCTTTATTAACGTCTTGTCGTTAAAGACGATAGCCAGCTCGTGCTTAGGTCTCTGGTATGGCAACTCACGTATTGTTTTGGCGCGGTGTTTAGTTAATAATATTTACCTAACATAAATCAATCAATAAAACTTGAAAGCTCGTTTTTAAATAGAAACAAATATTTAAGAATTATTAATTAGGCAAAGGTATGACACTTGTCCCCTTGTCATTATAAATAGCGAGACGACGAGCATGGACAGTATGCTCTATGTCTCAAAGGCAGCCCACCAACATCAACGTCCGCTATATAATTAATATTATAGTTAGGACAAGGTGAGACAAAAACCCCGTCGCCGGGTACCCTGAGACTATCTAGGCGGTCTCGGGCGCCGTAAAGCACCCGTGATGGTTCATATAGGTTTAGTTAGTTAATTATCAATTACATTGGTTTTTGTTTTTAGTTATTCTCTTTAACTAGACATTGGGAGAAGACAATTTGTTTACGGTCATGTTTTTCAGGAGCCCTACTGAAAGGAAACGAGAAATACCAATTGACATATCGATTGATCGAAACCGAACACCAAATGTATGAGGGTTGACGTTTTTCGTCGATCGAGTACTACTCATAGACCATTTTTGCTATACATTTTTATCTATTCGATTTGTCGATCTGGCTTCCCGGTGGGGGCCCTAAGAAACAAAATTTGGCAAAATTGGGCGCATTTCGTAAAAGCTATTATACTAACAAAAAATGATTAATCTAATTGGATTAAGCTTGTTTGTGAATTAAGCCCTCAATTTGTCAGTGTATTTATATAGCAAAAAAAACAAATTTTCTATAAATTTACTATCAAACAATCAAAACGTGAGGGCTGACTGAAACCTGGTTGGCTCAGCGGTTGAGCGCCTTGCCGCGATAGCGAGGTTCGTGGGTTCGAGTCCCGCCACCAGGAATTTTTTCATTGCATTTTTATCTTTAAAAAAATTATATAAGATTGTTGGGTGGTTGGTAACCCAGTAAATAAAATGTCGACAAACTTTGGATTTACAGCTAGCTGGTGGAAAAGGAAATATAGGAAAAGTACTCACATATATTTTAACACCAATATTCTTCACCTCGTGGATTTCTTGATTTGTTATTTTATAATATGTTAATAAAATAATATTTTTTATGCAACTTTTTTCACTTCGATAGTCAATTGTTTTTTAATTCTGTCACGATATTTGTTCTTAAAATTAGTTCAACACTTCGAGTACATTAAAAGGCAAAGGACAAGAAAATTGGGAAGTAGAAGGCTTAGGTCCCTGGTTCGAATCCCGGTATGTACCAATGAGTTTTTAATTTAAAAATTTATGTACATTTGTATGACAACACCACTATAGTGCCTCGGAGAGCACGTTAAGCTGTCGGTCCCGGTTTCACTATACCAACTTGTGAAACTGTTTATAGATGGGTTATTGAGTCTATTCAAAACATCGCGACGAGCTAGCCACTTGTTCGGTGTAGACTCATACCATCGGCACGACGAGGAGGGATTAAAACGCCTCCGCTGGGTACCCTGGGGCCGTCTAGGCGGTCTCGGGCGCCGTAAGGCACCCGTGATGATACATATATAAAAGGATTTGGAAACCAGCCAGCTATATAGATACGTAACAAAGATTATCCTATAAAGGAATTTATAAAAAAATGTATAAAAATTAGTTATTAAGAAAAAAAGTTTAAAAATTAAGAAAATTTTAACTTTTGCCTAAAAAAAGATGTTAAAGGCCTTTGCTTGTATATTATGAAAAAAAAATGTCAAAAGCCATATTTAATATTTATGTATCCTAAAAACCAAAATAAAAAATAAAAAATTTATGAATAATTACTAGGGAAATTATAATTGTTTAACCAAAACCCAATTATAAGGAATATTTACATTTTATATTTACGTATTCCCTATTGTGTTCAAAACACCTCTATATAGTTGACATCCCAGCATGTTCCTATTTACGTAAAGATGAAAGTTAGTGATTTATATTATTATTATATACCAACTTTATTTTTTCGTTATACCCATTTTAATTAGTAGTTTTATTTAAATAGTACTTCTGGCTTAATTTATTATTAAGAAATTACATAATAAGTTTATATACCGATATCGACAAGAACATACAAGCTTGAGAAATGTTTGTGAAACGAAACATTTAATGATACCAACAATGCACGCACAAGTATTGCTACTGTAAATATTTTGTAATGCTAATCTCATTTCCTGGCTAAAAAAAAATACAAATACCGTTAAATGAGCATCGCAAAATTATTATCTTCAACCCTACATATCAATTGATTCGGTACAATATACTAGACCAAATTTGTATGGCGGCGGCCAGATCTCCTTTAGTTTTTCTAAATGTAGTTTGGCAGTCCAAAGCAATGTCTAAGTACTAGTGCTTGCTAAGTAACGAATATTAATCCTGCCATTAATCTCAGCCTTAGTGCATGAACAAACATGTTAAATTCAAACAATTCCTTAACCGAAAGATAGAGATAAATATATAATGACAAACACACACATTTAATTCTACTACAAACAGTAGTAAATAAATATTGGTAGAGCG
Source organism: Monopis laevigella (assembly GCA_947458855.1). Lineage (NCBI taxonomy): Eukaryota > Metazoa > Arthropoda > Insecta > Lepidoptera > Tineidae > Monopis > Monopis laevigella. Next base: position 20,095,550 of record OX381578.1, read on the forward strand.
ATAGCTAATTTGTATTGGGAACGACAGATGGCGTGTTCTTAAATACTACACACACACAACTTAAGTCAAAATATATTGATATAAACAATTCATAACATACCTTCCAAAATCAAAATCTATGTGTGACAACTCGTACTGCACTAGAGACCATATTCCCCACAAAAAGTGCGATGTTAACACAAAATAGTTAACTTTTTTATATAACTCTTCTACTAGGTCAGCGCTTGGAATCCTTTTGTTAAATTCTTCTAGATATGTCTTGATCCAAGCACATTGGTATTCCTTGCCAGGATACTTCCGATAATCAATATCATCAATACTTAATCCTGGAATATATTTTTTATATAAATTAAATATACGAGATAAACATAAATCAAATTACGGAAGTAGTAGAAGCATCTATAAATTACGTCTTACCCTCTTAACGAAGAGGGTAAGAAGTCGACAAAGTGTCAAAGGGATCCTAAAATTCCTGAAAAAAATATATTATCATAATTTATACAGAAATAAAATTAATTTCGGAACTCCTGTTTTAATTTTTAGATGTAAAATTGCAAAATATGCGACGTCACACTAGGAAGTGGGGATTCGAGTCTCACAAAAATGTGACAAGGGCGGGGAGGGGCAAAACATCATGAAATTAGTGTGACGTGACTTATGGACGGCCTCTAGGTACTTAGTTAATAACAGCAACGTTATTTGTTGTTGACTAGTTATATTCAAGATAAGAAATTACGAGTATATGACAATTGACCCTGTAATACTGAGTAGGTAATAGGCACATGAAGCTGATAACATTTACACTTGCGATATAAAAGCATATATCAATTCTATCTATCTATAAACACACTTTTCGTTTGTCCCGTCTGACTTAGGCTGGGTTGCACCAAAATGCTGTATGTAATTAAAAATGGAAAATAACGGTTTAAGTTAAAATGGCGTTAAATGTAGGTACCAACTTTATTTTACAGCCCGAATGAGAACCATTAAGAGTTAATTTTAGTTTAACTTAGCCTTATCGTCATCGCTCAGCCAAAACCACGTATAGGATTATGAAAAATAGACCGGAGCTTCCTTTAGTGTTGAAGCGGCCCGCCCTCTAAGAGTTTTTTCAAAATTCGAATCCTAGGAGGGTATAAAAAAAGGATAAGTAATGTCGGTAATGGAAGGTCTTTAAAAATAAATTAACAGGTTTTCACCATTTTTGGAAATTTTAATAAGGAGCGTGATGATGGATAAAAGGGTGATATTCCATACCGTTCAATATCTCAGAAACGACGGGTGCTACCAAATTTCAAAGGTTGTATATACAACTAATAGATAGTTGTATAAGTTGTATTTCACATTTTATTAAAGAATTATTCTTTTAAAGAACTGCGCTGCTACTGTTAGATAATTGTATGATACACATTATACAATATTATACCTAACCTAAACTTCCATGATTTACATAAATCGAATGAAAGAAAATATTTTTATGTAAATGGCACCGTATGCCGTATGGCTTACGTATCTTTTTAGGTTAAAGTACCTACTTATGCAGATAAATAAAATTGTTTTATGATCTACATACATACATACTACTAAGTACCAGGCCTAGGTTTATTTGAAACGTCATTTGTATATAAAATTAGGGTAATAGTACTTGTACTATTATTTCTTCTGTGGTAATAGGCATACATACATATCATCACGGGTGCCATACGGCGCCCGAGACCGCCTTGACGGCCCCAGGGTACCCAGCGGAGGAGTTTTAATCCAACCTCGTCGTAGCCGATGGTATGAGTCTACACCGAACAAGTGGCTAGCTCGTCGCGATGTTTTTAGTAGACTCAATAACCCATCTATAAACAGTTTCACAAGTTGGTATAGTGAAACCGGGACCGACAACTTAACGTGCTCTCTGAGGCACTATAGTAATGTTGTGCGACCTGGACTGAACTTTATTGTGTTGGTGCAAGAGTCGCCATTTATTTAATATATTTTTAAGTGGGACTTCTGTACTTGTACTATTGCCATGTGTGGAATACTGTTCGCATCTTTGGGGTGGATCTGCCAAATACTTGTTGCAAGCTCTCGATAGTCTGCAGAAGTGTGCATCGAGAGTTATCGAGAACAAAGAGCTCACGGACACTAGAGCCATTGCTTCTTCGCAGAGATGTAGCGTCGTTGAGCGTGTTTTATCGCCTTTATCATGGAGAGTGCTCTAAAGAACTTTTTCATCTCATTCCTCCTTCTCCTTTCCGATATAGGACTTTAAACAGGTAACAAAATGCATGCACATTCTGTGGCAGATATACCCGCACAAAAAAAAATGGTGATTCGTATATCTGTCTCACTATTAAAATGTGGAATGCTCTACCTGCTTGCGTGTTTCAACATGTATAGGCATCTTAAGCCGGCATAATAGGTGCAATCAACGGTTACGTAGATCGTATTGTTGGTTGCATTTGCCCTTGGACCTTCATACTTCCTATTCATATTTCCATCAGGTAGATATGAGATCACATGGCGAGCTTTCATTAAAAAAAAACTATTATTTCTTCTGTGACCAAGGTTAGAAAAAAAGTGGGTTCAACTGTCCAAGGACAGTTGAGCCCAAAAGTCACTCTGTTGTAATTTTATTATATACAGTTGTATTATTTATTTTACCTTGTATATTTTACGGGTAATGCTAGAAGAACGAGTAAACCTAGGTTTACCAGGGTTTACTTAGAATCATCAAAGGAAATTGGGTAATATCCGAATAATAATAGAATAGATTCATTGAGGATAGCCCGAACACTGTAGCCGCGTGTTAGGGATATATATTTCATATGTAAGAGAAGCGTCTGATGAGACTTCGAGCTCACGCTGATTCAACTGCAAAGTATTACCTCTCCCCGCGCATGACGGTGAGTCGGTAACGCTACCATACATATGTATGAAAACCTTCCCCCCGACTCTTAATAAGAGAAAGAGCATGTATGAGATTATACCTACAATTTAGGCAGCAAAACGACTTTCAGGCTAAAACTGTTATCTACCCCTAACTTTAATGGATTTCAAAACAAATGGTCTCATTTTGAGGGATTACTTTTTTAATTCTTTTCGGATTTCGGGGTCAATTTTTTTTCCTATACCAAACTTAAAAAAAGGGAAAACGTACGAGCCTAGATATCGGTCATATTTGTAACGCCTCCAAAAATCATATAAAATGTATGAATGTTTAGTAATATATATATGGGTTGGGGAAGTAATAAAGGTAAATGTTTAATAATAAGCTTCTCTTAAGTTTATAGAATACTAATGTGCAAAACTGTGGGTACTAATTTTGTTGAATAAGCATTCAGAGTGATTTTAAATGTGAGAGGTGTAGTGGTATTATTGCAGTGAACTTGTTTGTGTTATTTTAATGAATGCCTTCGATATAAATGGTACCCAGTTTTTCGTTGGTTATATATTTTTCCCTCTTCACTTGATCCAGCGTCAGCATTGGTATATTTATATATGGGCCAATTGCGCCATTGCCCGGGGCGCCTTATTTACCTAACTCATTGATATTATATACGTACTACGCCCTAGTTTATACACTACGTTGAACAAAAAAATCCTATGTCCTATTGCATCTTTGTACCAAAGGTCATTGGGTGAAATCTGACCTGGTCAGTGAAACACTCCGTACAATAACCAAACTCGATGCTAATCGTCAAGTTGTGCCCACTTTTCATTTTCGGTATTTTTTTTTAAACGTTCAAGATATGCTTACACAATACCCATTATTTATTAAGTTATTATTATTATTACGGTATTCTGCTAGTACCTTCTACAGGGTTTGCAGTAAGTATATGAAGTTGTCTCTCTCGCACATCAGCCAGGTAAAAACCGGTTTTTTGAACTTTGTTGCGCTCGCGCACCGATTTTCACATGAATTTTCTTTAAGGCCCCTGATTAGAGAAAATTCCGGCCACATCATATACCTACTTACTGCAAACCAAGTCCTTCGTTCGTCACTTGTCGTTGCGGTCTGTGAGTTCTTTGAGTTTATTGTTCTTATCGATTACTTTAGGAGTGTCTACTGGTTTTATTGTTTGCTTTTGTATTGGATTTCGTTAAAATGGCGCTTCAGTATGTTGTAAAACGAATAAAAACCATAATTAATACATTATATATGAAGGAAGCTAAAAAATATATAAATAAAATAAGATTTTTATTTTTTCGACTAGACAGACAGTACCCATAATAATGATACACTAACTATCGTAAACTAGAGACATCTATCTATCTATCTCACCTTATTTTATTTCTGTACACCGTGGGTATGGATTTCATACTATGACGCCCAATGACCTTTCATGCAAATTCGTTATGTCGTTTTTACGTGATTGAGTAGAAAAAACAAACTTATACATTTATAATATTAGTGGCATGTGAAAAAATAAGTACTATGGCGGTCGTTAGGGGCCCGGGACGAGACTGCACCTAAATACGTCTCTGGCTTGCAGGACTATACCTACCGTATGTTTGCATACGGGCATGTTAGCATTTCGCACTCCCACCTAATCCTTTCCATCCTATTATCCCTCTTTCAATAATCAAATAACATACTTAAACTACTCTCCACTTGACATTGGCAAAGTTAAAAATATAGATTTTTTTTAGAAACCATTACATAAAATATAATAGTTATTCAGAAAAAAAATATGCCTGAATTAGGTAGAAACCAGTGTCTCAAGCATCAGTGGGCTTATTCCTTTATTATTATCTTTTATAAGATTTTCTGTTTTATAATAATTAAGATTTTCTAGCCAATTAAAAAGAGTTAGTTTACAAGAATTTTTTATTTGAGGAATATTAATTTCGTAATTTACCCATACTTACCTACGTCTACACAAAGTAATTTAGTGTATATATATATATCAGATAATAATAATATGTATAACGACAGAGTACAGACATAATATCACGTAGTAGACGTAATACCACGCCACCCGATTAAGCGAGGCCAGGCGACAAATGTGTGACGGACACAATGAATACATTATCGTAGTTTCTTTGTTTGAATAATATACCGGGCTTTATAGTTATGAATATTTTAAACTAAACCTCGAAATAAATAACCTACTAAATATATAAGATGTTGTAGGTATATATATATATATAGTTAAATAAGTAACTGGCGTACCATAATATAACCATAACCCTACCTAATTCCTAAGAACATAAATGGCCTACAGAAATACCTATAATAGTTTTGACGCGCGCGCGTCATGTAATAACTTGTGCGAGCGCCCGTACAAATACCTCACAGATGTACATTCATATCATTACAGATAGGTCTGGGGCTTTATTCCGAGTTTTGACACGTTCACCGTCGCGTATTTTGCGTATAGTACGGGTATTGAAATGTAAGTTCTATTCTGTTAATTATAAAGTTGAAATTCAAATGCTCAATACATGTGCAAACTTGCGAAGAATTCGTGTATTTCAAGATGGCTGTATTATAATAGCCAACCTAATACATACTATATATCCATTTCAATAGAGCTTATATTTCCATATTTATAGTTTGCGCAACGTCTTGTCGTGATTAGCGGTTGCAACTCGGAATAAGGCCCCAGTACTTTATTAATGGCCAATATGGTCGACGAAAGATCGCAGCTTATACCTATATCACAAAGTACCTAATGATACATTTAACTTTAACCCAAAAACAGAATGTGACTTCAATATAAAGAAGACTTATTTAAAATTGGTCTTGATATAATTATTAGATAGATAGAAATAAACTAGCAAGGTAATGATAAGACATGTTAACAAGAAAATATATCTATAAATATTTATCATATCCACATGCAAAGTAAAAAAAAAAGTATGCCTAGTAAAGCAGTATTATTTTAATACATAAATCAAAATTCAAGAAGTAATGCCCAATTTTATAAATAGCCTTTTAATAACAAAAATATATAAATATCTTAAATTTTCGGAAATAGAAACTTTTGATCTTACCTACAAACTCATTGAAATGATTTGCTATATCAAATGCTTGATAATTATAGGCAGCATACTCATAATCAATAAAAAATATAGTTCCATCGACTTCATTGTGGATCACGTTTCCTAGAAGCAAATCATTGTGAGCAAACACAATTGGGCTCTCACATTTTAACATATATGATTTTAGGCGCTCATATTCTATCCTGAGCTTGGTCACAGAACCAAAAAAAACGACAAATCTACAACAGATTACAATGTAAAATTTAAATTTTGAATAAGTTAAAGATATAATAAATATAAATAGTTTTAACGGGAACAGTACCTTTTATGTTTTTCTGGATCAGTAAAATATTCTGGCAGTAAACTTAAAAATTGCTCAATTTTATCCCACAACATAGGTTCTTTTGGCGTCTATAAAAAAATATATCTTAAATATTTTATTTAATCATATAAATGTGATAAATTATGTTGCACTGTGACACAGTATAAGGAATTTAATTTTAAATTATTTATTCAGGAATTATATTCAGATTTTATTTTTGCAGTAGAAGTAGGTGGTAGGAAGGAGATTTTAGTAATGTCAGTGGCGTGCACAAGTTTAGAGAACAGGATAAGCATAAGACATTATAGAAAACATTCTCATAGGCTATAGGGAGACCAATGTACTTACATTTAAGTTTTTCATAAATGGCAATGGAATTACTTCATTATAAGAAGATAGTTGGCCTAAAATTTTATTAAAAATTTATTTATTTAAAATATTAATAATATAAATGACCAATATTTAGGTATTATAGTGTGCACGCCATTGTATACTCATATATCACAAGGAAATGAAGAAATCAGTGATATAAGAATCTAGTAAATCCCAGAAGATGTTGAACACTATATTTATTTTGCCGTTTCCCTAATTAAATCTTGTCATTTAATGAAATCCTTAAACTGATATAATTTTAAACTTATTCTTCATTTATAATTGAAATAATTACCACCCTTATCTCCAAACAGTAAACCATTTTTTTTTTTAATTAGGCATTGAAGATAGAAATTATTACCCAAAAAAAACTTTAATGAGTTTTTATTTAACAAGAAGAGGTAAATTACATCTTATTATTAATTTATGATCTTCAGGGATATCATTAATCCCTTTAAATTTTATGAATTCACCTGTCATATTCCTATGACAAATAAAACATACAAACCTTTATTCCCAATCTTTGGCTTTTGTTATTAATTGAAAATGGTTGCTATATAATGACTTTCACTTGCTTGTAAGGACAAGCAAAATCAATAGGTATTATTTAAAAAAAAACTAACCTGCCCCAAATCTACTTTGTGCATTTTTGCCATTTGCCGAGCTATTAGTACCCAAATTTTGGGTAATAGCACTGTATCTGGGGTGAGTGTAACACCTGGATAAAACTCATAAGCCAATCCATTTTCAAAAGCACCATATACTTTTGGTGCTAGGCCAAATTTATTTAAAACTTTTATATTTCTGAAAATTAAATTTGTTGAGTTATAATATGAGTTTTTATTTTTAACTATTAAAAATATTATAACTAGGTATTAAATATGTATATTGCATGACAATATTGATTATTTAATTAAATATTTCTTAAATAAGTGTTATCGTAATTTTAGTTATAAGGTTATAAAACTTACCGAAGTTCTGCAGTCCTATCAATTAGCAAATCTGTTTTATTTCCATAAATTCTGACCAATATTACCTCACCATCCCTAACATTGTTTAGTTTGCAAGCAACAAGTTTATTTGTTATCCCATCGGTAAATATCTAGAAGTAAAATTGATAAAACATAATATTATACCTACATGGAAAAAAGTGTTATGAAAGTGTGGCTTTAGTAGCTCTGGAGGACTGTGTTATATAAGATCAAATATCATGACTTATTTATTATTTCACTCTTATGTGGTAATAGAGCGTGTTTGTTTCCAAGTCTACAGGGCAGTGTAAGTACAAACCTTTACTCACTTGAATGTTTTATGATATTTACATGTATAATATATACGTGGTGGCCTAGTTGGTTAGACCTTGGACTTAAAAACGCTTAGGTCCCTGGTTCGAATCCCGGTGTGTACCAATGAGTTTTTAATTTAAAAATTTATGTACATTTGTTTGACAACACCACTATAGTGCCTCGGAGAGCACGTTAAGCTGTCGGTCCCGGTTTCACTATACCAACTTGTGAAACTGTTTATAGATGGGTTATTGAGTCTATCCAAAACATCGCGACGAGCTAGCCACTTGTTCGGTGTAGACTCATACCATCGGCTACAACGAGGTGGGATTAAAACCCCTCCGCTGGGTACCCTGGGGCCGTCTAGGCGGTCTCGGGCGCCGTAAGGCACCCGTGATGATATATATATATATATATATAAAAGTTTAAATTTTAAAATCTCTTTGTATTTTTAAATAAATGTACAAAAAAAATAAGTGTGCTAAAGTTAATACGTTGTGTTCGAAGCGTTTGCCGTTTTAAAGCTAGGCCGCGATTTTACCTGAAATTAATTTATTAACTTAAATATTTACCTTATAATTTATATCATCTAGTGGCCAGGATGGTCTTAAAATTTCTAACAATTTTGATACTCCTTCAAATAAATTATTTTCTTCGATTTTTATAGGAATATGTAAATCTCTGTTTATAATCGAAATAGTTGACATTTTATAACATTTATATGTAAATAAATAAATACGATCCGTTTATGTAAATTATTATTATCAAAAACTAAATTCACCACCAGCCGTATTCCTTAGTTCACAGATTAAATCCACAGATTAAATCACTGACACTGTTTTTATTTTTTATTTATTTAACATAGCACTGGATACAAGTCCATCGGCCACTGACAGACCTCACGGTCCGAATGGGATGACACCGCTGTCAGCGCTGACGTTCATAATCACCGGTCCGATTCAAAAAGCGCGATGAGACCGCTCACGGCGCTATTAGCTTGATAATGAATCGGACCAGTGATTAAGCGCGCTCACATGAACATCACTTGTATCTCCCTCTACCTCGCAACTAAAACATATACACTCCTCTCACTCTGTTTGAATGTCAAATAAAACGCCATAAAAAAAATAATGAATTTTAATGTATTTTGTATATTTGTTTACATTAATATTAAAATAAATGAGAACACAACACTTTTAACTATCTACTTAATAATTATTTAAGGAATTTTATTACTTTCCTTTAAAACATGTTTCTAGATAAATGTCATTCTGACAGCGCTCACAGCGATTTCACCCACAAGCAAAATCACTGTAAGTCCAATATGGCGTCTGTAGTGACGTCACTATCTATGTCAAATCATCTATCGTTAGCGCGCTTACGCCCAATCGGACCGGTGATGACAGCGCTGACATCGATTTTGTCGTGAATCGGACCGCAAGGAGACTGTTTTTTTTTTTTTTTTTTATTAATTAAAGGGCACTGTCTATTAGACATCAGCCCCAATATGGAATAATTTATTTTATAACATGTAAGTAACAAAAATATTATATTCTAACTAAAGGATTTAACATAAACAAATTATTGTTTTCAAAATTAAATGGCATCTTATATTCCAAAATATATATATATATATAATAAAACAAACTGACAGACTGACACAGATAAAATAGAGTATCACTGAACAAATAAGATTAATAAATGACTACGTACGTACGTATCTTAGTTCTACACAGACTAAATAGAATACTACATATATATTCTGTGGTAGAAATAATATTTCAGAACCACAGGTTATATAGTATTATGTACTATGTTCTCAGGGGCCTTAGAGAAAAATCAAGCGAGGCGACGTGTCGTGTCGCCTTCAATCTAAACTGCGACCTTATTCCGCTACCGCTAAACAGTAAACACGACAAGACGTTGCGTAAACTAAAAATATGGAAATATAAGTTCTATTTCAATGGTTATACAGTCTGTATTAGGTTGGCTATAATAATGCGGTCATCTTGAAATACGCAAGTTTGAACATAACTCTCTCTACTCTTATATTTAAGTCTATAATTAACAGGATAGAACTTATATTTCAATATTTATAGTTTACGCAACGTCTTGTCGTGTTGCAAACTCGGAATAAGGCTCCTGTATAGACTTTGACGCGACGTGTCGCCTCGCCCTTTTTATCTAGAGCCCCTGGGGCCTCATTCCAAGATTGCAACCTCATAGAGAAAATATTTATTTATGTATGTATGTATATATATCTACTTATTTATGTATGTCTATATATTATTATTTATGTAAGTTTATGTATACGTGTTATATGTTATAATACCAGTATGTATTGTTATATTACCTAATAATTTATCTATATACCTTGTATTTTATATTATATATTGCTTTAAATAGCACTCTGCCTGTTCTTTTGGTCAATCTCCCAAAGGTTAGCTGGTAGATAATGCCTAAGGCATTAAGCTCGCCTATGTACAATAGTGTTAAGCTTTTGTGCAATAAAGAATTTTTCATTCATTCATTCATAGAGCAACGTGTCCACGGTACAGTCAGTCAGTCACTGGTCATTCGACCCCGTATGTTTAGTAGGGTCGAGAGCCGGCTAGGGCAACCCCTGTCGCCGGAGCGGAACTGGGCGGGCGACAGCCCGCCGGGGGCTTGTCGCGGTAACGCGAGGCCCTTATTTTATAACGAGGGCCCATAAAGTGGAAAGTGGAAAAACTGCACTCCGTTTTCTCTTCCCACTATCGTACATACGACGGGCGAATCTTTCAACGAACTCGTCGAGCGATTCGCACTTCATGTCATCGCTGATCGTTTTATTGCGCACGAACCACGGGGCGCCATACGCAGAGAGATGTTCTGCTGATGCTGGAGCCGAGTTTTGTTCGTTAAAAAATAGATAATTTTATTTTTTTATTTCGGCTTTTTTTACGTTTAAGGTAAATGTCAAAATGGCAGTGTCAGAAATCAGTATTTATGGTAATTTTATCGTTTTGTTTGCATTGCTAAAAATACCGACAAATGTTAACATGATCTAAATAAAACGCCAAAACAGCTGATTTTCATGTTATGGTACGGGTTAGCTAATGAAACGCAGCCTATAATAAAAATATCTTTGATTGGTTGATAACCGGGGCTCTAGAGGAAAAGCAGGCGAGGCGACATGTCGCGTCGCCTCAGTCAAAAACGTATGTATTTTGACAGTGACAGTAGGCGTGAGGTACGCTGTCACCTGCCAAAGTCTAAACAGTTTTGATTGAAGGCGACACGACACGTCGCCTCGCCTGCTTTTTCTCTAGAACCCCAGCACCCCTAGCCAAGAGCGCAGTCGTTAATAATAATGCTAACGAAACATTTGTATGAAAATGACATTTGATGATGACGTCACTTTCATTTCTATCGTTACAGAAATAACGAAACCGAGACAACAATATAGATACACCAATAGGATAATAAATTTATTATCTCCCTCTCTTGCACGCTTCTGCGACGTTCGAGCATAAAAAGCGCCAATGCTCTTGGCTAGGGGGGCTGATGACGTCACACGCAAGTAAACAAAACAACAGACAGATTATAAATCATGTGGATGAAATAGAATAGAGTATAATATATGAGATTATTTAATCTGTGCTTGTTTGGTTACTTGCGTGTAGGCTTGTGCTTGCTCAGTCTTTGAAAGGAATAATGAACTAGTACAATCTTTGGAATGTACTAGTTCATTATTTTAGTACTTTAGTACAGTAGATTCCTGAGTCGAAAAACATTTTGTTGTAATATGTGTACAGCATGTGATCTTGTTGTAGGTATCCACCTGATGGTAAGCAAAAATTACAACAAGTAGGTACTAGCACTCGGTGAATTCAGCGCTCGCGCTTATCACTAATGACCTAAAGACAAAGCAAAAAGAAAGAAACGAACTATTACACTCCGAGAGCTTAGGAGCGGTGTCGTTAGAGAGAGAAAACAAATGCGATAAGCTTAAACGCGCGAGCGCGACCGAGGTAAATTTCGATGCCCGAGCAGTGCCCGAGCTCGTACGAATGCCCTCGGAGGACGCGACGAACAGTGAACTAGTACATCTTACATCTCTTTGGTTCACGCGAAATCGTGCATCGCTTCTTCTCTTTCGAGTCTTAATTATTCTTTTAGCGTCTCCTTCGCTCGCAAGATTTCCTATATCACGTCTTCTCTTTCATTCTCTCAGATTTCTTACCGATTCATCTCGACTTTAAAATGAACCGAAGAGCAACTATGTTGATGAATAATCCATTCTCATTCAGTATAGGGAATTAATTCCTTTAGTACTCTAGTACATGTACTACACAAGACTACTTGCGTGTGAGGTCACACTCTGCGAAACATCGTTTTTAGCGGCATTGTGGAAATTCAAACTTTAACATTGATTTTCATTAATAATAGAGTAGACATCTCGGAAATATCAATGTAGCGTGCTTATTATTTAATGAAGAATCATATTTATATTGCCTACTTAATTTTATTATTGCTGTATATTGCCACTCTAACACTTCCGACTTCCTTAGGAAAGTGTTAGTTAATGGATAGCTATATTTGACTACCTATTTGTGCTATCTTTTACAATTGGTTAAGCAACAAGTTTAAAAAGTTGATTTATCCTATAAAACACAAAAAAAAAACATGTTTCCAAATGATATTATAGAAGAATCGCGGAGCCCGTAATAATCGTATTTGGTTCGGTTAGATACTTAGAACTGGTTTCACAGGAGTATATAATTTTAGAAAATCCCATTAAAAGGTTGTTATAAGTGCAAGTCTTCGATCAGTTGTATTGTTAGTTGAAGGTGTAAGTGGCATTCATCAGATGTGCTATAGGGGTGTTACAAGCGAAAACACGCTTATAAAATGGGCCCTTTTCCAAGCTAGTAAGCAACTACAAGTTCGTTATAAATGTGGTAAAAGGGGTGATTTTTCAATCGTCAGATAAAATTATCCGACAGTTAACTTGTATGAACTGTCAAATTTATCCGGTTAGCATTTTTATTAAACGGCGCGTCGATCTATTTTCGATGTTGCATCGCGGTAGGTCTCCAGTAGCTCTACCAGAAGTTTTTACTATAGTCGCTAGTAACTATAGATAGGAATCGACCAATAAGAGATTTATTTGAAAAATAAAGCGATCCTATTGATTGATCCCTCTCTATAGTTACTAGTGAGTATAGTAGTAACTGTTTACAAAATATTAACCACAACAACTGTACAATTGAAAATCGATCAACATGATGACTTGAGGAATTATGCTAACCCAGGCTCACCCAATATCAATAACAACACGATATGCGTTAAAATTAACTATATTATATTATTAAGCTTTACACAAATAAATTGCCATTACCTAAATAATAAAGGTATTTTTATGTATAAAAATACATTCCACAATTTTGTTAATAGGTACAGTGGACCGAATAAATTAATGACACACCATTCTGTCACTTAGGTAATGTTACGTGCCAAAAAAAAAGATTAATCCACAGAGAAAGAAGGGTACGTTGACCCTCCACTCTGTAACAGGGGCAGATCCAGGATTGATTTTATTTATTGTATTTGACACAAGCTTTATAGATTATTTTTTGTATTAACTATGTAATAGTTAATACAAAAAATAATCTATAAATAGTAATTTTAAGTAAATTTCAATAGTTCATAGATATAATACATACTATTTAAATAAGAGCCAGAATTCGGTTGAATGTGGACTAAATCTTCTTCTACTGTGAGTCAGTAATTTATTCAGGTGACAAGAACAGTACCTACTTATTGAATTCCAAATATACATATTCAGGTGCTAAAACATTTTTCAAGGTGCATAGTGTTTAGTACTCTAATACAATTTAACACCAAATTTGTGTAATTGAATAATAATAAATTAATGTTAATAAAGTGCAGATATTTATTTAGTTAGCACAAGCCGAACTGAGGAATGATATTTAAAGGCAATTGATTGGTTGACATGTAGTATCAACAGTATCATCCTCACATTACAAAAGGACCTAGAGTTTTGGTCAGTGAAAGCTATGAACTTAGCATCAAAATAAAAGTTATTTTGTAATAAAATGAAGTCATTGATGGATAAGAAAATCAAATTTATATGTATATAAATTATTTTAATTGCAGAAAAATAAAATCATTTGTAATTGCAAAAATGATTCTGTACTTGCCAAATCATCATCAAGCCTCTGATCCATCTTATGCTATAATTATACTATTATTCCTCAGGCTCGTGCCGACCTTTACAAATATTATTTTTAATTACTACTACCTATTAGGTATTAATTTATTGTTATTATATAATATAAATACAAATAAAAATGCAATTTTAATTCTCCGGGAATTGTTAACATATTGCATTATTTTTTATAATAAACAGACATAGCTTGACCAGTGGTACAAACAAGCAAATTTATACTATCAATGAAATATATAAAAAATAAGCCCATACAAATGTGAAGTGGCAGAAAGGATTTGTTTTAATTAGCTCAATTTTTAAATATAACATAATATTATGTTGTAATGGTAAGTTTGTTTATACTACAGATTGCAAGTAAAATGGTTAAATCCTATTGAGAGTATAAGTAGGCAGTGTTGTAATTAAGACATTATGTAAGTAATACTTGTAGAGTTAATAACTATTTAATAAAAAAATCTTGGTACAATGAGGCTATTTATATACATTTGATTTTACAATTGGGGCAGAAAAGCGAATGGATTAATTTGATGAATAGATAAATGATATGATCAAACATACTATTGTGTAGAAAACAGAAAGAAATAACTAAGGGATTGTAGTAAATTAAACTTGAATTAATAGGTGAAAAATCAGTTGCCTGTATGTTGGTAGCAACCCAAAATTCCATTAAAAAAAAAACTGAGAAACTATGACCATATATTTACTTTGAGAAGCTGAACAATTTTTAATCTTTCATATTTGGCTGAAGTATAACAAAGAATATGTTATTTGACAGGAATGTATGAAATGCAGGCACTTATATCATCAATTGTATTAAATCTTAGCAAGCGGTATTATTAATTTTGAAATTTGGTTTTCTTATTGAATTTAATCTTACACATAAATTTGAGTGGAAATTAAACACTTGTAGATCCTTGTTTATGCAAAACTACTTAAATAATTATTTTAATTTTTCTCTAAACATTACAAATATTGATACTAACAGATAAAAAAATATGCTATCAATTTAAAAATTACAAATACATAAGTATATTTTATGATATAGGACATAGAAAATTAATAGTAGTATTTCATCATTCAATTTAGTTAATGGATCTAGCCATTACAATAATATATGGATGGTAAAAATGTTAGTGGCAATTAAAATTATTTCCAAGATTTAAAAATCAATAATAAATGATATCTGATAATCTAAATTTGATCGACGTCCTTTTAGTTTAAGTTTTTTAATAATTAATCAGTTTATGTAAAGCAGCAAATCTATTCACTATCCAAATATCAAGTAGGATTTGGGTATTTTGAAAACTATTTTTTTTTCACATTAAAGAAGGTAAAGATGAGGAATACAAATCTTGTTGTGGCTTTTTGGAGTTATTAAATATTGTCTATTATAAAAAAGATCTAAATGCGTTTTACTAACATTGTTATTATATAATATATCCTATTAAAATAAAAAGCATTTAGATCCACCTAGGTGAATAATGATACTTTGTTTACAAACCAGTTTTTTTGTAAACATGCACCCAAAACAAAATCTGCACTGTGGTGGTCTGTGTCGCCTGTGCTGCCTTCGCCATCCCATACACCTTGGCTTAAGGTTACAGCTTCACACATCCCATGACCCTTATCAATGCAACTTGATGCTCCCTAAATAACTTAACAATTTAATATATTTCTATTTCAATTATGGTAGAAATGTCAATAAAAAATACCCAAATCCAAATTTCCTTTAAAAAAAATGAATGGTGTACATTGAAATAGCATTGACATTCACTCAGATCCCTCAACATCCATATGGTCGGCGTCGCGAGGGGCCTCGGCCTCGGGCGGCGGTGGCGTCTTCTCTTTGGGCTTCGGCTTGCTCAGGATAGGGTTCACCAGATTCTCGAATGTCTGGTGGAACAACAGGATAGAGCATTATTTATATATCTTCCCGTCAGGTTCCTAGCCGTGTATTTATCGATTTATAAATTATTTTTATTTTAAAAAAATTGGAAATCGGAAAAATAACCTTTTTAATATTATTAACAATACAAAAATGTTTATTACAACTGAAAGCTTTTTACGTACAATTACCAAGATAATAAATAAACTATGACTAAAATCCAAGTTGTATTATGGGCATTTAATTATGAGTATATAATATTTACCATACGAAATCAAATTGGCATGAGGACTTAATTTAAGTGTTCATATAATGAGTTGTGAGCTAACTTTTAAATAATCCGAAGGGATTCATAAGGGATTGGAATTTGCAAATTCCATTAGTAAGTAGCAGGTGTTGTGAACGAATCTGAATATCTGGTTGAAACATGTCAGTATCTTTGACAGGTACATTACACACAACACAAAGTAGCCATTAACTATATAATAATAAAATGAACCACAACAAAACTAAGAATAATATACCAAACCGCCCTAAGGTAGTCCTTACTACAGTTACTTGATATTTATTACGTTTGATATGCTATTTTAGATAATACCCTATCAAACGAAATACAAATCAACACTCAATGATCGGTTATATATTTTTTTTGTTATCACTCTTGTTTTGCGTTTGTATGGCCATCTTTTTTTCTTACGTTTGGAAAAGCTATTTTAGGAGTTAGAATGGTTACCTATATATACAGGATGAATTTGAAAGGATGTTCTTTGGGTTAATATGAGGTTCTGCTGATCAAATCGAACAACTTCTCCCATGGAACCATGTGTCGCAAATGAAAATAAATTTTGGCTTCCAAATACAAATTGGTCATTTTAACATTACTAGTTTGTATGGAGAAGGCAATTTTTTTTTCATTTTCCATGGTTCCATGGGAAAAGAGTTGTTCGTATTGATCAGCAGAACCTCATATTAGCCTAAAGTACATCTTTTCAAAGTCACCCTGTCAATATATCATGAAGATATAGATAGGGAGGCGCCCTTGGGTTTTTAATCGCGTTTTAGTCGTGAGTACAGAAGATGGCCGCTGCCTTACAAATAAAGAAAAAGGAAAACTAAAAATATTATAAGCTATCACTGAGTGTTGATTGGTTGAAGTGAGAACAAGAATATAGCGGCAACGAACGCATTGAGACATTTCGTTTTATAAGCAATTTAAGAGTGGTTTCATAAATTATTATTTAAAAAAAATATCACGGGTGTGCCTTAGGGTGCCCGAGAGCGCCTAGACGGTCTCAGGGTATCCAGCGGAGGTGTTATTAATCCCACCTCGTAGTAGTCGATGGTATGAGTCTACACCGAACAAGTGCTTAATCGTCGCGATGTTGGATAGACTCAATAACCGCCTTTGGCGTTGTATCCGGAGGTCATGGGTTAGATTCCCACCGATGACAAAAAAAATATTAGCATGTATTTTCTGTACAGTTTGTCATGGTCTGGGTGTTTATGTTTGTCACCAGAGCAATATGTGTAATTTGTCCTACATAAAATAAATAAACAGTTACAAGTTGGTATAGCGAAAATGGGACCGACAGCTTAACGTGCTCTCCGAGGCACTATAGTGGTGTTGTTTAAATGCAATTTTTTTTTAGATTAATAACTCATTGGTACACACTGGGGTTTAAACTTGGGACCTAAGTGTGTTTTTAAGTAAGGTGTAACCAACTCGACCACCACGTATGTATGATTAGTGGATTGGCATATGTCCACGGTACGTAGTCGGCACTGAAAATATCGGGAATGGAATATTTCCACTGTTCCTGTCATATTAAAATCTTTTTAATTGAAAACTCCTTGGTTTTAAAAATCGAATACCATTTATTTATTTAAAAAAAGATTCTTGGTCTTGTCACAAGGATTTGTCAAACTTGTTTAGTCGTTGAGAAAATGGAATTGACTCGAGAAAATTCAAGAGCGATGATTTATTATGACTTTCGAAGTGGTTTAACATAAAACAGTGTGTTGATCGGATGCTTTCTGCATTTGGTGATGAAGCCCCATCCA
Organism: Monopis laevigella; assembly: GCA_947458855.1. Lineage (NCBI taxonomy): Eukaryota > Metazoa > Arthropoda > Insecta > Lepidoptera > Tineidae > Monopis > Monopis laevigella. The sequence goes on from OX381578.1 coordinate 20,113,687, forward strand.
AAACCACAATTTATCGCTGGTTTGCTGAATTTCAACGTGGATGTGTCAAGCTCAGTGATGATCCCCGTCAAGGTCGTCCAAAAACTGCAGTCACCCAAGAAAACGTTGATGCTGTGCGTAAGCTGATTGTGGAAGATCGACATGTGACATACCGCGAAATTCAGGCAACTTTAGACATTGGCATGAGTCAAATACAAATAATCTTACATGAACAATTAGGTGTAAAAAAGTTGTTTTCCCGATGGATACCGCATTCGCTCTGTGAAGAGCAAAAAGCGGCTCTTGGTGCGTCAGAACTCTCGAAAGATTCCACGCAGGATCCTCAAATGCTGTATACAACGTCGTATCAGGTGACGAATCCTGGATATACGCGTACGAACCCGAAACAAAAAATCAGTCACGAGTTTGGGTGTTCGAAAATGAGTTAAAGCCAACAAAAATTATGCGTTCACGGAGTGTTGCAAAAAAAATGGTGGCCACGTTTGTCTCCAAAACCGGCCATGTTGCGACTATTCCTCTTGAGGGACAAAGAACGGTTAATGCAGAATGGTATGCTAGCATTTGTTTGCCACAGGTCGTTTCTGAACTCCGTAAAGAGAACTGCAATCGCCGCATCATCCTCCATCACGACAATGCGAGTTCTCACACCGCGCACAGAAAAAAAAAGTTTTTGGAGCAAGAAAACATAGAATTATTAGACCATCCGCCGTACAGCCCCGACCTAAGCCCTAATGATTTCTATACTTTCCCTAAAATAAAGAATAAATTGCGTGGTCAGAGATTTTCATCACCTGAAGAAGCTGTGGACGCCTACAAAACGGCCATTTTGGAGACCCCAACTTCCGAATGGAATGGTTGCTTCAATGAATGGTTCCATCGTATGGAAAAATGTGTCGAATTTCGCGGAGAATACTTCGAAAAGCAATAAATACATTTTTAAATAGTAATGTTGTGTCACTTCCTTGATTCCCGAAATTTTCAGTGCCGCCTACGTACCTGTCTCTCGGCGCGAATGTGGTGCGTGGTGTGCGGCGGCTGCGCGTGCAGCGGGGCGCGTGCGGCGGCCTGGCGCGCGCTCTCCAGCCAGGCGGCGGCGGCCTGCAGCGCGTCGCGCACGCTGCGCATCTCCGCCTCGCCCAGGTGGTTGTACTTCGGGTCGCCCGCTCTGTTACCATAACAACACACTTTACTAACAATCACTATTTTTTTTTTTATTGAAGGACGGCATGTGACTGCATCTACCGGGTGGTAAGCAGACCTATAAAGTCCATGAATGGGGTCTATCAATAGTTATTCTCTAACAACATTGATCGCTCCCACTATGCTGGCTAAATAATGCGATTACGAAATGAGCGGCGACAAAGACAAATTACATAACGAGTAATATAAATTTAACTAATCGCTGCCTTATAGTCAATTCAACTACCCATTTCGTAACCCCATACTAAAAGAAGACTACCACCTCGGGCTTGAACGCCTAAATATTGTTTACAATGATATTAAAGTTATTACATACATACATAAAGTCACGGGTGCCTTACGGCGCCCGAGACCGCCTAGACGGCCCCAGGGTACCCAGCGGAGGGGGTTTTAATCCCACCTCGTCGTAGCCGATAGTATGAGTCTACACCGAACAAGTGGCTAGCTCGTCGCCACTTGTTCGGTGTAGACTCATATGTTTTAAATAGACTCAATAACCCATCTATATTTAAAGTTATTGTTTTTAAAAAAAGTATGTGGTGGTGTAAATTTGATTGAAAACATACAGTGGCTTTAATACCACTATAGTGCCTCGGAGAGCATGTTAAGCTGTCGGTCCCGGTTTTACTATACCAACTTGTGAAACTGTTTATAGATGGGTTATTGAGTCTATTTAAAACATATGACTGACTCATCTGACTCAATAAGTTTTTATGAATAAGGCGAAAGTATTTATGTAGTCTTAGTTAATTTGATTATCGAAAGATATACTAGTGAAAAACTAACAAGTAAGAAGTCTAAGCCATGAGATTAAAAAAAAACTAATATTTACGTAAGTGGTAAAAAAGTCTGTAATACTACTCTGTTTAAGACTTTTGTACTTCATTTCGAAAGCGCGGTACCTCAGTCAACCAAGTAACATAACCAAGCTTTATCCGCGTGGTAATTGTGAAATGCCTCCCGCTCTCTGCCACTGCCCGCATCGTCCGCGCGGATTACCGTGATCACCGAATAAGCCGGGGTCCGTATTAGCGAGGCTCTATTGTATTTGTTTTGTATGCTTTGTGTGTACATGGATACATCAACATGTTGAGTTATAAGTATAATCAAATGGATGAGATGTAATGTATAATGGACTTACTTATAGAGGTCCAAAGCCTTGTTGGTAAGCTGTATGGCGTGCGCGAAGTCCTCGAGCGCGCCCGGACGCAGCTCGTACTCCAGTCGTCTCTGCTTGATGGGCTCCCCTTCGGTCTTCAGATCATTCAGTTTGTCTGAGTAAACCTGAAGTCATCATCAATACACTTGTAGAATAAATAACAAAAACCTAACATCAATCACATTGTTCTGCATTGATATAGACATTGATGCATACTCAACACGTGTTTCACCTCTCAAGAGGCGTCTTCAAGACAAATATTTTATGTGTTGATTTACGGAGCGATTTCGTTTTATTGATATGAAGATTTTATGCAAAAAATAGTGGAAATTCATAAGAGGGAGACAATGTTTTTAGCAAACCATTGATTCACCGTGCGGGTGCCGGGTCCATCGCGTGGTTGAAAGGCAGGGGAATGAACTGCAGCGTTCCCGGACTTGAGACCGCGAAGTAGGTTTAAAGGGCTTTTGAACTCTCACTTGCGCTGTGTTCACTACCCTCTCTACTCCTAAACCAAATAATATATGATCCTGTTAGCGCCATCCTGGAAACACGCTCCATAAAAGTTCCGACGGCTGTTCTCGGAAGGCCAAGATCCTTCAATAGAGGGTGCAAAGACTTTGCTGGAATTCCTCTTGCACCAACTTCCACTGCATAATACATGATGACTTTGATCGACATGAGGTTCTACTGATCAAATCGATAAATTTTTGTGTTGTATTGTGTCGAAAATAAAAAAAATATTACCTTCTCCATAGAAACTATAAAGTAAAGTTAAAATTACCATTGTACGGAAAGCCAATTTTTTTTTCATTTGCGACACTTTGTTCCATGTGGAAAGTTGTAAGATTTGATCAGTAGAGTTTTGAATGTCATTTAAGTATAGCACCACAAATACTTTTATTATTTTTTATTAAATAATATATGATGCAACTTTTCAAATGTGACAATCAAGATATACATATGTAATAATAATGTAATTCCTATATTGTTAAACTGAACTTTATAGTTAGAGAGCTGCCTATATGATTTACTGGCTAGTCAAGAAATCATCTGGTGTGTATGTATTTTAGAATTTCTCCAGGTCAAGGTCCATTTAAAAACCAGCCAGTTTGTGACTGATCCAGAGACCGGCTGCTGGTTAGATATTTCGGATGGTTTCTTTAACAATCAGTAAATCATATAGGCAGCTCTCTAAGTATAATTAAAATATACTACATCGTTCCTATCAATAGTGAAAGTGGTTGACATTGAGTAGACGCCCTGTGTATATAGTATTGTTCACCACTTGTCATGTATCACCTGTCGGTTTTGTTCCTCCCCCTCGTTGTAGAGCCAGTCCTCGAGAGCGTCCAGGTTGGCGACGATCTCGTCTCGCAGGTCGGGCTGCACAAAGTTGTAGAGCTGCTGGTCCTCGCCGAGCTTCCCGCGCAGGTCGTAGATGTATTCTTCTAGCGCGTTCCTGGCGTCTGCTCGCTCCTTCTCCTGTCTGTCTTGGGCTTGCATTTTGCCCTGTTGATTAATTTTTTAGATTTAAAATTAAATATTTTATTACAAATGTGAAAAGTTATCCATGCCAAAATATAGATCGGCCATATATGTAGCTCAATTTACACATAGCTCTAGGCCTGTACTATATGTACCAGAAACAACGTTGTCCCATGCCATTAAAATATTGCTAAGGTTGAGGTAAGTATAAACATCACTACAACATCAATATTACTGTAAGGGAAAATCAACTTTATTGTCTTATGACGTGCACATGAATTTCAACCATAGGGTGGTAGAACCATGAAACTAGTAATAATAGGGAACTGTTACAAATTGTCTTATAAAGTAAAAAGTCACGTACATGTATCTGTCTCGCTCGCATTCATTTAAATCTACATATGGCAAAGAGATAAATAGCTATTTTTTGTTTCTTAAAATTATGATTGAAATGTCAAAACTGCGGGCCAACCACCGACGGCTTCGAGTTGACATCTCGTTCGAGCTACGATCGAAAATGACGTATTTGGTACCACGGAAAGCGAAGGAGCACAGTTCGAGTTGTAATCGCGCCGCTCGTTCGAGATAATGTCAGTCCTTCATATAAAACGGTACCACCGACGCCTCGGCTTCGAGTTGAAGCCGGCTCGGCATCGAAAATAAGTGTCAAACTGCTCGATAGCTATAAAGGTACTTTTTTGAGATCGAGTAAGACGAAAAATCAATAATTATGTAATAAATATGATCAATATCGTATATTTAACATCATTCCTATGAAATATAAAGTATTGGCCGCGGCTTCGCAACAATATAATGGATTATTTCATATCATTTTTTCCTAAAAACCAACTCAGCACTTTAGGCATAACTTTCAACAAACAGACAATTTTCCTGTTCAGCAGCCTAACCATTGAAAACGATAACCGCGCTCGATTCGAACTCACGAAAATCTGAAGTCGAACCCAAAACCGTACCACCGAGCTCCTTCGACTTGACATCGACTGATAACATCCAACGAGTTGAGATCGAAAATGACGTCACTTAAAGCTTATTTACACTGCCTACGCAAGTTATTGTCATTCACACAAAATGTTACAATATTCAACTTTTAACTTACAAACAATAATGATTTCAATAATATAAACATGCTTTTAAATAAAACATTAAGAAAAAATTTAACTACAATAAGATATTTACATTTTTTGTAAAAAATATGGACGAATTATGATATTCTTAGCTATTTTATTCTGAAAAAAAAACTTCAAGGTTGATCTGTGGCGGTGTTATTGTGACAGATTATTATTATTTATTTGATTTTGTCGTAATTTTAGTAAATAAATCAAATTGTAGGCTAATTATTATTAAAGGAATCAAAAGAGTATATACATTTATTTAGGTATATATTAAGTGTGTAATCACCACCTATTAGAATATGTGATTCGATCAAAGATTATGAAATGAAATTAATGTTTAGAGATACAGTTATATGTTAAAAAAATTAAGCAAAGTTTTCCTCATTTTAAAGCAAAATGTGACAAAGAATAAATGAGGCGAGTTTGCGCTGTTTCTTAATGCTGAAAATATAAAGATGGCAAGAATATATTTGAAGATTGTCTCCGATTATCACTGACTAGTGCGAGAACTATATACATACACACATACCATCACGGGTGCCTTACGGCGCCCGAGACCGCCTAGACGGCCCCAGGGTACCCAGCGGAGGGGTTTTAATCCCACCTCGTTGTAGCCGATGGTATCAGTCTACACCGAACAAGTGTGCGAGAACTACAGTGCCTCTTTTTGCAGATATTTAAATGTAACCACATTTGTTTTGCTTCACATTAATAAACAACATCCTGAACCAAACACTGATAGAAGATCATCTATCTATTAAGAAGCTACCTAAGCACCAATATTTCATGGGTGAAGGCAAAAATGGAACCAGCCCAACAATTTAAAATAAATTTATCTTATTATTCTGTTTTTTTTTTTACATTTTTTAGGTAATCCTGCGGAATTTATTAATATACCTAGTTACATACTATTATCTTTGATTGATTACACAATAAAATAAATTGCATTATTTTTATTACTATTTTTTACTTTTCCTTTAATTATAAATATATTATATAGGTACCTATTGTGTATTACAACTAGCTGACTGGACTTGCTTTGCATAGGTATTGAAGCATTGTTTTAAATTAAATTTTAATAGGAATGTACTTATCTATTTTTTTATTATGGGCATTCAGAATAAGAATATCAGTGTGCAATTCGGGTCCGGACACTTATTAGGTAAGTTAAAGCCAGGCATTTGTACTTACACTTGTACCACTTACCCGAGTTTTGTATACAGTATGTACACATTAGTTACCTATGCTGAGGTTGATTTTGTACTAGAATTTGGTTACTTTTGTTCTATATTAACAAATGTAGAAACACTGCTTTGTTTGATAAAAATATAAAAAGCTCTATATTTGTACTATGTATACTAGGACTCTGGTACACTTAGTACAAGTCAACAATAATAATAAATATATATTATATTGTATAAGCAACCAGTAAACTACCAAAAAACATACAAATATTGTTTTCCCATGAATGGGAATCGAACCTACGACCTCCGGATACAACGCCAAAAGCGCGACCACGGAGGCGGCATTACTTTACCCACATAAGAAAATATAGGTACTACAGTAAATAATAAATATCCTGAAAAGGAAAATTGTCTGTTTGTTGAAAGTTATGCCTAAAGTGCTGAGTTGGTTTTTAGGAAAAAATGATATGAAATAATCCATTATATTATTGCGAAGCCGCGGCCAATACTTTATATTTCATAGGAATGATGTTAAATAAACGATATTGATCATATTTATTACATAATTATTGATTTTTCGTCTTACTCGATCTCAAAAAAGTACCTTTATAGCTATCGAGAAGTTTGACACTTATTTTCGATGCCGAGCCGGCTTCAACTCGAAGCCGAGGCGTCGGTGGTACCGTTTTATATGAAGGACTGACATTATTTCAAACGAGCGGCGCGATCTCAACTCGAACTGTGCTCCTTCGCTTTCCGTGGTACCAAATACGTCATTTTCGATCGTAGCTCGAACGAGATGTCAACTCGAAGCCGTCGGTGGTTGGCCCGCAGGATATTTATTATTTACTGTAGTACCTATATTTTCTTATGTGGGTAAAGTAATGCCGCCTCCGTGGTCGCGCTTTTGGCGTTGTATCCGGAGGTCGTAGGTTCGATTCCTATTCATGGCAAAACAATATTTGTATGTTTTTTGGTAGTTTACTGGTTGTTTATACAATATAATATATATTTATTATTATTGTTAACTTGTACTAAGTGTACCAGAGTCCTAGTATACATAGTACAAATCTAGAGCTTTTTATATTTTTATCAAACAAAGCAGTGTTTCTACATTTGTTAATAACAAAAATAACCAAATTCTAGTACAAAATCAACCTCAGCCTAGGTAACTAATATGTACATACTGTATACAAAACTCGATAAAGTGGTACAAGTGTAAGTACAAATGCCTGGCTTTAACTTACCTAATAAGTGTCCGGACCCGCATTGCACACTGATATTCTTATTCTGAATGCCCATAATAAAAAAATAGATAAGTACATTCCTATTAAAATTTAATTTAAAACAATGCTTCAATACCTATGCAAAGCAAGTCCAGTCAGCTAGTTGTAATACACAATAGGTACCTATATAATATATTTATAATAAAGGAAAAGTAAAAAATTGTAATAAAAATAATGCAATATATTTTATTGTGTAATCAATCAAAGATAATAGTATGTAACTAGGTATATTAATAAATTCCACAGGATTACCTAAAAAATGTAAAAAAAAAACAGAATAATAAGATAAATTTATTTTAAATTGTTGGGCCGTTCCGTTTTTGCCTTCACCCATAGATGAAATATTGGTGCTTAGGTAGCTTCTGAATAGATAGATGGTCTTCTATCAGTGTTTGGTTCAGGATGTTGTTTATTAATATGAAGCAAAACAAATGTGGTTACATTTAAATATCTGAAAAAAAGGCACTGTAGTTCTCGCACACTTGTTCCGTGTAGACTCATACCATCGGCTACGACGAGGTGGGATTAAAACCCCTCCGCTGGGTACCCTGGGGCCGTCTAGGCGGTCTCGGGCGCCGTATGGCACCCGTGATGATATGTATGTATGTAGGTCTCGCACTAGTCAGTGATAATTGGAGACAATCTTCAAATATATTCTTGCCATCTTTATATTTTCAGCATTAAGAAACAGCGCAAACTCGCCTCATTTTTTCTTTGTCACATTTTGCTTTAAATTTTATAAAATTTAGATTTTTGTTAACATTCGATCGAATCACATATTCTAATAGGTGGTGATTACACACTTAATATATACCTAAATAAATGTATATACTCTTTTGATTCCTTTAATAATAATTAGCCTACAATTTGTTTTATTTACTAAAATTACGACAAAATCAAATAAATAATAATAATCTGTCACAATAACACCGCCACAGATCAACCTTGAAGTTTTTTTTTCAGAATAAAATAACTAAGAATATCATAATTCGCCCATATTTTTTACAAAAAATGTAAATATCTTATTGTAGTTAAATTTTTTCTTAATGTTTTATTTAAAAGCATGTTTATATTATCGAAACCATTATTGTTTGTAAGTTAAAAGTTGAATATTGTAACATTTTGTGTGAATGACAATAACTTGCGTAGGCAGTGTAAATAAGCTTTAAGTGACGTCATTTTCGATTTCAACTCGATGGATGTTATCAGTCGATGTCAAGTCGAAGGAGCTCGGTGGTACGGTTTTGGATTCGACTTCAGATTTTTGTGAGTTCGAATCGAGCGCGGTTATCGTTTTCAATGGTTAGGCTGCTGTTCGTTGGCGCCATATTCTGTTCTCACGTTATTTTTCAAATGTTACTGTTCTCAGCTTGGATAATAAAATTGTGGTCTATGTTCTCAATTTAATAATTGGTTTAGTGATGTCCATACTTTTTTTTTTAACAAATACTTATTTACCTATATTTTTTTTTATAAAGTATTCTAAAATGTCAGACAAATAAATATATTTAAAATTATGACTCGCATTAGGGCGGTTCCATATATTATTCTTAGTTCAAAAATAAATAAAATTGAATTCTCGTAGAGATCTATCCAAAAAATCGTTTTATAATTAGACCAATGGGTGGTACCTAATTGGCAAATAAAGATTTTATTATTATAATAAATATAAGTTATTATTGTGTTTGGTTGTAGTTACAAATTTGTAATAAAAAAGTAGGAGATTTTCATCTCAGAGAATTTCATATTACAATTATATTTTAAAGTTTATATTCCCAAATTTCTAATATGCCAAAGAATATGTGTAATAAAAACTTTGTAATTTTACAAATAGTCTGATGATCGCAATAGACATGATATTCCTAAGGCTGTGATGCATGGAGATATATATAGAGAGCCGGCCTAATGGCTAAATTGCCTTTCCAAATGTGAGACTAAAGATATTATATATTTTTGTTGTCACTTTTTGTTTTGAATGTTTAACCAATCATTGAGCGTTGATTTGTTGAAGTGAGCACACAATTGTTTTGTTTGACATTTCGTTGTAAAGGCTTTTTTATGCATTTATTGGAACCGCCTTGGTTCCGTATGTTTGTTTCATGCTATATAGTGAGAGCCCAATAATACAAACTGCCGCGCCGTCTCGCAATGAAGATAACAAAATTTCCGCTGAAAACTTACCAAATTAATTTAAAAAACCTACCAAGTATATTTATCTATATATTCTCATAACGACACGAATTTGCGTGGATCATCGTCACGAAAAATTTACATTGAAATAATAAATAAATTTATTAAAAAATTATATATTTTCACAATGAAACCTAGGTATATATGTAACAACTTATAAAGGTTTACTTCGTTTAGACCAGATAAATATTAGGTTACTAATACGGGTCAACCTACAATACATGGAGTGTAGGTTGACCTGTAATAGTTTCCCTCCCAACAATAATTACAAAATGCTAATTAACTTTTTCAACTAACGACAACTAATTTTCTCGAGACTTAAACTCTCGTTGAAAACGACCTCATAATAAGATGAAGTTCAAAAGTGAATTTTTACTTTAGAAATTAAACTGTTAATATTGTTTTATTTTAATAAAATAGTAATAAAATTAAAACTATACCTAAATTAAAACATAATAATAATAAAATAAAAAAAACAATATAACAAAGATCCTATAAAAAATATAAAAAATCTGTCAATATAATATTATTTCAAAGTTGTAATTTCCATACATTGGACAAGTTTACACAAAGATGAAGAATTCCTGTTTTCAAGTTGACGGCATTTTTATAGTATGAGAATTTCAATTAAAAAGTATAAATCTTTCTGTAAGTAATGCTTCTAAAATATAATTTAATATTAGCAAAAAACAAATACCATAAAATAATCTATTATTGAAAGTTCAATTAGGTAAAAATATTATCAACAAGTGTCCCACCTCTAGTTGTGTGGCCGCCATCTTCTATTCTCACTGGAGAGGCGATTTAAGGCCTAAGGGCGCCTCCCTATTATATTATATACCTCCATGGGTAGAACCCATTTTTGGCTGACTGACTGTACCTGTCCTTGTTATTCCGGTTAAAAGTTCTCATAAATACTTTCACTACAAAATTTTAGATGTTGCTTAGGGTGTTTGATACTAAAGTATTACTTGTAATAGTAGATATATAAATTTCTGTAGTTTAACAATCTAATTTAAAAGCAATCTTACTTTTTCAAAACTTACTACATACTGCTCAAATTGTACGCAAATATTTTTTATTTATTAAATAATATGTTAATTTGTTGCAGTCCTATTTGAAACTTATTTTACCGACTCTTGTTAAATCTAAAGTTGCCCAAAATTTCCAATTTATGATTATTTCTGCACTATCACTTTCTATCTTACTGCATTTGACTGCTAGATATTCTAGTGGTTACACCATTGGGTAGTATCCTGGAGCTAATAACTTTCTGTGGCTACGTGCAATTTTCATTGTTATATGTTTAATTATACCAGCTCCTTAGACTAGTGGTTACCTTTGGGGTTGTATCCGGAGATTCCCATGACAAAAAATTTTTAGTATGTTTTACGGTACAGTTTGTCATGGTCTAGGTGTTTATAAAATACAATATCATTGTTTCTGATACACACAGCTAGAGCTTAGTTTGTGACCAGGGCAATATGGGTGTAATGTCCTTCATATTATTATTATTAAAAGGGAATTATCACGATAGTTACCTCCTGTTCCATATAGGTATTGAGTTGGTGTTGGGAGTATCCATGTGTCTCAGGAGCAATGGGCAGCTCAATGGTCTTCACCAGCACCTTCTTTTTGTCCTTTGACTTATCCTTTTTGTCGTCGTTGTTCTAAAAATTGCAAAAAACTTGACACCACTTTAAAACAAACAAAAACCTTCCCTGTCACCGCCATTCTTGAAAATATTACTTTATCAAACATATACTGTTTAAATCCAAGAATTGCAGTGACCCATTTGCACCAAGTAACCCAAAGATAAAATAAAAATAAACTATGGACGTTACAAAGGATTTAAAGATACATGCATCTATTTTTTTAGGGAGGTAGTACTTGAGAGTATATAATTTTTATATGTCCGTTTTAAATTCAATTATTATTAAAGTAAATAAGGAATGGGTTTTGGTATGCTTTGTTATAATGAATAAAATATTTATATATTTGCGCTTTAATTTGTAAAAGGCGTTTGTATGGTGGTCATCATTGATATTGTCAATTGTATTGAATTTTAAAAGTATTATGTACAATAATAAATAGACATGCGCGGACACAGAGACAAAGCAATCACATTACCTGTGGCGATTGGTTACACTTACAAAACACTATATAAACCGTTGAATAACTCAAAAGTGCAAATGGACCCGAGTCAGGCAGGGACTTTAGAAACCGGCTGTCTGCTGTACTTGAAAATTACAATTTGTAAGAAATGCGAAACAAAATATATCATTAAAAAGGGCAAGAAACAAAAATTGTTAAAATTATAAACAGTGAATAATAAAAATGAAAAAGTGAATCATTGATGACTGTGAAATCATTCTTGTTAAATCAATAAATATGAAGGATTTAATTAATGAATATTATAATAAATAATAAAATGCGGGAAAGGCAGAGTAATTAAAAAATACCTGGTACACTACAAATAGCTTATTTAAACCGTCACATTTTAACTTTGTTAATATTTAATTCATAATAAAAAAACCTTATATTCATATTCAAACTGCAAGAAAAAAAAGTCTAGCAAAAATAACTTAGTTTTTGAGTGTTACACAAAAATAAACATAATAACTAGCAAGAAAACACAAATGTTGATAAAATAATAATGATAGGTAACTTAAAGAAACAAAACAATAGAAGTAAAAAATGGATCTAGCAAGTTTATAAAAGGACCCTACAAATACAAACAGACAGACCGGTTGTATAGCGCGCTGTACGCCACGTACCGAGCTGAACCATTGGCCTACTCTCTGTGTCCACGACTGGCTCTCTACCTCTGGTGCCTCTCCGTTCTCCGCAGCATCCCCATTGGTCTCCATGGCACTCCCTTCAGCAGCCGCAGCCTCGCTTGAATTCTCCATTTCAACACTTTCGATCGGAGCATCAGGTTTCTTCTCCACCAAGGAAGCAGAAGCTACGGTCATTATTCCGTGTATGTTTACGCGAACTTTGAGTTTGATTTTTTGAGACTCTCCCTCGGGAGTCGGTTGGACATTGTTGATGTTCCATTTGCCTGTGTAATTACAAAAAAAAAGTTATTTACAAGCTTGCACAAACAAGAACAACAACAACAATAATTAATATCCCTGATTAAATATATACATTTCATTTTTATGAATCAACCATGTGAATCTTAATGTAAGACCTATAATTTTTAACCAACCTCAAAAAAGGAGGAAGTTATCAATTTGGTTGTATTTTGTGTTTGTTTACTCTAATGGCGGAGTTATCCATTTATAAACCAATTTGAAAAACCATTTTTTTTATATATACATTCAGATTGGTCCCCACATAAAAATTTAATCAAAATTGGTTTAAAGGTTTGGGTTTTAAATCAAAGTATCTAGATAAAGTATGCCATTCAGAGTTGTTTATAGTCACCAGAAAAGTCCAGATGAACTGCCTACCTTCTGGCTTTTTCATCAGATGATGAGATGATGATGAAATCGGAAGGTAGGCATCGGAACTGTGTAATAAACTAGCTGTGTTTGGGCTTAGCAGAATTGTCATGAGATGGTCTTATTGTCAAAAGGCACAAATCATAACCTCGCTGTTACCTTTAACGATCTGTCGTCGAATTGAAGTTGCTATTTAACTTTTTTTCAAGAGGTTATTATATTGTTTGGTTTTATGAATCGGTACCTAAAAATATTATGAACATCATAATATTTTTCCCCCAAGGTACATCATTGAGCATAGGTTATTATACTATTTGGCAGGTTCATTAATGATATAAATATCATTAATGAACCTTTTAATATCAAGATGAGTTAAAACTCATCTTGATATTAAAAGAGTGTAAAATTATGGTATACAAATAAATATATTTTACAAACTAACCAATAAATGCATCAGGATAAGGTACGGGGTCAGAATAGTAAGCGCTGACTGAGAATGGCTCCCTTCTGTAGAAGGTCAGCATCTTCGAGAACGGTGCAGCATGGAATGTTGGGAATACCTGGAAACAACAGTAAAACATAAGTTCACCAATTTTAGTACTTACTACCAGAATCATCCTTTACGTATGTTATTTCCTCATCAACTTCCTAAATTGTTACAATTCCCATAATGTGGACATCCCAAAATACATCTTGTGTGGTACAGTAATTAAGATTTTTTTGTGCACTACTAGCTCTAAGCTTGATAAAATGTAAAATGCACAGCTGATGAAACAAATATCATCACAGGTGCCTTACGACACCCGAGACCGGCTAGACGGCGTCAGGGTACCCAGCGAGGGGTTTTTAATACCAACTCGTCGTAGCCGATGGTATGAGTCTACAGCTGATGAAGGACTGCTTTACGCCGACATTTTTCTGCTCTTTACAATGTGAGTCCTCTTAATAATCGACGAAGTTTGCCTCAAGTCAAAATTACAACATTGATGAAATAGAAAAATATATATATTGACATCATTTTAGGAAGTAGACGTAACATATCTAAAATAACATACATCTAACGTATCTGCAAAAAGAAGCGTGGCGATGATAGCGCCTGTACCGCGCGCGACGTCACCGTAGAAGCAGACAGATGTATACGAGTATATCCGAGCGTTCTATATTGATATCTTTTTGTAATCCCTATTTTTTTTTATTACCTCCATATCAGAATCCTCTCCGCGAGCAGCGTCCCAAGCCAATCGAACCGCGTAGGGCTGCGCGTCCGTCACACTAAAGTCCCGCACGCGAACGGCCGGACTTAGAATGGCACACTGTAGGGCACAACCTCGGGATACTGCTTCGTCCTGTAGAGCATTGTCAAATTTTACTAACACTAGTTATAGTGATATACTATCTATAGCCATCATACTATAGGCCAACTGAAAGTATGATCGCTATCCTATGCTAATTCTGTAGATACTTCACCAATGGGCTTCCGACGAAAAAAATAAAATAAAAAAATTGTCGAAAATATAGCTTATAATAAGAAACTAATTTAGTTTATTTTAAAAATAATTAACTGATATTTCAGATATTAATATTTGAAATCTGAAATCTAAAAAATCTGGGTGTCGTCACAGTTTAAATAGAGTACTACGAACTCGCTATAATAGAATAAAAGATGTTGAAAACAAACTATTGGATAAATATGGTGCGATATGCACCTTTATTAAATGAATGAGTAATATAATATATTGTTAAGTATTTTACAGCAGTAATATTAAAAAAGTATTATTTTTAATTTTTATTGCCATTCTTATAGGTAATGACAACAAAGGAGATAAGTTTCTACAAACACATATACCGCTTAATAAACTGTTGAGTGTTATCGAACCCAAATTTTCATTTCACTTCGCGGTAACCAATAGAAACGCTTGTTTGTGACATTGACATATGAACTTCCAATCATATATTCTTCTTAAAAAAGCAACCTGCTTTCTTTGCTAGCGTGATAAACATATTACAAAATTTATAAATTAAAATGTTCAAACATTAATATCTTAAAAACCAGTTTTTTTAATTGATAAAAAGAAATCCAAAATATAAATGATTTTTTTTTATTTTTCTCGGAAGCCCATTCGAGACATGCAATTGTTATGTACACGTACACCTGGAGTGGATTACAGGAAATTTATATGCCTAAATTATCTAAAAATAAATGTGATAAGTTTGTGCTAAAATTGAGAATAGTCTTTTTTACTATAGTGTACTCAACAAGTTTTTATGAATCCATTAACCTCTAACCACCCATATATCTCTTACAACCATTCTTACTAATAGATCTATCATTATTTTAACGGATGGTATCCAGGATAACTACTGCAAATTTCGTTATGGATAATGCATGGATAATATTTATGGTTACTATCTATCAAAAAAAGATTACATTGTTTATTATAAATGGCTGATATTGTACATTATCTAGCTACACTGCATGCCTAAAAGACCACAGGGTACCCAGAGGTGTTTTTATTTTCACCTCGCTTAATTCACTTCTATACCAAAGGGTTGAAATTTTGCATTTAATAATCTACCCACAAACAAAAATTTTCAGTCAAGTTGGTTTTGAGATTGAAGCTTTGACTGAAGGCTTGAACATGCTGCCTGAGGCAATTAAGTAACTTAAATTGTGTTGTCAAACAAATGCATTTTAATGAACATGAAAATTTTTAGTTGATTGACAAATGATTGTAGTATTTTTATGTACAAACACTCAGAAAAACGTACAGATCATTACATAATAATAAATAAATCATACAGATTATTACATAATAACATACTTGATTTAATGTAGTAGAGGGTGTCTTGCCAAACACTTGTTCTATTAAACCCTTGACAGCTGGGATCCTTGTAGACCCTCCAACTATCTCAACTGAACTTATATCATCAGGACGCAACTCTGCAATTGAAAATATACATAGATTTTTTTTTGCTTCGTGCTTAACTTATATTTACAGAAAAGATACAATTAAGTAAAAATTTAAGAATGCTCATGCACATTAGTATATATTATTACTGTAATAATATTTTATTTTATTAAAAATTATGGTTCAGTCAAACCTCAAAGATTAATTCACTGTTGTAAGTATTATATAAAATCTAAAAATGTATTTTATTACTAACTTGAATTTTGCAGTGCATTTTTCAAAGTAGCATCCACACGATTGAATACATGACTGCACAGTTGTTCCATTTGCGCCCTCTGCATGTCTCCGGTGACATCTCTCTCTTGGAGGAAACACTCAATATTAAGAGGCAACTTGGTGCTGTTAGCTGACATTTGCTTTTTTATCTTCTCTACTTCTTCCACCAAACGGATATATGCCCTGGATATTTAAAAAAAATATAAAATAGGCAATATAAATAGATAAATATTAGTATGTTTTTCGGCACAGTTTGTCTTGGTCTGGGTGTTTATAAAATATAATAGTATTATATCGTTGTTTTTGATACACAAAGTACAAAATGACCTATATATTATTATTATATTCTAATAGCAGGGTTAAAAAAAAATGCAAAAAAATGGAAATATCTTAATTATTAAAATTAAAAGAGGTTTTATTATATGGATTTAACATGCAGTTAAAAAAAACGAAAGCTTGAGCTGAGATTAAGCTAAAATGCAATAAGACTTCAGCATTTTCAATATCAACATTTTATAAACACGTAAACCATGGAAAACTGAAGAGAAATACTAACTAATATTCTTAAGCCATGAGTGGGAATCGAACATCTGGAGACAAAGCCAAGTAGTCCAGTGCAATTAATCATTATAAATGAAAAATGTCGGAACCCAGTTATAATTAATGGACAGGAGTCTTTAAACAACGACCTTGGCAAAAACACGGAATTGAAATGCCCTACGTGCGGGAAAATTTACAAGAGACAAGCCTGGTTCAAGAAACATTTAAAATTACATGAAGAAAGCGAAGCACGACAGTCGTCTGTAAGTTCTTCGGTCAGTACTGCGGATAGAGCTGACTCTCATATGTCCCAAGGTACACCTACATGTGAAACCAACCAGGAGTCCATCAACATCAGGACGCGTCTAAGCATCCCCCCTATTAAAGAATCAACTTGGAAGGTGCACGATCTTAATTTGGCAGTCTTGCTCGATAGCCCTGGTTCCAAGCAAGATATTAACAGCCAGGTACAAAACTTCCAGTCTACGGTATACAATTATTTTGTGGAGCACTATCCTCCGGAATCCACATATGCATATACCAAGAAAGAAAATGCTTTTAAACTGAAAATGAGGCGTAAAAAGAGGGAGCTCATAAAGAAACTTCGCTGGGCCAAAGCGATGGGAGACAAGAACCTGTGCCACAAGTTAGCCAGGGCATTAAGATCTATTCTCAAATTAATGCAGGGAATTTGTCTCCAGATACAAGATAATAAAAATCAATTTAATAGAGCCCAGCATGAAGTTAGATTTGACAAAAACCCTTTTATTTATGCTAAGAAGATTTTCAGTGAAAATAGTGGAAGACTTTCGCTGACTAAAGAACAAATCTATAAACACTTCAGTGAGACTTATGCAATGCCACAAAGAGAGGTAGCATACCCGGATCCACCTTCAACACGACCGCATAATCCTGCAGTAGACTTTCAATGCAATCCACCAAGCATTGAAGAGACTGAGGAGCAAGTGAAGAAGAAAAGCGTAAAGTCAGCACCAGTGGGCCTATCGCGTAACAGCAATGGTAATGGTAATGGGGTTCATTTTGACATTTGAAGTCCATTAATGAACATCAAAACATTAATTCGTATCGCAGAACGCAATGGGAATGGAAACACATTATCATTGTAAATGAATTCCATTGAACGAACGAAATATGATAGTTCATATAGATTAGAGCGATCGCGTAACCTTATTGACAGTTGAGAATGATATTCATTACCATTTTAAAACGTCAAATGAAGCAGGTTACTCTTGTCAAGTCGGCATCAATTTCATATTTTTTTTAATAAACGAAAACTTTGTATTTTTATCGGTAAAACAAGAGTTTTCATTTAAAATAATAAATTAGTAGGTAAGTGATGCAGTGAATGTCATATATGTCCATTGAAATTAGTAAAAAAATCAAGAATAATAGATTGTTTAAAAGATCAACTTTTTTGTATTTTATTTGTAACATTAATTAATAATAATAATAATCTGACATAACTATTTATGAAAACTCGTAGTCAAGCACCGAGTGCGTTCAGATTCATCACAAGTTACGTTTTGTTCGACATTATTTTTATATACTCTATTACGATGCTTCTATGGGCTCTTATTCAAATTAGAATTAGAATATTTTTTTATGTATAATTTTAAAGAAGAATTGAATACTGTGATAAACATTTAAAGGAAATAATATATTTTATATATTTAATTTCTTTTCGATATTTGTCATGTACTTGATGAAACAAAACGCAATTGAATGATATAAATGTTTGAAAGCCATTACGATCCAAATGTTTACGCGGTCGCTCCTATTTGCTTCAATGGTAATGGGAATGGCAATGGTGATACAAATGAACTTCATTCCCATCGAAGTTACGCGATAGGCCCACAGGTCCAGATGGCATATATTGTATATAAAAAGTGTCCTCACATTCGCAAGTGTTTACATAACATCTACTGTAGAATATGGTCAAGCAAACAGGTACCGACTGTGTTCGGAGAAGCAGCTGTTGTTTCTATACCAAAAAAGCCTGAGAAACACTATGTCCAAAATCTTCTTTTCTATACTTCAAGCAAGAATGTAGAGGTTTATGATCACAAACAAGTACTTTTTATCCCAGCACCAGAAAGGATTTCTTCCGGGAATTTCTGGTTGTTTGGAACACAACACCTTACTTTCGGAATGTTTGAAGGATGCCAGGGAGCACGAGCGTCAATTGAGTGTCTGCTGGATTGATTTAGAAAATGCTTTTGGAACGGTCCAGCACTAATTGCTACAAGTTGCCCTAAAATGGTATAACTTCCCAACAGGGATCATGGATATAATTGCTAATTATTATAAGAACTTAAGATTTGTTATTACAAATAAAGATGGGTTTACAGATCCTCTTAAATATAATGTTGGGCTATTTCAAGGCTGTTGCCTCTCACCAATAGCTTTCAATATTATTATTAACATCTTAATTGACAAACTTAAAACTAGTGAAAAGAAGTGGGGATATAAATTTAAGTTAAATATATTATATATTCGGAGTCTTAGCATTTGCAGACGACCTAGCAGTGCTAACACGCAATCCAAAACAATGCCAGAATTTGCTTACTCTGGTAGACGAATTCTGTGTATGGTCGAACGGCATGAGAACAAAACCATCAAAATGCTTCTGTCTGTGTCTGGGCAGACGAAATACTAGGTTTACGTCATACGACCCAGAACTATTCATAGCAGGGCAGAAAGTAGCAGTAGAGGAAGCCATGCCTTTCAAATTTCTGGGCAGAAGGATCGATTTTAAAGGAAGAACACCATCCTTAGATGTGGTTGTGGAACGCTTTATTAATGACATCAACAAGGTAGATCAACAGCCAATTAGTAATGTCAAGAAAGCCTGGATTTATGACAACTACCTAACATCTAGTCTAACATTGCCTTTTCTTGTATACTTCAACAAAACTCTTCTGGTAAATCTGGATGCAACTGTCATAAGAAAACTTAGCACAGGGCGCCGACTCCTCTACGCTGTTCAGGGGACAGCAGCAATTTGGGATGAATTTTAAAAAGCAAAAGAGATTTGGGATGAATTTTAAAGAGTTGTACAAACATCTACGTGTAACCAAGCAACAAATCCTGAGTAACTCTCGGGATAATCTGATTGCATCTCTTCCAAAAGACTCATTTGCCTCTGAGATGGAGTCAAAACTTCAGTTTCATAAATCATTTATGAGTGGTGCCCAGATCAGCAAAAGGGGGTAAGGTTGGAAGAAAAAGGAATGTGATGAAGATGTTATTAAATCTTTCCTTAGGGAAGATGAAGAGCATGGCTACAGAGTTCACGCGATGACCCTAGAAGTACAGAATGAATGGCTTACTTTGGGGGAAGTTTGTATTCCTCCAGCCCTGAAATGGCGCACACTCATGTACGATTGGTCTCCGGCACTTATGAAGTTCTATCTTAATGCCTTTCAAATGTCCCTACCTGACCAGAGTAATCTGGTAAGATGGGGGAAGGCAACAGATAAGACGTGTACATTGTGCGGTGTTGCTGTAGGGACGTATACTTGCTGGGTGCAAAAACTCTACTTGAAAAAGGTCATTATTCGCACCGACATGATAAAGTTTTAGAAATTATTCGTGAAGCTGTAAGTCTCAGTATTGCTAGAGCCAGAAAAGGATTAACAACAAATGAAAGACTGACTACTTTTGTAAAGGAGGGACAACTCAAGAAAACTCAAAGTAAACCTTTCTCAATCCTGGACAAAGCACAAGCCTGGAAAATATTCATGGATACATTTAAAATACATTACAATATTCCAGACGAACTAGCAGTATCAGCCTATAGACCAGACATACTGGTGTACTCTCGGTGTTTGATGAAAGTAATACTTATAGAACTCACCGTTCCGTGGGAAACAAACATACCTAAGGACCACAACATCAAGTCGAACATATATTTTGATCTCACAAACGAAATTACTAGAAACGGATTTAAAACTCAACTTTATGCAGTGGAAGTTGGTGCAAGAGGAATTCCAGCAGTCTTTGCACCGTCTATTGAAGGATCTTGGCCTTCCGAGAACAGCCGTCGGAACTTTTATGGAGCGTGTTTCCAGGATGGCGCTAACAGGATCATATAATATTTGGTTGAGTAGAGAGGGTAGTGAACACAGTGCAGGTGAGAGTTCAAAAGGCCTTTAAACCTACTTCGCGGTCTCAAGTCCGGGAACGCTGCAGTTCATTCCCCTGCCTTTTACCACGCGATGGACCCGGCACCCGCACGGTGAATCCATGGTTTGCTAAGAACATTGTCTCTCTCTCTTTAATGTTTTTGTTTTGGGTTCCTATTACTAAACTAAAAAGTTACCCTATCAAAAATTACCGCAATGAATATGTTTATTGGAAAATATAATTAAGAATTTCATCAAACACTACAAAATATTCAGAATAAATTCCGCTTATTACTAAACTATTTTTAGAGCGGGAACAACATTGTGCTCTCCACTATCCCTCCTTTTCTACCCCAACAATACCTACTTTCCAAGAACATTTGTTGTCCTTTCTACATTTTATACTAGCTTTTGTTGACAGGACTTCGCCCTATTGTCTTCCCCTATTGAAATTTCAAAATATAGTAGGTTATAGGCAGATATTACTTTTAAAGTTTCATATGTTCCCATTATAGCCGTTTTCTCCCATCTTCCTATCACGAAATTTTAGAAAATAGTAAAATACCTGATGCTTTGTTTTATAAGAAAAGTATACATATAAATTTTCATGGTTCCTGTTATATTATCTTCCACTATTAAAATTTAGAAAATTAGTGAAACACTGATTCAACGTTTATAAGAGTCTACCTACAAAGTTTCACTGTTGTATCATCCGTCGTTCCTAAGATATGATACAGTTAGAAAACAAAACATGTCTGTAGAAATAGTGTACTATACCAGAAGTAGTATAAATTTCATTGGACAAGCCTTGCAAAAAAATACATTTGTGGAAGGTTTCAATGAGTAAACTTTTTACATTTTAGTGTTCCAAAAATCTAGAAGCATCTAAATCCATTCATTATAGATGGGTTCCAAGGTATACCCCTAATTGCACTGGACTAAAGGGTGAAACAAATTAGGCCACTGGTACAGTTTTAAACAGGGTGGCCACTTTTTTTCAGATATGAATTTCCCCGACTTTTCCAAAGTCACTTTTTTGAAATTTTCCCTGACTTTAATGAGCTTCAAAAAGAAAAGAAAAAATTCCAAAAATATATTGTTTTTGGAAAAAAATAAGTATTTGAGTAAAAAAATAAGCATTTTTTCGGAAAATATAGAACAACAAAATATATTTCACTTTCTTAAAAAAATAAGCATATTTAGAACTTAGATGGAATCGCCCCGCTTAGGTTGTTTGTACTTTAAATATTTTCCCTGGCCTTCTAGGGGTTTCCCTGACATTTCCCTGACTTTTGCAGTCTCCGTAAATTCCCTGACTTTTCCCGGTTGTTTTTCAGAAAGTGGCCACCCTGTTTAAAGTATGCATTAAAACTGTCTATAGATTACCTTTGGTTCTCCTTAGCATCAAGCTTGTATCTATTAACAAAATCTTGACAGAAATGTTCAGCCAATGCAATATCAATGTCCCGACCGCCACACTGTTGGTCAGTTGCTGTAGCAAGCACACGGAGTTTTCCTTTGTTAAATGCACAAACTGCCACCTAAAACAATATAATTACAGGCTACATAGTATGTACACTACTGTATTATGTTATTAAAAATTAATAAATATCCAAATATCATTGTTGAATATCAGAATATTTTTTTTTTTTACCTGTAGTGAACTATGACCAAAATCAACAAATACAACATTTTTTGGTTTTTCTTCAGGTGCAGGTAAATCTTGCTTGTATATTCCGTAAGCTAAGGCAGTAGCAGTTGTTTCATTCATCAAGCGCAGAACATTTAAGCCTGAAATAATAATACAATATATGGACTTTACAAAAAAATACACCTGCCTTGAAAGAACCTGATTACTTATTTGGAATAATGCAGCCATACAAAAATAAATTGCATTGTTAATGTATTAAATTTACTTAAATGTGAAGTAGCCTTAAAAAATTGAGCTGAGGTGATCCTTGCATTTAATTAGATAGTAAACCAAATAAATGTAATAAAAAATATAAAACAAACAAGTATTTAGAAACTATCTATTTAAACAAATAGTTATTTAGACAATTTATTTAAAATGATCAAAACTTGTTCTAATTTAAGTCAGAGCTTCTTCAAATAAAATCTGTTTTGAGTTTTTAGGTAATTCAGTAGGTTTTTTTATTATTTATAAATAAAAGTATAATACCTGAAATAGTGGCAGCATCCAGAATAGCTAACCTTTCTGCATTTGTGAAGTAAGTAGGAACTGATATAACACAATCATTGACTTGTGTCTGTAAAGCTGTTGTTGCAATATCTTTCAGCTTTGTAAATAACATAGCAGTTATCTGAAATATTATTCAAATAAAAATTGTGATAATGAATCAACAATAATTAAATTTAAAGGGAAGTAACTACTTAAGCAACATTTACAACAAAAATGAACCTTAAACACAGCTTGAGTGGGTTTTTGCATTTACATATCTAAATATAGGTATTTTATCAAAAAAAAAAGACACTAGAGAGTCAATAAAAGCATTTAGTTTGATATCCAATTCATATAATTAAAAGAATCAGGCCCTATAAATCAGGATCTGTTCTATCTCTATGGCCCAGTTGCTGGTACCTAAAAGTATAACATTGATGTAGTGGTTAAATGTTTTTCAGGAATAATCAGTTTTGAAAGTTGTAACAATATAAAGAGTTAAATATTGGTTTGAGTAACTCATTCCCACTTATAAACTATACTGTTATAGTGTTTGATAAAAATTTTACCACAATTTTAGCAACATGGCCTAATTTATTTTGATGCATTTCTAGTATAATAAAATGAAATGTTGCCAAAATCCTTAAGATAGTAATTACCTGTTCTGGGCTAAAAACATTGTCTTCTCCTAGATATTTGACTCTTATTCCAATTCCTCCATCACTTGTAGATTCTACTTTAAAAGGTAAATGTTTAAGTTCCTTTTGCACTAATGGGTCTGCAAATTTACGTCCAAGGAGTCTCTTGAAACCAAAAACTGTATTTTTCATGTTCATAACCATTTGGTTTTTTGCTGCCACACCTAATATTCGATTTTTTGCTGAAAATGCTACACATGATCTGTGAAATAACATATGTATATATTGTACAGTTATTTAATGTGTGATACCTACATTCTTAACTAAAAAATCATGCTTTCATATTATTTCACAACATTATAGGTAAACAAAATGAATAAATGTAATCCTCTTTGCAAATAAATTTATTGTCATTATACCAGTGATATATGATAGGTAAATTCAAATTGTTTACAGCAGCCATAATTTGGTAAATAATTAAAAATGTAAAAAAAAATTGAGTAGGAGCAAGTATGGCAGAACTTGCCCTAACCGACCCTAGTTTTTATTTAAACAATACAAACTTCTTATTATCATATAGTACAAGCCTAAAACTTTGAGTTTGTTACCAGGGAAATATGATTGAAATGTATAATCGTAACCTTTGGCGTGCCATAAGTGCCTGCAAGTTTGTATCCGTTATATGCAGCGAATTACACCGGTAGAGGGGAGCATTCGGTGGGATTTATATTTGTATATAATTTGATGTATTATTCTTTAGTATGCAATAAAGTAATGGTTATTATCGAAAGTCAGATAAGTAATGAATGTTATACATAAAATTTTATTATGTGAATGTCTTGTTTATAGGCAATTAATTTCAGAATTCAACTTGAAATTGTTAATGTACTACAGTTCAATCACGTTTTTTATGTTTCCTACTAAGTGGGATAACAAAGTAATCACTTTATTATCCCACTTTTAAACATTAACTTTAGAGAGAAATGAGTGTTAATTTATATTTTAAACGCTTGCACTACACGGGAAGCTCCCTGGTCCAACAAACAAATTTTTTGAAGGAATGTATGTTTAATATAGTTTATAAATTATACTATATATAATGTTTTATTTTTTATTTATATATTTTTAATTTACGATTTATTCGTACTGTACTAGCATTATAGTTATATAATAAAATAAATAAAACACAATTTTATTTGGTTACGATATATCAAAACAATAAACAATTGACACCATCTGAAAAGTCTCTCATTTCCAAAGGTTTATCTTTTTGTCCAACCACAAAATTAAATAATATTAAATTAAAAAAAGATTTTATACCTATGTTTTTTTCGAAATTTAAAATGGAAACATTATTGGAGCAAAAAAACTAATCAACTAGTTTCACCAACCCATACAGCTCTAAGACAATTTAAACCACCTTCACAACATGAACCGCCGTCATTACCATCTCATCATCCAATAAATTTATTCATTAAAAACATAATGACAAAACTAACTGACGACACATACATTCATAGATTACAAGATCCAAACAACAATTTAATATACAGTGAACGGATAGCACTTAAAAAAATTAAAGACGACAATGACATAATCATCCTACCAGCTGACAAAGGATCTACGACAGTCATTTTAAATTATTCTGATTACATTGCAGAAGGACTACGACAACTATCCGACACAACTTTTTACACAGAAATTGCTATTGACCCATGTGACGATATTATTAACAAAATATCAATATTTTTAGACAATACTAATAATGAAAACCTCTCAGATGAAGACAAGACACTTTTATTACCATTTGATCCAAAAACCCCATACTTTTATATGTTACCAAAAATTCACAAAAATAATCATCCTGGACGTCCAATAGTAGCATCTCAAAATTCACCCACTGAACACATATCTGCATTTGTTGATTATCACTTACAGCCCATTGTAAAAAACCTTGACTCACATATCAAAGACACTAATCACTTTCTTGACATCATATCATCTATACAGTTACCTCTAAATTCAACCCCATATTTAGTAACAATAGATGTCACTTCATTATACACCAACATTCCACATGATGACTCCAAGCGCTTGAATTTTATTTAGACCTTAGACCATTAAACTCCTATCCATCCACGAACTTTATAATAGAACTGTCAAAATTAATATTAAAAAACAATTATTTTTATTTTCAAAACAAATTTTACCACCAAATTAAAGGCACTGCTATGGGCACTCGCATGGCTCCAAGCTATGCCAACTTATTTATGGGCAAAATAGAATCACACTTCCTTCATCTCGAACCATTAAAACCACTCATTTGGAAAAGATTTATTGATGACATTTTCATGATTTGGCCTCATAGTTACTCATCACTACTGACTTTCTTAGACAGACTTAATACATGTAGTACATTGCAGTTCACATATGACATATCATCCAAAGACACTTCTTTTCTTGATGTTGACTTAACTCTAACAAATGATAATAAAATCATAACTTCTGTCCATTTTAAACCTACTAATAAATTTCAATATCTCCATTTTAATAGTTGTCATCCACATCACGTAAAAAAATCCATACCATACTCACTATCGATACGCGGACGAAGAATCTGTAATGACGCTGACAAACTACAATTATATAACAACAAAATTACTCAAGCGCTTACTAACCGACAATACCCTGATAACTTTTTACAGAAACATTATTATCGTCGAACCCATTACCATAGACCAAATCATAGACTAACCAATACACATGACAGATTACGTTTAACTACTGACTATTTCTTTGGCGCAGAAAAACTTATAAATTTAATAGAGGGGAGCATTCGGTGGGATTTATATTTGTATATAATTTGATGTATTATTCTTTAGTATGCAATAAAGTAATGGTTATTATCGAAAGTCAGATAAGTAATGAATGTTATACATAAAATTTTATTATGTGAATGTCTTGTTTATAGGCAATTAATTTCAGAATTCAACTTGAAATTGTTAATGTACTACAGTTCAATCACGTTTTTTATGTTTCCTACTAAGTGGGATAACAAAGTAATCACTTTATTATCCCACTTTTAAACATTAACTTTAGAGAGAAATGAGTGTTAATTTATATTTTAAACGCTTGCACTACACGGGAAGCTCCCTGGTCCAACAAACAAATTTTTTGAAGGAATGTATGTTTAATATAGTTTATAAATTATACTATATATAATGTTTTATTTTTTATTTATATATTTTTAATTTACGATTTATTCGTACTGTACTAGCATTATAGTTATATAATAAAATAAATAAAACACAATTTTATTTGGTTACGATATATCAAAACAATAAACAATTGACACCATCTGAAAAGTCTCTCATTTCCAAAGGTTTATCTTTTTGTCCAACCACAAAATTAAATAATATTAAATTAAAAAAAGATTTTATACCTATGTTTTTTTCGAAATTTAAAATGGAAACATTATTGGAGCAAAAAAACTAATCAACTAGTTTCACCAACCCATACAGCTCTAAGACAATTTAAACCACCTTCACAACATGAACCGCCGTCATTACCATCTCATCATCCAATAAATTTATTCATTAAAAACATAATGACAAAACTAACTGACGACACATACATTCATAGATTACAAGATCCAAACAACAATTTAATATACAGTGAACGGATAGCACTTAAAAAAATTAAAGACGACAATGACATAATCATCCTACCAGCTGACAAAGGATCTACGACAGTCATTTTAAATTATTCTGATTACATTGCAGAAGGACTACGACAACTATCCGACACAACTTTTTACACAGAAATTGCTATTGACCCATGTGACGATATTATTAACAAAATATCAATATTTTTAGACAATACTAATAATGAAAACCTCTCAGATGAAGACAAGACACTTTTATTACCATTTGATCCAAAAACCCCATACTTTTATATGTTACCAAAAATTCACAAAAATAATCATCCTGGACGTCCAATAGTAGCATCTCAAAATTCACCCACTGAACACATATCTGCATTTGTTGATTATCACTTACAGCCCATTGTAAAAAACCTTGACTCACATATCAAAGACACTAATCACTTTCTTGACATCATATCATCTATACAGTTACCTCTAAATTCAACCCCATATTTAGTAACAATAGATGTCACTTCATTATACACCAACATTCCACATGATGACTCCAAGCGCTTGAATTTTATTTAGACCTTAGACCATTAAACTCCTATCCATCCACGAACTTTATAATAGAACTGTCAAAATTAATATTAAAAAACAATTATTTTTATTTTCAAAACAAATTTTACCACCAAATTAAAGGCACTGCTATGGGCACTCGCATGGCTCCAAGCTATGCCAACTTATTTATGGGCAAAATAGAATCACACTTCCTTCATCTCGAACCATTAAAACCACTCATTTGGAAAAGATTTATTGATGACATTTTCATGATTTGGCCTCATAGTTACTCATCACTACTGACTTTCTTAGACAGACTTAATACATGTAGTACATTGCAGTTCACATATGACATATCATCCAAAGACACTTCTTTTCTTGATGTTGACTTAACTCTAACAAATGATAATAAAATCATAACTTCTGTCCATTTTAAACCTACTAATAAATTTCAATATCTCCATTTTAATAGTTGTCATCCACATCACGTAAAAAAATCCATACCATACTCACTATCGATACGCGGACGAAGAATCTGTAATGACGCTGACAAACTACAATTATATAACAACAAAATTACTCAAGCGCTTACTAACCGACAATACCCTGATAACTTTTTACAGAAACATTATTATCGTCGAACCCATTACCATAGACCAAATCATAGACTAACCAATACACATGACAGATTACGTTTAACTACTGACTATTTCTTTGGCGCAGAAAAACTTATAAATTTAATTAAAGACAATGCTCATATATTAAGACAACATGACGACACAAAAGATCTATTAATTACTCTGCCACAAATAACATACAGACAAAACTTTAACTTACGTACAATAACTACCAAAACCAACCCTCGACTTAACTTAATAAGTCATGTCATATCATCCGCAGGAACCATTTCATGTTCACAACACCGATGCAAAACTTGTCCCATTATTAATTCAGACACTTCCATCTCCACACAAAACTTCACAAGCATATTGAAATCTCAACCAAATTGCAATTGCAAAACGAAATTTGTCATCTACATTTTGGAATGCCGCCATTGTCCATCATTCTACATAGGTGAAACAATAAACCCATTGCACATCCGTATGAATCATCATCGCCATACCACAGATTCCATCATAAATAGCATACTACCAATACCATCTCACGCTCGAATTCATAATTCCAAATTCAATGACTGTTACACCGTTAGAATCATAAAATCATTTAATAAAATTGACAATATTCATCTACGCACCTGGGAACTATCATACATCTGGACATTAGGAGCTCATTACAGACCAGGACTGAACATACAATTGTGACACAGACTTGACTCTTGACTTACTAACAATTTTCATACACAACACGGACACACACCTACACTACAAAGACACACATATTCATATCTTAAACTAAAAAAAAAATATAAGCAAATTTATTATATTTTCTTAATTTTAATGTCATACGACTGAAGACGCCATGTAAGGCGAAATATATCGTAACCAAATAAAATTGTGTTTTATTTATTTTATTATACAACTATAATACTATATATAATGGTAATAATAACCAAAATTAAGTAAATGTAACGAAGACACTCTGGGTATGGATCCGTCACTCAGCATACAACAGAGATAGGTCTGTTTTATTAATACCTACATATCATATATATTTTTATGGTTCTATAATTTTTTTAATAATAAAATAAATAAAACATTAAAATCCAAATCGTAGATAGATATATACATGGAAACAAACATCTATCAAAAAGTAACGTCTTTAACTCCTGCTATAAATTCTAGATTTTGAAGTTAACAATTCCAGTTTGGTTTGGTAAAGAAACACATAGTTAGCATCAGATGTTAAAATTTTTGGAACATCTTATACCATAAAATCAGCATTTCTTCAAACAGAATAATGCTACAATCTTCTCTAACCCCTACCTCCCGACTAAATATTGCATACAACATTTTTACATATATATTAACCCCCATTTTGTAATCACATCATTTAGCCAGCATAGTGGGAGCGATCTATATTGTTTAAGAACAATTATTGATTGACCCCATTCATGGACTTTGTAGGTCTGCTCGCCACCAGGTAGATACAAAGTCACATGTAGGGCTTGAATAAAAAAATAAAAAAGTGCTAAATGTGGTATTTGGTTTTGCTACTGTTACCTGCAGCTAAGACATTTATGGTAACTATTATAAACCACTTTCTAAAATCTAACTGAGTTATTCCGAAACATTTTAATAGACCAAGGCTAGCTGTTTTTTCTTTGTCACATTAATATGAAACAAAAGTGATAAAACACATTTATACCAGATTTAGAGTGCATATGTTTCTGAATAGAGGAGTAAGGACATTATAAAATAACTAAACTTATAAGATAGGATGCAATTTTCACTAGTTGGTTGGGTTATGATATAAAAGAAAATAATTCATTTGTGAAATTTCCAACAGGAATGATTAGAATAAAAACTACACACGTAAATATATTGAATGTTAAGTATAATAAATATAATTTTATGAAAAATAACGTAGTTTACTTACGGAGTTCCTCGCAAGCTGTAATCGTTAGTTATTGTTTCTATACCACCTGCTTTTGCTACTGCAATATAGCAAGATTGGTGGCCGAAATCAATGCCAATCACAGACATGGCAGCCATAATACTGATAATTATTCGTTTTTCTTATTTATTTAAAATTACTTTCAGCACTGTAATGGAAAATTAAAAAACACGTTGTACTTGTCACTTGACAGATTCACGAAAAAATTTCATTTCTTCAAACGAACCAAACGAACATCAATTTGCCGGTTCGATCAGTCAGTCAAAAAACTTATGTCACGATTTTACCAGAAAGTTCTAGAACTAGGAATAATAGCGATGAAATATCACTAATCTATAAGCTTTTTTGCAGTATTGAATACAAGGACTGTTTTACTCTATTATCGAATAATAATTTAATGAAAAACATTCAATGGATAATATTCAAAATATTGCGACTAATCGTTCGACGTTGTACTCCGACCATAGAGTATAGAAAAACATGTGAAAATAAATAGTAGGAAGTGCCATAAATACTTAAGTTTCTGGGGGCTTACCAAAGAACCCAAACGACAATCGAATCGACGACGCGTCGATCGATAAAAATGCATAGGAATTTTAATCTATTCGTAGCGCCATATCGACGAGAAACGTCAAACTCATGGAGATATAATAGGGAGGTGCCATGGCCCTTAAATCGGGTTGTACCCAGTAGTGACAACTACCCGCTCCGTTCCTACTAACGATAACTGGGAAAAAAAATCCAGTTGTTGCTAGTAGTTACGGGTGGGGGTGGCACTAAAACGTTCCCA
Source organism: Monopis laevigella (assembly GCA_947458855.1). Taxonomy (NCBI): domain Eukaryota; kingdom Metazoa; phylum Arthropoda; class Insecta; order Lepidoptera; family Tineidae; genus Monopis; species Monopis laevigella. The sequence goes on from OX381578.1 coordinate 20,145,031, forward strand.
GTAGTCGTCACCACTAAAATTTATTAAGATCTAATCGGACTCAATAAAATAAAAAAATGAAATCATGTTATATACACTCCTCCTTTTATTTCACTTCACTCCACTCATTTATTTATTCAAAATGATATTAATATGTTAACTTGAATACCAAATACTTTTAATTTATGTAGGAATGCGCTAAGGAGACCTAATATTTATATAATATTTTTTTCATTACGTATTTTGGAAATTGAAGCTCTATTTTCATCGTATACAATTACTAATATGATTTTATCTGCCCAAGATTTGCTGAGAAAAGTGAATGAAAACAAGACAGATACTTTATAGCATGACTTTGAAGTGTTGTCTTGGGGACCCGTGCTAGCAAAACGTCATGCACGCTATACCGTTTTGACGTTTGCTCGCGACTCCGTATCGCGTCTTGGGATGGCCGTGCTAAGGCTGCTGGTCACAAACCAAGCTTTTAGTCTTGTACTATGTGTACCAAAAACAATGATACTAATACCTAATATATTTTATAAACACCCTGGGCCGTGTTCGGAAACTAACACTTTAACACTGGGTAATGCCACTACACTATGCATCTCTTGTTCTCTAAGCATTTTTCAATATTTTTATCGCACTCTGTGACATTACCCAGTGTTAAAGTGTTACGTTTTAAAACACGGCCCAGGGGCCTTACCAAAGAGCCAAACGATAATCGAATTGAAATACCCATCGAAAGCCAAATTGGCGATCCTGTTCTTTGGTCAGGCCCCTGTGTGTATAATACACACAGAGTTATAGAGATAATACATGCATTTTAGGTCTTAGGGTGCTTCCGTATATCCAATCGAATCGCCGCGTCGATCGATAAAAATGTATAGGAATTTAACTCTATGGGTAGAGCCTGATTGACGAGAAACGTCAAATCGCATACATTTGGCTTTCGATGGGTATTTCGATTCGATTATCGATTCGATTTCGATTATCGAAAACCCTATACATTTTTATCGATCGATGCGGGGCGTTTCGATTGGCGATCGTGTTCTTTGGTCAGGCCCCAGGGGCCTTACCAAAGAGCCAATCGATAATCGAATCGAAATACCCATCGAAAGCCAAATGTATGGGATTTGACGTTTCTTGGCGATCAGGCTCTACCCATAGAGTAAAATTCCTATACATTTTTAACGATCGATGCGGCGATTCGATTGGCGATTGTGTTCTTTGGTCAGGCCCCTGATTATACATAACCAAAGAACACGATCGCCAATCGAAACGCCCCGCATCGATCGATAAGAATGTATAGGATTTTTACTCTATGGGTAGAGCCTGATCGATGGGAAACGTCAAATCCCATACATTTGGCTTTCGATGGATATTTCGATTCGATAATCGATTGGCTGTCAAATAAGGTAAGGCCCCTGAAAAAAATGAAAACTACCACAGATTATATAGTAATATGTACTACGTAAATCCTATTTTACTTTTTTTTATATAACATAACTAGTCTGTGTTCAGATTAAAATCGTGATAAAATCTTAAAATCTATGAAAATAATATAAATTCATAAAATTATAGTGAAATATAATAGGTATATAGATAAACCTCAAATTATATTATAAGGCAATTTTATGTTATCAATGAATAGGATTTTATTTTTGTATTCATATTACAATCTCGCGTTCCGAGAGCTAACGCGGGCAGTTTCTCGTGCCGATTTCAAAAACCAACGCGACCGCCCGTTTCAACACAGCCATGTCATTTTTTTTAGCGATGCTAAAATGCAGCTCGGAAACGATCGGTGTTGATTTTTGATGCCACTTTTTGACAAGAAGCACTATTTTGAATTAAATAATTGAAATTAAAAATATTACTACCTTATCATTATATAATAAATCAATATTTTTTTATTAACTATTATTTCAATACAATAATTTTATAATATCACAATATTAATTTAATTAACAACCTCAACCTAAACATACCAAAGCTGAATTTAGTTACACGATATTTATTTTTTAGGTTTAATCGAACTTTTAAAACTAAAACAGATATGAATATATAAAATAATTAATTAAATTCCAATTTGTAGATAGATATTCACATGTATACAAACATCTGTCAAAAAGTAGCCGTGCTAACTTTTCGTGTTAAAATTTCTGGTCGCGGAACGATTGATGGTAACTTGAATTGCTAACATTTCTGCGCGGTGAAACGACCTTGGCTAAAAAAACCAGCGATCCATGGCAGCGATGCTGAGGTCGGAACGTGAGGTTTGAATTAAATAATTGAAATTAAAAATATTACTACCTTATCATTATATAATAAATCAATATTTTTTTATTAACTATTATTTAAATACAATAATTTTATAATATCACAATATTAATTTAATTAACAACCTCAAACTAAACATACCAAAGCTGAATTTAGTTACACGATATTTGTTTTTTTAAGTTTAATAGAACTTTTAAAACTAAAACAGATATGAATATATAAAATAATTAATTAAATTCCAATTTGTAGATAGATATTCACATGTAAACAAACATCTGTCACATCAAAAAGTAGCCAACTTTTCGTGTTAAAATTTCTGGTCGCGGAACGATTGATGGTAACTTGAATTGCTAACATTTCCGCGCGGTGAAACGATTTTGGCTAAAAAAACCAGCGATCCGTGGCAGCGATGCTAAGCACGGAACGTGTTCAATATAATTACCTATATAGGTTATATCTTCAAGATTTGTTTGGGTTTCCTTTTCTTCCAAAAGGTCACCTTCACATACTGAGTTATTTAAAACTTATTTTAATTACCTATTGTAATCTTTCATTTCTTATCATTATTTAATATATTTCAGAATATATTTCATTATGAGTGGTGAACCCGACGTAAAACGCACGAAAATGAGTTCACTTGAGCAACTAAAGCAATTTTCAACCGTTGTTGCGGATACCGGCGATTTCGAAGGTTAGTAATGACATCACTTTGAAAATGAGAATTTTCACAATTCGACTTATTTGTTTTTTATTTATAAGTACTTAATTTTTATAAAAAAAAAATCGTTTTGCTAGCTTCCTGTCTAATCTTCTAAACTAACACGCCTAGAGCTTAGTTTGTGACCATGAATATGTGTGTGAAAAGTCCTACATAAATAAGAAAATAAAAAACTCATCCATAGCAGTTACAAAAGTATGCTTGCTGTGCATGTTACTGCCTAAAAGAAAATAATCTCAAAGACTTACTACTTGTCTAAAGTTAAAATCTCTGCTAATTCTTTAAGAACAAAAATTAAATCCCTAGCTCCCAAACTATACAATTATAGTATTCTATTCTATATCAGTTTACTTGATTAAATAGCAATTTTAAATAATTATTTGAATATGAAACTAAAAATAATATGATTACTGGAAATTTTAGTTATTGTAAAACACAAACATATACCTGTATATAACCTGTATATTAATAGGTATATGCCAACATTTTCAACCTTGCACAGTACCACTTATGCTCACACAGATACTTATAGGTTCATAATAGAAACATGTACCTGGATGTGCATTAAAGTCTCCCAATATACACTGACTGTACACCCAATTCATCAATTACAACAAATTTTTAGATTTTACAGAAAACTTTCAGAACATAGACAATTATGGGATATTTTCTAGGTCAATAATAGTCTTTAAACAACATCCATTCATATATCACTGTTACACTGAATCACTCACTGATGGCGTTGTATCAGGCCATGGTCTTGTTGTAAAAACTATGTTTCTTGCCTCACATTGACATTAGTCTGCCTCCCATATTGTGAATGAATGATATTGACTGTTTAATTAAATGAATAGAAAATTAAATTATTGTTGCTTATGATGTTGTATTATATTATACTTTTGAAGTACCATGACATCTGGAAGAAACATACTAGATAAATTGATTGGTAACTTGGTGCCAACTGCAAATGTAGAGAATAAAATTACCAATTTGAATACTAAACCCAAAATATTTTATTGCTTTATATTTTTTGTTAAAAAATATTTTAGCTGTATAAATAAATTAAATATAGAATTATTGTTGGCTAATACATACAGTAGGCAATAATATAGGAACATAAAGAATCCTATAGTGCAGGGTGTATGTATATATATCTAACTTTGTCATTTACTATTATACCACATCTCTTGAGGGTCATTAATACTATACATAATTTAGAACCATTCCATAGCTATAATCTGTGTTTTTTACTATTTTTAGCTATGAAAGCATACAAGCCAACAGATGTAACTACAAACCCTAGCCTGATATTATCTGCTGCAAGTATGGACCAATATCAGCATTTGGTTGACAAATCTATTAAATATGGAAAAGAAACTGGCAGGTATTGTTATATAACATAATTTCCAATTTTGACAATAGAGTAATGCTGTATTTCAAATAGACTAGGCGTCAGCACAACAGCATCAATAGTCTCAATAAATCAACAAAATCAATACATATCAATTTTATGACATCAATATGTTCATTTTATTGATTGTCAATTTAAATTGTTGTGGTTATGCTAACCCTCAGTGTAACTGATTGTTTCCATGGTCGAGTTGTTATGCCATTGTTGTAATTGCATTGCATTCAGAGGTCTTGGGTTTGACTCCCACTGAAGGCAAAATAATATTAGTACTTGTTAACTTATACTGTTACATTGTATTGTCTAGATGTTTATAAAAAATATACTAAATATACTAGGTGGTTTTTCTTAGACTGGAAAAAAGAAATGCTTTAAATATAACTAATAACCTATTTTTTTAAATAAAAGAGTTATTAATGGTTATATATTAATGGTAAACTTATAAATATTACTCCCAACAAATTCATATTTCTATCAAGCAAAAAAAAAACCTTTAGACAAGTGTCAGGGTCTCAATTGTAAGTTTAGTATAAAAGTATTTAGTATAATATTGACGAAAGGGATTTATAAATCAGAGGTGAATCAAATTTGACATTCTCAAAAAAGCTGGGATCCACAGTGCCCATAACAGTAGTAGCTTGTTTGAAAAGAGTGGTGGATGTGAAGGAAGCAAGAGATACATATGCGCTGCACACACTTTTACTTATAGTAAACAACTTAGTGGTGATGTACTATGTCCGTTGCAATAACAAGTGGAGTCACTTACATTGGTTGCTAAACTATGATGCATATATAACTTAAACAGCCAGCAAAACTATGGTGCAATTTAAAGTATTTATTCAAAGCCACAAAAATAAAAAAGTAACAAAAAAATATATATTTTCTTTTTAGTTATATAAATTTTAACACTTACAAAGGTATATATTTCACCATTCACCACACTAGGATTCCCTGTGTCATGGTGATTAGTCTCTTCCTTGTAGTTACTTAAATATACTCATATATATATATATATATATATATATATATATATATATATATATCAGGCACACAACGCATTTAAGATACAATATAAATTAAAAACTACTGGCTCAGTAGGGGCCACAAGAATTGATTATAAAAAAAAAAAAGAGAAATAATAATAAAATATTCAATATAACAATGAACTTAAACTAATTATAATTTTTATTTATACTTAGGTAAACATGTCTATTGTAAATACATTATGAGTGTGTTACTATACCCACTAGCAAATATTTATAGACTTTTCGTCTGTCTGTTTATTGAATTCTTTTTGAACTTTGGAAGAGGGAGGGAGAAAAAAAAATAGTTGATGGTGATTGCAGTTGTCGATGATTAGCATTGAACATTTTGCTGACAAAAAATATATTGAAGCTAAAATTACTCTTATTATATTATACAGTCATATCAAAATCAAAAAGGTTAGGTACTTAGTAGTAAGTACGTAGATCATAAAACAATTTTATTTTAGGATGTCTGCTGCATAGGTATTTTAACCTAAGAAGATAGGGAAGCCATACGGCACACTATATTGTCCTTGAAACTAAATATTTCTTTTCTGTGTATAGGCACAAAAGAAATAATAGTAGGTACAAGTAGTATAGGTAGATTAATACATAGGTGGCGAATAATGAAAATTCGTATTCTTATCTTTGGAAGTATGAAAAACGTAGGGTCCGGATCCTTATTACTATTATTTTAGCAACTGAAATATGACACAATAAGCTTTAGACCTCATTTTAGTTAATATTAAATATCGCGACGAGGCGCGTTAGTGAGTATCATACAAACGTGCGACTCGGCGGTGCGCGGCAGCCCTCAAAAATAAAACCCATCCGTGGGTACGGCCGGGTACTTGTAGCTTCATACCTAAAGCGCGGAGTGGAACACCCCTGCTTTTATTTTGTGTGAGAAGACAAACAAAAGTTATCGAGAATAATGAAAATTGTGTGCAGACATGTTATAAAACATATGACAAATGAAAAAATATTAAAACATGTATATTTTAATATTTTTGGAAATTTTATTATGGGTAGGCGGAGGAAACAGATTTTTTTAAATAATACCTATTACGGGAATGATAAAAAATTGTATGGATACTCTAATCACATGTATAGGAAACTTATACAACTAATATAAGTTTCCTATAAATGCTCATATTGATAATGTAAATAAATTATGAAATACCTCTATTAACACTTAAGATACATGGCCTTGCACTCTATTATCATTTGTTAGATAAACTTGTAATAATAAAAAAAAACAGTTAATTTTCCTGTGCAGAAATTAAAACCTCGACAACAACTTACATAATGGAAAGTTCACTTATCATTCAAAAACTATAATAATAACAATATGTAGGTTATTTCACACATATTTCCCTGGTCACAATCTAAGCTTGTACTATGTGTACCAGAAATAATGTTACTAATAAATATTATATTTTATAAACACGCAGACCATTATAAACTACAGAAAAACTTACTTATTTTTGTTTCGAAATTAGTGGGAATTGAACCCACCACCTTCGGATACAACGCTAAAGGCGCAACCACTAGACTACGGAGCCGGCGTAAATATGAAATTAACTAAATATACCAATTGAGTATTAATATACTGTATATAATTAAATAGATATATTTGTATCACACGTTTTTACATATAAAAGTTAGGTAGGTACTAGCTTTTGCCGGTTTCGCACACATTAATAAGTAGGGTAAATACGCTAAATGTCGGCCCCCTAACGAATTTTCCAACTTTGGATCGCTCTAGTACTGTTAATTGCAACGAAAGCATTGCTTGTGATGCAGTTTTAGACAGGTTAATAAATCTATTTTATGTTTAGAGACTAAATACTGACTTATCTACTTAAAGAAAAAAGTATTAAAGGTTTAAATGCGTGGAGGACGTAAAACCTTAAACTCGGCCTTTTATGGCCTATGATCGGTCGCTTTTTTCCCAAATGTCGGCCGGGTACAGGGTGTTTGAAATTAAGACAAGACAACGGAAAATATTATTAATAGGTATGTTTTATTTTTATAATATCACACCAAGACTACATGTGGTAGTTAAAATTGCACTTCAATAGAGTTACAACATTATTAAAATATAAAAATCACAATAAAATTAAATAAAAAATTATAACAATGAGATAAAAATTTGAGCACATAATTTAATAAAATATTAATTAAGTCAAAGGGATTAAGTGTTGTGTTTCTTAAACTTTTAAAGTCTTCATTTTTACATAATTTACTATAAAATTAAATATTTGTCAAAAAGTCGTCGTTTAACAATAAAAAATGGTATAAAATTATAATGCTGTGCAAAACACAAACGTGTTCATTCGTTTGTATTGATAATTAAAATTAAACAGAAACTCAGTTTCATAAAATAAAAACAATAAAAATTAACTCAAGTCATTTATAAAATATTCAACAGTTTATATATCGATTATTCTACCTGTAACAAACGTAGGTCAAATATACAATAACATAGTATACAATTAAAGTATTAAAAAGATTAATACTGGTTTTGTTTGTTCATTGAAAAAAACAAAATTATTCATCACACCCAGCGAGTACATTATCTTCGTCGTTCTATTTTTCCTTTTCCTAATTTTGTGGTATATCGTCACACATTGATCCACTATGTTGTGGACATAACTGCGGCTGTGGCAATATTGTCGTTTTATAAGTGCCAAGACCAAAAACCAAAATTGAATTAGTACCGGCAGCTTTTTGTGCCACACAGGTTAATGAATCAATTAAAGATTTACGATGAATTCTTTATGTTTTAAGCTGATGAAATTGAATTAATAAAATTACAACCTAGGTTCAATAGTAGCAAGTTTTTAAGAGCAATTTATCTTTATAGACCAAAACATATGAACAGCTGTATAGTAGCGGTCGAAATCGTGGCTGGTCGACATTAGGATCTTTAATATTTCTAAAGTCGGCCCTTGTTTTGTGCACCTTATTTCTCTAGATTAAACTTATATCTCCCCGGCCGAATTTTGGCTATTAATCGTAAAATAGATTAATTTACCTAAAAGATCTGCAAATTCTCGTATTAAACCAATAGAATTAGTAAAAGTCTTATTAATAAAACAGACAGCATTTACTTTAAGTCGGCCTCGGCCGAGAATCGGGTTATAAGTCGAAACTGGTGACCTAAAGGCGGCCCCCTATTTTTCTCTAAAACCAGTACGCAAAACATTAAAAAAACTAACTCAAAATATAGTAAAAATAACTTATTAATTATAACAAAGCTTAAAACTAAAATAAAAATACGTCTTACCTTTAAAAAGTCAATCCCCAAAAAGCGGGTATTCACGGGAAGTAAGCTACTTTTACAACAAACTGGACCCTTCAACAGGACGAATGTTAATGATGCTCAGTGTAAGAAGAGCGAGTGACGTGATTGCAAAGTAACGGTTTTTACGCATAGAGTATGAAATAGGTGTCGTGAAAAGGTTCTTTAATAATACTAAAACAAGGTTTTTAGTTTACGCTATATATATCGCGATCACAAAAAATACAGAATAACAACAAAAGTGTCAATCAAGACAGTTCCTTTAAATTTGACAATATAAGTTAAAAATAAATACTAAAAATAAGTGGTCAGGGTAGGGTTTCGCAACATCCTCCAGACGCAAAAAGAAATCACACTAAAAACCACGCGAAACACACGCGTCACATGTTCAACCTTTCTGGAGGTTTGATGACCCGACCAGATCTTGTAGTAATAACTTCATTTTTGTCTTCATCTTCAAAGTCATCTTTTAGTTTTATTTCACATTCATCTACTTTAGTAGACTTCATCATTTCCAGATTCTCTGATGTCACTTCTAAAGGGTATAGTTTTTGTATAGGTCTTAGCAAAACCCCACTACTTGTCTTCACATTTGCTTTTCGAGTAATTCCATGGATATCTGGAAATATTTCTTTTATCAAACCCATAGGCCATGTTACACGTTTCCTTTCCATCTCTACTAATACCACATCACCAACTTTTAGTTTATATTTACCTTCTTTATCTTTATGAACTAGAAGTGACAAGTATTCGTTCCGAAAATGTGTTCGTGTTTCGTTCGTGTCTTAAATCATTTCTTAACTGATGAACATATTTTATTCTATTGTTAAGTGACTTCGCATCAATTTCATCAAGATCACAGACTTCATTCTTTGGTAGACTTTGAAGAAAATTATTTGGGGTGAGGGGCACTAAATCATCACATTCTGTGACGTATGTAAGGGGTCTAGCATTTACTATTGCTTCACAATCACAAATAATAGTTTGTAGTTCAATAAAATTTACTGAGGACCTACCGAGAACTCTTCGTAACAACTCCTTAACGAGACGCACGAGACGCTCCCACCAACCTCCCCACCAAGGTGCTGCAGGTGGATTAAAAATCCACTTAATCTGCTTAATATTTGATTCAGATGTAATTTTAGACCAATCCAATCCTTTAAATAAATTATTTGTTCCAACAAAATTTGAACCGTTATCGCTGTAAATAATTTTACAACGTCCTCTAAAACGACGCAATGCCATAATAAAAGATTCAGTAGACAATGAATCGGTCAGCTCTAGGTGTAAGGCACGATAAACAGCACAAGTAAAAAGAACAATGTAACATTTTTGACTAGATTTTAAATATAAAGGGCCTGCTAAATCAATACCACATATTTCAAATGTACTTGCAATATTATTAATTCGATTTCGTGGTAGAGGCGCAAATGTTGTAGTCGCAGCTTTAGACTTCAGTTTTTGACAAGGGACACAATGACGTACTACGTTCTTGGTTATTTTACGTGATCCAATAATCCAATAGTCTTCGCGTATAATTGTCTGTACTCCAACATGATTTTGTTTAATATGTAAAAAATATACAAGACGATGAACAATTAAATTAGAACTGGGTAATATTATAGGAAATTTATAATTGTTGCATTCTTCGCTTAGAGCTAATTTTGTTTTGGCTCTTAATAACCCTTCCGAGTCGACGAAAAAATTTATATTTATATTTTTGTACATATTTGTTTTAGAAAAGTTTTCAGTCTGAATTAGTTTTAGTATAGTTTTCTCAGCCGAAGTATATTCTTCATACGATAATGTATTTTTTAATTTATTATTTGGATTTTGACAATTATGGCAAAATCTCTTCATCCATGCTACAGTTCGCACAGTCTTTGGGTATTTTGAAAAATAAAGTAAACGGTCACTATTAAAACGAACTGTCGGTGTAGTTACACCGACAGATACCGAAAGTATACAAGTTTTCCTTAACTCTTCATTCACCAATTGGTTTGACACATTAATATAATCAATATTCTTTTTTGTTTTAGGCCATGTATCTTCTTCCATATTGAGCCAATCCGGACCATTCCACCACAAGGATTTTATTAGGTATTTTACATCACACCCTCGTGACTGTAAATCGGCAGGATTTAAATTGCCAGGATATGATACCAACTATTTACATCTGTACATCTTCTAATTTCATTAACTCTATTCTGTACAAAAGTAGACCACATAGAATTCTTTTTGATCCATGTTAGTGTTACAATAGAACCACACCAATAAAATATTCTACAATCTATGTTAAGAGCATTCTTAACCTGCTCACAAAGTCTGGTAGCAATCAATGCTGATAATAATTCCAGCCTTGGAATGGTGATCCGTTGTTTAGTCGGAGCCACTCTTGACTTTGCAGTAATTAATCTCACTGTAATATTTCCGTTGTAAACGGTACGTAAAAATATACATGTAGCGTATGAGTTCTTACTCGCATCACAAAACACGTGTATAGTTTTCCCGCGCTCCATCAATGGATTTGTACTAAGACGTCTTGGAATACAACATTGTTTTAATAAATTTATATTTCTTAACCAGGTTTTAAATTAATTTTTAATATCTTCTGGTAAATCGTCATCCCAACTACATTTTAAACTCCAAGTCTTCTGTAAAATGAATTTAGGTATTAATAAAGTAGGTGATGTCCATCCGATGGGGTCAAAAATTTTCTGCATAACAGATAATAAACTTCTTTTAGTATATCGTTTTATGTCAGTGAGAATTTCATTAAAATTACAGTTTAGTTTATCCCGTTTAGTGTGCCATAATAACCCTAGTACTGAAACTATATCATACTCTGGCTTATTATGTTCCGACGGTGCCACAATTCAACCACGTAAATCAAACTGAGCCAACGACATAAGTTCTTTTGATTCATTCATAAATCGTACGGTCTCATCATACGTCTCCAAACTTGTAACACAGTTATCTACATAGAAAGAATGTTTTAATTTTTTAGCTGTATTTTTTAAATTTAAAGGGCTGTTGTTGAGATGAAAATTTATAGTTGCGGCTAATAAAAACGGGCTTGACGTTAATCCAAATACAACTCGGCAATGCCTATAGGTTGCTATTTCGTCTTTGGATTCGTTTTGCCACCACAAAAACTTCAAAAAATCTCGTTCTTTATGTAATAATGAAATTTGTAGGAAAGCTTTACTTATATCCGATATAATTCCAATACTATACATACGAAATTGTATTATAAGTTTAGGTATTAATTCCAAAAGATTTGTACCTTTTTCCAGACAATAGTTAAGAGAAATACCATTACGATCCTTGGTTGAAGCGTCGAACACTGGGCGAATCCTTGTAGTCACACTTGATTCCTTGATAACTGCGTGGTGTGGTAAATAAAATCCTTTACCATCATCATTATCGATTTTTTCTATAATCCCGGTATTTAGCCAATCATTAAATATTTTATTATAAGCTTTTAGGTTACCTGTTTTAGTTAGTATTTTAGTCGTAGATATAAGTCGTTTCTTCACTAAATCTCGGTTACATATTAATGTTGGTTGACAATCTTTCCACGGTAGAGCTACTTCATACCTTCCGCTATTATTTATCTTAATATTTTTTTCGAATAACGTCAGAATGTCGCTTTCCGTATTGTCGTAAGCTTTATCGGTAATTCCGATAGTTTCTAACTTCCATAAGTCAGCAATATCAATATCTGAAATGCATGTCATAACATTACTTTTATTACATACGCCATCGTAGGGCATCTGACCTTGTAATGTCCAGCCCAATTTTGTATTAATCGCCACAAGTCCATTTTTAAGATGTATCATCGTACCTGTCATTACATAACCCAAATAGTCGGCTCCAATTAACACACCAATCTCTGTAGGCATGTCCTCAACATCAGTTAATGTAATGTTATATTTTAATAACTCAGATCGAATCTCGGACTGTTTTATTCGTGGTAAAAATCCACATATTTGAGCTTCATCAAGAACAGACATATTTATCATGAACATATCATGTAATTTTTTTAATATTTACACTATATACATTATGAGTACATTTTTTAGTTTCGATTCCACCAAATACGCAATGACCAATTATTTCTCGACCAACTACTGGTAGATCTAACTCTTGAGCGATTTTCTTGGATATATAGGAACGTTGAGCTCCGTTATCTATTAGCGTTCGGACAGTAATTACTTTATTATAATGAACGATTTGTACTAACAGTGTTTGAAGAAGAGTTATATTATTATCGTTACTGTGTGATAATGAGGTATTGAGATTCTCTTGTTGTTCCTGCTTATATTTTGTATTATGCTTCCATGTCGTAGAATCCATCTCCTTCGTAGTATCCTTCTCCTTTGTAGTTTCAGGACACATCAGGATGCTATGACGTCTAGAACACAGAATACATTTAATAAATCGTTTGCAGATTTTATTATTATGTCCCATAGATAAACAAACAGTACACGCTTTCTTCTTCTTTAAAAAATCTTTACGTTCGTTCAATGTTATTTTAATAGGTTTGTAACATTCTACGCTACAATGAGTAGACCTCATTATCGCACCACACACATGTCTTTTCAGACTTTTTTATATTAGTATTTACAAGAGTAGATGCGGTAGGAATGCCAGGGTTATCGGAAAACATATCTATTTGAGCGCCTGAAAAACCCGCTTTAGCAATATTTATTCTTTGGTTGCTTTCAACCTCATTTTTTAGGAAATTTAATAGATTTGAAACTTTATTACCTTTATCATTCAATGGATCCTTATGAGCCCTCTCAAATGCCAAAAGGGTTTCTTCCGGTAGAGCTGACTCGATCATCGGAGAAGAACGCAGCCATACGGCTGCGTTCTTCTCACAAGTTACGCCCATTGTCTCTACAGATCTCAATTGAGTCGACAATTTGTCGTAGAGTAGGTTTAACGGTAGTAATTGCTGACGTTTAGCTTGTGATAAAACGAGTCCTAAAAGTTCTCTAATATAAACTTCTATTATTAAATCATCACGTGCGAAACGTTCTTTTAAATGTTGAACAGCTTTGTAATAATTTTCACCGGAAGGTGGGAAGCTTTCAATTAACGTACGTGCGTCTGAACCTACCTCGGTGGCCTGCAGTAAATACTGAAATTTGTCGTGATTGTCGATTGATGAATCTTTATCGATCTTACGGAATTGACCCCAAAATCTTATCCAATTCTTAACATCCCCATTAAACTTTACTAACTCAAGTTTAGGAAGCTGAAAGTTCCTTTTAACCGTCCTATTAATATGCTCATCAGAGTGTTCTACAACTGGATTAAGTGTGACATTACTTACAGATCTTGGTTGTCCTATCCCTTACCATTTTTTTGACATCACGTGTTATTTCTATCCACTTAGTACGGTAAGTATCTGACGATTCATATTCCTGATATATCTCCTCTTCGGAATCGTCAATCGATAATAATGATTCGATAATTTGATCGTCGATGAGGTATAAGCGATCGATTTTGACTGTGAGTACTTTTACCCTGGTCTCGACCTCCTCAACATCGATAGAATCGGCCTTCAACATATCTTCAAGTTCCTTGATTTTTATGCTGAAAAACCTGCGTAAACATGGGCGACCCAAGGCGTATCTACCCTATAAAGAAAACATTTTTTTTTTCTTTTATAAGTATCTATCTCAAATGGTTGCTGAGATAATAAAGTGCTTTTCAAAGTCAAAGTCAAAAATATTTATTTCATGTAAACCGTTACAGGTATTTATGCACAGTCAAAAAAAAAAAATCTTTAGTATAAGGTCTAAATGTGCGATTGGTTATTATATTATACATAAAATAATTAGAAACCAAACCGAACACACAACATAACCAACCAGTTTAAGACTAGGTGGTAATTGACCTTTGTAAAAATACATTGAAATAAAAGAAGAAAAATATAGCTATTAAAAAAATTAATATTAATTATAAAATAATGCAATTATAACTTCATTTTGTGAAAGTCAAGTCAAGTCAAAGTCAAAAATATTTATTTCATGTAAACCTTTACAGGCATTTATGAAAAGTCAAAAAAAAAAAAGTATATATAAGGTCCTGTGTGCACTTGGCCAGGTCGCCATTCCTCCCACCGACAAATGTTGAGAATATAACACAAAATAAACAAATCGTAAACTATTAAACTATTGTCCTTGCGGGAAAAAAAAAAAAAACAACCCAACCGAACACACACTACATAACCAACCAGTTTAAGACTAGGTGGTTAGCTGGTTCCATTGACCTGTCAATCGTTGACTACCCAGCAAAAGTGCCACCAAGGCGACCTACCCAACAGACCATAGCTACGCCCCAAATATACATACTTTAATATAGGTAATCGGGATTCTTTGAGGGTAGCCCGAACACTGTAGACGCGTGTTTATATTATATTTTTCAAATTTAATTTTATTGAAAATTATTGTGCAAAAGTGTACTAATTTTGTAGAATAAGCATTCGTATAGTAATATTAAGTGTGAGAAGTGTAGCATTTACGCAGTGATCTCGGTGTTTGTGTTATCTCAAATAATCCCACAATCTTCAGTAAAATGGCGGTACCCATTTTACTGTTGATCCTTTTCCTCCTTCACTATTCACATTGGCAAGACTATACCGTATGTTTTCATACGGTCATGTCGCCATTCCCTTTTCTACCCTAGTCCTTTCCCAATTCCTTTCCATCATATTATCCCACTTTCACTATTAATAAAAAAGTTTTTTTAATCTACCCTACTTGACATTGGGAAAATTACGCGCAAGCGTAGAGGCCATTTATATAAGCTAATAATAATAATAATACCTATAGGTAATCAAAATTTCCCTACAAGTAGATAGATGGAAGGTATCTTTTAGGGCGCAAACGCTGATCACAAGTCGATCGCCTCAGAGACACCCTGGAGAAAAAGGTACCAGCAAGTAAAAAACTCTGATGTTCCACATGTACCGTATCATCGGAGGAGCATGGTCCTGCATGGTTATTGACTTAAACCTATGCTTATAGCATGTGGTATATACTCTCATCCTACTGAAGAGCACGCGTAGAACACCCCAAGGCAGATATACTATCTTACAATATTGAAAGTACAGAATTACAGAACACAACATTTCTTTGATGCCAGCGCCGGCCTATCAGCAGAAGATTTTTCGGGATCTCCGCTTCTTATATGATAACAATCAAACGTGGGTGCCCAGCGGAGATCCAAGGCCCCCACAGCAGCAGTCGGCATCTGGTACTATATCTGCCTGGTGGTTAACAGATCCACAAATTCTGTGAATGATGTACTGGCATGTGGTTACGTTACGTTCCTAGACTTTTCACGGTTTTCCAGAAAATGGCCACATTATCCACCCTGTATAATGTATAACATTATACAGGGTGGATAATGTATAACATTATACTTTATTATCCACTTTCTGGAAAACCGGGAAAAGTCAGGGAATTTTTGGACACTGGAAAAGTCTTAGAAATGTCAGGGAAAACGCTAGAAGGTCAGGGAAAATATTTAAAGTAACCTAAAGAGGAGCGATACCATCTAATTTCAAAACATGCTTAAATTTTTAAGAATGAAATAGACAGAGAGACAATGTTCTTAGCAAACCATGGACGCGATGGACCCGGCACCCGTGCGGGTGCCGGGTCCATCGCGTGGTTGAAAGGCAGGGGAATGAACTGCAGCGTTCCCGGACTTGAGACCGCGAAGTAGGTTTAAAGGCCTTTTGAACTCTCACCTGCACTGTGTTCACTACCCTCTCTACTCAACCAAATATTATATGATCCTGTTAGCGCCATCCTGGAAACACGCTCCATAAAAGTTCCGACGGCTGTTCTCGGAAGGCCAAGATCCTTCAATAGACGGTGCAAAGACTTTGCTGGAATTCCTCTTGCACCAACTTCCACTGCATAAAGTTGAGTTTTAAATCCGTTTCTAGTAATTTCGTTTGTGAGATCAAAATATTTGTTCGACTTGATGTTGTGGTCCTTAGGTATGTTTGTTTCCCACGAAACGGTGAGTTCTATAAGTATTACTTTCTTCAAGCACCGAGAGTACACCAGTATGTCTGGTCTATAGGCTGAAACTGCTAGTTCGTCTGGAATCTTGTAATGTATTTTAAATGTATCCATGAATATTTTCCAGTCTTGTGCTTTGTCCAGGATTGAGAAAGGTTTACTTTGAGTTTTCTTGAGTTGTCCCTCCTTTACAAAAGTAGTCAGTCTTTCATTTGTTGTTAATCCTTTTCTGGCTCTAGCAATACTGAGACTTACAGCTTCACGAATAATTTCTAAAACTTTATCATGTCGGTGCGAATAATGACCTTTTTCAAGTAGAGTTTTTGCACCCAGCAAGTATATGTCTGGCAGTCCCTACAGCAACACCGCACAATGTACATGTCTTATCTGTTGCCTTCCCCCATCTTACCAGATTACTCTGGTCAGGTAGGGACATTTGAAAGGCATTAAGATAGAACTTAATAAGTGCCGGAGACCAATAGTACATGAGTGTGCGCCATTTCAGGGCTGGAGGAATACAAACTTCCCCCAAAATAAGCCATTCATTCTGTACTTCTAGGGTCATCGCGTGAACTCTGTAGCCATGCTCTTCATCTTCCCTAAGGAAAGATTTAATAACATCTTTATCACATTCCTTTTTCTTCCAGCCTAACCCCCTTTTGCTGATCTGGGCACCACTCATAAATGATTTATGAAACTGAAGTCTTGACTCCATCTCAGAGGCCAATGAGTCTTTTGGGAGAGATGCAATCAGATTATCCCGAGAGTTACTCAGGATTTATTGCTTGGTTACACGTAGATGTTTGTACAACTCAGATGGCTTTTTAAAATTCATCCCAAATTGTTGCTGTCCCCTGAACAGCGTAGAGGAGTCAGCGCCCTGTGCTAATCCAAGCCAAGACTTAAGTTTTCTTATGACAGTTGCATCCAGATTTACCAGAAGAGTTTTGTTGAAGTCGTATACAAGAAAAGATCATATTAGACGAGATGTTAGGTAGTTGTCATAAATCCAAGCTTTCTTAAAGTTACTAATTGGCTGTTGATCTACCTTGTTGATGTCATTAATAAAGCGTTCCACAACCACATCTAAGGATGGTGTTCTTCCTTTAAAATCGATCCTTCTGCCCAGAAATTTGAAAGGCATGGCTTCCTCTACTGCTACTTTCTGCCCTGCTATGAATAGTTCTGGGTCGTATGACGTAAACCTAGTATTTCGTCTGCCCAGACACAGACAGAAGCATTTTGATGGTTTTGTTCTCATGCCGTTCGACCATACACAGAATTCGTCTACCAGAGTAAGCAAATTCTGGCATTGTTTTGGATTGCGTATTAGCACTGCTAGGTCGTCTGCAAATGCTAAGACTCCGAATATACATTATTTAACTTAAATCTATATCCCCACTTCTTTTCACTAGTTTTAAGTTTGTCAATTAAGATGTTAATAATAATATTGAAAGCTATTGTTGCTGTATATTATTTTTGTTGCTGTATATTTTCCGAAAATATTGCTAAAAATAATTGATTTTATTTTCTAATAATTTTTATCTTAAAAACTATTTTGTTTTCCAAAAATCTATTTAAAAAACCCAATAATATTTTTTTGGGTTTTTTTTTTCTTTTTGAAGCTCACTAAGGTTAGGGAAAATCTAAATAAAGTGATTGGATAATCTGGAAAAGTCAGGGAAATTTGTATACGAAAAAAATGGTCACCCTGATTATATATAATAATCTTTTTTTTTCATTGTAATTCAAAAGATATTACACAACGATTTTTTTTTATAAAAGGAAACCAGGGGCCGGGATTAAGTCTTTAAACGGTGTACCTCTTACAACGAATTACCCTGTGGACTTGGTTACCCAATTTAACTGCTATCCTATACATTTATGTAACCCTTTTGAAAGGGTAACCCCCTAATAGCCAGCAAAACTATGGTACAATTTTATTCTTTTTAAACTTTGAAAGAGGGAGGGAGAAAAATAACTTGATGGTTATTACAGTTGATTAACATTGAACATTTCGTTGACTAAAAATATATTTAAACTAAAATGACTTTTATAATATTATACAGTAATATATAAATCTTTTAAAACCTTAAAAACATGAAAGGCATTTTATTACCTCATTTGGTACAGTTTGATAGAGGTAATGCTTATTTTGATTTCAATAAGTTAGCGCTATAAAATAGCGCTTTATAATCGGCTTTTGAGGCGCAACGGGTTTGGTAAGTAAACCCTTATTAAAAACCCATTCAAAAACCCCTAAAGGGGATATAGGTCCGGTCCCTGAAGGAAATTACCACCTCGGAAAAGTATCAATGCCAGTAGTCTTCCTAAAACCGATTAGTTAAAAATACATTTTTAATTATATTCAGATATATTTATTTTTAGCACGCCAGATGAACAAGTGGCTGAAACATTGGACATGCTGAGTGTTTTATTTAGCTGTGAAATTCTTAAAATTATACCCGGAAGAGTTTCATGCGAAGTCGATGCTAGGTATGTTGTTCAGGATAACTAGACTATATAAAATGATTGAATTATGTAAAATAATATTTTTACAATCGCTTAATTATTCATTTTACAAGAACTGTTACAATTTCCAGGTTGTCATTTGATAAGGAAGCCAGTATTACTACGGCTATAAAACTTATAAATTTATTTTCTGAATGTGGTATTAAAAAGGACAGAATCCTGATAAAACTCGCATCTACTTGGGAAGGCATACAGGCTGCTAAGTAAGTATGAATTGAATTAGTTTTAAAAATTGGAATAAAATATAACAGAATATCTTGTTTAAAAAAAGTATAATCCTACGTTCGCCCGAGCGCTTTTTACGACGCTTTACGCGCGTTAATTTAAACGTTTCGAATAAACCATATGAGTTCTTGGCATATATGTTCACACGCGAGCGCTTTTATACGTCGGGAGTTTTTTTTATCTGTCGCGTTCCATTTTAAACGCCCGAGCGAAAAGCGCCGACAGAAAATGGAACAAATGGAAACGTAACGATATGTTCACACGAGCGCTTTTTTAAACGCTAATAATATGTTAGTTGCGCCGGCGATATCGACGAGTAAGAGCGTGTTTGTGTATGCAATCTCATATTTGTATCATGCAGCGTTATTCTACCCAAAATGGCTAGTTCAAACGTAGGTTCGAATTACTTTAGGTTACCCTGATTTTTTAGCGCGGTTTTCTCAAAAATATAAAAGTCTGTGTTGTGGGAATCAGGATTTTATAATATTACAATGAAACATGACTGAAATGTTACCTACTACTACTTATAAAAGAAGAAAATGATAAGTTTTCTTCATATAGCGTCACAAATTGGCCTTTTATTAACCGTGAGTTCATCCAATTATTAATGAATGAACTCACAGTTTTGTTATTCGCCTTCTTACAACGTAAATCTAACCAGGATTGCAATTTTGCTAAATGCATAGCGCGTCTGTATGATATTATCAATTTCAAAGTTCGCGGCATCGAACACACAGACACATCACACATACTTCATAATTTAGTCGTATTATATTGTCTATCCATCCCTTCCTTTTGGCATTCGGGGGTTAGAAAATAAGATGCGTCGAACACAAACAATTTGCCGGTCGATGTGAATACATCTCAGCCTTCGAACAACGGTTGATATTGTTCGGAGTCACGGGCAGTGCGACGGCGCACTATAGGAGTCATCGGAGAAGACTTCCAGCTTTGGACTAAGGTGTAAACCTAGAATTAGTGTATAAGGACTAAAAGGAACAATTTGTGAATCCTGTGCAACCTCAGTGACTGCGGTACCACAGCGAATGCGTTACATATCTCATACGGGTGAGTTTAGGTTTTCCTTAATGAATCTTTCCTTATATGTATTTATTGTGTCGGATATACACTACGTGATATCCATGATATACCTTTGTACTCGGAATAGTTATCGAAACAGCCACCTACCTACATACCACCTAAAATTAACATTTAGACCGAGCTAACGCACAGCGTCTGTATCAAGCGCTAGCTGCTAGAAAGTGGTTATTTTAACGCTCGTTTGAACAGCGTCGAATCATGACGGTAAAAAAAACTCCCAACGCCGAATTTCGAACGTTTTATTAAATGCCCGTGCAAACGTAGTCTTAGTGTATGCAATCTCATATTTGTATCATGCAGCGTTATTCTAGGACCCACATTGGCTAGTAATTCGCCGAACGTATTTTTTATTTAGTATTCATTGTCATTCTGTAGTAAAGTAGTTAAAGTATTTCTCAGGTAATATTAATAATACATTTCATAAAAAAAACACCAATAGTAAATACAGTAGGCTTTTTCCCCTTTAGGTTACCCTGTTTTTTTTAGTACCTACGGTTTTCTCAAAAATAGTAAAGGCTGTGTTAATATCAGTCTCTTATAATATTACAATAAAACGCTTTATTAAACTCGTGCTCGTGCGAACGTAGCCTAAATAAATGGTTAAAACAATATAATACATTGATGCATTTAATATATTAATTTTGAAAATACAAATTAATATAATATCATTGTTATTTTCAAAATTGTTGTGCGCTCTCTATTTCCCTGTCTCAAAAGGTTAGGTAGTTCGTAGAAAATACCCAAGGCATTATCGCCTATGTATATTTTTGTTCAAAGGTATTTTAAATAACATACCTAAGTGTAAATATTTATATATATTTTTTTGCAGGGAGTTGGAGAAGAAACATGGAATTCATTGCAATTTGACACTGCTATTTTCTTTGTACCAAGCTATTGCCTGTGCTGAAGCTAATGTTACCCTGATTTCACCTTTTGTTGGAAGGATCCTTGATTGGTAAGTTTTATAAAATATTTAAAAAAAGTTAAATTGGTAAAAATACTTACTAGGGCTTCTGTTTGGTGCCCATTTACATCGATATTACGTTAAAAATACTCACACTAGGGCCTGTGATTGGTAGCCAGTTACAGCAATATTGTATTTCAAATACACTAGAGCCTCTGATTGTTGGCCAGTTACAGCGATATTACGAGTACGTTAAAAATACTCAAACTAGGGCCTTTGATTGGTGGCCAGTTAAAGCGATTAGTACGTTAAAAATACTCGTACTAGGGCCGCTGTTTTGTAGCCAGTTAATACGATATAACGTTAAACATACTTACTGGGGCTTTTGATTGGTGGCCAGTTAAGTTAATGCGGTATAATGTTAAAAATACTCACACTAAGGCCTCTGATTGTTGGCTGCTTTAGCGATATAACGTTAAAAATATTCACACTAAGTTCTCTGATTGGTAGCCAGTTAATGCGATAAACCGTTAAAAACACACAAGGGCCTCTAATTTACCAAATGATTACTTGTATATTATTGTTAACTAACTAATTTGTTATTGACAGGTATGTCCAAACAACAAAACAAACTTATGAAGGGAAAAACGATCCTGGAGTAATATCTGTGACGCGCATATACAACTATTATAAGAAATTCGGGTACAAGACTCAGGTTATGGGCGCCTCGTTCCGTAATACTGGTGAAGTTTTGGCAGTGGCTGGGTGTGATCTGTTGACTATCAGCCCTGGGTTGCTAAAAGAACTTGCCAATTCTGATGCCCCTCTTACTCGGGTAAGTCTTTAAGCTGTTACGATAAAATATTATTTTGTCCCGTAAGGGGCACCAAAGCAGAGATGGGCGAAGAGAAGTTTTGTGAATCACCAATAATTTCGTCCTTGAAGAAAGCAAAAATATTTTTAATATTGCAAGAAAGTTGTTCATAATGTACAGTCAACGGTAAAGTAAAGTGTTACGTTTTTAAAGTAAATTGACCCTTAATACAAAGGCATAGAGTGCATGAGGGTATAACATTACCTTGCCGTTGACTGTACAAAACATATTCCTCTTCACCTATATGATTACCGGCCTTCGGGCCAGAGCATAGCTGGCGAGGCGCCTCGCAGATAGAGAATTTTTGTGCCACGTTTGTATATTGATACACCATCGTGGTATATCTTTCAATATACCAACACTGACAGCAATCTTCTGTTGACAGCAATCATTTTATCTTTTTTTCGTTTTATTACTATTATATGCAAGCTATTAATTATATTATGCCCATAATAGTACATTGTTCACCGAGGGCAGAAAGTCACCGATTACTAACGAGGGCCTTAATTCGCTC
Source organism: Monopis laevigella (assembly GCA_947458855.1). NCBI lineage: Eukaryota > Metazoa > Arthropoda > Insecta > Lepidoptera > Tineidae > Monopis > Monopis laevigella. Next base: position 20,167,949 of record OX381578.1, read on the forward strand.
GAGTTAGGAATCGCACTTTCTCGCCGAGTGATACATAGTGCTTTATACTACACCTACAAGGAAAATAAAAAATAAAATCTCTATTAATTAAAGTTTATATTAAAATTATTACAGTTGTTAAAACTTAATAAATCAAAAATGCAAAGAAAGTAAACAGCCAATAAACCAATACTTTTATTTTATTTTGATTAAAATTTCGAACTTGTAAAAAAAAACTAGGCTGTATGGCTTTGAACCCTTGCCTTTCCTAATTTGGAAGAATTGAAAAAAAAAATTAAAAAAAAACTAGCTCGTTAACAATGAATTTTCATATACTTTTTCCTCCCGCTTAAGCACGTTAACAATGGATTTTCATACACTTTTTCCTCCCGCATATTTGTACGACTACAAGACGTACTTTCTGTACCCCTAGTGTGAGTTTTCTAACTATTACTTTGCGTTTGAGTTAAGTAAAATTTGTATGGAAAATAGTTCAGCGCTCCAAGCGGAAATTTTGAGAACTAAAAATGCGAGCGTGTGATTGGTCAAAATGTAAACATAGTAGTATAGTTAACGCGAAAGTAAATGTTAAAAAAACTCACACTAAGGCTACTCACCTATTCTTACGCAAGTAAGAACCTACTTTCCGAGCAGGTGTAGTATAAAGTTAATTTTTATATTTTATTTACAACCATTGAAATACAAGAACAGCTTTTAATAGTTATTTTATTTTCTTCTTTTTGATTGCTCTGTTTTATCTAATTAACTTATATACAAACTTTTATATAGATAACTATTATAATTATAATACCTTATAATCATAATTGAATAAAGTTTTTCTTTTCTAAATAAGGCTCTGGATCCGAAGGTGGCAGCCAAAAGTGATAGTGAGAAAATTTGTTTGGACGAAGCAAAGTTTCGCTGGCACATGAACGAAGACCAAATGGCTACGGACAAACTGTCTGAAGGGATCCGGAAGTTTGCAGCAGACACCAGGAAACTGGAATCTCTTGTTAAGGGAATCATTACTAAAAAGTAAAACTATTGTCTAAACTAGGGTAAAGTAAAACGTTTATACTGGGCTGATAATAAATTAGGGCGGTGACATAAATTGGTCCTCTTACCCTATAAGAATCCTACTTTCCTAATGTTCCTTTTAATTTTAATTATAAGGTTAACTAGATTATAATTTTTATACTTTCATAAAATCGTGGTGATTGCTATACTTTTTTCTCTTTTTTTTTACTTTTTATGTGCGTAAAGTTTACTTTAAATATATATCAATTTTTATTTTTGTCGATTTCACATTTATATACGGTGCTATGTATTAAATAATACAAATGTTTATATAAAATAGTGTTGCAAAAACAATGTGTTTATGGGGCCAGAGTGTTATAATAATATATACATTCCAAATTTTGTAAAAAAAATCTTGAAAAGTTTTGTGTTACTGTTTTATCTTTTTAATAAAGGCGTTTTATGTAAACTGTTTTTCTTTTAAAAACATATATCTATACACTATATGTACCTACACACCAGGGTCCCATTGGGATACAGAGAAAAAGTAAATTTTATTTTTGATTTCGAAAATATAGGCTAAAATAAGAAAGTAGTTTCCACTTTATCAACTGGTTTTGAATATTCATTTGTTTAAAAATTTTAATCTATTTTTTTGTGATACGTCATTATCATCACGAAGGCAAAGAAAACAGGCTGCTTTAAAAAAAAAATGATTGGAAGTTGACATCTGTCAATGTCACAAGCAAGCGTTTCTATTGGTTACCGCGAAGTGGAATGGAAATTTGGGTCCGATAATACTCTACAGTTTACTAATAGAACTATTTCTAGAAACTCATCTCCTATACAAGAATTGTCAAGCTTTATTATTATCATTACCTATATGAAATTTAAAAATAATACTTATTTCTTATTACGATGCTGTAAGAAAATATATTCTACATTTATCCAATAGTATGTTTTCAGCGTTTTTTAGGGCTGATTTTTCAATTGTTAGATAAAGTTATTCTACAGTTAACTTGTATGAAGAACTGTCAAATTTATTTATTCTCCATTCAAGTTATCTATGGACTATCTGTGTCTTTAGTCTATTATTGCGTGCTTGTGACGTCACGCAGATTGCAAAAATATTAATGTTTTTTATTATCGTCGGAAGCCCATTCTCTTAAGTTAACTTCCTTCAATCGAATTGTAATCGCATCATAATAGAATTACGTTTTTTTTAATCAGAAATCTGACAAATAAAAGCCGTACATAGGGAATTGAATCCGAAATGTTAAGAAGCCATTGCGATTATATTACGATGCGATTTTGCTAAAGCTAATTTAAGAGAATTGAGGTGGATTGAAAAACATTTTTTTTATATGTAGGACAAATTACACGTATTGCTCTGGGGCTCTAGAGAAAAATCAGGCGAGACGACATGTCGCGTCGCCTCAGTCAAAAACGTATCTATTTTGACCGTGACAGTAGGCGTGAGGTACGCTGTCACCTGCCAAAGTCTATACAGTTTTGATTGAAGGGACACGACATGTCGCCTCGCCTGATTTTTCTCCAAGGCCCCTGGTCACAAACCAAGCTCTAGGCTTGTACTATGTGTACCAGAAGCAACGATATAATACATATTATATTTTTATAAACACCCAGACCATGACAAACTGTACAGAAAAAACGTACTAATATTTTTTGCCATGGGTGGGAATCGAACCCACGACCACCGGATACAACGCCAAAGGCGCAACCACTAGTCTACGGAGGCTGTCGACATAACTTACACTAATTAGGTGGGACTTGGGAGAGAGGTCTCTATAGGTGGGATAGGTCAGTAAATGTTTCGGTTCCGCTGCAAGCCTGTTTTTACATCAGATAGATAGTCCTTCATATTATTATCTATCAGAATCAGCGGTTTTAAGGATATTTACCACCTCCCATTTCTAATATGATTATATGAACAAAGATAGAATATAAAAATTGTCCAAAATTGGACAATTTATATATTTTCTTACAAAAAATATTTGACAATCAATACCTACTATGATTTATGGTTGCGTGTGCCGCCAGCAAAGTCAATACCTAATTTAACTAATGTATACTTACAATATTTAACTAACATAACTGCATTGAAAGTCTTGTTAGTCATGCGATGCTCTTGTACAAGAACAAGACGAAGACTAGAGCTAGTCTTGGTATTGGTCTTGCAAATAAATAAGGCATTGCTCTGGTTCTTGATCTCGCAAGTATCGCAAGCAAGAACAAGACCAAGACCGATATTGGGCGACACTAATGCCGTAGCTATTTGAAGAGAGAGACCCATGCCGTGCTCCAAAAAACAATAATATATTAGTTTTGATACCGTATTAACGATGTGTTAATACGTGAGGCTCTACAAATAGAAAAGATTTACTTACGTGTCCTGTTTTCAAAAATAAAGCGATCCTTTTGGTGTTTTCTCAAGTTACGTTCATATGATAGCAAAACTCATGGTAGAGCCCTTAGCTGGGCAGGATTAACTTGTTAATCCGTTAAACGTTAATTAACGAAGTTAACATTTCGAGTAACGGATTAACTTTTAAGTTAACTTAAAAATATGTTAACGGACTCGTTAACTTCTGTTAAATTTCCCAAAGTCCGTTAATCGTTAATCCAGCACAGATACCGCACAATATTCGCAAATCTTTTTTTAAATATAATCAGCGCTCAAGCGCTGCAGGTGGGTTTTCTCCGCGGGCAAGGATATACTACAACCGAAACGAGCCTGGCTATCAGATGAGAACTTTAACATATTAATGCTCATGAAGGGGAATATTTATATTATGTCAGATGACTAAATTGACAGATAAATTGGAGGGGTTAGTATCGTTTCGTCTAAGATGTAAGTGGTCTATGTAGCAATTCGTCTAAATAGCAATTGGTCATTACATTACTTACTATCAAATCGTCTTAAAATTACTTCGCTAATCTGTGTTTTGTCCAGAGGCTATACCAAACGCGGATCCACCGTTGTGGGCACGATGGGTATGCCCACAACCCTAATAGACTTGTGACGTCACACGTTCTCGGCAACACTAAGAATGATATTTCATACCCAGCAGACGATTTCTTTACCAGTCAGTAAATCATATGGGCATCTCTCTATGAGACAATGTTCTTAGCTATCCACGGATTCTCCGTGCGGGTATCGGATTCATCGCGTGATTGAAAGGCAGGGGAATGAACTGCAGTGTTCCCGCATATAGTTGCGTTTTAAAACCGTGTCTAGTATTGTAATTTGTGTGATCATAACATTTGTTCGAGTCGATGGTGTGGTCCTTAGGAATGTTTGTTTCCGACGGAACGTTGAGTTCTATAAGTATTACTTTCTTCAAGCACTGAAAGTATACCAGTATGTCCGGTCTATAGGCTGAAACTGCTAGTTCATCTGAAATTTTGTAATGTATTTTGAAAGTAAAGAATGTATCCATGAATATTTTCCAGTCTGGTGCTTTGCAAAGGATTAAGATAGGTTTACTTTGAGTTATCTTGATTTGTCCCCCTTTACAAAAGTATTTAGTCTTTCATTTGCTGACAATCCTTTTATGGCTCTAGCAATACAAACTTTGTCATGTCGGTGCAAATAATGGCCTTTTTCAAGTAGAGTCTTGCACCCAACAAGTATATGTCTGGCATTCCCTATGGCAACACCGCATAATGTACATGTCATCTATTGCTTAGGTACATTTGAAAGGATTTAAGATAAAAGTTAATAAGTTCCGGAAACTAATCCCACATGAGTGTGCATCATTTCAGGGCTGGAGGAATACAAACTTCCCCCATAGTAAGCCATCCATACTGCACTTTCAGGTTACACGTAGATGTTTGTACAACTCAGATGGCTTTTTAAAATTCATCCCAAATTGCTGCTGTCCCCTAAACAGCATGGAAGAGTCAGCCCCTCGTGCTAATCCAAGCCAAGGCTTAATTTTCCTTATGACAGGTATCCAGGTTTACCAGAAGAGTTTTGTTGAAGTCGTATACCTATAAAAAAGGGCATGTTAGACGAAATGTTATGTAGTTGTCATAAATCCAATCATTCCTAACGTTACTAATTGGCTGTTGATTTACCTTGTTCATGTCATTAATAAAGCGTTCCACAACTAGATCTAAGGATGGTGTTCTTCTTTTAAAATCGATCCTTCTGGCCCAGAAATTTTAAAGGCATGGCTTCCTCTACTGGAGAATCTTTCTGCCCTGTTATGAACAGTTCGGGGTCGTATGATGAAGAGAAGCGTTTTGATGGTTTTGTTCTCATGCCGTTTGACCACACACAGATGTCGTCTACCAGGGTAATCAGGTTCTGGCATTATTTTGGATTGCGTGTTAGCACTGCTCGGTTGTCCGCAAATGCTAATACGGATTCCGAATATACAGTATGTAATTTAAATCTATATCCCCACTTCTTTTTACTAGATTTAAGTTTGTCAATTAAGATGTCAATAACAATATTAAAAGCCATCTGTGAAAGGCAACATTATTATTGTTCGTAATGACAAATATTAAGTTCTAATAATAATTAGCAATATTATTTATTTATTTATTTATTTAGTATTGGAAAACTATCAGCTAGATCTAGAACTCTTAAAGCTATTAACAAGTTTTCGCAGGTAAATATTATATAAACAATTTTTTTCTCTTAATAGCTGTGTAGGTAGGTACACGTGCACACATAATTACATTATTATTGTTATTATTATTATTTATTTTCTTCTAACTAGTACCCTCCAATAATACGACAGGTTGAGCTGTCATTTGTCTCCGCAAAACCGCAACGCTAATGGTAAACAGATCTATTTTAAGATTTATTACAAGATAATTTAGGTACCTGCAAACGCGTAGAAGGTATGAATTCTGCCTATAATTTGTACTAGCATTAGGTATATGAAGAAGAGAAGGATTTCTGGCATTGATTCTAGGAACTTGAAACCCAATTTTATCCAGTAATTGAGGACAATCTATAGTGCTGTTAATAATTTTAAGAAAATATATACAATCAGTGACGTTTCTTCGAGTTACAAGTGGTATAAGATGTAAATTATAGCACATATCTGAATATTGTTTGTGTGGTAGCCTGAATTTAAACTCTAAATATCGAATGAATCTTTTTTGTATTTTTTCTAATCTTGTTATATATATTTTATACGACGGATTCCACACCTGAGAAGCATATTCCAAGTGACTACGTACATATGCACAATATAGTATTTTAATAGTTTTCATGGTTCTGAACGGCTTACACGATCTCATAATGAAGCCAAGAGATTTATTAGCCTTGTTAGCAATATGATCAATGTGTAAATCGAAAAGCAACCTTCTATCGTGAATCACTCCCAAATCCTTCATAAAATTTACTCTACAAAGTGGTAGATTATGCATAACATATGTTGCATTTACAAAATTTGGTTTGCGCGTGAAAGACATGACATAGCATTTAGATATGTTTAAATCTAACTTATTCAGCAGGCAGTAGCAATGAAGCCGGTTTAAGTCCTCCTGGAGAGAATTAGCATCTTGGAGATCATTTACAGATCTAAAAATCTTCATATCGTCAGCAAACAATAAATATTTACAGTTCTTAAAACATTGGCTGATGTCAGATATGAAAATTACAAACAATAATGGTCCCAAAATGGAGCCTTGCGGAACTCCCGATGGCACACTCATCCAGGAAGACACAAACCCGCCTAAAGTCACAGCCTGACTCCGATTCCCAATATAAGAAGTGAGCCAACAGAAAAGATTGCCTCTGATACCAGCCAAGTACAGCTTTTTAAGTAATAAGTTATGATCGATACGGTCAAATGCCTTACTGTAGTCAGTATACACTGTATCTACTTGACTTCCATGATCCATACTGTTAGTTATATAATCATTAAACAACAGCAGGTTTGAGACCGTCGATCTACCCTTCAAAAAACCGTGCTGTTCGGGATCAAAGGCAACATTTAAGGCGGTATATAGCTGACCGTGTACAATGCGCTCAAAAACTTTAGCAATGATACAGAGCTTAGAAATAGGACGATAGTTAGAGACACTAGTCTTACTACCTTTTTTATGAATAGGAGTAATAAAGGCAGATTTCCATATTGCTGGCATAATGCCCTCTCGAATACTTCTGCTGAACAAAATAGATAATGGCAGTGACAACTGGACAACACATTCTATTAATAGTTTGGCCGGTATGGTACCGGGTCCTCCAGATTTATTAATATCCAACTTTAAAATATTACACTCAATAAAGCCAGGACTAATTTCAATATCGGCCAAATCCACAACAGAGTCAGGCAACGGAGTCAGGAGGTGCGATGACGGTGCCGTTGCTTGGGAATTAATGTTATTTAAAAAAGTTGTTTGAAAGTAGTTTGAGAACAGCTCACAAATTTGGTCTCCCGAACTACTAGTGATACCCTCGTAAGACATTGGTGAGGGGATGATGCTGGAGGATCGTAATGTTTTCATATATGTCCAAAGAGCTTTAGGGTTGGAGGATATAGATTTTTCGATCTTTGATATATAATCTTTATAGTTTTGTTTTTCAACAAATTTTGCCCGGTTACGTAGTAAAATAAAAGTTTGTCTATCCGAAATATTGCCATAGTTTTTAAACTTACGCCAAAATTTGTATTTTTCTTTAAGTATTTTCCTAAGGGGTGTACTGTACCACGGTGGAAATTTTGATTTATTATTAAGACGCCTTGTAGGTTATGACGTAATTCATAAATTTTGTCGTAGAAAAAAGAGACCGCCTCTTCATACTGCCCTCATGAAGAATTTTTACCCAATCAATTTCTTCGAGTTCGGTTCTTATTGTTAAATAATCACCTTTACAAGAAGCAGTTCCGTGGTGGGGTAGTCAACAAGTCAGAATCAGGATATAGTAAATTGATAATTAACGCCTTGTGGTAGGGGTCTTCGGGAACCAGGGGATCCAAACTCTCTTCAACAGTAAGAGTGCTGTTCGATAGCACTAAATCTAATATTTTTCCATGCGAGTTAAGAACGTTGTTAAATTGCTGGAAGTAACATATATATTAAGTGTATCAACGAGATCCACGGAAATTGAGCTACTATAGTTACATGCACTCAGCTGTCCATTAATCATAGACCATTCGATTTCGCTGAGGTTGAAATCGCCCAAGATAACAAATATGTCATCTGGGTGATCGTTAACAATGTCGGTTAGCCGCATAAAATAGTCAGTAGCTTGATCCTGAAAAGATCGCAGGTGGCCGTGAGCACAAAGATAGATAATACATATGTGAATATTCATTAGTACTTTATTATGTCTCAGGGACAGTGTAACCCAGATATCCTCGGCACTATTCTGCCAAGTAATATTTAATTCTGAAAGAAGCAACTTGCGCACTGCAATCATAACACCTCCACCCCGTGACTGACCGGTCGCGGCATAATCCCTGTCACGTCTCCACACGCAATACCGATCATCAAATAACTCTTCACAATGTATTCCGTCCAGAAGCCATGTCTCAGTCAATGTAATCACGTCATAGTCACTTAGTCGTAAATTTCTAGAAAAAACGTCTGTTTTAGTTCTTAGTCCGCGTACGTTCTGATGATAGATATTGATATTATTAGTTGTGTAATGATATATCTGATAGAATCGCTAATGTGTATATACACATTACTATATGCATATGCGAAAGTATAGGTAAGTATATAATAATTATATCCATGATCACTGTTGGGAAGTTATACCATTTTAGGGCAATTTGCAGAAATTTATGCAGGACCGATCCAAAAGCATTTTCCAAATCAATGCAGCAGACACTCAATTGACACTCGTACTCCTTGGCAATTCTTCAAACATTCCACAAGTAAGATGTTGTGGTAAAAATCCGTTCTGGTGCTGGGATAAAAAGAACTTGTTTGTGATCATAAACCTTCATATATACATAGACATTCTTGCTTAAAGTATAGAAAAGAAAATTTTGGACATAGTGTTGGTTAACACAATAGGTCTTGTATCTTTAGGATCACCTCAGGCTTTTTTGGTATAATAACAAAAGCTGCTTCTCCGAACACAGTCGGCACTGGCTTGCTTGATCATATTCTACTGTAGATGTTTTGTAAACACTTGCTAATATGAGGATACTTTTTATATACAATGTAGGGTATACCATACGGGCCTGGCGCTGACTTCACGCTTTTCTTCTTGACTTGCTCCTCAGTCTCTTTAATGCTTGGTGGATTGCATTGAAAGTCTTCTGCAGGATTATGAGGTCGTGTTGAAGGTGGATCCGGGTATGGTACCTCTCTTTGTGGCATTGCATAATCACTAGACACAATGTCTAGTGATAAGCTAGAGTAGTAGATATTATTATTTATTATTATTCACTTATTTACTGGTAACTTACCAGATTTACTATTAAAATTAACCTACTAATAAAAAGTAAGAATTTTCAAAAAGTCCCACTTGACAAAAAGATGATTTTGTGGGATTTATTTTAAAAGCCCTACTTTTTTAAAAAGTAGGTAAAAGTCCCACTTGACTAAAAAATATTTTTTTAGTGGAAAAAAAAATGAATTTTATGAAAAGTGGGAAAAATTCCCACCTAATGAAAAAGCGGGAAAAAGTCGTCCCACTTTTTCAAAAAGTAAGAAAATTTCCTTACTTTAAAAAAAATTGGAATTTTTCCCACTAAAAATCATTTTTACGTCAAGTGGGACTTTTTAAAAAATCCGACTAAAAAATCATTTTTTTACAAGTAGACTTTTTCCTACTCTTAAAATAAGTGGGAATTATTCCCACTCTTTAAAAGTAGGAAAAAGTCCCACTTGACAAAAAAAAAATACTTACAGAAAATTTCCAATATCTACACGACTACTTTAAAATTCCCACGTCATAGCAACTTTCTATTGTAACTACTTTTTACAATTCCCACGTTTCCAAAATTCCCTCTTTATCATATTTATTTTCCCGTAATACCCACTTTTTTTTTCCTAGTATTTAAAAGATAGAAGATAAAAGATAGAATTTGCTAGAAGTTAAAAATTGTAGCGTGCGGCGCGAGAGATTTATTACACTCAATACCTCAAGCAAGACAAAACTCATGACAAGACATGAGTCTTGTCTTGAAGTGGCCGTGCTGCGGCTACAGCCGCAGCACGGCCACGACCCAGATAAGACTGATATGAAAGATTATCAACGGACACGCTCTCATGTCTTGTCTTGGATGTGGCTAGTAGTTTAGGCGTGAATGCGTACATGCCCTACCCGGTAGACAAACATTAGACTAATACCAAGTGTATGGAGAGTTTTAAAAACTGCATTTGGCTCCATGCCTACTTTGTGTAATGCAATCACAACGATTCGGTTCTCTTTATCACACCACTCCATTTTAATACGCAAAATATTGTACAATGTATTGGCGCCAAAATGAGAAAACATAATGAACAATCGTATAAAAATTACAGATTCCAAATTCAAATGTAATATGATATTTTATTTTTTTATTTTAACAGTATATATGGCCAGACTATGTATATATATTTATATTTGTATGTATGTTCACCGATTTCTCCGTCAATTGTGGACCCTTTTCAAAATTCTTTTTTTATTCGAAGGAATGCATTTCCGAAGTGTCCTATTGGAACCAAGTCAGGATCTGATGGTGGAAATCGAGGGAAACCCTCAAATTTCAAAGGCACGTACAATGTTTTTCACATATTTTTATCTAAAATAATCAGATATTTGTGTATAATAGTGCACTTCCGAGGTGGTCCCATTGGAACCAAGTCAGGATCTGTTGGTGGAATCCTGGGAAATCGAGGGAAACCCTCAAATTTCAAAGGCATGTACAATGTTTTTCACATATTTTTATCTAAAATAATCAGATATTTGTGTATAATGGTGCACTTCTGAGGTGGTCCCATTGGAACTAAGTCAGGATCTGATGGTGGAATACTGGGAGATCGAGGGACACCCTCAAATTTCATAGGCACGTATCTACAATGTTTTTTTTCAGATTTTTATAAGTGTTTGAAAGTATACACATTTATTTAGTATATTTTATAAAAACTCTTAGACGGCTAATAGCATAAGTAGAGTATGGTGGCAAAAACTTAGGATTTACTATATTTTCTTTAAATCATGTCATCATATCACACTAAAAAAAAAAAAAAAAAACTTTTTAGCAAAATAACCGAAAATAACCATGAAATATTATAAAATAATGAATATTTACTTGTAAATATTCACTTAATATATATTTACTTGTAATATTATTTGTCGAACTTCAAAAGTAGAACCCAGTAGGACTAAATAACACTTGTGTTATTTAGTCCTACTGGGTTCTACTTTTGAAGTTCGCACCGCTTAATAAAATAATTGTCATTAAAATAATTTTTTGGTGCCACCCTAATGTGTCATATGGATGGCACACAAATGTAGGTATAGCTTCAAAAATCACACCTAATATTGATAACTTGTTGCCGACTTCACAAAGTAAATAACACTTGTAAATATTCATTATTTTATACTTTTTAGTGTTTTACAAGCCTAGAGCTTAGTTTGTGACCCAGAGCAATATGTGTAATTTGTCCTCCATATTATTATTATTATTTTTGAAGTCGGTTATATTTTTTTGTTAAAAAGTTTTTATTATTTTTTAATTTAAACCCTTTTCATGTGAAATTATAAATATTTTTCACTTATCTATACTATTTTTGACCCCCAGTCAAAAAGATATATTATCTCTTTATATCTTTTTGACTGGGGGTCAAAAATATTATATTATTATTATCTCTTTATATCTTTTTGACTGGGGGTCAAAAATAGTATAGATAAGTGAAAAATATTTATAATTTCACATGAAAAGGGTTTAAATTAAAAAATAATAAAAACTTTTTAACAAAAAAATATAACCGACTTCAAAAATAATAATAATAATATGGAGGACAAATTACACATATTGCTCTGGGTCACAAACTAAGCTCTAGGCTTGTAAAACACTAAAAAGTATAAAATAATGAATATTTACAAGTGTTATTTACTTTGTGAAGTCGGCAACAAGTTATCAATATTAGGTGTGATTTTTGAAGCTATACCTACATTTGTGTGCCATCCATATGACACATTAGGGTGGCACCAAAAAATTATTTTAGGGTCAAAATCAAAATTATTGTACATTAACAAAAAAGAAACAAAAATGAATAACGTTACAAATATGAATAATGTTACAAAAAAGTAACAAAAAGGAATTGTAAGGGCTTCTTCACACTATGGTAATTAAATAAAAAAACATTTAACATTATTTAATATTTATTTCTCAGAAAGTATACAAATAGCAAAACTAATCATCTTTTCTAAAAGAGCGAAAAAATTCAAAAGAACAATGCAAGTTACCATATATCATTACAGTTTAATGTATCTTTACTTTTATTACATAATCTTGTAAAAATTAAAACTAAAACTAAAGGTTCATTAACCTAATGTGAAATAGCCTTTATTTCATTTTTGTTACATCATTTTTGTAACGTAACAAAAAAACGTAACGATTTGCTACAAAATAGAAAAACAAATCACATGTTTAAAATATAACCCCTAGCGATAAAGATACAAATAAACTTCTAGGATTAAAATAATAATCAGTTTCAAATGTATTATAAACAGCATTTTACACAGTATAGTAATAGTTTATCATTTACTTATCGTAAAATATACAGGCTAAACAAGAAAAAGGAATATATATTTGTTTAAATAAATGAATACGTAAAAAAACACACGTGTCGCACAACCATTTCACGCCATCAAAATGGCTGACTGCGGCCGCAAGACGGATGCTATTGGTCGTCCTTATATCAAAATGTTGCAAGCCCAAAATTTTGGAAATCTGCTAAAATTAATGTTACAAAAGGGAATAACCAAAATGAAAAATAATGTGGACACGTGTTAAATTGTAAATAATTAATGTGTCTCTGTGTTATATTTATTGATTTTATAAGAATTACGTAGTAATGATCATAATGCAGTTAGATAAATTTAGAATTGTCTAAAATTAATTAGATTTTTTTTTTTAATTACTTTTTTGTAACACACGTGTGTCTGGAGACATAATTATTTGTATGAACCAAGTACGATGTGTATATAGCAAAACAGATTTTTTTATACTTACCGGTATAATTTCTTTGTTTATGAATACTAGAGGTATTAATTTGGAAAACCTATATTTAAAATATATAGATCTTATTTAAAAAATATTAACCATTTCAACACTATTCACAAGGACGTTTTGAGATGTAAAAATGTACAAAAATTTTAAATACGACCCTTTAATGACAATTATTTTATTAAGCGGTGCGAACTTCAAAAGTAGAACCTCAGTCAAAAAGATATAAAGAGATAATATATCTTTTTGACTGGGGGTCAAAAATAGTATAGATAAGTGAAAAATATTTATAATTTCACATGAAAAGGGTTTAAATTAAAAAATAATAAAAACTTTTTAACAAAAAAATATAACCGACTTCAAAAATAATAATAATAATATGGAGGACAAATTACACATATTGCTCTGGGTCACAAACTAAGCTCTAGGCTTGTAAAACACTAAAAAGTATAAAATAATGAATATTTACAAGTGTTATTTACTTTGTGAAGTCGGCAACAAGTTATCAATATTAGGTGTGATTTTTGAAGCTATACCTACATTTGTGTGCCATCCATATGACACATTAGGGTGGCACCAAAAAAATATTTTAATGACAATTATTTTATTAAGCGGTGCGAACTTCAAAAGTAGAACCCAGTAGGACTAAATAACACAAGTGTTATTTAGTCCTACTGGGTTCTACTTTTGAAGTTCGACAAATAATATTACAAGTAATATATATATTAAGTGAATATTTACAAGTAAATATTCATTATTTTATAATATTTCATATTTATTTTCGGTTATTTTGCTAAAAAGATTTTATTTAATTTTTTTTTAGTTACCATTCCATAATTTTAGTAAATCGGACTATCAGTTCTGAAGTATTCTATCCGTACACACAGACGCACGGGCAACTGAGTACATGAATCGTTATAATCGGTTTTCCTTATCAGACCCTAAAAACGGTTATAATAGGTAAGTATACTAATATATGATTAATTCATTGTGTTTCAGGTAAGCTTAGGAAGTAGCTATACAATTTATATATAGCTTAAAATAAAGAAACAAACCAGAAAATGCGCCGTAATTACGATAATTTTGTTAAAGCAATACGTTCGTTCATTAGGGGAATTATAAGGGTTGCAGAGCCTGAAACACGATGACAGAGTAATGAGTTAAATTTTACGTGAATCCGGACAGGGTGAATCCTCAGTTAGGGGAGAGCGGGCAAAGGGGAAGGAGGGTTTGATATTGACCTACATGTTCATTCAGAGATCGGTCGATGCGGACTTGACATCTGCGCGTTTCTGCGTTTCAGACACTCAATTTTATTATACGTTTCACTGCTCTTGCTTTAGTTATTTCTAATTAGTTAATTATCTACATAAACCACCCATGTTCAGTCCCGAATATAATAAAAGACCGTTTTGTGTTCATATATTATATTTTTGCCTTCGCTCAGTGTAATGTACGGCGAAAGTGGTTCTCGTGCCAAAACTAGGTTTTCCAATTATCATACGATGTTTTTAGTAATGTTTATTCTTAAATAGTGCATTTTACGAGTTTTACAATGGGGAAGAGTTCTACATCTACGACGACTGTGAAAACAGCTACTTTGGAAGTGACTTATTCAGATGTAAGTACCTATATATACCTACCGAGGACACCTGAACTGAGCGGCTGTTTTGTATGGACTGAAAATCTTTATTGATTACATAACAGCGTAAGATTTATTGTTTGTAGATATTTAATATATTTATACTTAAATAATGTTCTAAAAAATACTTTACTATTAAACTTTCAAGGTCTTATGCACATTCTGGCCAAGGACTTTTATGGAACCTAGGCTAAGGCTGTGACCTAAATACATGATTGCTGAGCTTACTTACATTTTCTGAAAAGTTTTCGGGTTTAATAAAAGCCATAATTTGACCTTGATAAAATCAAAGTAATTTTCTTTAGGATTATTAGTTAGTAGATAAGTACTTAGGTAGAGGGACAAAATCAAAATCTATATTTAAATAAAACATTAGCAAAATGGTAATTAGTAAAATCTTTGTTCGACTTTTCTTAGTTATTTTTAATAATATTATGATAGGTAGTCAGATCATTGAATCAGTACATCTGTATTACTCCAATACAATTATAAGTATGCTCTGTGAAATAAAAATATTGTTCTTTTTCCCAAATTCAGAAAACGAAAATCTTAATTCAGAGCCACTAACATCGATCGGATCGGATGTCATTCTTTTTTACCAACGTACGATGGCAAAGAACTAGTAGAACTAATATTTACTACCGATTGTGGAGCAGGTATATAGGGCATAGGTCATTGTGCCTAAGTATCATGCTGTTTAACGCGTCCTTAAGTATTAAACGCGACATTGTGTAAACACACCTAGGTCCACTGAACGCGCTAATACGGGTAAGAAAGTACCGGGAATTGGACATTGGGGTTCCCCATGAAGTAGCATGATATATTAAAATATATATATATATATATATATATATATATATAGAAAAATAGCATTTATTTATAAATATTTCAAAAGCAAATAATAGCTTGGCATTGTTAACTGTAGAGCATGAAATAGCAAGAGAAATATAGTTATCAGTGACAAAGTATGAGGGCTCTTATATAGTTTGACATATATTTCGTTCCATACTTGTTACTACGAACCCCCTGTTATGTATAAATCGTCTACTAAAAATTTACACATCTCCATAAAAAACTCACTTTTTACTTAATATTTTAGGACAACATGCAATATTTCCAGTATATCAGAATGAATCAGGGTAGCTATATACCTATTGTTTATTGATGAATGGCAGAATGAGCACGCTAAAATTTTAACGCCACGTTCAATCGTCGTTCACGACACTCTTTATTTCCGCAATGATCTACTACAAAGAAGCTGCTGTAAAATCTGCCAAAACTCACTTACTTGTTGGGAGCTACTATTAATACCATGAAAACGGGAGGGAGCTAAAGTGCCCCAACACGTAGCGAGTTTGTTACCTGGAACTGACTCAAGGTACCAAACCATGCTACAACTCGCTTATCATCATCTCGACTCAAACCAGAATCGAGATTATGGCAAATGTTTTGCAATGCATTTTGACGATTATTGTTTTTAAGGTCAATGACGAGGATGTCCCTAATGGCGATACTAAGGAAGTGGAGTCGGAGCCGGAGCGTGGTAACTGGACGGGGAGATTCGATTTCCTGCTGTCTCTTTTGGGATACAGTGTGGGACTTGGCAACGTGTGGCGCTTCCCTTATTTGTGCTACAATAATGGTGGAGGTGAGTCTTTGGTGGATTTACTAGGACTATTTATTTTAGGTTCAGAACTGTACTTATTTTACTGAAACTTATATATGAACACAGCAACAAGGGCGGTCACTTAGATTCAGGTTAAATTCGGCGACGCACGATGTGATAGAAAAAAAACCATTCGTTGGGTACTGTGAGGCTGTCTGGGCGGTCCTTGGTGCCGTAAAGCACCCGTGACGATAAATAAATGAGTACACTGTTAAACAATAACAGCTAACATCAGCTGTTTATCTCCAGGTGTTAAAACAGACACTTTAATGTGAGATTAGGCATATCTATAACTTGAGTACTTACAGGTACGAGTATAACGTACCTATCATAATTAACAAAATGAACACTAATAGGTGTATAACATGTATTATAATTAAATTTTCTCGCCTTGATTATTTATAATGTTTATAAAATATAGTAAGTATATCAACACAATTGAAAAAAAATCCCTGTATAAATGAAATTATATTATTTAAAGTAGGTACACAAATAAATATCCGATAAGTGTATTTTTAATACATTCACTAAAACATACACACAAACACACTGACGCGTACAACACACACACTGAGTCTATCTACACCGAACAAGTGTCTAGGTCGTCGCGATGTTTGGATAGACTCAATAACCCAATGACCTATATACAGTTTCATAAGGTGGTATATTGAAACTGGGACCGATAGCTTAACGTGCTCTCCAAAGCACTATATTGATGTTGTCAAACAAATGTACATACCTTTATTTTTTAATTTGAACGGATTTGAACCGAGGACCTAAAAACTAGTGTTATTAAAGTCTGAGGTCTAATCAACGCGGCCACCACGTATAATTATTTACTAGTCTTTTAATTAAAACGAAAATGTAGTACATTTTTCATAACACAATTTAAATAGCTCTCAAAAAAAAAATGAATTCTCTTTCAGGTGCATTCCTTATCCCGTTCACCGTGATGTTGATAATAGCCGGCCTACCGCTAATGTTTATGGAGCTGTCATTTGGACAATACGCGGCCTTAGGACCTGTGGCCGTATACAACCGATTCTGCCCTCTGTTCCGTGGCCTGGGCTACGGAATGGTTATCGTGTCCAGTATAGTAATGCTGTATTACAACTTGATAATAGCCTGGACTATCTACTACATGGTGGTGTCTTTCAAGAGCATCTTCTACCAGTTACCGTGGCAAAACTGTGATGCCGAATGGAGCACTAAATGTAAGGCTTACCCACTAGTAGAGTATTAGTCGGTTTTATTATTATCTATTAAGTAGATAAGTGAATTCTTGATTTTTGCAATGCGGACATAAATTATCTTAAAACTATTCCATTTAATTTGTTCTATTTTGAACCGTGGTATCTTCATTATTCAACTGTCTAAATCTACTTTTCTATCCTAGTGGTTCTGAAAGTAGTTTATTTGTCCCTAATTATCTTGTATAATATTTGGCGTTAGAGTCGAATTACATCAAAGTAGACTCTATTGATTAACATAAAAATATGTAGACTTTTATATCCTAGTAATTATCGATTACTTCAACCTTACGATTTTGGCTTTCCTTCTTAGATTGCTACTCCTACGAGGAAGCAGACCAATGTGAATCCACCAATGGCACCTACTACCTCCGCCAGTGCTTTAACCATACCTACGCTGAAGCACACAACATCGTCGCCTTGGCTGATGGGGCTCTGCGTAGACCTCCAGCTGAAGAGTACTTTACGTAAGTAATGTGACTAAACATCTATCTGGTGGAAAGAATACGAATAATGTTGTTTAACAATAATTATTTATCGACCCCATTCGTGGACTTTGTAGGTCTACTCACCACCAGGTACTCCAGGTAGATACAAAGTCACATGTGCTCCAATAATAAATAAAAAAGGTGTCGATGTTAATGGTGACGGGAAATGTTTCAGGTCTGCTCATTCGCTGCTTGTCATCTTGGCTTCAGAATCCATGGCTAATGGTCTAATGTTTCAGAAACCTAGTGTTGCAGCTGTCTGCAGATATCGGGGAGTCTGGGCATGTCAACTGGAGAATAGCTGCTTGCTTGTTCATAACTTGGTTGACCGTCTTATGTTTTAGGAACCAAGTGCTGGGCCTATCTGCGGGTATCGAGGAGACTGGCCACATTCGCTGGGGAATGGCCGCGTGCTTGCTCGCAGCTTGGCTGATTGTCTTCCTGTGTCTCTGCAAAGGAGTGCAATCTTCTGGAAAGGTAAGTGAAGTTTAAATTTTTGTTAGACTTTTGTTTCAGCTATATTAATATTTATATGATACATATGCTACCGGGTACGGAAAAGAAGTTTATAATCTTTACGACTTGTCGTGTCGTTTGCAGGTTGTATGCTTTACTATCCTGTATTCCTACGGTGCTAATGATTCTGTTTTCCGCGTATCTGAAAAGAATACTAATATGAAAATCTTACAATAACGATACGAAATATCATCTTCTCCGTTGTTTACGCAATAGGGGTAATTTGTGAAGATGACGGGTGGAATACTTCAAGTGCGCTATTTCCTAACATGGTCTATATAAGCTAAGTGATAGTGATCATTATGCGGTGTGACATTGCTTAGAGAATCTGCTATCTAAATATTTTTGCGACACTAACGAATACGAAAGAGTAGTATAGAACCATCTTCTATCCCATATTTTTTCCGTAAGTTTTACATGTGACGATTGCAGGTGGTATATTTCACTGCGCTGTTTCCGTACGTGGTCCTGGTGATTCTGTTCTTCCGAGGCGTGACGTTGCCTGGAGCCTCTACGGGAATCCTCTTTTACCTAACTCCAGACTTCAGCCAACTCGCTAATGCTCAGGTATTATTTTAATACGATATTTAACCGATCTATAACGTAGCTGTATCAAATCAATAAGGTCCATTGTTTACTTATAATAATAAAAACTTGGAAGAGTACTTTCTATAGGTATATGGATTGTATTAAATTGGTAGGTATAGGTAAGCATAATGCAAAATGTTAGACCACCAAAGTAACCACTACACAAATTTTAACCATTACAATAAAGGCTGTGAACGACAATCAGCTGGTACTGGATTTTAAATTGCACTTTTATTATCAGGTGTGGGGTGACGCGGCCGTACAGATATTCTTTGCTCTCAGCCCGGCTTGGGGAGGTCTCATCACATTGTCTTCCTACAACAAATTCTCTAACAACTGCTACATGTAAGTTACTGTAAATAAGATCTAAGGTAGAAGTACTATCCTGTTCATTAAACAAATAATTTATTCCGACAATAAAAAAATCGAGCACTTCTAATTTACCTTTTTTGATCAAGTATTGCCATTTTGTTCTACATGCAACATAAGTAGTATAAAATGTTTTTAGATATTATATAAAGTGTCTGCAAAACATTTTTGTCTTCACATGTAAAAAGTAATCATTATCGCTTAGCCGATATGCCAAAATTCCACTCATATTTTTAACTTCGGCAGCTTAAGAAGCCAGGCTTTTCCTAAATTTCGCGATCTTTAAAGTCTAAAAACGTGTAAATGTTGTTTTCCTAATTAGATAGTTTTTTTATAAAAAATCTATTAACTTTTGAGAAGTCACCCAAAGTTTGATTTATGATTCTAAAAATATTACTTTAGTTGTCATTTTAAAACTTAGCAGATTTTTTATAAAGAAATTATGTAATTAGGATCGAGTAAATAAAAACTACAACTCCATGTTCTTTTTTTTCCAAAAAAAAAACTTTATTATTACTGAAAAGTACACTTAGATGTTTTTTTTTTGACGTTCGAGTTCACAAATCCTCTTTCTGAGCACTTAAGTGGGCGAGGGACTATATTTGATAAGATTTTAATATATGGTAATTTTTTATTTTGTATAACTTTCTGTGAATACGCTGTTGTCACATATGTATGTATTTTGTTAAAAATCTGTTTTCTGTTAATATCTGTATGTGTCGTTTGTATTCAATAAATCTTTAAAATAAAATTATATTTCAGCGATTCCTTAATAGTTGCGGTGTCGAATATAGCTACATCATTCTTCGCTGGGTTGGTAATCTTCTCAGTGATAGGGTTCCTGGCACACGAGCTGGAAGTAGAAGTGGACCGCGTGGTGGACCAGGGCGCGGGACTGGCCTTCATTGTCTACCCGGAGGTCGTTACCAGGCTGCCGGTCTCTCCGCTTTGGTCTATATTGTTCTTTCTTATGCTACTCACCTTGGGATTGGATTCGCAGGTTTGTTTGTCAATATCACCATCTTCATTCCTAGCACACAAGCTCACCTTGGGACTAAACTCTCAGGAATAAATATGTTCTTTGTTGTTAAATGTTACTTGAAGAAAACAAATCCTATAAAAGTACCTAACATTAAAAAATATTTAAAAGAAACAGAATGTGGCTACTACCACATGAGGTCATCACCAGGCTCTGCTTAAATTTTTTTTTATTGTAGTACAGTATATGAATTTGTATCCAAGTAAGTAGACCCACAAAGTTCATGAATGAGGTCAATCAATACATTGTTGTTAAAGAGTATTGGTCATTCCCACTATGCCGCCTAACTGATGCGGTTACAAAAAGAGACATAGGCGAATTTTCATTAGGTACTTCAATCAATGTTCTCGCTACTTTATCAATTGCCAACCATTACAAAAAGTAGGTAATCGCACTCTAAAAGGAAACTACCACTTAGACAAGAAACCGATGCAGTATAGTTTCTTGAAAATCGGTCAACCGACGTAACCTTGGGATTAAATATGTTCGTCAATATAAAATATCAGAGAAGCATTAACAGCGAATTTTGAAGAGAGCTTATTCGCTATAAGTAGAACTAGAACGTTGATTTCATTCACAGTGAGTTCAGGCGATTATTGCTAAAAGAGTCATTGAATTACATTTCATTTGAAGTCCGGAACAAACTTATGCAGCCCAACACTATGTTTTGTTATAGTTTGCTCTAATGGAGACTGTGACCACGGCCATCCTCGATCGGTTCCCAAATTTCCGCCAGAAGAAAGTGTGGGTGGTATTGGCTGTGGCGGGCTTTGGATACGTTGGAGGACTTATTTTTACCACAAATGTAAGTATAATAATTTAAACTACTTACCTCTTTACTTAATATAATAAATTTAACATTGCAATAGAGGATTTTATGCCCAAAAATAATATATTTTATAATAATACATAATATAACACTTATGCTTTGGTTTATATCATCATCAGTAAAGTATAGGTCTACTAATATATACTACACTAAAGTCCGCCTTGTTGAATGAATAAATGATGATATAATCTATTAACAGTCTAATATTTATTTAAATATGCCACATGGTCGAACTTCATTCAATCTTCGATAGGTAAACTTAGATGATAATTCTTCTTATTTTTATCAAAACATATATTCAAACCAAACAAATTGTAAATTATCGTTCTGAAAAGTCAATATTGAAAAAATATAGTTCTGAATAGTCGAAACTAACGGTAAATTCCGGTTGCTGATACCTAATCGACAGCGACGTAGCGGTAAAATGTTTAGGTATATGAATAATCTAAGTTATGCACCTGATGTAAAATATTAAAAGTTTTCGATTCATTGTAGCTACTTATTTTTCTAATAAACTTAGCTGATTTTCCCTTTGACGAGCGATTTAACCAAGCTTTCAGCAATTCGGCGTAATACAATTTCATTGATAATTTTCAGAGCGGCATGTATTGGCTTCAACTAATGGACAAGTACGCTGCGAACTGGTCGGTACTTATTATAGCGATCGGGGAATGTATTCTGATCGCTTGGATCTATGGCGCCGAGAAGTTCTGCAAAGACATACAGGATATGATAGGTCACCAGAGCAAATGCTGGGTGTTCTTCTGGAGCGCTATGTGGCGACTTATTACTCCGGCTGCTTTAGTTGTAAGTCTTTTTTTGTCCTTAAATGTACTGGATTCAATTCGGTCAACAGAGCAAATACTGCCTGATAAATATTTTAGTTCTTTCGTCCCATAAGTGGATATCGATATCACAGTTATCTAATGTCATTACATAATTATAATAAATAAATCATAAGTTTGACTTAAAGAAGATAAACATGATCCCTCTCCCAGAAATTAAATTTCTTGAATACCTACTTGAATGAACAATGTATTTTATTTTTATGAAGGATATTACAAACATATGCTCTGGCCTCTGGCCACAAACTAAGCTCACTCACAGAAGTTATAGGCTCTACTATTAGGCAAATAGTGTATTATGTGTACCAGAAACAACGATACCAACACATATTATATTTAATAAATACCCAGACCTTGACAAACTGTACAGAAAAATGTATTAATATATTTTTGCCATGTGTGGGAATCGACCCCAAGACCTCCGGATACAACGCCAAAGGCGCAACTATCTCTATCTGAAAGCGATCCATCAACATGGAGCTTAAACTATGTATTTTGTACAGTTCATCCTAGTATTCAACTGGATCGAGTACAAGCCAGCGTCGTACGGTCACTACGTGTACCCAATGTGGGCTGACGCGGTGGGATGGACCATAGGCGTGCTACCTGTGGTCGTGGTCGTGCTCATGGCCGTCGACCAGATCTGCAGCGGACCAGACGACCTTACTATCATGGAGGTCAGTATTAATAATCTTCACAAAATCTCGAGGAACCTTAGGACCTTGTAGAACTTATTTCTAAGGGGTACTGACTGGATCTTATGGCATTGGGTTCAAAGGACATTAGAATAGAGTGGAAATTTTTATTGAATTCATATAGAATTACCAATTTTCTGATTGGAGAGCTGAATCTTTGCGATTAGACGTAATGGACTAGTCTCGGTAAATGCCCGGATGACTAAAACATTGTCTGTTTTGTTCAGAAAGCGCGCGTGCTGGCCCGACCGACGGAGGAGTGGGGCCCGGCGGGTCTCGGGTCTGCGCCTCTGGTCCCGGCGGCGCTCTCCCCGCCCGTGCTGCTGCTCCACGGCCGCCCCGTGCTGCGCGAGCGGGGCACCTGACCCGCGCACACGCACCCGCTGCTGGCCATGCGAAAGGTAACTATATATTCCAGGAAATATATATTTAAACTAACACGGTTACTATCGCAGCATAGCGGCCAGGATGTCAAATAACTTTTGTAACATTCATTTGTGTAGAGGTAATAATTTTATAGTGTATTTTTTTAACTTGGGCAAATTCAAAACATTGGTTCTGATAACGATTTTAAATATTTCGACGATGCATGTAGGTAATAAAAACGTTTACTAAAAGGGCCATATTGAAGTCGTTTTATTCCTCCACTTTTATAAAAAGTAAGAATTTTCTCCACTTGTTTATTTATAGCTTTTACTCTTTTATGATATTCAATTTTTATATTATGTTGTTGTTGTAATGGAAATCTTAATATGAAAAATACTACCTAACCGAACACACACTACATAACCAACTAGGCGGTTAGCTGATTCCATTGACCTGTCAATCATTATCTGCCATAAAAGAGAACCACCAAGGCGACCAACTTCACCGACCATATCCATACTTAAATATTTATTGTAAATAAATTGTAAGTAACCAATCACATATAAGTAAAGGTATAAGGATCGGTATCGACCACCATCTCCATGGTATCGCACCGCTCCACGCACGGCCTCCAGAGGGACGGCCTTTGCCAAAAGAGCTTCTCGGCGGCGATTCTACTGGGACTTAATTATTTCGGACCAGGGCGCGCTGCGCCGCCTGCCGCGCGCCCCCTAAAAGTTCTAATTTTTTTTTTTTCACCAAACTTTTCCTTATTCCTTCGGGCCAGCGTTAACACGCATAGCCACCGGTGGGTTGTTGCCCGCCGAGGTTGTGCCCCTGTAACTGGGCGCAACCCAAACAGGCCCTCAACCCCGTAGTCAAGGGATCGAAATACCTGATGACTGACTGACTGACTGGATCGGTATTTTTAAGGGCGTAAACTGTGAAGTCGATCCCCTCAGATACACCCCGGAGAAAAAGAAACCAGCAAGTAAAAAACTCTAGTGCTTCACACAAACTAAAGCACAGCTATTGATTGGCTTATGCTGTATAGCATATATAGTAGCATACTCAAAATGCACCCCACTGATCAGCATGCGTAAGACACCCTATGGTAGATATATCATCCATGTCTAAATAAATGGTTAATAATATCTTTATTTCTTAGTGTGTATCCTTTTGTTTGCTATTGAAGTAATAATTTAGATATTGGGTTTAATCTAAAGAAAATGGCGATAGTGTCGTAGCATTTTATACACAATTATTTATTGTAGGTATTTTTATATTTCTAACATTTTTAAAATATAATCATCAGGTACGGTATCATAGGTATGATCCTACACATACTAAGTTTTTTTTTGTATTAATAGCATCTTCTGTTAAAATTTAGAGTAAATCTTTACAACCTCTAGAATTTATTTTGCATCCATTTTGATATTCTGATAGTAAATTATTTTTAAAACAGTGATTATAAATAACATCTGACAGTTTGATAGTTGTCATTAATTTATACATAATCGGAAGACATGCAAATGGTCGCCAATATTTTGGTAATTCAGAATTATTATTTTTCGGTATTAACGTTACTTGGCCAGTACCCCTAGTGTGAGTTTTCTAACTATTACTTTGCGTTTGAGTTAACTTCATGAAGCTAAAAAAACGCGCCCTGAGGCTCTACCATGGGTTTGCGCATTGTAGAAACGTAACGTATTCATTTACGTATACGTGAGCAACAACCAATAGAGCCGCTTTATTTTTGGTAACAGGATTGAATAAAGCGATCCTATTGGTTGTTGCTCACGTATACGTAAATGAATACGTTACGTTTCTACAATGCGCAAACCCATGGTAGAGCCTCTGGTAGTGGCGCGTGGACGGGCACGGTTTTTACCTTCATGTAAAGGTTGTAAGGGAAATAGTTCAGCGCTCCAAGCGGAAATTTCAAGAACTAAAAATGCGAGTGTGTGATCGGTCAAAATGTTAACGCAGTAGTAAAGTTAATAAATGTTAAAAGACTCACACTAGAGCTACTGAACAAAAGCATTCGTCAATAGGTTGTTTATTTTGGATTATATTATTAAATCAAACAAAATATTTTAAGTGGTTGCTTTATTATTTATCTATGCCAGGAGTTTTCCATTTTTTTTAAATTGTTTTATAGCTTGTTTCATTTGTTCATTGTTTATCGTTGTGAAATTGCATTCTTCTATTATTTCTGAAATTGCAAGAATATAAGGTTTTTTATTGTTTTGTTAGTCTCCTTCCTCTTTGAAGATTCCTTGAAATAGCGAATAGTAATATATCCGATATCGACGATTCGTAACTTTCTACCTCAATTACATACATACATATCATCACGGGTGCCTTACGGCGCCCGAGGACGCCTAGACGGTCCCAGGGTACCCAGCGGAGGGGTTTTAACTCCATCTCATCGTAGCCGATGGCATGAGTCTACGCCGAACAAGTGGCTAGCTCGTCGCGGTGTTATGAATAGACTCAATATCCCATCTGTTAACAGTTTCACAATTTGGTATAGTAAAACCGAGCCCGACAGCTTAACGTGCTCTCCGAGGCACTATGGTGGTGTTGTCAAACAAATGTACATCATTTTTTTAATTAAAAACTCATTGGTACACACCGGGATTCGAACCAGGTGGGCAATTCTCGATCTTTCGACATTCATCTCGATTCGAGATTTTTAAACGAAAAATGACTAAATATGTCATTTTTCGTTCAAAAATATCCAATATTAAACGAAATAAATAATAAATATTAATTAATAAATATATAAATATTGAACGAAAAATGACATATTTAGTCATTTTTCGTTTAAAAATCTCGAATCGAGATGAATGTCGAAAAATGACTAAATATGCCATTTATCGTTCAAAAATATCGAACATTAAACGAAATAAATAATAAATATGAATTAATAAATATATAAATATTGAACGAAAAAATACATATTTAGTCATTTTTTGTTTAAAAATCTCGAATCGAGATGAATGTCGAAAGCGCGAGAATTGCCCACCAGGGACCTAAGTGTTCTTAAGTCCAAGGTCTAACCAACTCTATCAATTCGAACTAGGTCACATGATTTTTGTCATTTGATCATCGCAGTATACAACTTTAAAAAACTCAGGGGGGCTAGTTTATATTTTCCGCGATTGCTGCGAAAACCGATATCAGACCATTTGTTGGAATTTGTCCGAGGTCAAATTCATAAATTAAACATAATGAATAAGTTTGTATATATTGCAGACGTCACACGATGGCATGGAGAGTTCGTCGCTATCCGGCAGCGTGGAGAAATGTGGGATTCTGAAATCTACCAGAAATTCTATTAAGCGTAAAGTCCAAAACTTAAGCCACGAATCAGACGATACAGTCGTCGAGCCTTTATTGGTGAAGGACAAAATCGACGGCACCAAACTCGGTAAGCATTTACCGAAGATGAAGAACGGTGACATCGAGGAAGGAGTCGAGATAAAATACAAACAATACAATCCTAATACAAGTGGAATTAACGATAAACTGAATTTGCTGACAGACGTTGACCAACCTCAACCTCCTCTTAGTGAATGCGTTTTTACTATTAGGCCCTTTTCAGCCAGATTTAAGGATCCTCCTGGGACTATAACGTATAAAAAAAATGCAGTAAATAATGATATCGTAAAAACGGAGCACAAAGTAGATACACATTTATCTAAAGGGATTGATAGTTGTAGTAAAAATGAACAAATATCGACGAAACAAAAAATATCGTATCCTTGTTACGACCCCAGTCCGTTAATATTTACCACAGCTAAAATACACGCCGAGGCTGAAAGAAAAGTTAAAGAATCTGTCATATCAAGCACTATACCTATATCGAGCACATCAGAAAATAAAGTTTTAAATAATGATATGCCATCACTTGATGAAGTTAAATCTAAATCAAGTGTTAATAATTCGGTATCTAATGCAGTCTCTAATATTGGAATAATTACAAACTCCCCCGGCACAATTTTAACTAAAGTTGAGGCTCAAAATCAAAGTCAAAGAGAACCTGATAACGCTAAAATTTATGATTCAATCCCGAATTTTGTACTGGTCACAACATCTCAAAGTATAAATACAACTGGTTTTACTAATTCTCAACAAAAAAAAAAAATTGATAACATTACAACCGCATCAAGTTCTACTAAATCTGATGCTCAAAATCGTTCACAAAAAGTTTTTGACAATTTTGGTGCATCTACTTCAAGCACTACCAAATTTAACAATAAGGGGCCATCAACATTGGGTTCTACTAAATCTGACGCTCAGAGTCGTAAACGAACAGAATTTGAGAATATAGGTGCATCAACATCAAGTTCTACTAAATCTAATGCTCAATATCGTAAACCAGAAGAATTTGACAATATCGGTGCATCTACATCAAGTTCCACTAAATCTGATGCTCAAGGTCGTAAACAAACAGAGTTTGGTAAAAAAAAGGGTTTTTCCGTCCCTGGTATTTCCATAGAAATGGGAGGGATAAATATCAAGATGGGTGATATGAGTGACATGGGTGATATGAAATTTCACATAAACGAAGAAGAAGCAAAACATTTTTATGATAATTATTCAAAGAAAAAATATACATCGCCAAAAGATAACACCAATGAATACAAACAAAAACCTTCACATACCAAAATGTTTGAAACACATAGCTCCTCCAAAACCAAAGTAGAGACTAAGTCTATGTCTTCTAAGACTAAACCAAAATCACCTAATTCTGTGACAACACAAGATTCCGCAGGAAAGATAAACTCCAAGAACAAAGTTATCGTAGAAACTATGAAACGCTCCGAAGCAGAGATTAGTAGTGTAAAAGTAATGACATCAAAAAATAATGAAGTATTTAATAAGTCATATCAGACTGAAAAGAATACATTACTAGAACAACAAAAAACAATAGATAAATCCAAATTAATTAATCCGATAAAAGAATCAAAAATTACCAAAACTGAATTCTTTTCTACTGAAGAATCGACACTAACTACAAACAGCGATACCTCTGAGTCAGTGAGTCCCAAGGACACGCCGGATAAATCTCCGCAACCCTCGACTAGTAAAAAGGCATTTTCATAAGCAACAATTATAAATAATATAAATAACGAAGTGCCAAAGTTTTAAGTATTACTCGTAAAATGTCGTGAAAAAATGTTGATGCTCAAATTAAGGTGATAATAAGTTGCTTAATTTAATTTTAAGCGTTATTTCATACATACATAGTTACATACACTACATAAAAATATAATTAGAAACCAAATTGAATGTTACTCGTAGATCTATTGGAATTTATGTAAAAACGGTAGGTTGCACGTCGCGTCGTTTGGTCGTTTATTTATTAAATTGTTAGTAGAATATTAACTTATATGTTAATGTGTGTATTGGAATTGAATATTATTAATTTACAGAATTTATAATAAAACATCGTGAGTTAGGGCTTCAGAAATGTAACTGTATCATAATTTGAATGTGGTGCTAAGTGAAGAAAACAATATTTTTCATAGACAATATTTAAAAAAAACTGTGGTGCAAACCAACATTATCTCTCAGTCAATTTTTATTAAGACAACCTTAATAACCTTATGGTATGGTGCATAGGTACATACCGATCAGGGTACTTATGTATATAGTGTTATTAGTTGCAAATATTATGGCAATGAACATACTCACGTAAGGGACTCCTTTTTTCTGTAAAATTAACAGAAGACTTAATTTTATTTTAAAACACTCTATTATATTTTTTTATGAAATTGAATCGTTAAAATTTTTAAATTTATCAATTTGAATTTGTTTATTTTACTTTTTTTTTGTTTACTTTAAATGAACAATGAAGAATATTAATTAGCACAAATTCTACAATAATTTATCATTAAAATGTTTACGTCCATATTTGGATCCGTCTATTTAATAATTTAATTTTTATTGTAAATTAAAAAAAAATGGTAATATTCAAATATTTTTTTGGTAATGCCTTTTGAGTTTTGAAGTCGTTCGCACAATATTATATTTGTTTATGTTATATTATAGGTATTTAATTATAAGTTAAATTGAAGAACATACGTTAACAATCGACTTCAGAGCGACTTGTTTGATGCGATTTGTCTGAAGCGAATAAAATTGATATGCACAGCATGAATGAATGGAATAGGACTGAAGATTATAAACTGTAGATTAATAGTATTAAATCAAATCAAACATGGTGGCATGTAGACATCTTTCTCAGCATTCTGTTAGAAACTTAGATTTCCGACTTAGGTAAATGTTATAAGCAAATAAAGAATACTTATTGTTATTTAATAAAATATAATAGATACGAGATGTTATATTAGACTACTAGCTGTGATTGTTAGAGTAAAATGTTCGTGTTTAAAACAATGTATAGCGTTCAATATAATGTGAAAGCTTGCACGCGTCCCCAAATAAACATTTTACTAAATATTAATAAAATTAAATAAATTTGTGACTGATTAATCAGTATTATTTTGTTAGATATATGTATTAGGAACTGGTCAAATTAATTATATCAATCGAATTTGTTACACATCATTTAAAAAATAATAACTACCTATTACATACAATGTGTCTATAGGTATGTAATATTTATTAGGTATCTACTTTTAGGTACCATATACAGGTTGACGTAAATACACCTTGCCTTATTATAAATAGTTTTTTTAAACTACTTACTTTCATAATAAGAGCGTTAATTAAAAGTCTTTTAACATCCCGCAGAAATCATATACCAGGATATTCTTTAAATTGAAATATTTATTTAAACAAAACTTGTGGCAAGGGGTATAAATTGAACCCTGTATAACTTTATCTATGTGTAATTTAATATTTTTAGAGCTTAGAATTTTAAATTATATCCCTAGAACTTAAATTTCGATGTTGTTATAATAATACCGAAATTGTGTGTTATAGGTCCCTTACCAATAATTTTAGACGAATTTTATTTTATAGTATGTATTAAACCTAATATTTTTCTTTGATATTGATGTTTCACCTATTTTGTGTAGGTTATATGAGAGATTCCTACACTAAGTGATTTGTTATTTGCTTCCTGATACTTGGTGTATTCTTAATACGCTTGTTAGAGGCCTAGGTGGACCCTCGGGCTAGAAACTATAATTGTGTAGAATAATGAAATAACATTAATAATGTGGAGTTTCATCATAGATGTATTAACTTCGCGTAGATAGTCTCGCGGTATGCAAGGTAATCAGGGCCACAGAATGCTATACGAATCTATTAACTGAATAGAAGCCTCCAGGGTCTTGATTTTACAAAATCATTTGGATATCAAAGCCGAAATATGTAATTTTTCCTAACCTATTAAATGTTTCCAATTTTAACTTTGATATCCAATTAAAAAGTGACCCGAACGGGATAGAGGGATTGAAACTTCTTATTTCTACGATTAATCTTCTTGTATTTTATAATTTTAACATCGTAATGTTTAAATTATAAAATGATGGCATACTACATATAAATAGGTAAATAGCTGATACAACGAACGTTAGGAAGGTCATGGTATATGCAGATTTATAAATATATACCTTCTTTCCTTGTTGAATATCAGTCAATAGTCAGGTATGTATGTTGAAATAACATTAATTGGCTATCGCTAATTTAATAAGGTACATAAGTTTGTAAATAGTTAGAACATGTCTATGATGTCAGTAGGCGTAGAAGCTTTTCAATCCCTATGAACCGATCACTATTTCAGTATTAGTAAAGTCGAGTGATGAAAGCATACGACGCGAAGAAGACAATTATAATGAAGCCTAATTTTACAGAGTTAATAATTGTTGTTTAAATTGATGTATTTTAGATGGTTATTGTTTAAATGGATGTTATATAGATGTTTAGAGTAAATAACATAGAATTAACGAAGCCAAAATATATGACGATGGTTAGATCATAACATAATTTATAGAGGACTGTATTTTTTGGGTGATATTTTAGAAGTGAATGCATCATATCTTTGATGTTATGGAACGCTGGGTTGGATCGACGGAGAGCCAGGATGATGAAGAGACACGGATGGACGATGATGTGATATTGATCGCAAAACATTGTTAGTTAGCATTGTTGTGCTATTATTACAGTACGAGTATGTTCAGCATGTTGTTTTATTGATTATACTCATTTAATTAGGTATCCTTTTCTTGTATTTTTCTTAAAGAACTTTAAACTACCGAACGTCTTTATCTCACAAGCGTTTGTGTCAATGAGGTTGGTAATCAATGGGTATCAAAATCAATTCCTTGTCTCTAATTCCCTAAAAAAACCTGCCAACTTTCAACAAAATAATTAAAGATTTATATTATTTATCTTTAGGTAGATAGTTTTATATTTATAGTATTCAATGAGTGTGAGTTTTTTAAAACATTTGATATGTCATCAAACTCTTCATCAATAGAATCTCTTTATTTTCTGACAAAATAAGCTTATATTGGTTGAAAAGTTAACGCAATAGTATAGACTATAGTTAACTGTAGCCCTAGTGTGAGTTTTTTTTTAATATTTACTTTCGCGTTAATTTTACATTTTGACCTCGCATTTTTAGTTTTCAAAATTTCCGCTTTGAGCGCTGAACTATTTCCCATACTAATTTTAGTTAACTCAAACGCAAAGTGATAGTTAGAAAACTCACACTGGATATAAACGTTAAAAAAACTTACACGGACCGTCTGAAACATATGTCAAAAGTTAAAATCTTTAAAAGTAGAACTTTTAAAATAAGTATATAACATGTAAAAGATAAGATCATTAAAATTTATCAAATCATTTAAATTCGTAGGTAACATGGAACATACATGATTGGCAAAAAATTACGTGACGTGAAATTCTACCAAACATGTGTCTTGGTATTTTTTAATGGTTCTAGAAACGACGTGAAGAGGAAAATAATTATAATTATTGAAAAGGTAAATAATATACTTACATCATGTCTTGGTCCAATGAATGATGGCCATGATTTTTTGGTACCTGTATTTGGCTAGTAGCGCTAGCGACTACAGTGTTGTCGCTAGCACTACTAGCCAAATACATCACATCGGGCTGGGGCAAATGTAGAGATCGTACTTCTAATTAACTCTATGCTCTTACAGGGTGGTGAAATTTATATATCAAAGACCCGAAATGAAATCGACGGTAGTAACCTAAAATACGGTAAACCCGTCACCTAATCCCGAAACTGATTAGGTTAATCAGCGGTTTTACATTATAGGTAATGAAAACCCGCATACAAAAGCCTAACACTTTTCCAGTTTTTCGTAGGTAAGTATACAAACTGTTCCAGCTAATCATGACACAATCTAGCTCGTAATCATAGTCAATGCAAAGAGTTAATTTTAGCTAGCTGGATGTGATTTCATGTGATACTTTAATGACATGAAAACCCACAATGCCTGGTTAACCTGTTGTTAACATATCGAGCGTCATGGTGACGTTTGGTCGTTGGCACTTTCTTCTGGTTCCACCACATCGGCCCATTCCATTCGCTAGCGGCCGCTGAGTTGAGCGCACGGTTAGACAGCGCCGGAGTACATTCGCCTCTCAACGGTTAAATTGACAGGCGGACCGTGAACTCTACATTTTAATCTTTTTGTTGTTTAATAGTTCATTTCGTGCTTAGTTTTATTTAGTGATTATTATTATGTTTTAAATGAACTTTAAGTATTATTTGTGTATTTACTGTGACTGTAGTTGTTGTTTGTTGGATTAGCAGTAGAGTGGTGGCGGCGTTGCTTGGAAACCGATATTTATGCAAGGTGTGTAAACAAACTTTTAAACCAAGTAAAACTTATAGAAAATATTTACCTATAAGCAGTTTTTTTTTGTATCATAGAATACTAGATCCTACCCGCTACTTTGTCCACCTGGAATTTTGCATTTGATATATATTTAGGGGATAAAAATGAAATAAATATACCTCAAACAAAACCTCATTATAATCGAAGGTGACAGGTTTCGGTTTTTCAAAAAATATATTATGTTGACGCTGTGTTATTCTCAGCTCTGCCTTCGTAATAGATATATAGTCTATAGTAGCATTAAAGTTGTATCCGCAGTCGTGGGTTCGATTTTCATATTACTATGACTACAATACATTATTATTACTTATTATGGTTTATATACTCAGATACTATATTGCACCTACCTCACTTATTAACTGCTTTTACTGTCCCGAAGGTTTGACTGGTAGAGAATGCCTAGCGGCATTAAGTCCGCCTTTGTATTTTGTATGCAATAAAGATTTAAATAAATAAAATAAAAAATAAAACCTTTTATTATTTATCAGGCAGGCAGTTGAACTGATAGAAGCCTGTATCCTGTTATTCTTGGGTGTTAAATATTTCTTAGCTGGTGTGGTTGAAGTTGTCCTAACGAATTTTAAATTTAATGATGGTCTTAGCTGAGACAGCTTCTTTTGGTAGTTTATTTCAAGCATCCATAACTCTGTTGCTCAGATTATGCTTGCGAGTGTTATAAAAGTCTTGTTTTATCTAATTTAAAAAAGTAGGCTCGTAGCTGGGGATTAATAGGCCGTATATACATAATACATAATGCACAATTAACGTTTTCAAATTATTAGCTACGCATTTAAACTTTCCATACCTAACAAGAAACGAGGATAAAAAAATAATTATTATAAAAAGTTTAAGTTAAGTGAGGGTTTAAGTAGAGGATGTCCCCACAGGAAATAATACTGGTTCTGCTGTTGATTACTGACTAGTAACTAATCTTTACTCAGTGCCTACTTACATATCTGAGAACGTGTTCCATAATTGCAAAACGAAGTAAGAGAAATAATAAATTTTATATGTTGTTGTGGCATCAAAAAATATATATCTAAAGCAAAAAATGGAATAAGGAGAAACTGATTTCGACTAGTGTAGAATCAATCTAGTTTATTTCACGGGAAAAGTTTATTAATTACATCAGTAGAGCTGCGTATTAGCCTAGAGTACAACTTTCCAACGTCGCCATGTACATATTAAAATATATACATGGCGACGTTGGAAAGTTGAATATGAGAATAATTGTAAAAAATAAGAAATATGCTATATATGACAAAGTATCGGACAGCTAGCAGCGCGAGCATTGTGGCGATTTTTTTTTATTAAAATTTTCTTCAACACTTCAACTATTCCCGTACAACACTATTTTATTTATTTTTATGTAGAGTTCACATGTTTACAATAACTACCCTGTACAATAACTTAGTCCCTATGTCCTTATTATCCTATTACAACAAGGTTTATTCCACCTTTTGGGTTTTTAAATATGAATATATGTCAACCTTATTGCTGGGTCTTAAAACTATTTATAATTTCTTTTTTTTTAATATGTAGAGATAATATTTCCGTCAACTCTATTGCATACTTTCAATAACTACAGGGTTTATCCTACCCTTTTCTATAAACATATAGAGATCATATTTCCCATCTTATTTTTATATGTAGAGATAATATTTCCGTTCACCCTATTGCATGCTCTCAATAACTACATGATTTACCTATTGCACATTTTTCTCTAAACATGGTAGAGATCACATTTCCGTAAATATGAATAACTCTCTCCTCAGTCTCCGTTGCTCAGTCTTAATAACTACAGGGTTTATCCCACCTTTTTCTTTAAATATGTAGAGATAATATTTCCGTCAACCCTATGGCTTGCTCTCAATAATTACAGGGTTTATCCCACCCTTTTCTAGAGATAATATATCCGTCAACCCATAGCTTACTCTTAATAACTACAGGGTTTATTCCACCTTTTTCTTTAAATATGTAGAGATAATATTTCCGTCAACCCTATGTTTATCTCATCTTTATCTTTAAATATATTAAAAATCTGAAATATCGAGTAGCGGTTAACCCTTGTACCCTATAAACAGGGTAAGTCATTGGTTTGGAACGCAACGTTCACTGACACTCTTTGTCCAAGTCGTGTCGCCGCGACCCAAAAACTAGCTGGAGCAACGGCGAAAATAGCTGCAAACAGTAAACGGAACAAATATGCAGGATTAGTGAATCGTTACAATATTGTCTCGTTTGCTGTAGAGACGATGGGCCCCTGGTTTGAGGACGCTAATATTAATACGCGACTTAATTGTGCACATCCGGGGGGCAACAGGTGATCCTTTGAGCAAAGAATATCTTACTCAGAGGATTAGTATTGCCGTCCAACGTGGAAACGTCGCCGGCGTCCTTGGAACTTTGGGTTCATCGCCTCCAGGATTCCAAGACTTTTAGGGCTTTAGTAGCTTTTATTTAAATTTATAATTGTATCTAGATATATTAAATATTAGTTTTCTTTAAATATATTATATTTCCGTCAACCCTGTAGCTTAGTCCCTATAACTACTGATCCTGCTCCTTGCTATTTTACCTCATGGTATTGATAGTTACAGTGAAACTGTTTATTGAGTCTGTCTGAATACCGCGGCAACCGTCTAGCCTAAGGCACATGTGATGGTTTTTTTTCTTTTCTTTTTAATTGGTCAAATATTGTTTAAATTGTATTGAATTAATTAAGGTAAAATTTCATCGAAAAATATCGATCCTCATGTGTCGCGCGTCGCGTCGCCTCTAAGTTTTAATTTGTTTATTCGTTACCGACATGTCTACGAAAAGTCGTAGGGTTTCACTAATTTCCGGTTTACGGGAAGCCTCACGCGGATACCGACTAAAACACCAAACAGGAAAACTTTCCTATTACAAATTGTTTTTACTCTAGTCAAAAATATTGTCGACGAAATTTTGTTATTGTAGGTACGGATCCTCAGTTCACTTATATTGGGGTCAATTCAGCCGATATGAGGGGACTCTATAGCACTCCAAGGCCTAGATTACCACTCGCCATTCGGTTGCCTCTCCGACATACATTCGACGTGCCATTGGCATTGGCTTGAATATAATATTTTGTAGGTATATACATAATACACACCTGTTTGTAGCTTGTGATTAGTCAGTTGTAAGTAGGTAGGTACTTACATGTACGCTAACGCTGACGCAGCATCTTACTGCAGATGTTTCTCGACAAACAGTTACGACCCAAGCAGATACCTACCTACCAGCGGGGAAATGTCGAATAGAAATTGTTTAGAAAAAAGATGAAGTTCTCCGTGAATGGGTGGAAAGTGAACCGACATGTGATGTGGTTGATTTCTACGTAAGGTTCCCAGGCTTTACAAGGCCATACCACCCTGCCTTCGATAATTACTGTTCGCTAATAGAGCTATGTGTTTTCTTTCACTTGAATAGGTACATAAGTAAACATCATGGCTGTTTACCGTAGAAGCTATACCTAGTTGGTAGGTAGGCATTTCTGCGGATAAACCCCATAGCAAAATATTACTATATTTTTTATGTATCGGAGAACTGCATGTAACTTTCCTGGTGGGAAGCAAGACCTACAAAGGTCATGAATGTGATGAATCAATACATTCTTGTTTAACAATATTGATAGTTCTTTGTATCTATACCGGTTAAATGATTGGGTTACGTAATGGGCGGTGATAAAGACGAATTGGCATTACGAGTCTATTATATATAATATCCTCGTGGTTTATACGAGTGTTTATATGATATGCACTAATAATACCTTGTTAACATATTTTAGGATTAAACAATATCCTTGAGAGGGGGTTGAGAGTTGTAGCTTTCCGGTTCTGGGGAAGCCTGCCCCTCTAGCCAAGAGCGCAGTCGTAATTAACGCTAACGAAACTTTTGTATGAAAATGACATTTGATGATGACGTCACTTTAGTTTTTACGTTGCAGAAATAACCAAAACGAGACAACAATATAGATACACCAATAGGATAATAAATTTGTTATCCCTCTCTTTCACACTTCTGCGACGTTCGAGCGTAAAAAGCGACAATGCTCTTGGTTAGGGGGCTGTTCTAAGTAAGCGTAAGCGGTAGAATATCTTGAACGCTTAATTATATTTAAAACCTAAATTTTTAACAAAATTTGCAAATAATAATTTTATTATGTCACATTGGCACAGTAAGTGGGTTGGGCACATTATTACATAATCTACAAGAGGAGTCGTCTCTTACTCATACTTTACCTAAAATATAAGTTTTTATAAGGATTATTTTTATAGATCAATCCCCCAAAATAAAATCCTGGATCCGTCCCTGGTGTGGAGTACTCCTGCAATCGTGTCTGAACGCAACTATGTTCCGTCAGTAAACCAGTTTTGGCATTTACTTGTTCTAGAACCATTTTCCTATTCATCTAATAACGGTGTCTTGTTGCTCCGTTTAAATATTCGAATAGTATAAATATGTGCTAACATTTCTGAAATCCTTCAAGATTTTTCATTATTCATATTTGGATAACACTCATTAATATTACTTAAACGACATAGTGATTTCCTTGCCTCTATTTTTATTAACACATATAGAGAAGCGGCCACATTTTGTTGCTTATAACGTGAGCGTTATATTGTCAAAACAACGATTTTATTTATATTTATCAGGTATCCATTTTAGCCATGTAACACAGAAGAAATAAGGTGTATGCCATTAAGGAGATGTACCATATTTTTACAGAAATAACTTTCATTAGATGTTAGCTAAATTAATAGAGGTAGGACCACTTGGTGTATCCTTCAAACTTGAATATATTTTTGCGAAATTCCACCTCAGAGATAGTCAGAGTCTAGGCCCATCTTCTTGTTCCTTATTAAAATCTAGGCTATATTTAGTTAAATTAATACTAGTTATTTTGGTTCGAAAGGTACTGATTTATGTTCGTTCGGGACGTTCCTATGATTCAGGTTGATGTTTAAAACCTATTCCAAACTTGTATAAATGATACTGATCGTGCCAGACTATTGGCAGTTTCAGAAAAAGAGTCTGAACATTGGCTTAATCTAATCCCCAAACCAACCTCGGTACCAAGTTAGATTTCGATAAACAATACAACGGTAGACATTAGAACTTTCAAATATGTGTAGGATTGCATCTGGAAGCTAAAATATGCGAGCCACATCAGTGCCCATGTGGAAGTGACGTTAATGAACTGGATAGTGGATACCACGGGCTCTCATGCTTCAAGAGTGCTGGTAGGTTTTCTCGGCATGGCTCTCTTAATTATTTATTTAAACGCTTTATTGCACAGTAAACAAAAGTTATGTACAAAGACGAACTTAATGCCTTAGGCATTATCTACCAGCTAACCTTTAAGATTGTGTCCGAAGATGAGTCAGGTTCTTAATATAAAAAAAAACAAATACAAATAATTATTTATAGTATTCAATGTAATATATATTTACAATATATTATAATACATACACACATACATATAGTTTAATATACACTATACACAAATAAATTAGAGAATACCTACTGATACATACCACACAAAAGATCGAGATTCAAAATACACGCTGTTGATCAGTTGTTCTGTTTATTAAGACAGTGCGTGATTAAAAGTTGTTTGATAACATTTAAAGATGCGCAATCTTTAAATGTTTTGATACTGCAGATTGTGTATAAGAATCCGAATATCTAGTAGAAGAATGAGAAGGAATTTTAAGTTGATTGTTAATAGAAGAGCGTAGTGAACAATTACTTAATGACATACTACGCCGGGCTTTTGTCTCTATTAATTAATGTGAGCCTACCATTGCGTGGCAGTACCGCCACGCGATGTTGGTAGGAGACCGCGGGTGGTTAAGACATTAATATCATGGAGGCAGGGTCGGCCTTTTGACAGCCAAGCGTCACAAATACATACCTATAATGAATAGCTAAGTATTTGTGCCTCTTGGAGTGGACACATTCGGGGTCCCAGTTCAAAATGATTTTTAAAAGAAATTGCGCCTAAATTATTTGACGTCACTGGGTGACCAGAATGCTGGCACTTTTCTTGCACAAAGAATATCGCTTACGATACAGCGAGGAAATGCTGCCAGTGTTCTGGGAACCATGCCGCAGGGCACAAACTTAGATTTTAGTAGGTTTATATGTTAGGGTATTTTTTTAAATTATTTTCATTGGTTTTATTAAGATATTAATTTTATTGTTATATAAGTATAAGTAATTTTATATTTTGTGATAAATAAATAATTAAATCAGTTCAACCTAATATTATAATAATATTATTAGTAAGTACATATAACATATATATACTATAAGTATGTATTATAATTGTACTTTTTTTTTAAAGTAGTTAGTGGACCGACAGTCCCCGCAGGTAGACCGCAGGGGATTCACGGATGAGTGCATACACTGAACCCCAAATGACTCCCTATCACGACTGAACGACACCTGTCTGCTGGTAGCTTATGAATTTATTGTTTAACTTCCACAATTAAACTGGCCTAATAAATACGTATACTTTGCGTGTGCGTTCATGAAGTCGCGGGTCGTGCAGTTTTTGGCTAGATTATTTACCTACTACCTACTTATTTTTTATTTTATTTCAAACAGATGGGCACTCTTTTTGGCATTATGTCATCTAATAATGTAATAGAATATAGTAAGAAGTTATTTGTAAATGTATCTATTGTTTGCGAGATGCGCAGAGTGCGTGCGCACGCGCATTAAGTTTGTTGTGGCAAAGGTTGCAGAGTTATGCCATTAGCACTTTCACTAACCCGATTGTCGTCTCATCACCATCAGTCCATACACAACATCATTCATAATACTAATTTAACAAGTTTATTATGCCCCTCCGAGCCTCGTTCAAAACAAATTACTATCGTATATCTAATTTTCATTATGCAATTAGGTATCTGCTTATAAGAAATCTTCGATAGAACAGCTGTTATGTGGTCCACTTGACCTGAGAACCCACTTCCTGCTTTAAATTAATAAAATATTATAAGTGTACACTTAATCATAATTTTATAATAATAAATTATGATGCCTCTTTCACCTGGCCTAGGTTGTACCCAGACCTCTGGGTAGCTCGAATCACCTACTCGTAATGTAAAGTAGGCGGATTAAACCTGTTTGTTCACTAGTTATAGGTACACCCAGCTAACAATATAATATTTTATTACACCACAAGACTTTTTACACTTGAATAATACTTAGAATTTATAATGCACAAATTGCTAAATCATCTCTGTGATCCTATTTTATAAACAACCCATCCGGACGGCAACAGGTGATCCTTTGAGTAAAGAATATCTTTTTCAGAGGATCAGCATTACCGACCAGCTCCGAAACGTTCCATGTGTTTGCGCATTGTAGCTTTATTTTTGGTAGCAGGATTGAAAAAAGCGATCCTATTGGTTCTTGCTCACGTATACGTAAATTAATACGTTACGTTTCTACAATGCGCAAACCCATGATAGAGCTCTGGAAACCTCAGAACAATATTCGGTTCGGTTAAACTCGGTTCATCGTCTCTAGGAATCGAGGACATGTAGGAGGTAGGATATTTTAAGAAGTATTTTTGAATGTTCTTATGAATAAATAGTAATAAAAAGTTCATTTACATATACATAGATATATAGATATACATAAATAAAGTGGATATTGTTGTTTTTGTTGTATTTTTAAAGTAGCTGAATATTGTTGGCATATATTATAGATATAATAAAGTAATTAAAAATTTTATTCAATTAAATATACAAAAAAATAATATAAAAGTAACTAACTAATAATTAACTAAATAAAATATTTCTTGAAGATCTTCCGATGCTGCGCATGTGTTCAAAATACTCAACGCATTGCCCCTCTGAATTTCCAGCGATATTCGTTGGAAGTAATAAGACCTAGCGCGATGATCTCCACATGCATTAATTAATAGATATAATTATAAATTAAAGATATGTAGGAATATTTAGCACCTTCTGCGGGCGAGTTTTCACTTTTCACATTTGGTGTTTTTTTTTTTTACTTTGTCGCTTGGATGAAGTTGAAGTTAAGCTTAAACTCATTATAAATAAAGGCATACCAATAATACTTTATTTCCCTAAGTATATTATAAATTTATAATAGTCCTAAATATTCTTTTATAATAAAACGTATCTATCTGTCAACCATTATTTAGAAATTTGAAGAAACCAAAGCAAATATATTTTCTTGCGGGCACTCTAAAAATCTGCAAAAACCGTTCCACCGTAACTGCTAAGGTTAACCGAGCCACCTGTGAATTGAGCTAAGCACAATGGCCGGTAACATAAGAC
This sequence comes from Monopis laevigella, assembly GCA_947458855.1. Classification (NCBI taxonomy): domain Eukaryota; kingdom Metazoa; phylum Arthropoda; class Insecta; order Lepidoptera; family Tineidae; genus Monopis; species Monopis laevigella. Next base: position 20,209,601 of record OX381578.1, read on the forward strand.
GTGTCTGCAAACCGCAAGGCTAGTAGGTAACAGCTGAGAGGCTGCGCGGGCGCAGAGGTCATTGCACCAAGAGGAGAGGCATCCTCGTCCCTCGGCCGCCCGACATGCCTCGCTTATCTCGCCAACTTTTTGCTTTGCTTTACCTTTCCATTTATAAGCTTGTTACTCCTAGGTAGGTAGCTTATTTGGTGATGCCCAGCTGGACATCAACCATTATCTGCAAAAAAATCTAACACGTTTAGCTCAAGAACCTTTTTGTATATTATTTTATTATCAAACAGTCTCGCGGTGCTGTAAAATCTGATAATCAATCTCTCATGTGATCATTGTTTAATTACACTTAATAAAGTTTATTTCTGGTTCTAAACAACCTTTAAATGTAAAAATTAAAATAGGTACACCCACCTTGCAAACGAGCAAAACACTACAATTCGTGATAATGTCAAGGGAACAAGAAATATCAGTAGGTAGTTGAATAGATTTGCGTTGCGCCACTAGCCAGATGAGGTGGAATGCTTTTTGTTCCATCCGAGATGTTACCTACCGTTATTTTGTATTATCTATCACTGCCGTCTTAATGAAGTAAATTACCATCTTCTACGTGAACATTTGCTCAGCTACTTTTCTATACTATGGGCTATGCCCAGCTCAGACCGCCATTAATTGACATTATTTAAAAAAAAAAATGTTTAAATTGCTATTTTTGTAGAGAGTCATAATACCTAATTAAAATGTTTTCGTTTTAATTAATAATTGCCTGGTATTTTCATCTGGACACCATCATGTTCAATGAGTTTCCTTTGAAAGGCCCGCAGACCACGAAGTTTTAGAGATATTTTAATGAATAATATACCTACCTATAGTTTTTAATGATTACTCGCCTCTTCCGGTGACAAGAGGGCTGGCTCATTCCTCGCTCAAAGAATCAGGATTGCGATTAGGGCTTGCAAATATTAGAAAAATTATGATTTTTGAATATTCGAATGGTATTCGAATAATATAAAAAAAACAGTTTCAGAAGGCGTTTCAAAGGCAAATAAAATACGGAAATAAAAATCCATCTTACAAGTGAGAAACAAACAAAAAATTGCGTAGAATTCTTGGAAATAATACAGATTTTTTGCTATAACTTTCTAAATATTTTGAATTTTACACAAAACGCTAGGCCTAGATCTTATACACATACATAATATATATATAAAAATGGAGGTAACTTTGCTATTTTTTTCTATGGGGCAACTTTATGCTATTACGTATGTCAATGATTTTTATTAGTAACTGTTTACTAATAAAAATCTATATATATAGGTATATATATATATATATATTTTTACTATTTTGTTTTATATATTTGTTAACTATTCTCATAATCGGAGATCTAGATTTCTGATTTGCTTTATGCGTCCTCTTAATAATGATGATAGATGATAATTAATGATAAAGCCATCTGAGCTGTACAAACATCTTATATCATAAAATATAATATGTATTATATCGTTAGTTCTGGTGCACATAGTACACGCCTAGAGCTTAGTTTGTGGCCAGAGCAATATGTGTAAATTGTCCTAAATATATTATTATTATTATCTACATGCAACCAAGCAACCCATCCTGACCAACCATCGGGATAAACTGATTGATCTCTTCCAAAAGACTCATTGGCCTCTGAGATGGAGTCAAGACTTTAATTCAATAAATATTTTATAAATGGTGCACAGACCAGCAAAAGGAATATGATAAGGATATTAAATCTTTCCTTAGAAAATTTGAAGAGAATGGTTACATAGTTCAAGCGATGACTCTGGAAGTACAGAATGAATGGCTTGCTATGGGGGAAGTTTGTATTCTTCCAGCTATGGATTGGCGTCCGGCACTTATTAAATTCTATGTTAACGCCTTTCATATATCCCTAGCAGGGGCAGATCCAGGATTTAATTTGGGAGGGGGGTGTAGGGGTCTCCTCAAGATTTTTTGTCAGAACTACTTTTTGGGTGCAAGACTGCTCGAAAAAAGCTATTATTCGCACCGACATGATAAAGTTTTAAAAATTACTTGTAAAGATGTAAGTCTCAATATTGCTAGAGACAGAAAAGGATTATCGACTAATGAGAGATAATTACTTTTGAAATGGAAGGAAAACTCAAGAATAATCAAAGAAAACCTTTCCTAATCCTGGGCAAAGCATCAGAATGTAAAATGCTCATGGAAACATTTAAAATACATCACAAAATTCCGGACGAACTAACACTTTTAGCCGTAGACCAGGCATACTAGTATACTCTCGGTTAATGCAAACTTGAAGAGAGTAATACTTGTTGAATTTACCGTTTCGTGGAAAACAAACATTCCTAAGGACCACCAAGTCGAATATATACTTTGATCTCACGAATAAAAATACTAGAAACGGGTTTAAAACTCAACGTTATGCAGTGGAAGGCGATGCAAGAGGAATTCCAGCAAGTTCTTTGCATCGTCTATTGAAGGAACTTGGCCTTCCATGATCGACCGTCGAAACTTTTATGGAACATGTTTCCAAGTTGAAGCTGACAGGATCATTTAGTATTTGGTGGCTCTCTACACGTAGTGAACACAGTGAAGAGAGAGTTAAATTCGGAAAATAAATTAAAAAAAAGTCCGGGAACACTCTCCTGCCTCCCAACTACGCGATGGACCAGGCACCCGTACAGAGAATCCATCGGATAGCTAAAAATATTATCTCAGATTATGATGTTTTAATCCGCTTTATATTCTTTTATCCGATAGGCACGATTGAACATTTTAATTTCTTAAACGAACAGTGAAATCCGTGAGAGTGCATGAGTCCTCAAAACAGTGATGTTTCTAAGGTTTAGGAAATTTGTCGAATATTCGAAAATTTCTAAGATTACACGATTGAACACTTTAATTTCTTAAACGAACAGTGAAAATAAGCGTGAGTCGTCAAAACAATGACGTTTCTAAGGTTTAGGAAATTTAACGTACGTAACGTAAAATAATTTAAGATAATAAAATTATTCGAATAATTCGAATATTCGAATGCAAGCCCTAATTGCGATACAGCGAGGGGAATACAGCCAGTGTTCTTGCCATCATTCCACACGGACAAGATTTATATTGTTTATTTTGAGGAGTTTTTTTAAATAATTTCTATGAAATTGTATTTTTTTTTTAATAAAAAATTCTATAAAAATTACCCAAATATAAAAAAAAAACAATAAGAATATCGAAAACTGAAAGATTTTTAATACCTCTCTGGTTTTTTCTATATACCTAGGTCTATCTTAATCCGTCAAAGTCAAGTCAATACTGTTTTGTCGCATCCCAAATAATATTTTATAATTACTTTCAGCAGCAACAATGTACGCGCCATCAACAGCATCTACGACTTCAGGATCTGGAGTGACTCGAGATGTGGTTGGAGACAGACGCGTGCGCATGGTGAGACTCGTGCGCCCGCGCAGGCCATGCCCGACGTTCGGCTTCTCCTTGAGGGGAGGCCGAGAACACACCACCGGCTTCTTCATATCTAAAGTGGAACTCAATTCGGAAGCTCATCACCAAGGACTTAAGGTTAGCATTTATAAAAAAAACCGATATATTCTACGACGACAGACAACAAGCCTGAGGATCAAGCACCACCAATGGGATCGCTTTATTTTTAACTAGCTGACCCGCGCCACTTCTTCTGCGAACGCAACGGAAGCTCTGAAAAGGAATAAATTTTCCCCGTTATTCCAAATTTTTTTATTGATGCTCCGCTCCTATTATGAGATTACCCCTTACAACCTCACAAACTTTATCTCTTAATTATATTAGTATAGATAACAAGAAAAAATAAAGCCATCCCATTGGTTCCCGAACAAAATCTCATGGTAGAGCCCTGATATATTAAATACACGCACTGACCTTTGAATTATTTTTATATCTCTATAACTTTACTAGGCATATGTACTGCATGTTTGCCCATACTGGTGGAAAAACTCTCACTAGTAATGTTTCAGCTTCACCGTTATTTTTAGACACTCTTACTACATTGGTTTCTTGACGAGTTGGTAGACTCCTTTTACGGGACAGTTATTTTAACGAAACGGGTGGTTATTTTAACGGTATCTCAACTCATGGGTAACGCAAATCTGTCTTTGACGCAGCCCGTTCCGTAAACGCATCATTTAGCTAGCATAGTGCCGATCAATGCTGATTGATAGACCCTATTTATGGACTTTCTAGGTCTTCTTACCCATCAAGTAGGTCACAAGGTCTCCAATAATATTTAAAAAAAAAACTATTTGGATTGAATTGGTAAACTCTCTGAAAATATTTTTTTTAAATGCTTGTATATTATAATATAATTTAATGCACCACTGAAACCTGAAACACTGACGTTTAGTAGTTTGCCCAGGGTAAAACAGAACATCCTACAAGATTTGTGAATGAATTAATTTAATTTGTGTACGTTTGCATCTCACGCACTCCTAGTTCCCACATCTTGTACCCAGGTGTGTGAAACAGTGAATCGTGTGAACCTTTATCCACAATTATTTTATCTACCTGGCCACACTGGCTACCTCGTAATCGCATTGTAAATGATGTTGCAATAATCAGCATTTTTTTCTTGATTTAGGTCGGTAGTTATATTGTTTTTTTTATTACAATTCTCATTTTATGTTAACCAGAGATTGTCGTGACTTAGTTTGATCGCCCAGCCGAAACTACTAAAGCTGGGAATGTAAAATTTGGACAGTGTGTAGCTTCACTTTGTTTTGTATAACCCACTAAGAAAGGATTTTGTAAAAACGAATCCGCATTTTTTAGGAAAGTTGCAAAATAAGTTACATAGAAAAATATGAAAAGCAATTGATAGGAATCTATCAACATTTTTAGATTTTGCAACATTTTTGGAAAAAAATCACCCCATGTTTTATGTCGTAAAGTTGAAAAAAATATTGTTGGGTGATTTTTTTTCACGGGGAATAGGAGACAAGTACACTTTGAAAGTAGGTAATGCTAAAATACTAAATTTCTAAAGTAGACTTTCGTTAAAGGACCTACAAAGAGAAGATGTTTAAAATTCCAATAAAACAAAAACTAAATTTTTGATAAGTGAATATCAGTAACGGAAGGTACACCGAAAAATGGGGTGATGTATCTTCATCACAGACACAATAGGTGCTACAATAATTTTGCGTTATGATTCAGACACGTCGAACATTTTTATGCAGACTCTTCTTATGAAATTAAAGGTATAATTGAACATTTCAATAAAGGATGTGGAAATTTTTCCTTAATATTGAAAATACTGTTCTTAATTAATAAGTACACTAAAATTTTATATTAAAAATATATACGAATTATAAGATTATTAATAATACAAACTATTGGCAAAAATAATTAAAGGAGTGACCAGCGGCCACATTCTGTTTCTTATAACGTGATCGTTAGATTGTCAAAATAACGAATTCCGTTATTAGCGCGCTCTCCGCCAATCAGGGAAGTTTACAAAACTACTGCGATTGGAGCAGCGGCCACATTCTGTTTCTTATAACGCGAGCGTTAGATTGTCAAATTAACGAATTCCGTTATTTGCGCGCTCTCCTCCAATCAGCGAAGGTTAGAAAACTACTCTGATTGGAGGAGAGCGCGCTAATAGCGGAAATCGTTATTTTGACAATCTAACGATTACGTTATAAGAAACAGAATGCGGCCGCAGGGGCTCTAGAGAAAAATCAGGCGAGGCGACGTGTCGTGTCGCCTTCAATCAAAACTGTATAGACTTTGGCAGGTGACAGCGTACCTCACGCCTACTGTCACTGTCAAAATACATACGTTTTTGACTGAGGCGACGCGACATATCGCCTCGCCTGCTTTTTCTCTAGAGCCCCTGAAACAATCAAGGATTTCTTGAAAAAGTACCAACCCATAGAACTAGCTGCGTTTCCGCGTTGTATAGCTATGGATACTTTCTGTCCTAAAATAAATCCTGATTTAGGATCTCCGGTCACTCCTCTATAAGTTTTTTAGTCTAAGAAATAACAAAAGTAAGACCTTTTAACGAATTGTATATATCAACAAAGGTACAAAAATAAGCGTATATACTGTAATGGTAATGGGATCCAGGCATCAATGTTCGTATACGCAAAGTAGACCAGACAGGAGTTAAGTTTTCGAGCACTACATTTCTCGGATGTTGTATAAAATTAACCAAACAAATGTAAAATTAGATAATATATCATTGTGTATTTTTTATTACTATAAAGCTTTAACGGCATGAATTCCGGACCAAATTAGTGCTAAGAAATAAGGTTCAAAGTCGTTAGGTAACCAATATCAATATTTCGCTATTATTCTGATAGAAAAATATTTGGAGCCATAAAATAAAATATGTTTTATACATATTCCACATTTTTTTTAGTAAAAGATGTGTATTTTTATTTGGCGTATTCTAATTTCCACGGAGTGGTCTAAGATTTTATAAACTTTTAAAAAAATATTAAAAAGCACTGATTTTTTTTACGATTATAGTGAATTATAAAATTGGATCTAAAATATCGGTAGGTAGGTACTAATAGGTATACTATACTCTTCGCACAGCTTCCAAAGGAACAAGCCTTTAACACAACGTCTACGTAAATTATGATAGATACTCTACATTATTTAACAAAGTCGTTGACCCATCGCAAAAACAAATTCGTAAAATTTTGTTGGTATTTTATTATTACAGTTAACAGTAATTTAATCATCGGTAAATGTGACGAAATTATAAAGAACCTCACAGAACGTTGGCCAGCGCTTGGGAAAAATTCTCACAAACCTGGGAAAAACAAAGAACTCACAAAAATATAAAATCTACACATCCGCTAGATTTAACTACCTACTGTACAATAGTTTTTTTACTGTTACTTGAGAAACTGAGATAAAATGACCATAACTGGGTTATTGTAATACTTTTATTGAACTTTCACTATATTTTTATAATAAATATAAGTGCAATGTCTGTCTACGTACAGATAAACAGACAGGTGATATAAAAATGTATAACAAAAAATATGTATTGGTAAATAAATAATATGAAATTGTCGCAGTGAGTGAACCGAATCGGAGGTCAGTCATTCATTATTCTCTTTTAGTTGAATTTTTGAAAGTGAAACACTCAACTCGTGCCGATGTAACAAGTGTAATTTTCACAGTTATTTTTGCGTAGGTATCTCTTTTCACTCTCTGAAGGTGTTAAAAAGTTATTACATACATGTCAAATTTTTTTTGGCTTTGTCTGCCATGATGGTAAGATTTTAAGTAAGTAACGAATCGCTTTATGTCATACAAAAAGGCATCACATCGAATTAGATAACCGGTTACAGGACCACCCGATCGTAAACGTAAGTTTGACAGCCTCCGCTGATTTTTGTGTAGATAAAAATCTTTGAATGGTGCGTACAGCGAAGTGGGTCAGTTCCGGACTACGCGCTCATTGTTTGAGCAGAGTTTAATTTCGACAGGTGTTGACGTAGTTATACGCAGCACACGAAGTTCGGTGTTCTTTTACATGTTGTAACTCAGATGATTGCCGCGTGAGAAATGTTTACAACACCTTCATCGTTCGCTGACATTGCAGTCGCAGGTGAATGTAACATAGAAGCATTTTGATTATATTCGTTGAAAAGCGTTTGGAATTCGGCAATGAAATTTCTTCTTACCTTCTTTCTCTTTTAGAAACTCATATCACTCATAGAATATCATCATATCGTTTTTAATTGGGTATGGAATCGATATATTAGGTGCACTCAACTTAAGTAAGTGCTTGCTAAGGTAAGATGATATTTCTAAATCATGCTCACAAAAAAATCTTTTTTTTTTGTAGATTTTGTAGGATATTTTACTTATTATTTATTGCTAGGTCTAATTCTAAAATTAATTGATACTACCAAAAAAAAACTATCTAAAAACCATAAACAGATACTATTTGAATTAAATTATCTAGACATCAAAATATAGCTAATTTTGATGTCAAGTTAAATACAAATACATAACCCATCTATTAACAGTTTCACAAGTTGGTATAGTGAAACTGGGACCTACAGCTTAAACGTACTCTCCGAGGCAGTCTAGTGGAGTTATTATAAAATGTTCATACATTTTTAGATTAAAAACTCACTGGTACACACCGGGGTTTGAATCAGGGATTTACGTGTTTTTAAGTCTAAGGTTTAACCAAACCGGCCTCCCAGACCTCTGGGGCCTATTTCATAAACGTGGCAATTGTAATTTAACCTAATTATACATTTATATACATAATACATTGCTTCGTTGAGTTGCCCAGCGGCATAAATAAAATAAATAAATACCATCACGGGTGCCAATTTGGCTCCCGAGAACCGTTTAAACGGCCACAGGGTCCCAGCGGAGGGATTAACCCATCCTCATTTCGCCGATGGTATTCGGAGGCAACACCTAACAAGTGGCGAGCTTGTTGCGGTGTTTATGATGAAATAGCCTCGTTGTATAAAGCGGTCACCCATCCCAGGCCGGACTTGTTGTCATCTGCTTAACCTTGTTATCAGTTGCGCAGTGACTTAACCACTAGGCTGGGGCCGCTGGGGCATGCCCAGCGGCATGGACGGTGTTTTTCAATAAGCCGAAAAACTTTCATAGCACAAACCAATCAAGGGTCCTCGACATATTCATGGCGGCTCGCTACTGACTTCAGTGCGTAGTGGTATTGTTTTACCAGACCCAAGTTTATCAGGTTGCGCTATCTGAAGTAGATATGCATACTCAAATCTTCTTTTTTACACGTAATGTGTAGACCTCGGTAACATTGGTAGGTTACCTACTTATTAGGGCAAAAACTTAAAACAAGCCCCCGTATTCTAAGACGTTTCCTTAACTCCACTCTTCACTCAAGGAGCGTCTATCTCAACTTGCTTTTTATAGTTGACATTTGGTGGAAAGAGACAGACGTTCCTTGAGTGTAAAGTGGAGTTAAGGATACGTCTTAAAATACGGGTGTTAGTATCTTACAATGAATATCATTACTACCTCGAAAGATGTAATAGACTGTTACGCCGATATAAGATTATAAGTAATTATTTATTTAAATTAGTTATATTATTTTGTTGAGGTGAATGTCTGTAATATTTGGATGCGTGAGTCACTCTGTTATGCGGTAGAGCCGGAACTTTTTAGCGCCCCTGATGATGACGATGCTCGCGTGCTGAGACTGCTGACCAGACGCACCTCGTCCCCTCACAGCAACATGCTCTTGTGTAACCTAACCTGCTAAAATAGAAAAGTGTTTTATTTATCCGCTATTTAGTCAGTAGGTGCAATGAATTGTAGTTGCGAAGGCGAGATGATAAAAAGTCACTGGACTTATGCAACATAAATAAAAACAGACAAATAAATGTGACTGCGGAATTCGTTTCTATCACGATCTGTAAAAGATAAGGTCAGTCAAAAGTAAAAGCGTTCGTAACTGACGAACACAAACTATTTGTTTGTTGGTAAAACGTCAGATGGGCGGAGTTGATAAAAGAAATAAACATAATATGGACTTGCTTTTGACTGACACCTCCACCATTCAGAGGTTAGATATGTAGTAAAGCATGACCTTCTATTGCGTTTTATTTATTTGTTTTGGCTGCAAGTGTCATCATCAGACAACGGCATTAGGTTCATTCGGCACAAGAGAGCGATTATCGGATTATCTATATTCATGTACCTAATGTCACAGGTGTCAATATATTTTGGGTTAAGTTTTATGACTATCGGGGTTTAAAAATAATTGATATTTGTACATTAGGATTTAAAATAACCCTTACAACTGACTAATGAAAGCCAGCCAAATACAGCCAAAGCCTATCATAAATATAATATATATTTTGAACTGTAACTATAAGCATAGAGGAAATAATAGTACAAGTAAAGCTAAGAATATCCACCAACAAGACTGAAACAATAGCAACAGCAGGTGTATGATAAACAAACACACGTAATGAAACGAATTGTTATCAGACTATGACTCACTGATAAAATAAAACCTTCCTACGAAATGTTAAATAAAAATATTATGCAACTAATTTTAATGATACCTTTGATTTATCATACCGTTATGATCACTCTTCTAGGACATCTTGGAATAAGTTTCGAGTAGGAGATGCAGGTCTTTAGGGATTCTTTCTACCAAGTAATAATAAGCTACTTAGTTTTTGATGTACCGACAGATATTTTCTTTACCTACTGGATTTCTGTTACTATTCTCTTTAAATTAATATTACTTAATAATCGTTTAAGAATTAGGTGCCTATTAGTCGTGTTTCTAAATAATTATATCCTCCTGGATATAACTAATAGATATTTCGTTAATACTGTCAAACATTTTTTCTACCTGCTGGTTTTCTGTTATTCTTCTTTTTAAATGAATATTACTTAATAATCGTTTAAAGTTGGGTGCCTATTAGTCTGAGCTGTTCTTGACGTCATTGGTCAGAATACGGTGAACTTTCGTTCGATCGAAAGTTGTCGAATATGTGGGCCACTGTGCCCGACCGGCTTCTTGTATGTCTCGACCGCGGACCTTGGTAGACAAGAAGAAAGTACCTACTGGAATGTCGGGTGGACCTTGCCAAAATTTTAATTCATTTTTAATGCAATTACAACCGATAAATATTACTTGGAAGTTTATTATAGCTAGCTTGAACTTTACAGTATTCGTCAACTTGTACTTTCTTATTTTTAGTTTTTCCTCTTATTGTCTAAATAAGACTACTAGGATTTTTTTATTAATATAAAAAAAGCATTCAAGTAGCAACTTACTTAAAACTAAATTAGGTAACACTTGATTTATGTGCACGTTCGAACGATTTGTCATAATATTAGCAGATATTTTGTAAATCTCTATATTTTATAAATGTTTTTTTTTGTATTTAGATTTAGACCACCTTAGATATTTTGGCGAACACCTGCCGTACCTAGTTCAGTGAGAAGGAACGCGTGACGCAATCAGTTCACAGTAACTCTCTTTATAGAGTTATTGTGAAAATCATAAATCATTTTGTAGTATTTGCTGGCAACTGTTCTGTCTCAATTAAGTTTCCGCCTTTCGATACTATTCGACACAATCATGCGGAAATGTATGGGAATTCTAGTTACAAGTACTAATAGGTAGGTACCATTATTAATTTATTCTATGTATATATAGTACCACTAACAAAATCACTCTATATTATAACAATAACAAAATATAAAATAAATAAAATTAGAAAAATAAAACTAAAACTAAATTTAAACTAATGAGAAAAAATCTCTGTATGAGGCGCCACTTGGTAGGGTACCTAATACGCTAGCAGCATTGCTTCTTTGTTTGGCAATGCTGATTTTTTGTTTTAAATAGGCTTAACATTTGGGATCTCCACATTCCAAGAAGACTCGTTTTTCGAGGCTAATGCTACGAAATGATAATTTTGTATTAAATCCCTATACTTCAGCCGCTTACGTGAATCAGCCATGCTCGCGGCTGAATCAGGGATTTTCGATGTGACCGAAAGTGGCGTCCCATAACAGTGATTTTCCTTCCGACCAAGGGATGAGTGTGAGGCCATCCGGACGGTTACCATCGGATCTACTAATACCCGGTGGTTCTGTAATCGAAAGGATGATGAGTTTAAATTTTGTTTTAATATGTCATTGATACTGTTATGGTGCGAAAATCTTTTGGCAGCTTAAACCATGTCTGCCTAGAGTGTCGACCTGTTAGCCACGCTTATATACATAGTCTGGCCATAAATACTGTTACAATTAAAAAAATATATATATATTACATTTGAATTTGGAATTTGTCATTTTTATACCATTGTTCATTGTGTTTTCTCATTTTGGCGCCAAGACATTGTACAATATTTTGCGATTTTCAAATGGAGTGGGGTGATAAAGAGAACCGAATCGCTGTGATTGCTTTACACTAAGTAGGTATGGAGCCAAATGCAATTTTTAAAATTCTCCATACACTTGGTATTAGTCAAATGTGTGTGTACCGGGCTATTAATAGGGACAATGAGACCTCCTCTGTTTATGACAGAAAAATATCTGGCCGTCCACGTATAGTATGTTCACGATAAGAACGCCCCCCTGATGCATCGTGTTTAGAGATGGGCATTTATATATAATTGGATTTTTTTTTAATTGAATATTTTTTTGACTTTATTTATAATCGGATCTGATAATAAGATATGTGCTACACGAAATCGATTTTTTCCGTCGACTATTGTTCTATTATAGTTGATTTATAAATATATGTAAAAAAAAAATATGTAGGACAATTTACACATATTGCCCTGGTCACAAACTAAGCTTTAGGTTTGTACTATGTGTACCAGATAGACGATATAATACATATTATATTTTATAAATACCCAGACCATGACAAACTATACAGAAAAAACATACCTACTCATTTTTTTTTTGGCATGGGTGGGAATCGAACCCACGACCTCCGGATATAACGCCAAAGGCGCAACCACTAGTCTACAGAGGCTGTCAAAATAATTTATAGGTTGTATCATATGAGACAATTTTACAATAATTTGCTTTGTAATTTAATATGCTATTAATATTACTTATGAATCGCATATTTTAATTATTCGTTTACGGGCCGGTTTCTTGATGGATAGCTAAATTTGACTATTTGTAGATATCTTTTACAGTTGGTTAAGCAACTATAGTTAATTCATTAATCCTTATTCATCAGCAGAAACTATAGTTATCAATACGTTATCAGTAGACACAACTTAACCATTTTTTAAGTATTTTGCTAGGAAATTTAGTTTGTGTTCAGTTTTCGGCAATTTTATACATAATATACATTGAATATAAAGTTATTTTGGTACCTTGTTGTTTGGCATTAAAGAAGGGTTTTATATTATTTTATGAGCCACAGATATGTTTTATATTTATCAGAATTCACCCCAAATTTTAGAGTGATCTTATCTTGAATCGAAAATGATTTTACGCTATACCTTCCCCTTATACTGGCACACTGCTAGACGCCAACTCACTCCGCATAGCGGTAGCATTGAGGCTGGGCTGCAAAGTATCTACTCAACACATTTGTATATGTGGTGACCCAGCAGACGAATTAGGTCGCCATGCTTTGTGCTGCCAAAAAAGTGCTGGCAGAATCTCAAGGCACTATGCGATTAATGACATATTGTCAAGGACGCTGGCATCTGCTAACATTCCCTGTATCCTCGAACCATCGGGGATATTTAGGTCTGATGTCAAGCGTCCGGACGGGATGTCATTGATCCCGTATAAGCGTGGCCTCGCACTAGTTTGGGACGCCACATGTACGTCATACGTGACATCCAGCCATAAAAAGTCGGGGGCCGCTGCAGAGACGGCAGCACGTCTAAAAATCACAGTTGAAACGATGGGCCCGTGGTCCGAGGATGCTCTTGCGTTCTCCCGCGAACTTGGCGATAAAATGCGCTCAGCGACGGGTGACCCTTTGAGTAGAGAATACTTTGCTCAAAGAGTCAGCCTCGTTATTCAACGGGGGAACGCCGCGAGTGTCCTCGGCACATTACGCCCATCGGACGGTATTATTTTTTTAGGTTTATAATTTGTAAATAATTTAGTTTTTAATTATTTATTAAGTAGTTTTAGTTTTTATGTTAATATTTTGTGAATCATTTTAAATTAAATAAAAATTATTTTCTTTTTACGCTTGTTTGAAACAATCTTCATCCGAACAATCCGATTTCACAATTGGTAAAATATTTCTATGCTCAAATTAATTTTGTTTATAATTTGCAAGAAAACACAACACAATTGTAAGAAATTGTTATTAATTTATTATGTTTAACAGATAGTTAATTAAACTATCCATCAAAATACACTTATTTTCGAAATAGTAATAATATAATTTATCTGTCATTATTTAACAATTAGTCAAGATGACTATCCATCAAGAAACCGGGACTAAAGCGCCTTTCTCCATTTTCTTCTCAGAACATTTGTACGTATTGATTGTCACATGAATGTTTCCCTCATATTGTTGCCTCCTTAAAAAATATAAAATGTAGGATAGGACTTTACTTCACGTAAAAACTTATAGGTACTTGTATTATAAATAATTAATTACCTTATAAATAGTTATTTTACAACAATATATAAAGATATTTTACATGAATCTTCTATTTAAAACATTTTTCATTGCAAAATCTGTTCTAAATCTATAAATTAAAATTTAGTATCTCTGCCTAGTTTATATTTTTTTAGAGGAGCTATATTTTACATGCATTATTAAACAAACAAATTTATTTAAAAATAAAGGAGAAATAAAATAAAAAGATTCCATAAAAAAATGATTAAAACTTTATAAAGAAATTTTACTGGAACATCACTAGTTTTGAAAAGAAACTCACATGGAACGTAACCGCCTTTTTCATGCGCTTCGGATACGTCGTTGACATTATCAATCAAATTAAAAAAATACGTTCTATTGTCATTGTCAACCTTCAGAGGGCCTTTCTTATCGTGAACATACTATAGTGTTCGTACAAAAAAGGTGGTCAAAGCAGTAAGGGAAAGAATTTGAAGAAATCCTATCCGAAGCAAAAGCTTTTATCTCGGGAGACGTAGATAACACCTAGTACCATGTCGCGTATTTTAAAAGATGACTTAGGACTTGCAGCCAATATAAAAGTACTGGTCATTTCTTAACTGATAATTTAAAAAAGAATAGGGTGGTAAAATCAAAATATCTACTGAAGTGGTGCGCAAGGGAGGCCATAGAAAAAATTTGTTTACGGATGAGATTTTTTTACAATTGAGCAACATTTTGCTCGTACAAACAAAATGATCGTATTTATGCTCAAAGCTCTAAGGAAGCTTCCTAATTAGTCGACAGAGTTCAACGTAGGCATTATCCGACTTTAGTGATGGTTTGGTGTTGTGTTAGCTATGGAACCATGTGACGCAAAAAAAATATGTCAAATTGACGCAAAATTATTTAGCTTCTATTAAATGATATAAAAGCTACCAGGACCAGTTGTTCATTTTTTATGATTCAATGTTAAATGTTAGTTGTGGGAAAGTGAGAATGCTATTCGGACACTTAGGATTTAATACGTGGTGGCCGAGTTGGTTAGACCTTGGACTTAAAAACACTTAGGTCCCTGGTTCGAATCCCGGTGTGTACCAATGAGTTTTTAATCTAAAAATTTATGTACATTTGTTTGACAACACCACTATAGTGCCTCGGAGAGCACGTTAAGCTGTCGGTCCCGGTTTCACTATACCAACTTGTGAAACTGTTTATTGATGGATTATTGAGTCTATTCAAAACATCGCGACGAGCTAGCCACTTGTTCGGTGTAGACTCATACCATCGGCTACGACGAGGTGGGATTAAAAACCCCTCCGCTGGGTACCCTGGGGCCGTCTAGGCGGTCTCGGGCGCCGTAAGGCACCCGTGATGATATATATATATATATATAGGATTTAATACATACCTATTATATTGTTGCATTTAGGGGCGGAACTTCGGGAACCATAATTGTAACCGATGCTCCCGGATTTATCCGAGACGTTGCGAAACAAGTGTTCTTGGAATGTCGAGAGGCCTACCTAAGCATTGCTATACGTGGCAATGCTGATAGCGTATTAGGTACTCTATCAAGTGGCGCAGCATACTTTTTTTTAGTAGGTATACCTAATTTTTTTTTTTCGGTAATTTAGGTGTATTATGTATATAATTATAAATAAACTATGACAATTGACTGCTAGGATATAATTCCAATAAAAAAGTCCTAGAGGATGGGACCCATGAAGGTAAAAACCGTGCCCGTCCGTGCGCCGCCCGTTTTTTTAGCTTCATGATGGGACCGAACTGCCAATTTGTATTAGGTACCTACCACAGAGCACGGAATCGCCGCGCGCTGCCCACTCGTAGCGGCGCGCGTGGATTCCGTGCTCTGTGGTACCTACTATAGAAATAATTAAAAAAAAAGGTCGAAAAATAACGCTATGTCCTTAGTTAGAGCTATATTAACTAATCAATTTAATATTGCAAACAATACAAAATATCTACAGTGATCCTAAAACATATTTGTGTTACCTATCTGTATTCGAGATGATTTCATATTTATTTAAAAATTGATATACCTATATAAACACTTTTGATTGGGATACACATCTAAATTAACTACATACATATGTATTTAATTAAATTTTCTTTTTTGAATACATAGAAAATTAGCTTTTGGCATATTAATTTCAGGTTGGTGATCAGTTGGTGAGCGTGAACGGGTACCGCGTGGACGATGCGGTTCACTCAGAACTCGCCCATTACCTATCGACACAAACAAGACTCAAGTTCAAAGTTAGAAGTAAGTAGAGCTTACATTTATATAGTATTTTTTCATTATTATTTAATTGGAGCACAGCTTGTGACTTTGTATCTACCTAATGATAAGCAAACCTACAAAGTGAATGAGGTCGATCAATACATGTTATATCCTCGCGGCTTTATCGTCAAATCAACTTACCGTTTCGTAACCATACGTTGAAAGGAGACATACCACCATACCATCTTGACAAGAAATCGGTGCATTGGTCTCCTGAAAAGCGCCTCTCTCTCTCTACTCCCTACCTCTCACCTAAAAAAATATAGATATCTACTATACAGAGAACAAAGAACCCTTTTATATAATTTAAAGTTCATTCTGCTATTCATAATTTTTTGGTTAAAACTAGGTTTAGCCAGTAGTTAACTAGTATCTTAATCTAGTTAAAAATGTGATTTGTCACTTTTGCTCCAAATTAAATTATTATTGTAATATATTGTGTTATTGACATATACATTTACGAGTATGATAATGTCCTACGTATTGTTTTATGATGAATCAGTAATTTGTTCAACAACAGTCAGTCAGTGCATTATAATATTTCTTTATAGTCACTGATATATGGAATTTTATTCTTATTAGAGCACGATATAGAAATAAAACACACTTACCAGAACTACAACAATAAAGTTCTGAAAAAGCTTAAGACTCAGACGGGTAGGCGTCAATAGGGCAGGTGTCCAAATCAAACGATTTTAAGTTATGTAACCAAAATTAATGGACTAGTGCATTGTTAAGATCAGAGATAATTACTCAATTATAAGAAACAATAAATTACCAAAACTAACAGTCGCAATTGTTGCGTAAAGCCTACTCTACCAAAACTATTACCACCATATACCACTTCTTGTTAAAAATACTTTATTAATCACAACATAATCTTTATAGCTATTACCACATACTTAGGCATATTAGCAGACCGTTTAATCGAGAAAGCGCGTGGGCAAATAAAAACTGGAAGCCTTCACTTTTAGTTTTTGCTGATAGAGCAGACACCTTCTGTCGTCGGCCGAACTTATTAAAGTTGCGTAAATTATGACAAACGAAATGGAAAGCACTATTTCGGCAGTTTTTGATGATCATAAAATTTCTTTCTGTAGAATGCGGTTTTAATGTCTAGGTAGGAAAGTATATGTTAATCACTTTTGGAGACGACTTTATGGTTCTCGGTTTGCCTACTCTAGCAACCATAGAGAGGCATACCATCAATTTAAATTTAATTTTGTTTTAATTTATTTTATTTTCTTTACAGATGTTGGCATGATTCCTGTTAAAGAGTGAGTATTACTTGCTTATAAGTTACTATATAAAAAAAGAAAGTAAAAAATAATATTTAATGCCCCGGAGAGCAAGTTGTCCCAGCTGTCGGTCCCAGTTTCACTGTAGTTGACTATACCAACTTGTGAAGCTGTTAATATATGGGTAATTGAGTCTATCTAAACATCGCGACGGGCTAGCCACTTGTTCGGTGTAGACTCATATTATCGGCTACGACGAGGTTGGATTAAAAACCCTTCCGCTGGGTACCCTGAGGCCGTATAGACGGTCTCGGGCGCCCGTGATGATATTTATATTTTAGTTAAACAATATACGTATACCTTTAAATTTGAATGAACGTCGCGATTATACTTATCCTTCGTTTCTAAGTTCCAGCCATATTCCAAATCACATGATATGGAACAAAAGTGACGAAACACAAAGTAGGTACCTAATCCAGGTTAGGTAAACATTTTATTTGACTTTCTAAGGTCTGATACCATCAACTAGGCTCAAAGTCAAATCCATGCTCAAATTAATGAAATAAAAATAAAAAAACTGGTTTAGGAAAACGTTTCTGAATAAATAAATAAATAAATACCATCACGGGTGTCTATTGGGCTCCCGAGAACCGTTTAAACGGCCTCAGGATACCCGGTGGACGGTTTATTCTGTCATCATTTCGCCGATGGTATTCGGAGTCAACACCTAACAAGTGGCGAGCATGTTGCGATGTTTATGATGAAATAGCATCGTTGTATTAAGCGGTCACCCATCCCAGGCCGGCCTTGTTGTCATCTGCTTAACCTTGTTATCAGTTGAGTTACGCAGTGACTTAATCACTAGGCTGTTTCTGAATTAAGCAGTATATTTTTATCATGAAGCTAAAAACGGCGCGCGGACGGGCACGGTTTTTACCTTCATGATTTTTATTCATCTATGAACCTGGGTTTATTTAAAATTTACATTATAATTTTAAATACCTACTAAAATCCTGGCGCGATCGCTACTAGCTAGTGGGATTTAATGATTTTAATAATCTGCATTTTTTTAAAATGCAAATGACCATCGATGCACATAGATAGGCCCAAAGTGATAAAATCCCACTAAATTCACTGGATTTATATCTACGAAGATTTATATTGTTACTTGTTACTTATTTTTAGCCGCTGACGCAAGGTTTTAGTTTAGTATTATGGCACTCTTTTTAGTGAATATTTTTGTATTGAATACACCTATACATTAATCAATCAATGCCTATGACTATGAACTAATCTCATGCTTTTTTCGACGCCAAAGGCTAGTGTTTATTTTTATTGGAACACGGCCTGTGACTTTGTTTCTACCTGATGGTATGCAGACCTACAAAGTCCATGAATGAGGTCGATTAATACATTGTTATTTAACAATATTGATCGCTTTCACTTTGCCGGCTAAACGATGCGGTTACGAAATGGGCGGCGACATAGACGTATTTGCACGTCCTTGCTGATTTATAGTCCAATCAATCGTCGGTTTCATAACCGCACTATGAAAAGAGACCACCATCTCCATAAGAAATAGATGCCGTAGTCTTCGCAAAACCTGTAACCCTACAGACTAAAACCGAAACATGACTAGGTCACTTGACGGTTTTTGCACGTAACGAGTCCGGTCGGTCGGTCTAGCAAAGATATAAAGGCCTTCCTCTTACCTAAGTAAAGCATTGCGTTGTGGTTTCGCCTTCGTATCGGGGATCGCGGATTCCATGCTAAAAAAAATACGAGTAATACGGTGTTTATAAAATATATAATATGTATTAGTATCGTTGTTTCTGGTACAAGCCTAATATAAAGCTCAGTTTGTGTCCAAAAAAATATGTCTCACAGATGTATGAAACGTCCTTCTTTTTTTTTTTAGCAAAAGTCACGAGCCGTTGTCTTGGCAGTTCATCTCAGATCGTGCGTCTGTGTCCTCCGGTGCCTCATCGTCGCCTACGCTATGCCATACCCAAAGACTTCAAGACCTGCGTCTCTCCATCTTAGTTCCTCCAAGGGCTAAGTTGGGATGTGGGTTAGTATAATAAAATTATTCGGCTTTTTATTTAAAAAAAAAAACTATTTATAAACCTGTGTTTATAATATAAGATTAATCACCTGACGAATTTTTGTCACATTCTTCTCTTACTTTTAAAAACTCTTAATTTTCTTTAAAAGTCACACTACAACTTTTTATTTCCTTTATTGTTTATTTAATCAATAAAAACCATCTTTATATTATGCTTACCTACAGTGTAATATAAATTATCCAAGCTTTAAAAATTAAGATTCGTTTTAAGCTTATGTCTCCTTTTTATTCCCCTTTTTTAGTGTTCCTCTAAATATGTATATTAATGGAATTGACTACCTACACAATAACTCGCTGCCTGGTCAGCGCGTAGTGATTATATATAGCATATTATAGTACAACAATTTCTTCGGAATTACTTCCAAAATGCAGTGCTTGAGGAGGACCTGCCTACTTAGAAAATAAACTAACATATATGACAGTCTGGCGATAAACATGCGGTTATTTGGTTTCTAAAAGTTTTTGGACATATTATGACTCCTTAATGGGAAAACTAAACAAACAGAACAATTAACGTTACCTTTTAAAGATTTTTGTCAATTTTGTGGAAAATTGTTCAATTGTAAAATTTAAGGCTTTTTCAAATACGAAATAATATTTATATTATGTTGTTTCTTTTCAGAATCTGTAAAGGTCCAGAGTGGAAACCAGGTATCTTCGTGCAGTTTGTCCGGGAAAATGGTATTGCACGGGAAGCTGGTCTGAGACCCGGAGACCAAATCCTTGCCTGCAATGGTCAGGACTTTGCCAATGTTACTTTTAATGATGTAAGATTAATTGAGTAAAATATATTTTCTGCTCACTTTTCGAGGTTGCTGATCCCTAAATATCTAGATTGTAATCTAAGTCGCTGATTTTATTTTTGAATGGAAGACCAATTCAAGAAATCTACAATTCCAAAAAAACAGCAACTTTTTTTTATTGGTGTGTGGCATGAGACATTGCATATACCTACTTGATGGTAAGCAGACCTACAAAGTCCATGAATAAAGTAGATGAGTAAATTATTTTTTATCAACATTGATCGCTCCCACTTACGTAATGGGCGGCGACAAAGATTATTTGTATTTTAATATACTCGCTGCTTTATCGTTAAATCAACTGCCTGTTTCATAACTGCACCCTGAAAGGAGGCTACCACCTCGACAAGAAATCGATGCAGTACCTATTCGCCTAAAAATAGGTGAACCGATAGACTTTAATCGAAACATGACTAGGTTACTTGACCTTTTTGCGTCTATTGTAATATTTTATGCCTTATTTAAGCGTGTCTGAGTCCCTTTTGTTTATTTTTGTTTGTGAAGGCCATAGCTGCAATGAAGGAGTCTGGCCGCCTAGAGCTGTTAGTCCGCGAGGGCGCGGGTGTAGAGCTGGTGTCTCCTGAGAGCTCGGGGTACAACAGCTCCACATCCTCAGCAGCCGGAGAACGAATGCCGGCATCACCAGCGCCGCCTCCTGCAGCCTTGCGACTTCGACTTGCCAGCGTCGCCGAGGAAGCAGCTGATAGAGTGGATAGGTTCTTATTAGACGTTAAAATTCTGTATTACCTACTTTATTTTAGCAAAATAATATCTACCTAAGTTTTTGGTTTTGGTCACTTAAAGATTTTTAATACATACCTACGTATTAAATTTTTTTATTGTACAAAAAGTGCGCATAAGAGGAAAAGCATTCGCGAACTTAAATGTCTAAAAAAGTCTAAACGTGGTTTTCAGTAAATTTATAAAATTTTGGAAAAAAAGAATATCATGGAGGTGCAAATATTACTTACTTCCTAGATACATACGATTTATATAAAAAAATATTAACTTTTGAAATTACAACTAAGTTAAGATTTTATAAATACCTAAATAAATCGTTTTTTAGGTGTCATTTCAAATTATAAACTTTGTATTTCAACCCCTTACTTTCGCATAAAAAGTTAGCTATGTCGTTTCCCAGGCTCTATAGACTATCTCTATACCAAATTTCATTTTTGGTTGAGTAGTTTAGGCGTGATTGCGTAACACACAGACAGACAGAGTTACTTTCGCTAATCTATACTAATAATATTTATAATATTATTAGTGTAGATTACTGAATGCAACGTTTAGACATTTTTAGACATTCGAGTTCGCAAGTCCATTTCCTGATTTCTTAACGGGGGGTTTACCAGTTTCACCGATTTTAAAATTAAGTTTTAACCGTGAAATAATAATACTTCGCTCTATCGAAAAAAAAATCAATGACAGTGCTTTTTACTTCGTTTTTTTAAATTTATAAATCTTAGATCATTACATACATCAAAATGATTATATGTAAAATATAAAACTTATGAATAATTTTGAAAACAAGAAGGTAGGTATAATAACGTTCATATAATAATAATACATACCTACTCGTACATTAGACACAAATTGCCCTGGTCATAAACTAAGCTTTAGGCTTGTATTAAGTGTACCAGAAATAGCGACACTAATACATAAAATTATACTTTATAAACACCCAGACCATGACAAACTCTACAGAAAGACGTACAATTGTTTTTTTTTTCATGGGTGGGAATCGAATCCAGGACCTCCGGATACAACGCCAAAGGCGCAGCCACTAGTCTATGGAGGCGGTCAAATATAAAAGTGATACGTAATTAATAATTAGGTAATTTTGTATTCCCTTTTTAAAAACATCTTCTTTCTGAGCACTTCAAAATTCTTCATTCATCATAATGAGATTTCTGACTTCTCAGGACTTCCTTTAATTGTAGAAATAAGGGCGAGGTCTGTTGAAATTAAGAGTGAGTTGATGCTCAAGTAATTCCAAGCAATATATATATATATATATATATATATATAAAGCATCGTGGATAGCATGGGCCTCAGAGAAAATATAGCTGAAGGCGAGGCGACAAGTCGGGTCGCCTTGTCGAAAAAGAAGAAGATGATGGTGTTTCACAGATGATAGCGTACCTCACGGCTATCAACTGTCAAAATCCGTGCGACATGTAGCCTCGCAACTCTGAACAATTTGTGTTATCCTGGTAAAAGAGAATAACTTTCGGCTCAATATTTATTACAAAATACAGTGCGCATTTTTTTCGATATAATAATTACCACTCCTTAGCTGGCTCAAAATCGATATGGCAGGAAAATCGATTTAATTTTCCTCGATATTAGTGATGACGGTTCGGTTTTCAGGGACATTAATTGCTATTTTGTTTCATGATCACTATATACGTGGTGGCCTAGTTGGTTACACCTTGGACTTAAAAACACTTAGATCCCTGGTTCGAATCCCGGTGTGTACCAATGAGTTTTTAATTAAAAAAATTATGTTCATTTGTTTGACAACACCACTATAGTGCCTCGGAGAGCACGTTAAGCTGTCGGTCCCGGTTTCACTATACCAACTTGTGAAAATGTTTATAGATGGGTTATTGAGTCTATTCAAAACATCGCGACGAGCTAGCCACTTGTTCGGTGTAGACTCATACCATCGGCTACGACGAGGTGGGAATAAAACCCCTCCGCTGGGTACCCTGGGGCCGTCTAGGCGGTCTCGGGCGCCGTAAGGCACCTGTGATGATACATGTACATAGTCTGGCTTGCTTCTCTAAGCCTTCTGTGTACCCAAAACGCGGAAACCTTTTTAATTCCGAAATAACTTGTAAAAAAGGTAGACCAGTACCCCTAGTGTGAGTTTTCTAACTATTACTTTGTGTTCGAGTTAACTAAAATTTGTATGGGAAATGGTAAAGCGCTCCAAGCGGAAATTTTGAGAACTAAAAATGCGAGCATGTGATTGGTCAAAATGTTAACGCAGTAGTATAGTTAAAGCGAAAGTAGACGTTAAAAAACTCACACTAGGGCTACTGTATATCATATCAAAACATTTAATTTATCGGTAATAAAACGCGTCGCGTTTCGTTCGACAATCCGCTAAAACGATTTTAACCATTTATTTGGTCGCCGTCGTGGACTAATTAAATATTAATTATTTCGCAGGTTAACGGGAAATAGATTAAAACGAAGGACATGGGACAGTTTAGATTTCGAGTGGAAAAATGTACACAATTTCGATGCTCCATCAGACATTGAACCTGATTATGACTGTCCCAGCATACCAAACAACCCTCACACATACGAGAACCAAATCAAAGACTTAAAAAACAAAGATTTTGTTACAAATCCTTCCAATAGAACTATAATCAATTTGACTGAAAATGGAGCTACGATAGAGTGTAACTACGAGAACCAGTCGCCAAGGAAGACTACGTACTCCTCCAGCCAATACCAAACCAACGGAGAAGACAAGAAGACTATAGTGGTAGAGGTGCATCACTCTAAATGTACACAACAGAATAGTAATAAAAGTCGGAGTAAAACCTTAGATCTGTCTGATACATCTAGCGTCACTAGTTCTACCACACTGTCCAGTGCAATCGCAGAAGAGATTCTTAAAAGGAAATTGGTAAGTTTTATAAATTATAATACAACATGAGTAGGAAATTTTTGGCAATAATTATTTATAATAAACATTGTCTACTATTACTTTGTCTGGCTATCCATCGCAAAGGTTATTTAATAGTATGGAAGTTAGTAAATCATATTTTTTAACTACCGAATTTTATTTAAGAAAAAGAAAGAAAACACCAATGATGAAAATACTGTAACTACTAATATATTGAAAAAGACGACCGTCACGAAGACCGTCGAAAACGAGAAGAAAAAACAGCACGATGCTTTAATGGATGAATTTAAAAAAGTCCATCGGAAGATGTTTGCTAACCAGGAGATCAGAATTGAGCCTGCAGTGGAGGATGACGTGCTTCTGTCAGTAGATGCGGTAAGTACTTGTATTAATCACATGTTTATTATCTTATCATTTTAGAATACCTAAGTGTAGGAATTTATTTAAAAACAATAAATCTTATTTACAAAATCACGAAATAGATGAGAGGTAGATAATGTTAAAAAGGCATTTATTTTAAAAAACTTTTGTCAGATAAGATCCCTTCATAGTTCCAGTAAATAATTTATATTTATGAAAGGAGTATGGATAAAGTAAACGTAGATAACCACCTAGTCTTACACTGGTTGGTTATGTGATGTGTGTTCTATTTATTTTTTTGTAGTTATGTGTGGGATGAATGACGGCCTAACCAAGCGCACACAGACCTTATACTCGTACTAAATAGTTTTTTTTTTTGACTATGCATAAAAACCTGTAAACGTTTACATGAAATAAATATTTTTGACTTTGAATCAAAGAAACCGAACACACGAAATTAATTAATTTAATCCCCATAAATGCAAAAACTTCGGATTTTTTAAAAACCTTTTAAAACTTTTGATGCGGGCATCATAAACTAATATACATTTGAATTACGAACCTGTCTTTCTCATATGAATATTTATTGTGTTTTCTAACCTATGTTAAATATTCTTTTGATAATAAAATGAAGAAGGTATATATTATAAAGAGAACTGAATTGCTGGTAGTAGTAATAGCATTACTAAAATGCAATTTTTAAAACTTCATCCGCTTGGTATTTGTGAATTGTTTTGTAATGTCCTCTAAAAAAAACTGTGCGTCTAAGTAGTCTTCTTACTAAAATGACCGTAAAGCAGTAAAAGAAAGAATTAAAAAAAAAAAACCTTTACGGACTTCATGAATTAAATTTTATTTACTGACGAGACATTTTTACTATTGACAACATTTTGACAAGCTGAATGACAGAGTTAATGCTTAAAGTTTTATAGAAGTGGGCATTATCCGTTTTCGGTGATTGTTTGGTGGGATGTTAGCTATGAAGGAAAGACCGAGCCATATTTTAAAGACATACGGTTCTTGAGTCTCTTAACAACACTATTGTTACATAACCAGGAATGGTTATTCCACCAAGACTTTAGACTCAGTACGGAGTCATAAAGGTCGATCTTCGATAAAATATTTTATTGTAAAAGAATAGATGATGTCCTATTAGGTACCTAGATCTCAAATAACTTTTATGAGTATTAAAAAAAAAATTACTTAATTGACGCATTTTAAAATTAATATGTACCTATATCGTCTGGGCTCTAATTTAATTATTTATTAATTAACTCTATGTAAGAAATACAATTTAGTAATGTAACAATAATACCTAAATAGTTTTAAATCTCGTGGTTCTACGTAATTTCATAAGTCAATTTCGAAACTAGATATTTTATGAAATTATAACCTAACCTACTATGTATTTCCTCATATGCTACCTCGGCGTCACAATTGACCAGTGTGCTCAGGGGCGGATCCAGGATTCAATACTTCTTCATTTGGAGTTTTTCTCAAGATTTTTAGAGGATTTTTGTCAGAAATAAAAGTTGAAAAAGAACTGATAATGTCGTTCGTCTGACGCGTAGCAAGTCTTTTTATCTATAGTCTTATAAAAATGTGTACGTAGTTGATACGTTTGTATCAACTACGTCTGTGGTAATGGGCGTCAAGTCGACTACATATAGAGCCCTGCTCTGGCGACATTCCTATTTCCACTAACCGTGCTTAAATCTATTATGAGGCTGTTTTTGTGTAGGTAGGTGTTAGTAAAATTTTATATATTTTTAAGATAAATTTTTTTTAGGTGACATGATTTTTAATTTTGTACATTGATTTTACTTTTGAGTTTACTTATGTATAAAACTCGTAAACTCGTACCTAGGTTGGTTAGGTAGGTAAATCATAACTATAGTTTAGTTGATTTGTCATGCATTGTTGGTCAACAATTTATATGAACAAGTGCACCTTTCGTATTGCATGTTTATCTTTATGTAATAACCGGTAAACTTTGCCAACACAATTGACCGTGATCCATTCCACAACATTAGCAACGTTTCGGTAGTTACTTATCTATTACATAACTCAGTTAATGAAGCATTAGGTTTTTCAGATAAAGTTGGTAGGTATTCTATATATATTCTTTATTTTTATAGGTTTATTATTATCTTACATTTATCTCGATCTGAGATTATTTTTGATAAGACAATTTGTAATTCATCTGCAATATCATAAATGTGACAACTGTCACTGCAGATTTAAAGTAAAAGTTTTTAGTTTCGATAGATACTTGATATCTCTTCAAACCTATAAAAACTTTTTAAAAATATCTGTCCACAGGTCTTAAATTACTACTTATATAAGTAGTAATTTTTATTTAATTGCTTAATCTCTTAAAACTTATCATTATCGTTATGGAATAAATTCCGGGAGGTACCTGATTTTATAAAATACTTAAAGGAGAATGCCAATTATTCTAAGGCCTAAAATGTTCTTGTGCCAGTATGAAGGCGCATACAACATTGATTGTGTCATTGTGTTTCTAGAATCAATAAATAGTTTACGTTTTTACACTACTTTATCGACAGTGTCCGTCTGTCTGTCCTTGTCAAATATATCAAAAACTACTAATCCGATTTACAGAAATCTGACCCATATCACAGAAGAAATAATAGTACAAGTACCCATATACCTAGAAGAATATGTCATAAATTATCATGTTGGCTTAGACAAAAAGGAATATTCTAAATATGGAATCAGAAATTCGAAAAGTTTTTTACAAAAACAAAGTCGAACCCTACGCGGGAAAATCTTCGCTATTGTCGAGTTTATTTAAAGACTCCGTCAATATTTGTATATTATTGTTCATAAGTACTTAGGTACGCAGTTTAATATTATATTTATTAGTATTGCCTAATAGTGCCTGAACCTCTGAATTTTCGTCATGGTTTAATATCGAAATTGCAAAACATACCGTGATTTGGCTCGAATCCGCCTTGCACTGATAACGCGCGCGCAGAGCCATGTAGCAAGGTATACTTTACCTGCCGGCCAGTCAGTCAGTGAGTCAGTCAGCTACCGGTCGCGATTCGCTGCATTTGGCAATTTGTTGTCTACCGTATTATATTTTTAGGAAAAAAAAAAAGATTTTCCGCGCATTTTGGTAATGTAGTTGTCGCCGCCGATCAGCCACGACCTTCACGCTGTCATTACGGCTTCGCGGATCTTTACTGTGTTATTTTTTACGGAGATTAACAAGCAACTTATTATAAGTTTTAAATTATTCTGTTTTATTATTTATGTATGTGGAAATTTTATGCGCTAATAATTTACCCGCGGTCTAGTTGTTTGTTGGTTACCTATCGAGTTTTGTTATAAGTGGAAATCATGAAGAAAAATATTAAGGAAAAGCCTTTAGTAATAATTCAATGCTATGAAGTGAGTATTAAAAAGTAACTCAAGTTGGTAAGGTTATTAATTTGGTAGTGCTCTAGGTATTATCGTTACGAAACTTAATGCCTTGTTATCCTAAAGTAAGTAGGTAAGTGACTAGAATATGTAACTGTTCATAATTACAGGATTTAAAATAGTAGGTAGGTATGATGTATGCAATGATGAACGGGTGATCACCATTACCCGATTTAACCTTACAAACTTGACCGATCAATGTACAATGTAATGACCAATGACTGACACTGTGGGTGGCAAACTGTAGCGTAAAAACTACACTTGCATCAGAGATTTCTCTGATGCAAGTGTAGTTTTTACGCTAACGTCCACTGTAAGTAGGTAGGTACTATGAAAATAAAGAAAGTTATTCAGTGATTTAAAAATGTATTTGAAAATTATGCCTCTTTAAGTAGTCGCAAATAATTAATATACCTACAGGTTAGATGTAACTATACTTGTTTTTTTAGAAAAATGAGGATTGACGTAAGCGTGTTATTCTGACCTTACATAAAATTGGTTTGTTACCT
This sequence comes from Monopis laevigella, assembly GCA_947458855.1. NCBI lineage: Eukaryota > Metazoa > Arthropoda > Insecta > Lepidoptera > Tineidae > Monopis > Monopis laevigella. Next base: position 20,238,129 of record OX381578.1, read on the forward strand.
ACTACGAACTTCGTAATCAACTGGCACCAAGGTTTGGACACAAGTCTATTCAATTGGGAATCATTAAATGAGTACCCAAAAACCTATTATTATTTTTCAACTGGACATACATCCCTACAAAGATTTATGCGCGTGTCCAGAATAGTTTAGATGGGAAAACTTACCTAAAAATAAACGTTTATGTACCTACGCACAGTTATCGTTTATTAAATAAATAAAGATGTGTTGTGTTATATATATATAACTTTCACACACAAGTGTATTAGATTAGATAAGAGAACCATCAATGTGATAGGATTTATTTTTGACATTCTTTTGTTTATGCATGGCCGAGTGCTGTGGCCATATACTGTTTCTTATAACGTGATCGTTAGATTGTCAAAATAACGATTTCTGCTATTAGCGCGCTCTCCTCCAATCAGACTAGTTTTTAACCTTCGCTGATTGGAAGAGAGCGCGCTAATAACGGAATTCGTTATTTTGACAATCTAACGATCACGTTATAAGAAACAGAATATGCCTGCTGGTACCGAGCGACGTTAAATTGGCGTACCTAGTAGCTAAACGTTTTTCATGAATAATTTAAGTTTTGACGATGTAACAACATGAAATAAATTAAACGTGATTTAAAATAAATCTATTACCCTAACCTTTTAGCTATACATATACATTTATTTTTATTTCTCTTACAAATAACATTTTTTATTTCTCTTATAAACTTCGCTGATGAGTACCTATATAAAAAAATATAGTTTTATCAAAATAGGCCATGTAAAATATATCTATTTTATAAACTATTGTAAATAGAGGTACCTACGCCCTTGAAAAAAAAATAGGTTCCTAGTAGGCTGATTTCGTATAAAATTATAAAGGTACCTAGGTACCTAATATAAATCATTGAATTCTGTCCCTAAAGTAGAGAAGGCAGTTTTAGTATTAAAATGATTATAATAATAGTTTATAATTTATGTGGTTCAGTATGATAAATATTTGTATTATATTAAATATTTATACCTATTTACTTTTTATTTTATATTATTATTGAACATAATTTGTTATTATTCTATAAGATGTTGGTCTCCCAATCCTTAAAACTAAATACAAAGAAATAAGTATAAACTAATAAAATATTATTTACTTATTTATAATAGTATTACTGACATATAACTGCTTGTACTATTATTTCTTTTGGGATATAACTCAGAAATACAAAATAAATAATTATTATAGTATAATAGGTAGGTATATCTAATCATATGTCTGCGCACAAATATAGCTCTAGTACCTACTACTTAATAGGTATCTACTTGCATATTATATTTTATCCAAACAATGGAAAACTAATACTATACAGAAAAACGTAGGTAGACTGTTAATGTTTGGCTCGGTAAAACGAACGCACGACATAATTATGTAGCATTAATACCTATATAGGTTTTAATATATATATATTTAAAATACCAACTTAATTTAGTTATTGAGCATTAAAAAAACAGTTGTCTCCCTGCATGATAGTCAATATGTAGCCCGCCGCGGTCGGTTTGAATTACCGTCCTATATTTTTTACAGGATCGTCAACCCACACTACCTATCAGAAAATCTACGAATGCGTCGAATGGGTGTGCGATTGAGAATTCTACCACCAGTAAAATGGGGGCAGAAAGACCCCCACCACCACCACCGGTAAGTTAGGTACCTACTTTACTCCATGTGTTTGTAAAGATTTTGAATGATTGAGCAACTTCCCAAAAACCCTTCTGAGAAGTTTATAAATATACTTATCCAAGTAGGTATATTATTTTTCCATATTTATTATATTTCTATAATACCGGGCAACCAAGCATAGGGATCAGGGACCCAATGCATCATCATACTTCATCAGTAAAAAAATTACAAATATTTGGTTTTATAAATAAATTTATTTGTTATTATTATAGTTTAAGGTTTTAAAAATAACATTACATGGATTAATTTACCACAATTTCACTTACAAAGTTAAAAATTTTACTTAGGTAGGTACTAAAAGTAGGTTTATGTAATTAAAACATAAAAGTTATACCTCATGTCGTATCACGTTATTCTTTATATTTTTTTTTCAGTAATAAAAAATAAATATTTCAGATGCCCGTTAGCAATGGCGCTGCAGTTAATGGCAATTGCACAGAAAATCAAACAAAAATAGATAAAGATCACAATGAATGTAATCACAGAAATGGCACTTCAAACAGAATACCGACACCTGATTACAGTAATAATAAGACAGTGATGTCACCCTTAAAGAATTCCAAAGTGTCCATCAAGGACGACGCCGCAGATATTGAATCTTTGGAATCTTATAAATTAAAGAATCCCTGTTTATCTCAACCGAAGCCTCCTCCTACCTATTTCGTTCGAGCACCTAACGGGACTGCAACAATGAAAAAACATGGGCGCCCAGTATCAGTAACTATAGGAGAATACGCCGGTTCTGGTATAAGGAAAGAGCCATCCAAACTGGAATTTCTGGCCAACGAAAAACCGAACGGAGTAGATGTGACTGACAGCGCGCCAATAACTAATCGATTCCAATCGGAGCTGGCACTCACGCTATCCAGATCCAATCTGCGAAAAAAGACTGATTCCTTGGTAAGTAGATGAAATTAGTTCTGGATAAAAACGTAACATATGGTTCAACAAATTTAAATTATTGCAATAATATAACAAAACGTCCATATAGGTACCTCCTCTTTATACAAGTGTAATAACATAGGTCGGTATCATAAATCTCAAAAACAAAAACTCGATAACCTTTTCAGATATTATACAGTGCCTATTATACTACATATATATTTTTTTTTATGCTATTTAGGTTTATTAAATTATTTTAAAGAGTGTATTATATATAAATGTATACTATTTTAGAGATCTTCTATACTATTTCGTATTATTTTCAAATTTATATTTTCACAAGTTTCGAAATTATACACAAAAAAACCTGTTTAATTGACCAAATAACTATATATCTAATAAATCTAACGTCAAAAATGTAGGTACCTTTTTAATATTTCAAAATTATTAATTTTTAATCCCTTCTCTATTTTTAAATTATAGTTGGTATAAAAATATCCACCAATAAAATGCACTTAATTCTTTAAATCTTAATGTATTTCCCTTACAGGAAAAAACTAATAATCTCATTACACAATATCAAGATACAGCCAACAGTGATGCTAGTTTTGAGTCTTTAGATAAGAATTTCCACTTGCGGTATGGAAACAACATTTTACCGCTACCACCTTGTGTGACCATACCAAAGGTTACAGGCATCAAGTCTATGAGTTTACACAACAAAACTGTACCTCAACAATGATGACTGCAGATAAAATACAAGATTCGGAGTAATTCATATATATTACGTTTATTAGTAAGAAATTACGTAAATAAGCATGTACCTACAACTTACTTTTTTTTATAAGCACTTCATTTTGTGTGCGCATTTTTAAAAACTAACATAATATAACACATTCATTATATCACGTACACTTACCTATTATTTATTTACGCCTCTATCACAGAATCTTAATAACGTCTCTTATATGTTATCCTAAGTACGTTAATATACCTAAGTCATAATTTATAAAAGGAAATATTATGTGGATGCCTTGGAACTAATCAGCATACCTATCATAATTTAATTAAAAATGAATATTTATTAGCATTACTTTAATTTACGTAGCACCTAAGTTAAATCCAAATACGTAGGTAAGTATATCTTACCTATTGGACAGTATAGGTACGAGTATATAAGTAACTATATATAGGTATAATATAGTTAGTTATATATATTATATAGGTACTTAGCACTGTTCCATAGTCCATAGGTACCAATTCATTTCAATGCACAAAATTCCTACTACAGCAGCATACTTACTGACATATTACACTATTTATAAATGGGTAATAATTATGCATAATTGTTACCCATTTATATATAGTGTTATGTATATTTATTGATTTTGTTTGACAACACCACTATAGTGCCTCGGAGAGCACGTTAAGCTGCCGGTCCCCCGGTTTCTTTATACAAACTTGTGAAACTGTTTATAGATGGGTTATTGAGTCTATTCAAAACATCGCGACGAGCTAGCCACTTATTCGTTGTAGACTCATACCATCGGCTACGACGAGTTGGGATGAAAAACCCCTCCGCTGGGTACCCTGGGGCCGTCTAGGCGGTCTCGGGCGCCGTAAGGCACCCGTGATGATATGTATGTGTATGTATGATTTCGTGACATTAGAACGTCCAACTATAAATACATACCTACCTACATATATAAAAAATTTCCATATTAGAGACTGCACTGATCCTACCTACTCGTAGGTATATCATATTTCTTATGCTATATACGGTCGTAGGAATCGCACTAGGTGATGGCAACGGTAAAAAAAAAATACAATATGGGTTGAATTTCTGAAAGTATAAATAATATAGAAGTATAGTAACACACCTTGTAAAGAAGAATTCACAAATATTCATTGATATTTTTAAGTGGGGGGAAGGCCTCTTACAGCTTACACGTATAATTCACGAGGCCGCCCGCCCAATCTCGCCTATATGTAAAAACTGTCAAGTGACCTTAGGGCCTTAGAGAAAAATCAGGCGAGGTGACGCGACGTGTCGTGTCGCCTTCAATCAAAACTGTATAGACTTTGGCAGGTGACAGCGTACCTCACCTACTGTCACTGTCAAAATACATACGTTTTTGACTGAGGCGACGCGACATGTCGCCTCGCCTGCTTTTTCTTTAGAGCCCCTAGTCATGTTTCGGTTTTAGTCTGTTGGTTAATAAGTTTTTGAGGGATTACTGCATAGATTTCTTGTCGAGGTGGAGTCTCCTTTTTACAAAGTTAGCGTGCCAAGAGATACTTCTACCTCATTGTTGCACTCCATCGGGCAAGATTGAGGTCAAACGCTGACTCTGTTTACAATACAATATACTTACTCGTATATTTAAATTTTACTTTTCAATAATAAAAATATATAGTAATTATTAATCACCAAAAAACATATAGGTATGGTTGTTATTTTGATGTTTGTCTGACTGTGGCATCGTAGCAGCAAAACCACAGAACAGATATCCTGTGGTCAACGGATGAACCGTCAGTTCCAAGTATCAGCCGTATCAATAATACAGGACCCCGGCTACAGGAGCCCCGAACGTACAAGAGCAAAAAATCGTAAAATCTCACTTAAACTCTTACACCAGTTTTTATAAAAACTGCTCTGAAGAACACTTTAGTTATAAAGGTTTTATCTTTTTTTAGCAACCAAAAAATTACATGCGTACTTTCCGCAAAAGAAAAATAATACAATATCATATATGGATTCATTATTATCATACATAATCAATATACAGATTTTTGGCTCGTCTACGTAGTAGTGGCCCTATAAGTGTTTTTCTTTTGAGAAAAATCTACACTTCATTTGGGTCCCCAATAAATTTTGATACAGGACCTGTAAGGTAGGCTACGCCACTGTATTCCTTTGTCACATATTAAAATTAATATGATTGATTTTACAGATTGATGCTGGACGGTGATGATTTTGAAAATAAAGTAGGTACCTTCCTACTACATGGGCAGCCAGTAACGAAGATTTTGTCAAGTCACCAAAGTTTTATAAATCATCTTTAATGCTGTAGTTATATATTATATTAATTAAGGAAAATAAGTGCCACGAGGCGATTTCATTATTATGACTTTTTAATAATAAATAAACCTGTATACATAATTTAGTTAGTATTTAAATTGTATCTATAGTTTTTAATAAGAAAAAAAATTGTGAGTCGTGTTATTTTTTGTAATGAAATAAAATGATAAAATAATAAATGTATTTATTTCGTTTTATTTTAGCAATCTCTTCAAAGGTAGTGTAGGTTCACATTATATCACATATCTAGATATTATATCTTGTTCTACTGTCTATGCATATGCATTGCATTGTTAGTGGTTGAGGTTAGTGGTCAAACCCTTGCATGGCGGATAATGATTGACAGGCCATCGGAACCAGCTAACCACCTAGTCTTGGACTAGTCAGAACTACCACACAATTTAAGTCCTATGACTAACACTGGAAAAAAAAATACCGTGTAGTTTGACGGAGTGTGCTACAGAAGCGCCACGGCTATCGGACTTGAGTGGTGGTTCCGACTCTAATGTGGTTATGAAGCGTTCGATTGCATAGCATTTTCTAAAAATAATATATGGAACCGCTCTAAAGGGGTTATTCTCAGTGGTCACTACCGATTCCGTTCCTACTAACGACAAAAGCCTAAAATCCGCCTATAAAGCGAAATGTCGTGCATGTTTGTTGCCGCCATATTCTATTATAGCCTCAACAAATCAAACTCGTGATTGGTTATTATGGTTATAATAACTAATAATATTTGTTTTCACTTTTTGTTTTGTATTTGTATGGTGGCGGAAGGGCGATTTTAGGCCTTAGGCGGATGAATTTGATTGGACGTACTTTGGGTTTGGAACAAGTTTTCCTATGGAACCATGCAAATGAAAAAAATCAATCGCAAATGAAAAAAAAATTCTCCATACCAACTAGTAATGTAGTCCAAGGAAAAAGTTGTACGATTTGATCAGCAGAACCTCATATTAGCCCAAATTACATGTTTTCAAAGTCACACTGTATTTATATATATCCCCAAGATTTTTTCAAAAAATGACACAAGATTAAATAGACAAATGAGAAAAAAACTGTTCTTCTCTTCTCCAAACTAAAGTGAGTATAGAGAATTTTTTTTTTATTTGCGACACCTAAATTATGTCAGTGTCAATAATATCGCCAAGCTTAGTGACAAAAGGCCAAAATCAAGGTTGAAATAGACCTAAAACTTTTAATGGTACACGACTCAGATTAATAATATTAATCTGAGGTACACGACATCAAAAAGTAGGTACGTTTACCACAGGCACAAAATTTGACAAAATATATAAAAAGTGAGTGATTTCCAATATACCAATAAGTATACAATATCTCTTATATTTGAAATAGGATACCGCAAGATCATGCAATAGCAGTCCAAAGAATTTATGGTTTTGTAGCTTGACTACATTTTATACATTATTCTTTGAAGATAGCTTGGTAGGTGCCTAAGTTATATTATTCAGGCAGGTCATGTCTATTGTTTTTGAATAGGTAATCAGTAAAATTTACTTTAGAAGAACAACCGAAGGATTTATCTACAGAAATGATTTTAATAGAAAGTTTATTCTATGAGACAGATCGTAAAGGGCACCGCCTTCAAAAAGTGTATTTAGGTAAGTACCTAACTCCTTACTACAGAAAAAAATATACAAGTAGGTATGTCTTTACTTACAAAGTACAACAAATTTTTTTTCTTGCTAAAATCTCAAACCAATAGTTTATCGAATGGAAGAGTATTATTCGATTAATTTGTAATGTATGAAACAGTATGTGCTAAAACCTAAGGAAACCAATTTGTTTTACTATCCTATGTCGGTCCCGGTTTCACTATACCAACTTGTGAAACTTTATAGATGGGTTATTGAGTCTATTCAAAACATCGCGACGAGCTAGCCACTTGTTCGGTGTAGACTCATACCATCGGCTACGACGAGGTGGGATTAAAAAACCCTCCACTGGGTACCCTGGGGCCGTCTAGGCGGTCTCGGGCGCCGTAAGGCACCCGTGATGATATATATATATACAGGGTGAATTTGAAAGGATGTACTTTGCGGCACATGGTTCCATGGGAAAAGTTGTTCGTATTGATCAGTAGAACCTCATATTAGCCTAAAGTACATTCTTTTAAAGTCACCATGTATATTGAAAGGTCCTTCGTGAGTATATTCCAATTGCTTGACCTCTAATAGTTATAATATAGGTAAGTACCTATGACTTTAAATTAGTTTACATTTTTTAGCAATAACAAGCTATGGTTTCATAATAGCCAAGGAATGTGATATTCGTTCAAGTACCATATTGAAAACAACTACGTACGATGTCGACATAAAGAATGTGTATCCGTTGCAATTCATTACACTATTAGTATTTAAACATACTAGCAGACAAACACTTAAAGCAATACTAGGAGATGGATCTACAAGATATTTTGAGTTAGGTTATTTTAATAATAGAAATGTAAGTATATTACCTAATATATGTATAAGGTAATATAGACTCATACCATCGGCTACGACGAGGTGGGATTAGAACCCCTCTGCTGGGTACCCTGGGGCCGTCTAGGCGGTCTCGGGCGCCGTTAGGCACCCCGTGAAGATATGTATGTATACCTTATACCTACCCATTGTGTTGTATAGCTGTTACGCCTGAGGGTAAAATAGGGTATATTAAGTATATCTTGTTATACATACAGGCTGTTGGAGTGTTTTTTATGGCTTTATAAACAAAATTATACTTAACATTCCTCTCCGTTTTCTTCAAAATTTGCAGATTGATTTTGTGGGAAAAATATTACCAAAACATGAAACGAAAAGTTTTTTTTTAAACTTATCAGGTCAGAAGCGGATGAGTTTCGCTTTTGTCGGTATTTTTAATATACCTACCGACTTATTCAAAATGTGTATTATAAGATTTAATCGAAACGGGTTATATAAGTTATTATGTATCACTTACCTACCTAATTTTATTTTATTTATCTGTCTAGGTGTTATGGCAACTTTGGTGTAAATATATTAGAGACCAATTAAATGGCAATATATGGCCTGGCAGTTCACGTTCAAGCAGGGGCTGCATTTCTCCTAGTGAATGCTTTTGTTGTGACATTATTGATTTCAATAGGATCCCGGAATTAGAACCTGCTAACAAGGTAAGACCTAGGAGAATGGGTAAACATATTTGGTTCGAAAATCCACTACCAACAAGACCTATGTACCTAATAATTAGCTCATAGGTATGTGGGCAAGTTGACAGGTTACAACATTCTAATGAACCACGGGCGTAGGATCAAGTAAATAAAATCTAGATATCCACGTTCTTATGGTTGTTTGACGATAAAGTTCACGAATACATTTCCAGCGGCCACATTCGGTTTCTTATAACGTGAGCGTTAGATTGTCAAAATAACGATTTCGTGGGTGTGCGCATTGTAGAAACCTACAAATAATTATTCTCAGTATTAATAATTTAATCTATGAATTAATATTTGTATGAAAGATATTACTATCCCGAGTATAAGCTATGCCATCTTTTGGTTGAAACGGCCCTTAGACGATAGCAGCCCGTGATGAGGCCCCAGCCTTTACTCCAATTAGAGTAAAGGCTTACTTTCTTGTTACCAAAAATAAAGCGATCTTATTGGTTGTTGCTCACGTATACGTAAATGAATACGTTACATTTCTACATTGCGCAAACCCATGGTAGAGCCTCTATTATTAGCGCGCTATCGTCCAATCAGAGAAAGTCACAAATTTACTCTAATTGGAGTAAAGGCTCGGGCCTCATCACGGGCTGCTATCATCTAAGGGCCGTTTCAACCAAAAGATGGCATAGCTTATACTCGGGATAGTAATGTCTTTCATACAAATATTAATTCATAGATATTTAATCTATTATTTATATTAATACTCAGAATAATTATTTGTAGGTATGTGATTTGACGTTACTAATCTTAGTATAAGTTTGCCTTCTTTTAGTCAAATCGGCACTAAGACAAGACGTTAAGAAAAGAAATATATATATATATATATCAGGTCAATTCCAATGGAAATAAAGTATGCATTAGGTTGCCTTAAAACATGCCGCCATCTTGAACACACGCATTCTTCGCCATTTTGCATTTAAGCATTGGAACTAAATTTAACAACATAGAACTAATATTTCCGGTATATTAGGTCCCTGTACTCTTATACCATTACACCGGTATTCATAAAAACTTATTCAGTCGTTGAAGAACAGAGCGCAAAAGAGACGAAAACCTTCTATAACTAGTGTTCGTGAAGGATTTAATAAGTTTTTTATGAATAAGGCCATTAAAGTTTTGATGTAAGTAGTACGAATATGTTGTTATAAACGACAAAAAAAAACTGTATTATATAGGTATCTTTCTACTCGTATATCCATTATTATATGCAAGTTACTAAAATTGAATGTACCTACTAGGTACATGCGTTAACAGACATCTTAAAACTAACGAACGTATGTTTTAATATTTTTTTGTTATTACTTCCGTGGTTATTACCTACATTATGGGAAGGTTGGGTAGAGCTAAAACAGTTAATTTTTCATAATATACTTACCGGGAACAATTAATATTTTTATATAGATTTTTAACAACTCTGATATTATTTACCTTTCATACTCTTTTGACTATTTTTTTTTTGTTGCCATAGTAAAAGTTCGACAACTTTTAAATACATAGATCTATGACGTTACCATGGAATCTAAATGTGATCTCCATGAATTGGTTGATTGGTAACGTGTCCAGGGACTTGAGAGAAAATGCAGGCGAAGATACGACATGTCGCGTCGCCTCAGTTAAAAATGTATGGATTTTAAAAGTGACAGTAGGCGTAAGATACGATGTTACCTGCCAAAGTTTTGATTGAGGGCGACACGACACGTCGCCTCGCCTGATTTTTCTCTAAGGTTCGGATTAATAGCTAAGCAATGGTTAATGCTTAGCCAATGCTTCAAACTGTCAAACTGCATTTGAAAACTAAATTCTGACAGTTCCAAGCAATGGCTCAGGCTAAGCAACTACTATTAATCCGATCCTAAGGCCCAATGTGTTCTTGGCGAAAAGGACGTGGCACAATGTGTAAAAAATATCCTACATATTATTTCTTCTTCTTTTAACTATATGGCCTTCTACGCTTTACGCATAAATTTGCCAATGACTTGTGGGTAGATTTATAAGCCAAACAACAGATTCACAGTTCCTAAACCTCTAAAGTCCTACGCCAACAAACTGAAACATTTTAAGCTAATGAGTCTAGAACAAAGAAGAATTATAATTGATATGTCGTTTTTGTATAAGGTGATTAACAATAAAGTAGATTGCCCCCTTCTTTTATATAAATTCGGGCTTAATGTTCCTAGAAGGATTCCTCGTAAGCCAATCAATTTAACGCACGTAAAGGTGTCTAGAACCAATTTGGGAAAAGACTCACCTGTATCGCGGCTTTCTCGAGTCTACAACCGGATTTCTGCTGGAGCTAATTCTATAGATCTTACTTCGAGGAGCCTTAGATCATTTAAAGCTAGTATAATTGCATATTTTGGCTCCGAAATTTAGTTATATATGTTTATTTTACTTATTCCTATTTATTACTTTATTTATAAAATTGTATTTTAGTATTTAGGTGTTAACTTATATTGTTATGTATATACTACTGATTATGTATTGGTAGGTGCATTATAATTACTATTAACCTCTATATATATATTTCTGTTCATATATGTAATATTATATTAAACGTTGAGTATAGGTGCTTATTATAGGTAGGTAAATGTACAAATGTAAACAGCTCACTTAACCCATGTTTTACTTTTTTTTTTTTGTGGTTTATTGTCTTTATGGTTTATTTTTTATTTTATTTTGTTTTATTTTAGATATAAGAGTGTTAAAATAATATAAAACATAATAATTAATGTTTGAATTTATATAATACAGTATTTTTCACGCATGCTGTGGTTGCTTATAACTACAAGAACATTTAGACTTTATACAAACCATGTACTTGTTTATTTGTATTAATGTATCTTATGTTGGTGACCCAATAAATAAATAAATAAAGTTATGAATATGTACGGTAAAAGTGGGATAATAGGATGGAAAGGAATAGGGAAAGGACTAGGTTAGAATTAGGAATGGCCACATGACCGTATGCAAGCATACGGTATAGTGATGCCAGTGTCAAGTGAAGGAGGAAGAAATAATCGACAGTAAAATAGGTACCGCCATTTTACTGAAGATAAAGGGATTCGTTGAGATAGCACAAAAACCAAGATCACTGCGTAAATACTACACTTCATATTACTATACGAATGCTTATTCTACAAAATGAGTACACTTTTGCACAATAATATTTAATAAAATTAAATTTGATAACTGTAATAGACACGCGACTACAGTCTTCGGGCTACCCTCAAAGAATCCTACTCTACATATTATTTATTTAAACACTTTATTGCACAGAAAACAAAAGTTATGTACAAAGGCGAACTTAATGCTTTAGGCATTATCTACCATTTTTTCCCCTTTGATAGCTGTGGTTTACTCTTACCTACTAACGGTTGGTTTATTTCAGAGATCACGCTGGACAAATAAACACTTATATCTAGGTAATATTCGATCTGAAGAAGAGAAAGAACGACCAAAACCTATTCCCGGGCTAGGTGATGATGAGCAGACGAAAATGCTTTACCTAAAGTCAAAAACCTTTGAGGCGGAAAAAAATATTAATAATGAAAACCTTTGGGATGACCATAAGGAAGTCTACACGTATATGGGAGAACCTACCTCAAATATACCTTACACGTCTATTTTATACACAGATTACTAATATAAAGTATATAAAGAATAATGGCCTTATTCATAAAAACTTATTGAGTCCACGAAGAACACTTTAACTAAAATGATCATTCCCTTTTACATGCCTACGTTTGTTTTGTTGCCAAAAAAAGAGAGAAAACATATTTTAACTAAAGTGTTCTTAATAAGTTCCCAAGCCGAACTTTTGAGAAATAAAAATGCGTGCGTGTGATTGGTGAAAATGTTAACCCAGTAGTATATACCTATACGTTATAAAACCTCACACTAGGGCTACAGCGCGTATGCGCAGATTGTCGACGCGGGCAGTTTCTATAGGTACACTGAGAAAAATGGATATTTGATTTGAAAATCGTCGGTTAATCGATAAATTTTAAGTTTTACGCCGATAAGATCAGTCTTTACGAATGCAATGTCGTTAAACTAACTAATGCCTTTTCTATCATGATACTACGAGGCGCTTCTAGTGGGAAAATATCACAACTCTTCATGTTAAATGTTGCAACGATAAGTTACCATGATGTCTTACATGCAAATCATTTCATGCCGGTCAACTTTTACCGAAACTTTCCTGCTAACGTGTGACTCCGACTATTTTTGCTGTAATTTCATTTCGATTTTAACAGGATGAGTAATGATATATTAGAATGCTTATGCAAGAAAGGAATACGGATAAATTATTGGTTCGGACGCCTAGTCGTTTTTTATGAGGTTTACGCGTAGCGGGCGCTGATTTCATATTAAAAACTTGGGTATATTTTTCTCAGTGTACCTACTACGCCAACCACCTCCGATAGCGCTGCGACCTAAGAAATTAGGGATAGTAGACCTACATATTTAAGAGGAGCGTCTGATCAAAAATTTCCCATACATTCCCGACCTTTTGGTCTTAACTGTTACCCGCCCTAAATATTCAAAGATTTTTTGGATGCGTTATAAATATGCTCGTACGTTTTCCTTTCTTTTGTTATAGGAAAAAAAATCAACCCCTAAAAACCATTACATTAAAATAACTCCTATAAAATGTCAACACAGATTTTACATATCATCACGGGTGCCGTAAGGCACCCGTGATGATAAGTAGGTATGTATTTTTGTTCAAATCCATTAAAGTTTGGGGGTAGAAAACAGTTTTGGTCCAGAAGTCGTTTTGCTGCCTAAATTGTAGGTATAATCTTATCTCTCTTTCTCTTATTGAGGGTCGGGGGGGCGTTTTTCCATTCTATACGTATACACAGGTGACTTTGAAAGGATGTAGGTACTTTGGGCTAATATGAGGTTCTGCTGATCAAATCAAACATTTCCCATGGAACCATGTGTCGGAACAGAAAAAAAATGCCTTCTCCATACAATTTGTATGGGGAAGCCAAATTTTTTTAATTCGATAAAAAACCGATGATGAACTTCGATGTTAAGTTTTCGCATAATTATAAAAAAAAAACAATCCGTTTTGATTAGGTACTTTTTATGAGATGATTTAAACATATTTTTAAAATTTGACTTTTATTTTGTAATAGGTACTTACTTTTGTCATTACCACTGCAAGTAGGTACCCTATTACAAATCAACCTAGATGTCATGCATGACACTAGGACTAATTTAAAGGAGCAATTTTAATATTACATATTAATAGTATTTTTTTATATCAAAAACTTATTTTAATAAACCAAATTACTAAATACACATTCTAGTGTAAGGGCTTTTTGGGTACAAGCCTATCCTCATACACGCCACGAACTTATCCAAATAAACATTGCCCATTTTAAAATCTTCAAAGCCTTTTCATTCAGTAATTCTTTGGAATTTCCTGTAAAAAAAATACATAAATCAATTACAGCATTACCGGTAACAAAACAAGACAAAGAATAAAAGAAAGTGTTAGGCTGAGTTGCACCAAAGTGTCCGTTAAAGTAAATTAAAGTTATAGGTGGCGTCGAATGTACCAGCTGTCTTTCGACATTCAATATAAAACTGGTACATTACAATTACTTTAACGGGCACTTGACTTAGCACTTAGTGCAATTGGAGCTTTGACGTAAAATGAGAACTTCTCATACAGGCTGGAAGAGACTTTAGCGTCAAAAGATGCGTCAAAACAAGAGGCAGACGTTAAAAAAGTTTATTTATTATTACTATTATTTTTATTGTACCTACTATATAAGCAAATAAAGGCTTCAAAATTAAAATTTTCATGATTTGTCGAATCTAGTAGTTACAATAACATGCCGTAAGTTTTATTACACACTGAGGAACTGACTTGGGGCTCTACTCCGCCCTACCGAGAAGCCATATCGACAAACTGATCGAGACGCGTTGGTTGATAAATATGTAATGTATAGGAAATTTGTTTATGCAGCTTCTCGGTAGGGCCGAGCTTCTCCTTTCTCCGAACATGGTCGGTACTTGCTTGCTTGACCATATTCTACAGTAGATGTTATGTAAACACTTGCGAATGTGAGGACACTTTTTATATATAATGTAGGGTATGACAGACGGATCTGGCGCTGACTTTACGCTTCTTCTTAATTTGTTCCTCAGTTTCTTCAATGCTTGGTGGATTGCATTGACCGCAGGATTATGAGGTCATGTTGAAGGTGGATCCGGGCATGCTACCTCACTTAGAGGTATCGCATAAGTCTCACTGAAGTGTTTATACATTTGTTCTTTGGTCAGCGAGTCTTCCAATCTTTTCACTGAAAAACTTTTTAGCATAAACGAATCGTTATTCGTGCGTGATTCCGCAGCCGGAATAAAAATATTTGAAGTTCGTTTTACAAAAAAAAATCCTTTGACCAAGCAAATTATGGGCAATGATATTATAATATTATAACTGATTTTAGCATATTTTGTTTAGGTACTACTCTCAATTTTGTTAGTTTTAATTATTTAATGTATACTTAGCGTTTAATTTAATTTGTCATCATTTGAAGTTAAAAAATCATTAAAATCGGTTCAGTAGTCACACAGTTACTTTTGTTTTTTTATGAGCGATAAAGCTAACATTTTACAGGTTTATTAATTTACTAGCTTTGCCCACAACCTTTTTTGAGGGCTGGATCCGCGCCTGAACCAGGAGGTCGTCAAAGGTTTCTTATTCATACACAGGGTTACACAGGCATTTGATTACCTCATTTGGTAAAGTTTGATAGGGGTAATGCTTATTTTCATTTTGAATAGGTTATGGCTATAAAATAGCGCAAAATAATTGACTTTTGAGGTGCATCGGGTTTGCTATGTAAACCCTTATTAAAAACCCATTCAAAAACCCCTGAAGGGGAAATAGGTCCTGTTCCTGCCTACACTATAAACACAGTCACATCTATAAGTGAACGCCATCGTTACAATAACGCCTATTACCCTTCATTTCTTTTCGGGTTTAAACAGGGGTTCTGTTTCTGAACTTTTTTTGTGTTCATTTGTAAGTTGTAATGTAATGTATCATCACGGGTGCCTTACGGCGCCCGAGACCGCCTAGACGGTACCCAGCGGAGGGGTTTTCATCCCACCTCGTCGTAGCCGATGGTATGAGTCTACATCGAACAAGTGGCTAGCTCATCGCGATGTTTTGAATAGTCTCAAGTACTCAAGTTGGCTGCAAACCGCGCCATTGTACGGCCGCCATTACTGTGCCGGTGCTAGAGTTGTGTTCGTTGCCGTGTCGTGCCGATCCAGATAAATTTTCAGTCCTATGGTGAGTCGCTATTTCATTGTAAATCTGTGTTATATTTTAACTTATACACAGTGACGGATTAACTCTTAATCAAATTAAGCAATTGCCTAGGGCATCTCGTATGAGGGGGCACCACAAGCACAAAAAAAAATCCGTCCTTAGGACATCACGTCTCACTCTCACGTCACCAAAAACCAAAACCAAAAAAGTTTCTAGGATTAATTTGAAAGTGAGAATAAGTGCATTCGACAATTGGCTTCCGACAATTTTTTACAACAGTGTCCGTTATTGTGTATTTAGAAAATATAGGCTAAAATAAGAAACTAATTTCGTTATTTTTGTTTTAAACGCTGTAATTATAGAAATATTGAATTTTAAAAATTATAGTCTATAAAAATCGTATAAAGATAAGACAATTACGGTTGAAGAGTTAACAAAGTTTTTTTCTTTCTCCATTAGCTTTATCTTCCTAATTAGTCTATATTTTCTAAATATTTATTGTGTAAAGGCTTCCGACCAATTTTCACTGTTGTGAAAATTGGTCGGAAGCCAATTCAAATATCCCGAAATTGTAGCATCATTGATAAATTGAATGCAGAGATGCGAAAATAATATACAAAGAAACAGCAGAAAAATTCTCATTCTTGAATAAAATACCCGATGCTGATAAAATTATGTGTCCCGATCGAATTGCAGAATACAGTCAGCGCAGTACAAATCTAGTAAACACATATCCAGAAGACCTCAACACCGAATTAATAACAGAAATTCAACAGTTTCATTTATATGTCATAAGTAAAATAAGTTCCAGACCCAGTGATTCGGCTCGCACAAGTTTGCATCAAACTCACGCACAATTATATAAAATAATACATGATGATAAGATTGAATCAGCTTTCCCTAATGTGGAAACAGCCCTGCGTATATTTATATCGCTTATGATTACAAATTGCTTAGCAGAACGTTCTTTTTCTAAATTAAAACTATTAAAAAATTAAAAAAGGACAAAGATGATACAAGAAAGGCTCGATAATTTATCTATATTGTACATAGAGTCTGACATGTTAAAAACGTTAGACGTTAACGGTCTTATTCATAAAAAAACCTTAAAACACTCTTAAAGAGCTCAATAGTTAAAAAGTTCAATAAGGCTATTGGCTCGATCGATAACTTTTTTGTTATTCCTAAACCTCCAATAAAGCTCCTATAACTATTTGACTTTTATTAGCTGAATTAGTGATGTGTTGATAGAAAAAAATAATTGATTGTCAAGAGAAATAATTTTAACAAGGTTGGGCGCACACTGATAGAAAATTCAGTCACACTAGCTATGCCCCGCGGTTTCAGCAGTCATTTAAATTAAAATAATTTGTATCAAAAATAGAATACAGCTTTGTTTATCGCGTATGTTGCATCTCTCTATACCTGTACCTATGTGATTTTTTATGATTGCATCTCTGTATGATAATATGTAATTGACAAGTCGCAATACTTGTTTCACATACAACAAAAACTGTTAAGTGACCTAGTCATGTTTCTGTTTTAGTCTGTGGGTTCACCGGTTGGTTGGTACCGGGGACTACTCCATTGATTTATTGTTGAGGTGGTAGTATCCTTTCATGGTGCGGTTACGAAATAAGCGACTGATTATACAATAAAGCAGCGAGGATATTAAAATAGACTCGTAATGTAAACTTCTTTGATTTTTTTTCTTTCTTCTTTGACATTTTGTAACCAAATCATTTAGCCGGCATAGTGGGAGCGATCAATATTGTAAAACGACAATTTATTTATCGATCCATTTATGGACTTTGTAGGTCTGCTTACCATCCGGTAGATACAAAATCACATGTCGTATAATAAATAAATAAAAAACAGATGATGTTGATCGGAAGCCGACTGGTCATTATTATTTTTATTTGTAATATAATTTTATGAAGTAATAGAAGTCATTTAATAAAATTTTAATTCAAAAAATAAAATATGTATAAAAAGTGAGGTTAAAATAGGTTTATAGTGGGCTCCTGCCTTCAATAAAGTTATGGAGCTGTTATTTGACATTTATCACTATTAGAGGTTTATTGTGCGTTTATGAATAACGTTTTGAGGTGTTTTGCTATTGAGCTGTTATAAAGCATCAATAAAGGCTTCGTAAATTTTTATGAATAAGACCGTAATAAGACTATCTTGCGTGAATTCAATGCTCGGAAAAGCAGCAAGGCGCATTTCAATAAATAAATAAATAATGCTTTGATTTTTATTGTTGTCGCGCACCTACTCCACTTCTAAAATTCGTTACATCTCATCATCTTATGTTACAAAAAAAAAATGTTTTTAGGTGGTAAAGGTTTAAAGTACTTTAAAGACCGATTCTAGTTGACATACGGATAGGGGGGCCCACAGGCATGAATTGCTTAGGGCATCAAGTAGTCTTAATCCGTCACTGCTTATACATAGTTAACTTTGATTTGTTAAAATGTAGCGTCTTGATATTCGAAAGTATCAAAATAAACGTTAGTACTAAACATAATCTCAAATTCATGTTTGTTTCGTCAGTCCGTTGTCTGATATTGCGCCAAAGGACTGACGTGTTTCCAGGGTACTGACTTTTTGAGCGTGTCTAAGCATTTTTTTTTACTTATTTCAGTTTACAACATCATGGCTCCTAAAAGAAAACAAAATATGGCTAAGGATAGAGAAGATATATTGAAAAAAAAAAGAGAAGCCGAAAAGGCTCGCTTAGATAGAATTAAAAGCGACCCCATTAAATTAGCTGAATACAAAGAGAAACAAAAGTTGCAATATTTAAAAAAGAAAGAAAAGGGACAAATAAAAAATATTAAAGACATGACACCTCGGGAGCAGCGATTAACTAGAAAAGAATGGAAAAAATATTCATCAACGTACAGACAAAAACAACAACTTTTGAAAAATACTACTCATAATTTTGTACGCCAGAATACTTTTCCAACTGCTGATGATGAAGCACAACCAATAGTTGGTGAACTAATAAGGCCCATTGTGAACGAAGATCAAAGAGCAAATGAAGCAAAAAGAAGAAGTGAAAGACAGAGAAAGTTTAGAAATAAGCAATTAAATGAGATGAAAGCAAAGGTTTCGAAACTAAAAACTAAACTGAACAATCAGCGTCAAAAATATAGAAGAGTCAAAACCATTCCATTTAAAATGGGTTATTGCCTATTTACCCGACTCCGACCATTTTGGGTGGTTCCCCCTAAACTATCAAACCGTGATACTTGTGCTTGCACGGTCCACGAAAACATGGACCTTCAACTTGCTGCTCTAAAAAAGGCACGTATTCTGACAACAGTGAATAATCATCAAAGTATGTTGCAAATGCTTTGTTGCGATCGATATTCACACGAAGCCGTGGTGCATATGGATTTTTCCGAAAACTTTTGTGCCAAATACAATCAGGAAATACAAAGCTTTCATTTTGGCGGTTCGCGAACCCAAATTTCATTACATACTGTGGTTGTTTACTTGAGAGACTCTACGACTTCACACTACACTATGTCCTGTGCCTAAAACCTGTGCTGACATCACTGCCATCAAACATTCAAAAGATTCACTTTCTCAGCGATGGTCCTGTAACGCAATATAGGAACAAATATATGTTCTATGTATTGGGCTGTAAACTGCAAGACATGTACCCTAATATTGTGGGATATTCCTGGAACTTTCATGAAGCCGGACACGGGAAGGGGGCACCCGATGGTGTAGGGGCCACCCGATGGTGTAGGGGCCACATGCAAGCGAACAGCTGATCAAGTGATTGCTTTAGGAGGTGATATAACTAACTTGACGGAGTTTGCTTCTGTTATCCGCGAGAGATGTCCAGGTATAAAAGTGACGGTGGTTGAAGGCTATGATATCGAGCAGATGAATACCTTGATTAACGACAAGTCGTCTCAAATGATCGCCTTTAAGGGGACGCTCTTAGTGCATCAGGTGACCGGCTCAGCTTACATTCCCAATCATCTTACAATGAAGTCACTAAGTTGTTTCTGCGACGCTGACGCATGCAATCATTTCAAGCTAGGATCTATTCATTATCAGACAGAGATAGTGGCTGAACATGGTACACGTATAAATGCTTCTACCATATTTACAGACTCTGAAGATGATGATATACCACTATCCACTTACGTAAGAGACATAGATTATCATTCCAAATTGGATAGGAATCTATCAACACCAGGAGTTAGCGGTTATTCACAACGAAGTCTTTATAGCAGTGGTGATTATGTATTGGTAAAATATATAACAAGGAATACAGAATATCGTTATGCAGCAATCTGCTCTTCTGTTGATGATGAAGAAGGTGAATTGAGAGTAACTTTCCTCAAAATTTGTACACAGAATGCCACTCTATTTCAATTGAATAAAAGAGATGTAGCAGATGTTTCGATGGATCAAGTAGTTAAAAAATTACCTGTACCAAATATCTTTACAAAAGGTAATATAGTGTTTTACCAATTTGAAGAGCAGATTGATGTTTTTGAAAAGTAATTATTTTAGTGTTAAATTATTAAGAAGCATTATTTTTATTTTTTGTTGAGAAAAAGATCTCATTTTTATTACTTGCCTATAAGGCAAATATTATATTAATATTATGATATTAGACATGTCAGAAGGCTGTTTTAAATACTGTGATAGTATTACTTGGTAACTATTATTAAATTAATTTAAGGCAGAGAGAGTCATATTTTTGTTTCAATTGTTTGTTGATTACTTAGAAAATGTATATTGTTAAGTAAAACTATCTCAATGTCGTAAAGTTAAGTAAAATAAAGTAAATTAAAGGCTGTTTAAGATTAAAAGTGAGAAAAGAGAGAGTGATACTATTAGTTTCTAAGAGATTTCTTATAAATTTTCATAAATTTCTTGCATATCTTATGAAGTTGTGTGTTTTATCAGTACTTTGTCACCCCCGTCGAAATATCTCCGCATTTACTTTAAAAAGTGACTGGCTATCACGAGCAATATATTCATTGGATTAGCTATCTTATAACCCGAATTTGTAGGAATTTGATTTAAAAACTATGATAAACAAAATATCCTAAAAAGTTACCCAACTTTTGTATATTCGCCCTTCACCTAGTTATTGTAATTATGTCTGCCAATAAGAACTCAATAAAAATTAAGGCTGTCTTAAGGTGGCTTACATCCGCTGTGGATTTGGTAGACAGACCCGACCGCTCCACTGCTTTCTTAGTGCGGTTTGAAAAGATCCCAGAGTATGAGCAAGAGTTACATAGGGCCTTTGAGTAGTTTTTAGTTTTGAACCCCGCAGAGGATGAGTTCCATGCGGACCGTGCCTTGGTGCTCATAGACACCATTACCAAAAAGGTTCGTGGGAGTATTGATAAGTCGCCTAAGATGGGTCCCGAGCCTTCGCTATTTGGTTCTTCTCCCGGGCTTTTGAGCAGGTTGCCTACCCTTGACCTTTCACCATTTGACGGACGACTTGATGCCTGGGTAGGCTTCCTAAACCTATTTGATAGTCTTGTGCACGGGCGGGACATGGCATATTTGTTGTCCTCATTGAGAGGAGAGGCTCGTGGCATCGTCCAACACCTACCCGTGACAGACGAAAATTATAATTTTGCTCGTGAGCTTTTGACCAAGCGGTATCAAAATATTAGGCGTTTGGCTGACACTCATGTTAACCAAATATTAGAGTTGCCTATAGTTAGCAAGACACATGATTTGCGCAGGGACCTCTTGAACCCGTTGATGATTGCAGTGAATGTCCTGCAGTGTCTTAACCTACCAGTCGATTCTTGGTCATTTATAAAGGGTGTCCAGAGGGAATTTTCAACTTTAGACGGCAATTATCGAAGTAATAGCGGAGTTTGTACCATTGAAAGCGCGGTACTTGCGGATTTGTTAGTAGTTATGAGTCACTGGACGGGAGCGCACCGCTCGTTCGCGGTTGAGCAATATCTAAAGAATGGTGAATCATTGGTTCCCGCGCGTCAAACGTTTTGTACTCATTTTAATATTCGGCGTTTAAGTGATGGGCCGAGCACGCAAGTTATCTGTTCGTGGGTACAAAGATTTAGGCAAGAACAACAACGCGACGGACAGCGCTCAACAGAACTCCTTTAGGAACATCAGCAGCAACGCCCGAACGTGTGTCTGAAGTTTGGTGTGCCATTTCGGCTAGCGGTGTAATTGGGCCCTATTTTTTTAACCAAGGAGAAACAGTCACTTCTCCGGTGTATTGCCGTATGATAGACGAATTTCTGCTACAGCAATTGCAGCTGTATTCAGGTTACAATAATAGGACACAATTTCAGCAAGACGGTGCCACTCCGCATACAGCTAGGGTGTCGATGGAAAAGTTAAGAACAATTTTTCCAAATAAACTGACCAGCAAGTACGGAGACATCTCATGTGTAAATTGGATACTTTTTGGCTCCTTTATGGGACGCTTCGAGTATCCGCAAAATGATATGTTCAAATATTTTTAATCAGTCATTTTGAGGGATATAGAGAGGTGGCTAAATCCAGCATAAATTTTCCAGAAATTTGCAGTAAATTTTGGTATGTGTTTTTTTTATAGTATGTTTTTGTCTACCCTGCCTAAAACACCTATGCACGCGAATGGGCCCAACCCATGTTCCTCCCCCACCTGTTGTTGATAACCGTTTTGCTGATATTTGTCTTTCTCTTTCTGAGGCGGTTCAGAGATTTTGGGAAGTAGAGGAGCCCCCGGCTGCTACGAAGGTCAATCCTGTTAATCATGAATGTGAATTGTTCTATTGAATAAATTTAGCTCCCTGGATAAATTGTTGGGTGTAACTGCGTGGATTAAACGCTTTATTTTTAATTTTCGATACCCCCGGGAGAACGCCTGTCGAACGTCGTGTGAACGAAAGGACTCGCTTTTATATTGGATTAAGGTTGTTCAGGACGATCAGTTTAAAATTGAAATCGAGACACTGCGGGCTGGACGTTGTCAAGGGAGCAATTGGACGCAATCCATTTTTTGATTTGGGCCTCCTTCTTGTTGGAAAGACTTCGGAATGCCAATTTGCCCTTTGGAGCTCGTCACCCCTTGTTGCTGTTCAATTCTGGTCACTTGATGAATTTGTTGGTTGCTGATCACCACATCAAGAACTCGCATGCTGGCTGTAATGCTTTGTTGGCCATCTTACAGCGCGAATATTGGATTATGTCCGCCAGACGAGTCATACGAAGTGTGATTTTGCGATGCATGCCTTGTTACAGACTCAAGGCTACTACCATGCAGCCTCAAATAGGAGATCTGCCGCCAGACCGTGTGAATGAGGCTCGTCCCTTTGCTGGCGTGGGTACAGATTTTGCTGGCCTGTTCTCTGTGAAAGTGTCACACCACAGAAGCGCTAAAATTGTTAAGGCCTATTTCTGTGTCTTTGTACGTCTGTCCACCAAAGCCGTACATTTAGAATTAGTTTCTGCCCTAAGCACTGAAGCCTTCGTCGCTGCCCTTGGTAGATTTGTGTCCCGCCGTGGTTTGCCATCGTTGATCCGGTCTGATTGTGGAACAAACTACAAGGGCACCGACCGTTATTTAGATGATGTATATAAATTTGTAGCAGATAATCAGAATGTAATTGGAACTGCACTCTCCCAACGTGGAATCAGATGGCTTTTTGATCCACCAGCATGTCCACATTGGGGAGGAATATTTAAAGCTGTTGTGAAGGCTGCCAAAACTCACCGACGTAGGGTGATAGGAGAAACCATATTAACCTTTGAGGATTTGCTACGGTATTTTGTAAAATTGAAGCCGTCTTCAACTCACGCCCGTTATGCCCGCTCTCTTCAGACCCAAACGACCACGAAGCTTTGACTCCAGGTCATTTTGGATAGGGCAGCCACTTGTCGCTTTGCCTGAATACTCCTTTAGAGATGTTAAGTGTACTCGACTGTCGCGATTTGAATTGATCCAGCAGATGACCCAGCATTTTTGGCATCGCTGGTCGCTCGAATACCTTCACATATTGCAGCAATGCGTGAAGTGGACTGATAAGACAGACCCTCCAAAGATAGGAGACTTCGTCCTGGTTAAGGATTTATACCTGTCCCCATTGCATTGGAGAAGGGGTCGCATTATTAACCAGGAGCGTATGGAGTACCTCGTTTTGCTGAGGTTATGGTTGGAGATTTTAAGAGAGCGGTGGCAACACTCTCCCGTTTGCCCGTTGTGTAGCGTATATCCTTCTATCCGGGGCGGGGGAATGTTCGATTTTGATAATACTCTATGGACGCTAGGGTGTCCCTTATTTTTCAAAGTTGTAAATTCTAACGCATAGGGGTTAGTTTTGTTCATTTGCCTCTAAAACACTCGGAAATAAATTTATACCTTATTGGGAGTACGATAACCCGTGCCGACTTGCATCGAATTATGTTACATGTTGCGCGACAGTAGCGGTGAGTTTTCACCGCATTTGTCATTTGTTCTCAATTATTCTCGCGATTAACACGTATTGTTTTACTTTAAAAGATGGCAGTGGAATTAAGGAGCAATAAAAAATGTGTTTTCTTAGTTGGTAACGTAAATTATCAAATAACAGGCGCAAAGTTACCGTCTAATCGTCAAGTTCTTGCAGTACTTTTTTTTAACATTCGCGAAGTTAAATTGACTGTTAGTGAAAGCACTAATCTCGTAATTCGGGAGTGAATTATATTTTGGGAAAAAGCTAGAATCCCTACCAGAGCTAAACCTAATTGTGTAAAAAAACTTGTGGACCTTCACCATGCTTGGAGGGAGTTGCAAAAAAATTCTAAAAAAATACAAGATATTTACAAACGCCGTGAGGAGGACTTTAAGAACAATTTAGATAATTTATTTGATATAGCATACGCTGATGCTTTGGAACGGATGAAAATTGAAGACGATAAATTATTTTTACAAATACAAAGAGAACCAGGGCGTCCAGGGTGTTTAGCGGGTGTAGACAAAAAGTTAGCCGAAAAAGAAGAAAGGGCAAGACAAAGGAAATTAAATGAAGAGAAAAAAAGACGTAAGCAAATATGTTTCGGAGGTTTATCGTCATCTGTTACTACGCAATATTCTATTCAAATGCAAGGACACCACGATCAACTTACCAGCTCTGATGAAAGCCTTGAGGAACCCTTGGCATCCACCTCTCAAATGGTAAGTTCTGAAACTACTACAAAAAGAGGAAGGAAAGACTTTATCACGCCTAAGTTAGTTGGAGCTTTAGATAGATGTCAATTAAGCATAAGGGATTCTGTCTATATACTGTAGTGTACTTGTATACCTATATTGTACAGTATATATAATAAATCAGTTGTGTCATGGACTCGGACTTTCATTGACGTGTAACCGCGCACCCTACAGATATTACTGGCGACGAGGCAAACCTACCCACGTAACAAATAATTTTGCAAATAAAAATAAATAGTAGTTAATAGTGCTATAATATTTAAACATTCAAAATGCCTATTGGTAAAGTGGAACAATTCGATTTGGCTAGTAAAAAGTGGGCAGCTTACATTAGGAGGGTGGATCAATTTATTAAGTTAAATGAGATCAAAGCGGAACTTCACGTGGCTACTTTGGTGACCTTGGTGGGGCAACCGACGTACGATCTGATGAGTGATCTGTGTGCGCCGGATAACCCGGAAGAGAAATCCTATAAGGACCTAGTCAAAGTAGTCGGCGACCATCTCGAGCCACAGCTGTCCGAGATAGCTGAGCGTCACGTTTTTCGCCACCGACCACAACGCGTCGGAGAGCCTATGAGTGAATACCTGCAGACTCTTAAGCACTTGGCGTCTACGTGCAATTTCGGCGACCAACTCGAAATCAACCTTCGGGACCAGTTCGTTTCCGGGCTAGCAAACGAGGAGATGAAATCTCGACTTTATGCCGAGCCGTCCTTAACGTATAAGCGAGCTGTAGAGCTATCGTTTGCTTTGGAGGCGGCAGAGCGCCACGCGCATACAGGATGCGCGGCGGCGACAGCAGAACCCTTGCATCGCGCGGAAGTGCGCGTGCGGCGTGTGGGCGCAGCTAGCGGGGGCGCGGGCGCAGCTGGTGGGGGCGCAGGCGCGGCAACCGGGGGCGCGGGCGCAGCGGTTGGGAGCGCAGGGGACGGCGCTGGCTGGACGGCCGGGCGCTCCTCGTGGGCCTGTTGGCGCTGTGGCCGTAATCATCGAGCGGAGACATGTCGGTTTCGAAATTATTCATGTGATATTTGTAAAAAAAAAGGCCATCTTAAAGGGATGTGTAAATCAAAAAAAAGTGATTCTAAAAGTTTCAATTATATTATGCACAGTGACGAAGATGATTCGGAGTGTGATCTTTATAGTTTGAAAGTGTGTGGCAAAAATGACACTCCTTATTTAGTCAAAGTACAAATTGGTGGTAAACAGTTAAGTTTCGAGTTGGACACTGGCAGTAAGTTATCCACTATTAACCTAGACTGTTATAAACTATATTTTAAAGACTTTCCATTGATTAATAGTAAGGTTTGTTTACGTTCTTATACGGGGTCATTGATCGAGCCCGTAGGGTATTTTGAAACCGATGTTGTTTTAGGAGAGAATACGGCTGAAAATCTTAAGTTATTTGTTATAAAAAACGGCGGACCACCTTTATTAGGTAGGTCATGGCTTGGGCCATTAAATATTGAAAATGTTTTAATAAAACATTTTGCTGTAAATAACCTTCAAGAAACAAATATTATTAATGAATTAAAATCTGAATTTCCGACTGTATTCTCCCCCGGTTTAGGAAGTTGTATTAAAAAAATGACATTACATTTAATAGACAAAACACCGATTTTTTTTAAAGCTAGATCATTACCCCTGGCGCTAAGAGGTCCTGTGGAGCAAGAATTGCAACGACTCGAGGCAGAGGGCTTTATTTTTAAAGTAGAATACTCGGATTATGGTACGCCTATTGTTCCGATTATTAAGAAATCCGGTGATATACGCATTTGCGGAGACTATAAAGTAACAATAAATCCAAAATTAGTACGTGAACCTTACCCTCTGCCACGAATCGAAGAATTATTTGCAGCACTAAGTGGAGGTGTTATATTTTCTAAAATTGACCTGACCAATGCTTACCAACAATTGTTTCTGTCAGATGAATCACAGGCATGTACAGCTATAACAACACACGTGGGAACTTTTGTTTATAAACGTACACCTTTTGGATTAACCTGTATACCCGAAAAATTTCAAAAGTTCATGGAAGAAACACTGCGGGGTCTTCGAGGGGTCACATGCTTCTTAGACGATATAGCTGTTACAGGGTCCAATATAGAAGATCATATTGCTAATTTAAGATCAGTTTTTGAAAGATTGCGTCAGGTTGGTTTAAGAATAAAGTTTGAAAAATGTTCATTTTTACAAGATAGTATAACTTATGTGGGATTTATTATTGATAAAACCGGTTTGCGCCCAGACCCAAATAAAGTAAACGCAATAGTTAGCGCTCCTGCACCCAGTGATATTACTCAATTACGTTCATTTTTAGGCTTAGTAAATTATTACGCTAAATTTATACCTAATTTAAGCACAACACTGCATCCATTGCATAAACTTTTGCGTAAAAATGTTGATTGGGTCTGGACGGCAGATTGTGAGGAAGCTTTTAAATGCATTAAAAAGCATATTTTAGGTAAAAATGTATTGGTGCATTACGATCCGAATTTGCCTTTAGTAGTATCTGTAGATAGTAGTTCGTACGGCATCGCGAGTGTTTTATCACATCGTTTCCCAAACGGTGAAGAACGGCCGATTTGTTTCGCGTCCCGAACACTTAACTCTGCAGAAAGGGGGTACAGTCAGCTCGACAAAGAAGCTTTAGCTATTTTTAGTGGTGTTGTAAAACACCACCAATATTTGTATGGCCGGCATTTTACTATTAAGTCGGACCATAAACCGCTTACATTTATATTCGGCCCCAAAATAGGTCTACCACAAACTGCTGCCAGTCGGTTACAAAGGTATGCCACAAGGCTGGCTGCATACAGCTTCGATATCGAGTTTGTAAAATCTAAAGATAATGGCAACGTCGATGCGTTATCTCGATTGCCTTTGCCATTCGAACCTAATAAAACGGATGCAATTTCTTATATTTATTATGTAGAAGAGGCTTTCCCGGTCAGCGCAAAAGAGGTGGCGTTACAGACTCAAAAGGACCTAACTTTGCATAATATTTATAAATATATATTAAATGGCTGGCCTTCGCGTTTAGAAAGTGAAAACATTAAACCATTTTGGTATAGAAAAAATAACTTGTCTATAGATAATGGGTGTATTTTATATAATCATAGAGTGGTAATTCCAGAGGTATTAAGAAAGGCTATTTTAAAAGAACTACATGAAGGTCATTTAGGCATTGTTAAAATGAAAAATGTCGCAAGGGGCTATGTATATTGGCCGAGGCTGGACCAAGAGCTGGAAGTGTTGTGCGGGGAATGTGTCGCATGTTGTCAGCAACGCGACGCGCCGCCACGCGCAACTTTACACCCTTGGGCTTTTCCGGCCCGTCCATGGCAGCGTCTCCACATCGATTTTGGAGAATTTCAAGGTAAGCATTATTTGGTTACTGTAGATGCCCATACCAAGTGGATTGAGGTCCAGAAGATGGCAGGCACGACGGCCGCGGCGGTAATACTAAAACTTCGTGAACTTTTTGCAAGATTTGGTTTGCCAGCACAGATCGTGAGCGACGGCGGACCACCGTTCTCGTCACGAGAGTTCTCTAATTATATGAGTAAAAATCTTATTTCTCATACTATTACGAGTCCTTATCGACCGGCCGGTAACGGAGCCGCCGAAAACGCTGTCAAGAGCGTCAAACGTGCAATGAAAAAAGGTACTTATGAGGGGGTAGACGTGGAAACAGCGCTCGCTAAATTTTTATTTCAATATCGCAACTGCGAACATACAACCACAGGAGTCGCGCCGGCCGTCGCGATGTTTGGTCGGTCGTTGCGGGGAAGGTTGGATGCTTTACGCCCGGGTGTTGACCGACGCGTGGAAGCAGCCCAAGAACGTTCAGGTCGAGCGCGCCCAGGTTTTGAGCGTAGCGCACAAGTCGGGGACCAGGTTCTCGCGCGGGATTATCGGCCGGGCACTCCAAAGTGGGCGCCCGCCACGGTCATGGACCGGCAAGGACCGCTCACATATCGGGTAAGGCTCACCGATGGTGAAACGTCGTCACAATGGCAACGCCACATTGATCAAATTCTTCCTAGGCCGCCAAGAAAGAGTAAATCACTTTCTATGATAGAAGATCCGACTTCGTCATCGTCAAATGGAGCCAAGACAGTAGAAAATAGTAAGTTAGAAAGTAACAGTGACACCAATGCCAATATGTTATCAGCGCCTCCTATAACGCCACCAGGTAGGGATGAACAACAAGAGTTTGATATGCACGACTCAAGTTTTCACGATTGCATTGCGTCGGTGATGGAAGAGGACGAGGATAGCAATTGTGTAAAAACTTTTAAAACTCCCCGTAAATGTATATATAAAGGCAGATATGGAAAGTGATTGCTATATGTACCCTATTTTTTTTTTGGGTGTTATTTTTTTTTTTAATAGGGTTAATAATTTTTTATAACCTATGCTAAATAAGGTCGTAACTAAGTAAATAGACCTATATATTTCTTTATCTTAATATTTTTTGTTTTTGGTGGGTGGTTATTTTATTATTTGTAATGTATTTTTTATTCACTTAATAAAAAGCATATTGTTGAAATGGATACCTAACCAGCTACTATAGATGTTTATATTAGTTTTAAGTCTTAAACTTTTTGTGAATTAAGAAGGGAGGTGTAGTGTACTTGTATACCTATATTGTACAGTATATATAATAAATCAGTTGTGTCATGGACTCGGACTTTCATTGACGTGTAACCGCGCACCCTACAGATATTACTTATACTTCAGGCTGTAGTAGAAGCACTAGATCTTAGCTGTGATGATTTTCCGATAAATAAATCGTCTATTCAACGTATTCGCACACAGAGTCGAAAAGATAGAGCGGAATCTATAAAATCAGATTTTCAGAATAATATGCCTGACACGGTGACCGTTTACTGGGATGGGAAATTATTACCTGGACTTGACGTGAGAAGTTCTAAAGAAGAACGCCTGCCAATTCTAATTTCATTTGGAGAAAAGGAACAACTTCTAGCGGTACCCAAACTGGAGAGCTCTTCCGGCCAGGATCAAGCTAAAGCTGTGTTGAACGCACTTTATGACTGGAACCTCGACGACAAAGTACAAATAATGTGCTGTGACACCACGTCTAATACAGGGCGATTGAAAGGAGCTTGTGTACTTTTGGAACAATATCTAGACAGGGAATTACTACTCTTTGCTTGTCGCCATCACGTTTACGAACTGGTTTTAAAATGCGTATTCGAAACAAAAATCCACCAAGTCACAAGTAGCCCTGATATCCCAATGTTCAAAAAGTTTAGAGACAACTGGAAAACTATTAATCCTACTGCCATTGAAACATATACCGATATCGTCACACGACATTTTTGTAATACAACAATAGAAGATTTGTTGACATTTTATAATCAAGAACTGCAAAAAACCATTGGACGTGACGATTATCGGGAACTGATAGAACTGTCTATTATTTTCTTAGGAGGGGACAGTGAAAAAAAAATTAAAATTAGACCTCCTGGAGCGATGCATCAAGCAAGGTGGATGGCAAGAGCTATTTACTCTTTAAAGATATGTTTGTTGCAATCCCAGTTCAAAATTAGCGCCAAAGATAAGCGAGCACTTCAAGACGTCTGTTTATTCATTGTGGTTTTATATGTAAAACCATGGCTTGGATGTAGTCTGGCGGTGAAGGCACCAAATCAAGACTTGTGCTTTTTAAAGAGGCTTAAAGAATATGAAACGGTTGACAAATTGATCTCCAAAGCAGCCCTGAGCAAGTTTAGTCAACATCTTTGGTACTTGTCAGAAGAAATTGTCGTTTTATCACTCTTTGATGATGAAGTTAATGAACAAACCAAAACGAACATTGTAGTGAATTTTCAAAGAGAGAGTTTGTATGATTCTGGGAAGAGATACATTCCATCTGAAGAAGATAAGTCTGATTATTTGAATAGTAAGTAGGAATACAATAAATAGTACTATTTTTATACTGTTTTCAATAAATTGTTAATAATACTGCCTTATTTATTGTTGCAGGAAAATCATTAAGTGACTTTGTGTCTGTCAAGAGCACAAAATTATTTTCTCGATTAAAAATTGATAAGAATTTCCTCCAGAGACCCGTTTCTACATGGGATGAAGATGTTGGTTATTCCGAGGCGAAAAGGAAAGTGCTTTCTTTAAGGGCAGTTAATGATACGGCTGAAAGAGCTGTAAAACTTATGAACGATTTTCATGGTTTGATCACTGCACAGGAAGAACAAAAGCAATTTTTGCTACGCTGTGTTCAGGAGCATAGAAATCTATATCCAGACTGTAAAAAAGACACCCTCAAAAAAAAATATCCTGCCTGATCTGTAATTTTATCTTCTTTTAATAAATATTTCAAAAAAAGTAATATTTCAATTGTTTTAGCTATATTCAAAATGTTCAGAGTTCTGTCGGCACGGGTTAACGTTGACGTAGGACGATGAAATTTTGTTTTGAAGTAAGTCTAGGTAGTTTAAAAAGAAATAGGGGGTATGCATTTCGATATCTAAAAAAAAATTTTTTCTCCCATATATAAGGGACACCCTAATGGACGCTAATCTGTGGTCATGACTTATGACAGTCGGTTTTTTTGTAATAGTAAAATGGTAAATCCCTTGGGTACCCAGGGATCCCATCCTGAAGCTAAACACGGCAGCCATTCGGTAAGTTTATTTTTAAATAAACTTACCGTATGAGAATCCTGGACGAGTTTTGTTTCCCGGCTTCTCGCACATCCCCTGTATACAAGAACAATAACCTTTAAGGAATGGAGCATTTACCATCAAATTCTTCTAGCTAGCTGATCCCGTAACGCTTTTCCCCTTATTAAGTCATTGACCTCGTCTTCATCGAGTATTTCGTTGCGTTCAAAAGTATCTACAAATTATAAACACGAACATAAGTATGTATGAACTTAAGCTAATTTATCAATAGTAGCAAAACAACCTTGTGGAGGATCCATACCATCTGGGTCAGGTACATTATAATCAATAGCCACATTATGTAAAACACAACAGGCTATGATTATTTGGGCACACATGCTAGGTTGATAATGGAGCCCTCTAAATTTACACACACAGCGCCACCGGTTCTTAAGTCGTCTAATTGTGTTTTCAATTGCTACCCTCGCACCACTATGTTTTATATTATAAGTCTCTTCTGCAGATCCGGGGGCTGGATTAGAGTAGGGTGTCATGATCCATGGTCTTTGCGGGTACCCAGAATCACCTGTAAAAAAACATGCTTTGAATTCCAAATTTTAATAACCATAATTTGGGAAATTTCAAAAACTTAAAAATAAAAACAAAAACATGACACTATTAAATAGGCTTATTTTTTTTTTGTGTATATGCACTAAAATTATATTACGTGTAATAACATAAGACTGGGGCATTATATAACATCAGACTGAGGCATTATATAATATCATCATTAATCTCTGGATACAATGTCTTGGTGTAACCAATAAACTAAAGAAGCAGTCAGAAATTGTTTTATTGAAATTCTAATTTGACCCAAAGATAATTTAGAGCTTACCTAAGAGCCACACAAGTTCATGGTCTCTATGTAACCTCTGCATGTATGTTTTTACAAGGCTACTGTAAAATATGAAGTCATCATCAGTTGCTCCCCCAAATTTTGGATTCATTCCCAATATTCTGCATTCCGAGTCACATACCTAAAAATGTTAATAATATAGTTACCATTGTTTATATATGTACCTAATTGTATTAAAAATAATAGTTCTTTCATTTAACACATTTGAAAGGAATAAACAGTTTTAACCATTTGGATATTCAGTGAGTAGTAATTTGGTCTGCAGTAATAGAGGTATGCCTCTTCTTCATTTGGTTTGCAAATTCTGAAATGACACCCATCAATGCAACCTATTATACCTGGTATGCCATACTTGCTGTAAAATCTGAAACAAAAAGTTAAAATATTTATTCAACCAAAAGGGTTGGTATTTTTAATTATCATTTAGGTGATTTCATTTACCTTTGCTTAATAATATTCCTTTCCTCAGGAGTTCTGGGAAATCTGATGAATCTATGCCCTAAACCCGGTTGGTTTAGTGCATCAGTCACCTCCTTTATGTACTTACCTATAGCCTCTTGTGAGAAATGTTTCGATTTTCCCACAAGACGCCGGTAACTACCATAGGCATAAAAAGTCAATGCACATAAAACCTAAAACATAAATAAAAAATTTCAGCACTTCTTTTCAATGCATGTTAAATATAAGTAGGTATCTCCTAAAATAACCTACACAGCTACTCTTTTAAGATATTATATATATTAAAATAAATGTAGGTACTTAAAATGAGAACCTGTCACCTTGGAAAACCGTTCCATAAAAGTTCCGACAGATAATAAAACTTTCTTATGGCCGCATTACAATCATAAAATAAAGTAACATTCAAATCTATCATTACCTAGACATTTTAATTATTATAGATTGACGTTCAAAACGAAAGCTGCGTCTATTAATATTAAAATTAATTAATTTTAATTTTGTGTTAAAAAATGATTATTTGGTTAGATAAATCTATTTTTTTATGCAAATTAATACATTTGTATTTATTATATAAATACAAATGTATTAATTTGCATAAATATCATTAGCTTTAATGCAATTTATTTCATTCGTTTTGATCTAGTTATTTTTCCTTTCATTAGTGTTTTGTTTTTTCATTTCATTTTCAGGTTTCATTAGTTTGTATTAATATAATTTTTAATTATGGTTTTTTCATTTTCGTCATCTAAGCCTCCAGACATATCGGTATTAAATTCTCCTAGTTCTCCTGGAGCGTATGTTACTGTTAATGAATACGACTCGTCAAATAGTTCAATTATTAAAAATACTGCTTCTAATGATAATACCCCAAAACCCAAAAAAAAAAAAGGAGATATTCTAATAAACAACTTAAAGTAGACTGTATAAATCACGATAGTTCAAAGGATGTTATAATTCCTCTCGGTCAACCTTCAAACAATACTCAAAATGATTGATCTCAGACTTTGATACATCAGTCCATTCCACTATCATCTTTAATGGATAACTCAAATCTCTTAAAAAATATGTACAGCGACAGTGATAAAGGTCCTTACGTAGTTCATGTCCAGAAAAAAAAATTAACTTAATAAGTCTGAAATTAATAATCCTATAATATTTGGAAAATTTATTCAAAAAAAATATTTTCGTGGTATTTCTGTAATGTCCATATTGGTCGAAATAGAATAAAAAATCTTTTATATCGTATAATGACGCGAACAACTTTGTAAATAATTCTTTAATAATGGAACAAGGTTATGTTTTTATTCCGTCGTTTTGCATTACTAAAATTGGAGTTATAAGGGTTCCTACTAATATTGATGATTCTGATATTTTGTCTGATTCAATTATTCCATCAAAAATTATTAAGGTTAGAAGACTTAATTATATGTCAATGATTCTCTTGTATGGAAACCATCAGTCTCTGGTGATAACTTTTGAAGGTCAAATTTTACCTGAGTTTATATATTTATATTTTAATAAAATTAATGTCCATTTGTATCGATATCCAACTATTCAATGCTACTTATGTTGCAGATTCGGACATACAAAAAATAATTGCAGATCAAAGCCCCGTTGTTACAAGTGTGGTCAAGACCACAATGGTGATTCTTGTGGACTTGATGAATCGGAGGCCTGTTGTTTAGTGTGCTCTGGCAATCACTTTGCTATCAACAGAAAGTGTCCACAGTATAGTAGGCACCAAAACATAAAATCTCGTATCTCATTAAACTCTATTTCATAATTAATTTTTAGAAGCTAACAAGTTAGAACCTCGGTTAAATAAATATTTTGTCGAAACTGTAAAGAGTACATCAAATTAAAAAAAATCTAAACCTAAACCTGTTAAATCCAATTTAAATAAGGGTTATGATATGAAAAAAATCTTCGGAATCTACAATTGAATCTCTTCTCCTTATACTTATAGAATTAATTAAAAATAATAGTTCACCGACCAACGAACGTTGAATTTATTTGTTACATCGTCTCATAACAAGCATTTTTTATCTCCGTGGTGGGATGAAGAATGCTCAAGTATAATAAGACAAAGGAAAAATCTTGAAAATAAATATTGTCAAAAAATTACCACAGAAAATTACATGGAATATAAACATATATTAGCTAAATCTGGACGTTTTTTGAAAAAGAAAAATAATTATAGTTGGCGTAAATTTTGTGCTTCACTATCTCCTAATACTCCTTCATCTTTGGTGTGGCCAGGGGTGTTCCACTCCGCGCTTTAGGTATGAAGCTACAAGTACCCAGCCGTACCCATGGATGGGTTTTATTTTTGAGGGCTGCCGCGCACCGCAATGTGGCTTCATACCTAAAGCGCGGAGTGAAACACCCCTGTCTAAACTGAGCTTTATAGTGTCGATGCAAGAGTCGCTATTTATTTAATTAATCTTTCGGAGTGGAGATTCTGTACTTGTACTATTATTTCTTCTGTGGTGTGGCATAATATAAAAAGATTTAGATCTTCCCAGAATTATAAACTTAGTAATTCAACAGTTTATTCTACCTGGACAGAATCTTTTTATAATATACTTGTCCTTATTATGTTCCATCCAAGTCTTGAAGAAAGTATTACATCTTTAAATTTCCCCTATATTTCATCTCATCCTTTAGATATTATATACATACATACATATCATCACGGGTTGCCTTAAGGAGCATTTGATTAAAAATCGTTTGGAATGGCAAATTAAAGAACAAAAATATTAGGTAATTATTAATTTGGTTTTCGAGAGGGAAAAGGTACAATAGGTAATCTAATTCTTTCGACTTCTTTTTATTTTTTCGACTGACATTAGATTAGCATTTTCCCGTAATGAATATCTTTGTGCAGTTTTTTTGGATATTGAGGTTGCATACGATAATGTTCATTTATTTCCATACGCCACCACCATCTCCGCCACCAGTGGTGGCATATGGGAATATTTTTCCCACGCGCCACCACTGGTGGCAATCGACACGAATTTTATCCCAATCGCCACCACTGGTGGCATTTACTTCTTCAATATGAATTTTAGTATATTTACAAATATATTTAGGTTATATAATAATATGTTTGTTTTATTTTCCTGTACTATTTATTAACAAATAATTAAGATAAGGCTTTTTTTTTTAAAGAGATATAGTTGTTGATATATTTATGTTTAATTTTGATTAAAATATACATAATATTTATGCCGAGATCCATAAATGATGATAATATGTTATGATTTCGTTCATTTTCTTGTACTTTAAAGTGATGGAACGCATTCTAACGGCGATTAAATTTTGGCGTGATTCTCACCGCGGCCGAAACATCTCCATTCAGGTATTGCCAATAATAAAAACATTGGTGTTGCTTACTCAGAATAAATAATTAAATATTATTCGATATTAAATCGAAAGTAGTATTAATATAAAATTATAGAAAATAAAACAAATTTATTCAAAGTTAAAGCGACGCAGCCTGGCCACGCGCTGTCATATATATTGTATATATTTATATCCTAGGTTTAACTATCCAACGAAACAAATATTAAAAATATTGAGTAATCGAGGCTTTATAATTTTGTTACGTAATAAAACAACAGTTATTGTACATTGTTATGGCACAAAAACTTTTTGTGTTGGCAACACTATACGCACCAATGAACTGACGTCATGCAAAGTAGAATAGTACAAATCTAATCATGACGGAGCAAATTGCTTCGTGCAGTCCTGGAGATTCTAATCTTGTGTACATAAGAAGACGACATGGCACCATACTTCTTTATGCAGGATTAGAATAAAAATCACAATAGTAGTTTGACAGTATGGGAGTACATCAAACGAAAAAAAAAATGCAGAGGACTTATTAAGATATATATTTGAATGAGTTATATATTTTTATAGTTATAACGCGTTGCTTCTGATAAGGCAGCCATTTTGTAAAACTTAATATTAAATTTAAAATATATTTAGAGACGCTTGGTTTATAAAAAAGTAGAGCAGAGTAACATTTAAGTTATAAATGCAAATAAATACCATCACGGGTGCCAATTTGGCTCCCGAGAACCGTTTAAACGGCCTCAGGGTCCCAGCGGAGGGATTAACCCATCCTCATTTCGCCGATGGTATTCGGAGGCAACACCTAACAAGTGGCGAGCTTGTTGCGGTGTTTTATGATGAAATAGCCTCGTTGTATAAAGCGGCCACCCATCCGGGCCGACTTGGCCCGGGCCGGTCTTGTTGTCATCTGCTTAACCTTGTTATTAGTTGCGCAGTGACTTAACCACTAGGCTGGGGCCGCTTTTTTATTTTTGATAAAGCCGGCCAATGGTCAACTTAATCAATAATTAACTTTGCAAAAACTGGACGCAACACTGTTGATTTTTTATACCTAGGTTTATATCGAGTTGATTTTATATTTATTACTATTATAATGTGAAAAATAAATATTTTTTTGTGTAGAACATGTTCTACATAATAAATTAGTTTAATATGTTAATTTAATAATATACCACATACCATAATATTTAAATCCCATCTCGTCTTAACCGATGAGGTGGGTTCCCTCGAACACTCGTTATATTTATTTGTAAATACCAAACAACACATAGAGGTAGTAAATACCACCAATGGTGGTGTTTGAATATGGCAGTGACAACGTTACTCTTAGATGTATTGAATTAAATTGTAAAACCTTTCTTCGATGGTTGTCATCAAATTACACATATACATATCATCACGGGTGCCTTACAGCCCAGCGGGGGTATTTTCAACATGGATTTTACTTTGACAGTTGACAGCGTAACTCACGCTGTTGGCTAGGGCGACGCGACATGCCGCCTCGCCTGCTTTTTCTCAGGCCCCAGACAGCGCCGTAATTTATTTAATTTTAAATAAATTTGTTTTGCTTTCTATAATTTTATATTAATAAATACTTTCGATTTGTAATAAATACTTTCGATGGGCAGCCTTCTCAGACTATCTTGAGGCTGAAATTGATCTCAAGATTCGACTAAAATCTAAAGAGGATATTGATGATGCAGCAATATATAACGCATAAAATACAAGGAGCAGCATAGAAATTGACACCATATTATAATGCCAAAGAATCCACAACAAATATTCCATTGGATATACGTCAGCAATATATATATATATAGTGGCAATTAAGTCGCCATCCATCTGACAAAAGAAGGTAAAACAACATTTCTAAAATTCTAAAGAACTTAATTAGAGATAACAAAAACGAAACGTTATAAGACAAATTGGCCTCACTCTCAGCTACTAAAAAAGATAATTACTCATTGTGGAAAATGACTAAGGAACTTAAGCGTCCCAAACAGCATATCCCACCCCTTAGGACTCCAAATGGTGCTTGGCTAAAATGTCTTGTGAAAAAGCAGAGTTATTTGCAAAACATCTCAGCAACATTTTTAAACCTAATGACTCTTCAATGTTAGGGTTTGAAAATGAAATAGATAGTGACCAACAGTTATCACTCCCAATAAAAAGTGTGTGACACCTGGCGAGGTACCTAAGAAAAACTCTGAGAAACCTAAAGAGTAAAAAAGCACCAGGCTTTGATCTTATTACATCCAAAGTCTTAGTGCAACTCCCTAGGAAAGGTATTGTGTTCCAAACCATACTGTTTAATGCAATATTACGAGTAGAGTAATATCATTTCCCAACATGCTGGAAAATTTCCCAAATGTGACTGCAAAACCTGGAAAACCCGAAATGAATGTAACATCTACAGACCAATTAGCCTACTACCTCTTATCACTAAAGTGTTTAAAAAATCTTGCTACAGAGACTTAAACCTTTTCTAGAAGAACTGAACATAATTCCTGACCACCAATTCGGTTTTCGTGAAAAACATTCAACAGTGGAGCAGGTGCATACAGTTGTACATAAAATTAGAAGATCACTTGAGGAAAGAGAATATTGCTCTGCTGTATTTCTAGACATATAACAGGCCTTTGATAAAGTTTGGCATAAAGGTTTATTATACAAACTCAAATCAATGCTTCCCAACGCAATGTTTATGATTTTTAAATCATATCTTGAACAGAGACTATTTCAAGTAAAGTTTGATCAAGAATGCTCTCGATTTTATGAAGTGATAGGTTCAGTGCCACAAAGTTCAGTCTTAGGACCCATCTTATACTCCATCTATAGTTCGGACCTACCAACCACAGAGGATGTAGAAACAGCAACATTTGCTGATAATACTGCTTGTGTTGCAAGTGACAAAGACCCTGTGAAAGCTTCTGAAAAATTGCAAATTCAGCTAAATAAAATCAGTGACTGGCTTTTTAAATGGAGAATAAAATCTAGTGCTTCGAAGTCCAACCACATAACTTTCACACTAAGAAAAGGTGACTGTCCCTAAATTAAACTAGGAGAGGAAATACTTCCGAAACAAAATTGTGTTAAGTATCTCGGCATGCACTTGGATAGGAGAATGACCAGGTCAAACCATATAAAGGCAAAGAAAACAGAGGCAAATATACAACTTAACAACCTAATTTGGCTAATCAGACACCAATCATCACTCTCTATGAACAATAAACTCCTTCTAATAACAGTGTTATAAAACCAATATGGAGTTATGGAATAGAACTGTGGGGTGCGGCATCCAAATCAAATCTCGAAATTCTACAAAGATTTCAAAACTTTTGTGTTTTGCCTAAGAATAATCACTAAAGTGCCATGGTTCACTAAAACAGAAGAACTGCATGAGTATCTACAGGTACCAACCATCAGGTGCAAAGCAGAGAGATACTCCACAAAATATCAAAAGGGACTCCAAATCCACTCTAACAGGCTGGCAAGAGACCTCCTAGAACCAAACCAATTCGTACATAAGCTGAAGAGGAAGCCTATACTAGCCTTAAAATAAAATAAAAAAATTAAAGGGAATGACTTTTAATGGAAAGCCACCTTCAAGAAATATATTTCTTATAACATATCTGATTATGGCTGACTGGCCGATAGCAAATGAATGTGAACAAAAAAAAAACTGTCCATGCATGGGCTTTCGTCAACATACGCCCATGAAAGTGGAGAGTTATATACATACCCTACATTAGGATGGCATACCCTACATTGTATATAAAAAGTGTCCTCACATTCGCAAGTGTTTACATAACATCTACTGTAGAATATGGTCAAGCAAACAAGTACCGACTGTGTTTGGAGAAGCAGCTTTTGGTCTTATACCAAAAAAGCCTGAGGTTACTGATCCTAAAGATACAAGACCTATTGCGTTAACAAACACTATGTCCAAAATCTTCTTTTCTATACTTCAAGCAAGAATGTCGAGGTTTATGATCACAAACAAGTACTTTTTATCTCAGCACCAGAAAGGATTTCTTCCGGGAATTTCTGGTTGTTTGGAACACAACACCTTACTTTCGGAATGTTTGAAGGATGCCAGGGAGCACGAGCGTCAATTGAGTGTCTGCTGGATTAATTTGGAAAATGCTTTTGGATCGGTCCAGCATAAATTACTACAAGTTGCCCTAAAATGGTATAACTTCCCAACAGTGATCATGGATATAATTGCTAATTATTATAAGAACTTAAGATTTGTCATTACAAATAAAGATGGGTTCACAGATCCTCTTAAATATAATGTTGGGCTATTTCAAGGCTGTTGCCTCTCACCAATAGCTTTCAATATGTATTATTATTAATAACATCTTAATTGACAAACTTAAAACTAGTGAAAAGAAGTGGGGATATAGATTTAAGTTAAATAATGTATATTCGGAGTCCATCTTAGCATTTGCAGACGACCTAGCAGTGCTAACACGCAATCCAAAACAATGCCAGAATTTGCTTACTCTGGTAGACGAATTCTGTGTATGGTCGAACGGCATGAGAACAAAATCATCAAAATGCTTCTGTCTGTGTCTGGGCAGACGAGATACTAAGTTTACATCATACGACCCAGAACTATTCATAGCGGGGCAGAAAGTAGCCCCAGTAGAGGAAGCCATGCCTTTCAAATTTCTGGGCAAAAGGATCGATTTTAAAGGAAGAACACCATCCTTAGATGTGGTTGTGGAACGCTTTATTAATGACATCAACAAGGTAGATCAACAGCCAATTAGTAA
The DNA here is from genome assembly GCA_947458855.1 of Monopis laevigella. Lineage (NCBI taxonomy): Eukaryota > Metazoa > Arthropoda > Insecta > Lepidoptera > Tineidae > Monopis > Monopis laevigella. The sequence goes on from OX381578.1 coordinate 20,279,699, forward strand.
TGTCAAGAAAGCTTGGATTTATGACAACTACCTAACATCTCGTCTAACATGGCCTTTTCTTGTATACGACTTCAACAAAACTCTTCTGGTAAATCTGGATGCAACTGTCATAAGAAAACTTAAGTCTTGGCTTGGATTAGCTCAGGGCGCTGACTCCTCTACGCTGTTCAGGGGACAGCAACAATTTGGGATGAATTTTAAAAAACCACCTGAGTTGTACAAACATCTACGTGTAACCAAGCAACAAATCCTGAGAACTCTCGGGATAATCTGATTGCATCTCTCCCAAAAGACTCATTGGCCTCTGAGATGGAGTCAAGACTTCAGTTTCATAAATCATTTATGAGCGGTGCCCAGATCAGCAAAAGGGGGTTATGATGATGTTATTAAATCTTTCCTTAGGGAAGATGAAGAGCATGGCTACAGAGTTCACGCGATGACCCTAGAAGTACAGAATGAATGGCTTACTTTGGGGGAAATTTGTATTCCTCCTGCCCTGAAATGGTGCACACTCATGTACGATTGGTCTCCGGCACTTATTAAGTTCTATCTTAATGCCTTTCAAATGTCCCTACCTGACCAGAGTAATCTGGTAAGATGGGGGAAGGCAACAGATAAGACATGTACATTGTGCGGTGTTGCTGTAAAGACTGCCAGACATATACTTGCTGGGTGCAAAACTCTACTTGAAAAAGGTCATTATTCGCACCGACATGATAAAGTTCTAGAAATTATTCGTGAAGCTGTAAGTCTCAGTATTGCTAGAGCCAGAAAAGGATTAACAACAAATGAAAGACTGACTACTTTTGTAAAGGAGGGACAACTCAAGAAAACTCAAAGTAAACCTTTCTCAATCCTGGACAAAGCACAAGACTGGAAAATATTCATGGATACATTTAAAATACATTACAAGATTCCAGACAAACTAGCAGTTTCAGCCTATAGACCAGACATACTGGTGTACTCTCGGTGCTTGAAGAAAGTAATACTTATAGAACTCACCGTTCCGTGGGAAACAAACATACCTAAGGACCACAACATCAAGTCGGACAAATATTTTGATCTCACAAACGAAATTACTAGAAACGGATTTAAAACTCAACTTTATGCAGTGGAAGTTGGTGCAAGAGGAATTCCAGCAAAGTCTTTGCACCGTCTATTGAAGGATCTTGGCCTTCCGAGAACAGCCGTCGGAACTTTTATGGAGCGTGTTTCCAGGATGGCGCTAACAGGATCATATAATATTTGGTTGAGTAGAGAGGGTGGTGAACACAGTGCAGGTGAGAGTTCAAAAGGCCTTTAAACCTACTTTGCGGTCTCAAGTCCGGGAACGCTGCAGTTCATTCCCCTGCCTTTCAACCACGCGATGGACCCGGCACCCGCACGGTGAATCCATGGTTTGCTAAGAACATTGTCTCTCTCTCTATTCATTGTTCAGTGATGCACTACTCCGCGCTATCTAGCTACCTAAGTTGTGTAGCATAAATTAGTCAGTATTGTCAGTGGCAATATTGTTACCAAAGTGACAGAAGGCCAGATTCTTTGAGGGTAGCCCGAATACTGTAGACGTGTGTGTTCATTACAGTTGTCAAATTTATTTTTTTTGAATGCTATCTAGCTACCTAAGTTGTGTAGCATAAATTAGTCAGTATTGTCAGTGGCAATATTGTTACCAAAGTGACAGAAGGCCAGATTCTTTGAGGGTAGCCCGAATACTGTAGACGTGTGTGTTCATTACAGTTGTCAAATTTTTTTTTTTTGAATATTATTATGCAAAAGTGTACTAATTTTGTAGAATAAGCAGTCGTATAGTAATATTAAGTGTGAGAAGTGTAGTATTTACGCAGTGATCTTGGTGTTTGTGCTATCTCAACGAATCACATTATCTTCAGTAAAATGGCGGTACCATTTTACTGTTGATTATTTCTTTCTCCTTCACTTGACACTGGCATCACTATACCATATGTTTGCATACGGTCATGTGGCCATTCCTAATTCTAACCTTGTCCTTTCCCTATTCCTTTCCATCCTATTATCCCACTTTTACCGTACAATATTATAATTTTAAAACTACCCACAACATGACATTGACAAAATTATGCGTAAAGCGTAGAAGGCCATTTAGGTAAAAGAAGAAGAAGACAGAAGGCCAAAATAAAGATTAAATTTATTATTTTATTTGTACTCACCTTTATTTCTAGAGAAACTCTTGGGGATGAATTTAAATTTGTGTTTTGTTTTAATATCATACATAAATCTATGAAGGCGTTCTTGGTCAGACGATATAATTTTAAAAATTCACTCTCACTAAGATATTCTAAAGGATCTCCAATACGAGAGCGGAAATATTTTCGGCGATTTCGCAGACTTTGCCTTTGATCCTCTAATTCAGCCTCCACAAGCAATCGCCATGCAAAATATGCCCTCATTTTTTCCTTTCTATCCTTAATAAGTCATACAACTACAACACGTTAATCTACCCAAATTTCTCTGAGGCACCTCCGAATATAACCATAACACTGTTATCAAACCATATCAAACAATAATACACTGAACAAGTAAGTAAATAATACAACTTGAAACCATTTGAAACAAATCTAATTTAACGAATATTTTTTGTTTTTCCACACTTAGAAAGCAAAGATCTTTTCATCCATACAGCCTAGTCTAAGCTGCGTTGCTGTGTTCACCATACAGCCCAGAGGGGAGTACCTATAAGCATGATTCCCCTCTGTCAAATCACAGGCACAAATATGCCTGTGCGTTACCAAAACTATTTATATTTATTGTTTTTTGACCGAATCTATTCTCGAGAGAACACGACTTTGGTGCAAAAAGCGCTATCAAATTATCAAAAGGATGGTGTCAGTGGCGTAGCGTACGGGGGGCGTGGCGCCAAAATGTGTATATTATTCTTCCAGTTTTGTGAAGTTTCCTATCATTTACGTTACCTCCAACGTTTGTTTGTACCAATTTCTTAGCCTCCTATCAAAACAACGCCATCTTCAAACGTTTTACCAATTTTGTACCGCATAAATTTCTATACATTTCGTTTGAGGGGTACCATGGCCCACTGGCCCGCCCCGGGCGGCACTTTTTAGGGGGCGGCTATTTGAACTATATAATATTTCTACAAATTCGGACCAATTAAAAAGAGCACTCAAATTTTCATTACTTATTCTGTACGAATTCTGGGAATCCCCTTTCTTTCTGATATTTTGTAGCGACTGCCGGTATATTTTGTAGCGACAGCGAATTGCGTTTCGGGACGCATGTTACTGAGGCTGCTTGCATTTTTTTTTATAGGTTAAAGCTCTTATATAAGATCCGGAGCTATCTGAGTATTGAAGTGAGAGAGAAGTTGTGCGAAACAATAATACTTTCAAAGCTGAACTCCTCAGATACCGTTTACGGTCCATGCCTACTGGCTAAGTCTGAAAAAAGAAATTGAATGCCTGCGTACGTTTCTGTTACAATATTCCTCCACGGACACCTGTCTCTCCGTACCTAAACGAAAACAGATGTTTTAGGATGGGCCACCGGCGGACTCTCCACTTCGCGATGTTGCTTTTCGGTGTAATTAAGTTTAAAACGCCCAATTACCTTTTTGATAAGTTGACTTGGTCATGAAATATGAATACCTATAATACCCGCTCTTTTAATTTATTTTGTATACCTCGGCTGCAAAAATTTTAAACAACTTGCCCCCACCATTGCAGAACATGCAGTCGTCAGTTGCATTTAAAACCAAATTATAAAAAATCTGTTAAAATATATAATATAATATAATAAAGAAATGAACAAACAAGATAATAAAGAAATGATAACTAACAATACTAATAGTCAACAACCAGAAGTTCTAGTTTGTAAAAGAGAGTCCACTACACTATTACAAACATTAAGAGTTGAAATAGTACAAGGTAATAATAAGAAGAACGTACGAGCTTTAATAGATGCAGGTGCCAAAGATCATTTATTAAAAGTGCTCTAGCCCAAGAATTAAGGTTAGAGGTAATTGGCAAAGAGAATATGAGTCATTGTTTGTTTGGAGGAGTACAGACTAAAAATGAAGAACATTCAGTTTATAACATAAAACTAAACAGCTTAGTTAATACATATACTGTACAGATAACAGCTGTAGAAGAAACTAATATCTGTGGATATCTACCAAGAGTAAGATATAGTAAATTGTTAAATGAGTTAAAAAATAAAGGTATAATTTATATTTCAATATTTATAGTTTCCGCAACGTCTTGTCGTGTTTAACGTTTGAAAACTCGGAATAAGGCCCCTGTGCTTTTGCTAGTATTCTGTTGAAACATTAAAAAGGATAACTATTTGAATCTACCACCATACTGGTCAGATAGATTACCAATTTTTTGTGATGCTTCAAAATACGGTTCTGATACCTATTCAATTCAATTCAATCTTGATTTTGGCCTTCTGTCACTTTGGTAACAATATTGCCACTGACAAATTTATGCTACACAACTTAAGTAGCTAGATAGCGCGGAGTAGTGAATAGCGAAACTCCACTTTAATGGGCTTATGTTGACGAAAGGCCATGGACAGAATTAACAATCAAAACTATTTGCTGTTTAAATAAAAATTAAATAAAGAAATTAATTAATCCATAGAAAAATAAATTAAAATAGGATCTAAGTAGATATTATTATATACGAATATACATAACTAGGAACTAAATATCTTAACTAAAAACTAAACTTTAATAGTATTATAACTAATATATTTACAAATAAGAGATATTATATTGAAATCAAATATGTATAATAAAAGGCTCATTTTAGATGGAAGAGGAATATTTCGAGAAGGTAATAAATAGTAAAGTGATGATGGATATTGTTTACAACTGAAAAATAAATGATCTAAATCACCTATGCCTCCTCCACAATTACACATAATACTCTTACTTTAATTTTATTTAAATAAACAGGAATACAACAATGACCAATCCTTATACGTGCCAATGATGAAGTTGATGATTTGCTTAATACTTTATACTTATCAAATCAAGACCTAAAGGTAACAGTGGGCTGCAAAGAAAATAAATGAGAACCCTTGAATTTGGAAGATTTTGTCCACAAATCATTCCAAGATTTTTTTAAATATATTTTGGCTAAAGCCACAAGATCATAAGTATAATTTTTATAGTAGTCCAATTTTCCATGTGAAACTGCTTGTTTAGCAAAATAATCGGCTTTTTCGTTACCATATATACCACAGTGACTAGGAACATAAACTAAAACAATAGAAAGATGATTAACATGACAACAATGTAATATCTCTTTAATTTCAAATATTATTTCTGACCTAAGTTTAGATGAAAATGGATTGCTAATTAAAGATTGCAGTGAACTTAATGAATCCGAAAATATATACTATCATTAATTTGATGTTCTAAAATGAAGAGAATGCAGTGTTTGATAGCCAAACATTTACCAGTAAATACTGATGATTCGTTTGGGCTTTTGTAAATAAAAGATGAGCCTGAATTTTGATGAAATATGGACCAACCTACACTACCTGTGGTGATAATTTTGAAGCGTCTGTAAAAAATAAATCAGAATTAGGCCACTTAAGATCAACAATATGATTAAACATATCATTGCAATTTTTTGACTCCTTATTAATGCCTAAACTTAAGATAATTTGCGGATCAAAAATTAGTGATTCAAATGAACTCGAAAAGACCGGAAGAGACTAGTTTGTGACTATTGGAGATTTAATATTTTTAAATTTGGAAAAAGAATAAACTTATCTTGAAAGAACTTTCTTATTTATCCAAAAAATTTTAGTAGATTTATTTTTAAAAATATATTCAGATAATAATTTAACTTTCGGAATTAAGGGATTATTATAAAATTGTAAAGATTTAAAAAAGAATTTATCACACAAATATTGACGACGCTTCTTTAAAGGAGGATCAGCACATTCAACCTGCAAGGCATTTATTGGAGACGACTTCATCGCCCCAACAATTATGCGCAAAGCTTTAGATTGTATATTATCAAATTTTCTAATAGCTAATTTACTACATGGTTCCAAAATAAAAGAGGCATAATCTAAATGGCTCCTAACTATTGCGTTATATAAAAGGCGTTGACTAAATGGATGCGAACCCCACCAAGTTCCGGATAAAACACGCATTATATTTGAATTTATTTCACATTTTAAAACAATGTACTCAATATGTTTATTGCCATTTAATTTGGAATCAAAATATACACCAAGAAATTTTACAAATGGTTTAGTTACTATTGTAGAATTGTTAATTTTTATGTCGATTAATGGAATTATTCTCTTTCTACTAAATACAATTAGGTACATTAGATTTAGCTGAAGATAATTAAAGACCATGATTGATTAACCAGTAATTTAATCGGAACAAAGATTCATTAAAATTATTTTCAGTCTTTTAGAATTAGTATATAAAATAACATCATCAGCGTATTGTAAAGAGCGACACATAGAATTTACCTGGGAATCTAAATCAAAAGTATATATATTAAACAAAATAGGACTCAAAACCGAACCTTGTGGCAAACCTTTCCAGATAGTTCTAGGCAAATTACCATCTGGTTGATTAAGTAACTGTAATTTTACTTATCTCTGACAAAATAGACAACTAATAATATCTGCTAATTTAGAAGAAATACCAATATCTAAAAGCTTCTTATTTAAAATGTGAATTAAAACATTATCGTATGCAGCCTCAATATCCAAAAAACAACACAAAGATATTCATTACGGGAAAATGCTAATCTAATGTCAGTAGAAAAAACTTAGATTATCTATTGTACCTTTTCCCTTTCGAAAACCAAATTTTATTTTATTTTATTTTATTTATAAAGCACACAAAACAAATAACAATCAAATACAGTTTGTTTACATAGTAAAGATAGCTTAGCCTAAATTGTCATCCAAAACATGTGTACATAGCATGATCGACGTGTATACATAATTAATTATTTCAACAAATATTTCCCTATCTCTTTAGCTTTTCTGTTTTTTTTTTTTTTTTTTCCTTTTTATTGTTTTTTTTTTTTTTTTTTTTTTATCTTTCTTTCTTTTTTAACACTCAGATGCGTAAAAAAACTAAATAAAAATATTTACAATTAACATAACAGTGTAAAAATATACAAATACAATTTATACAATTTGATTAGTCACCTATTTGAGGACATTTTGGACGATACCTTTAAATTTGGAAAACTGGTTATTAAATATGTCCAGGACATCATTTTTCTCTGCTAATAGGTTATATAGACGGCACATTCTGACAATATAATATAATATAATTGATAATTACCTAATATTTTTGTTCTTTCAATTTGCCATTCCAAACGATTTTTAATCAAATGCTCAAACAGTTTACACATAACGGATGATAACGCGATGGGTCTATATGAAGAAGATGAAGATGAATCTTTACCAGGCTTGAGAATTGGAATGATGAGTTGAGTTTTACAATCTTGAGGAATTGTTCCAGAATTAAAAATAAAATTTAAAATCTTTAAAAAATACTAAACTAGAATCTTTTGCATGAACTAAAAAAGAATATGGAATACCATCAGTTCCAGGAGCAGAATCTTTTACAGATGATAAAATTATTTTTAATTATTTTATCTAAAGGATGAGATGAAATATAGGGGAAATTTAAAGATGTGATACTTTCTTCAAGACTTGGAACATAACAAGGAGCAAGTTTATTATAAAAAGATTCTGTCCAGGTAGAATAAACTGTTGAATTACTAATTTTATAATTCTGGGAAGATCTAAATCTTTTTATATTATGCCACACCAAAGATGAAGGAGTATCAGGAGATAGTGAAGCACAAAATTTACGCCAACTATCAAATTTTATCTTTTTCAAAAAACGTCTAGATTTAGTTAATATATGTTTATATATATATAATTTTCTATGGTCATATTTTGACAATATTTCTTTTCGGCATTTTTTCTTTGTCTTATCATACTTGAGCATTCTTCATCCCACCACGGAGATGAAAAATGCTTATTATGAGACGATTTAACACAAAAACAATCATCCGCCACCCTTATTATACTTTTAAGAAAATGCTCATAGCACATAATGAAATTAGAATTTGTAACATCCGGCAAAGATGAAATTTTGTTATTTAATTTAGAACCATAATTGTCCATTAAACCATCAGAAGAAACATTTGAAATTTTATATTTTAATAAAGGTGGCAAACTATTATTACAAATTGCAATTGAAGAATTTATTAATATGGGAAAATGGTCACTACCATAAGAAATTGATTCAATATTCCATAATAAAGAGCTAGCTATATCATTGGAACATAATGATATATCAACAGCACTAACATTTTGAAGTGGAGAGGTCCGACGCGTAGGACTTCCGTCGTTTAAAATACATAAATTAAAATCGTTTAAAAAGTTCACTAATTTGTTCCTAAAACTATCACAGAAGGCTGACCCCACAACGTGTGGTGATAATTAAAATCTCCTAAAATTATAAAAGGCGGTTTTAAAAATTCAAAAAGTCTTTTTAAAAACAATAATGATTGTGAGTCAGGCGATGATATATACAAAGAGATTATACTAATGTTATTAACGATACATCCAACTACATTAACATTATCAGAATGATGAGGAAGAGAGAGTAATGAAAAAGGAAGAGAGTTTGATATAAAAAGAGCTGAGCCGGTCCTACCATCTTGTCTGTCATCTCGGACGCAGTTAAAACCACTTAAGCCAAAAGGAGAAAGAGGCTTTAACCACGTCTCCGAGACAGCCAAAATAGAAGGGCAATATTTATTGCACAAATATAACAAATCGGTCTTCTTATTTTGAAGACTCTGGCAATTCCATGTAATATTTTTGTTTGGGCTTGAGCCATGAGTAAAAGAAGAAAGTAAATTATTTAAAATAAATTCAACGTTGGTCGGTATACTATTATTTTTAATTAATTCTATAAGTAAAAGGAGAAGAGATTCAATTGTAGATTCCGAAGATTTTTTCCAGTTTCATTTTCGACGTTATTAGACAAGGCACATCCGTTTGTAGAGTTTGGAACATAACAATCTTTTAACATTTGTTTATGAAATTCTAAGTCATAACCCTTATTTAAATTGGGTTTAACAGGTTTAGGTTTAGAAAATATAGTTTTTTTATATGATGTACTCTTTACAGTTTCGGCAAAAGATTTATTTAAACGAGGTTCTAATTTGTTAGCTTCCATGTATGAAATGGAGTTTAGTGACATACGAGATTTGATATTTTGCTGCCTACTATACTCTGGACACTTTCTGTTGATAGCAAAGTGATTGCCAGAGCACACCAAACAACAGGCCTCCGATTTATCAAGTCCACAAGAATCACCATTGTGGTCTTGACCACATTTATAACAACGGGGCTTCGATCTACAATTATTTTTTGTATGTCCGAATCTACAACATGAGTAGCATTGAATTGTTGGATATCGATACAATTGGACGTTAATTTTATTAAAATATAAATATATAAACTCAGGCAAAATTTGACCTTCAAAAGTTATCACCACAGACTGTGATGGTTTCCATACAAGAGAATCATTGACGGAGACTTTATAATTAAGTCTTCTAACTTTAATAATTTTTGATGGACTATTATTGAGTCAGACAAAATATCAGAATCATCAATATTACTAGGTACCCTTAGAACTCCAATTTTAGTAATGCAAAAGGACGGAATGAAAACATTATAACCTTGTTCCATTATTAAAGGATTATTTACAAAGTTGTTTGCGTCCTTATACGATATAAAAGAAATTTTTATTCTATTTCGACCAATCCGGACAATACTGCCAGATATAATACCACGAAAATATTTTTTTTGAATAAATTTTCCAAATATAATAGGATTAATAATAATATTATTATTTTCAGAGTTATTAACTTTTTTTTTTTTTGACATGAACTACGTACGGACCTTTATCACTGTCGCTGTACATATTTTTTAAGTTTGAGCTATCTATTGAAGATGATAGTGGAATGGACTGATGTGTCAAAGTCTGAGATGAATCATTTTGAGTATTGTTTGAAGGTTGACCGAGAGGAATTATAACTTCCTTTGAACTATCATGATTAATACAGTCTATTTTATGTCGTTTATTGGAATGTCTCCTTTTATTTTTTTTGGGTTTTGGGGTATTATCATTAGAAGCAGTATTTTCAATAATCGAACTATTTGACGAATCGTATTCATTAACGTAACGTAACATACGCTCCAGGAGAACTAGGAGAATTTAATACCGATATGCCTGGAGGCTTAGGTGACGAAAATGAAAAATCCATAATTAAAAATTATATTAATACAAAATAATGAAACCTGAAAATGAAATGAAAAAACAAAACACTAAAAAGGAAAAAAAAACTAGTGAAAACTAATGAAATATTATTTAAATAAAAATGAATAGCATTAAAAACTAGATTTATCTAACCAAATAATCCTTTTTTAACACAAAATTAAAATAAATTAATATTAATAGACGCAGCTTTCGTTTTGAACGTCAATCAGTCAATCCCACATCTTCTGATACCTATTATTAAATAATAAACTTTAATTAAGCAGACACAGTATTTATTTTATGAGAATTATTTTTTCTAACAATTTTCGTTGTCAAGGAAACGCAAGTAAAGCTCTGTATACATATAGAAATATTATAAAGCCGATTCACAACACCTATGTTGGTTCAGCAGTTTGGATACCAAAATATTATATTATTTTAAACTTTAGAAGTCCTCCTCTGTCTTCAATCTACACTGGGGAATCCCTTGCTATTTATGAAGCTGTATCTTACATACACTCCCATAAAATTAAAAAAACAATTATATTCTCTGATTCTCAAAGCTGTTTAAAAGCTTTATCAGACTATTCCTCAAATTGTAATCCTCACCCTATTACTTTCAAAATTAGACACTTACTCCTCCAGTGTAACAACTCTGGCCTTGATGTCATTCTGGCTTGGATCCCTAGCCATTGTGGCATCGAGGAAAATGAAACTGTAGATAGATTGGCTAAGGAAGCCACAGTTACTAGTTTGATGGTTGATTATGCTCTATATACTCAGGACTTAAACCCTTTTGCTAAATCTGACCTGGCTTGTTGCTGGGAGGAAATCTGGAATAAAGATAAGGAAAAAGCTAAATATTACAGAACTATACAACCTCATATCAGTTTGAAACCTTGGTTCTTTTCTTACAAAACATTTAATAAACAAATTACATCCACTATTTGCCGACTTAGGCTGGGGCATAATAGTTCCCCTATGCATCTTAATAAAATTAAGGTCCGTGATAGTGCATTGTGTGATTGCGGCTGCGAGCTAGGAACCCTGGAACATATATTCTTCAGATGTCCAAATCAGTCAACCTCATTATATGACACTCTTCCCTGTGATGTCCCCCGACCTACCAACTTAAACACTTTACTCACTTTATCCAGCTTCTCTGGACTCTGCTGCTTTAGCAAAATATATTAAAAAATTCAAATTAAAACTGTAACTAATATGTACAGTTTTGTATATTAAGATATTTTAGGGCCCCCTGTAGCATTCAGAGATGCCAACCATACAATCATTAAAATTATTCTAATGTTTACCCTACTATTTCTTATGAAAAAGAGAGGTATAACAGCATCATTGGTTCCTAAAAAAATTTGGTTGGTATCTCTGAGTGTATATGTATTTATTTTGTATATTTATATTATTGTATCATGTATTTATAATTCTATATAACTGGGTATAAATTTGTGTTTTAAATCCTTAATATACTAAATTGCTGAATGTTTCTTTTTCAGATAGTGTGCTGTCCTGTGTCTCCTAACTTTTGGCCCTTGTAATGTCTTAACTAATTTTAAATACTGCATTCCCCCTCCTAAACCGTACCTTGAGTAATATCTTTGCATTTTGTTCTCCCCTGTTTGATTAACAATGTTATTTTAAGTCTCTATAATTATTTTTCATCTCCTTAAGTGCCTTTTTCACGACTAGACACTGGCAAATTTAGCGACTCGTTTATTTAAATTTGGGAGAAAACTTTACTTTTAAATAAAATTAAAACAAAATTAAATCCAGTCGAATCACTTATATTCAGTTTTCGCCCATTATTATCTGCCAGGAATATCAGGTATAGTTTTGCGGTCAAATTGTATTTAATATTATTAAATAGATTTCTAAAAGTTTTGTTAATTTCCATCAGCAGCGTGGATGAATTTGGGCTGAGATAGCCGTTGAATCGTGCTCCTAGCTCTCGTCGCTTTTTGTGCAACCGAGAACCTGATAATTCTGCAAGGGGAGCAGGTTTTCTCGGTAAAAAATTAAGGTATGACGCTTCAGATATTTATCACGATTTGATTCGACTTCTACATCATTGTTTTATTATTAACCTCAGAGTTTCAAATACTCTACGGGCTGCTAGTGCCGAGGACGTAGTCTGCGCGAGGATATTGTTCTGGGAGTGAACGCCTGATGGTAAATTACACGGTCACAATGCGTGATTCCAAACTGGAATCGGTGTCCCGTCTCCGCCGAGTCTGTTGAAGATAGTCTAGCCTTAGAGATTATTCTTTTAGGTCCCTCTGACCAATATTTCAATTTAGTTAATTTGTCTGTTGATCTTCTTTTAATCTATTTGCTACACTATTCATATTTAGATTCCATAACTTGGTAGGTGATATAGTGTGCAATTATTTCATTTACACGTAGGTTTCTTAATTTAAACCATATCAAGAGGAGCATGTATGCCTCAGCATTTAATCTTTTGCATTGAATTATTTGGGAGGGATTCTTGGCCATGTTAGGGTGTTGCTGGTTAATAACTAGCCAACCTAACGCATTACAGTGTGTGGAGTTGGTGGAGGCCGTGGAGTTGGTGGAGGCCGTGGAGTTGGTGGAGGCCGTGGAGTTGGTGAGGGCTGTGTGTGGAGCCTCGGTTAGTGGCCGCCGCTCCAGTCACCTGCTCAGCTCGGCGCTATCCTGACCAGCCGGGACCCGCCCGACCTCCCTTTACATCAGTCATACAAAGTAATATATACCCATTTTAGTTCCTAGTATTTATGTTGCGGACCTACGGTCTAGAAATATCATTTATTATTTAAGAATTTCGGAGTGATGCCCCGCTGCGTGCAAAACCTAACTTAACTCAATTTAAATAATTACCTTTTTTTATGTAATACTAGTTGCCAACCCAGACCATCCCAGGGACCCAAATTTAGAACTTAAATGTCAAGTTTAGGTATGGATTAATTGTATTCCAATACCTTGAGGTTATAGTAAATACCAAATCATTTATATTAAACAATTTAAATTGCAACATATGTTAAAACTTTTATTCATCTTACTGGGGTTTTGAATGTTGTGAAGGAGATTATTGTAATTAGTAAATCAAAATTATTGTTATTAATAAAACTTGTAAATAAAATTATAGTGTTGTTTCATTCCACCACACCCCCCAGAGTAGACGGTTACAACCTAAACTACCGCAACTATATTGAGAGCATTGCAAAGACAGCAAGTAGGAAGCTCGGCGTCCTTAATAAGGTGCGACGGTATTTTACTCCTCGACTCAGACATGTAATTTATAAAGCTCATATACCAAGTGTGGAATATAGTTCGCATCTTTGGAATGGATTTGCCTAAGCACTGCAAGCTCTCGATAGTCTGCAGAAGCGTGCATAGAGAGTTATCGAGAACAATGAGCTCACGGACACTAGAGCCATTTCAGCTCCGCAGAGATGTAGCGTCGTTGAGTGTGATTTATCGCCTTTATCATGGAGAGTGCTCTGAAGAACTTTTTCATCTAATTCCTCATTAAATATTTTTCACGCTTCAATTATTTTTTCCCGCAATAGGAAATCTTAAAAAAAAAAAAAACATATTTTCGCTAAAAAAGTATTATGTGAATAAATAAAAGAAATAAAAAGTCCATATTCTCATTTAAGGATATACGATATTTTTGTTTTAAATTAAAATGAATATCGCAATACCTTAATTATTGCGGTAAAACAAGAAAATAATCTCGAAATTAAAAAATACAATATAATCTAATGATTTAAAAAGAATATCAATTTTTAAATTTAAAAAAATCCGCAGCTCTAATTTAGTAGCGAGTAATTGTATAAGAATAGTGATCGAATAGCTAATCTCGTCCGAAAATATCACGTATTTAGTGATACGTATAGTACGTATACGTACGTAAGTATACGTACGTATTTTTATTTATATCGTTTACGTACTTATAAAAGTGAAATTCAGATTTGAATACAATTATATTTAATGAAAATTATACTCACAAGAACAAATGTGATAGGAGACACCATGGTTCCGCAAATTTGAAGTAAGAGATCCCCTTAGACAGTGTAAATGCACAATTAACTTTTTTTTTTGAGTGATCCGAGAACATTTTTGCGAAATCAAACGATAGCAAATGACGCCGATTGAACGTGAACCTGTTTTATATAATGTATATGATCAATATGACCATGTATTTTCGCAGAGGGGAAAGCTTGCTTATGCTACATCCATTGGTTATAATATGATATTGGCAATATTATATCTGACTGTAGAAGCTATTAGAAATATATTAAAAAAAAAGGTTTTTGTATAGCAGTGCGCGCGGACGGGTACGGTTTTTACCTTCATGACTTTATGGGTGCGTTTTGTTAGCTGTGGCCTTATTCCGAGCTAGCAACCGCTAATCACGACAAGACGTTGCGCAAACTACAAATATGGTAATATAAGCTCTATTCCGATGGACATATAGTATGTATTAGGTTGGCTATAATAATGCCGCCATCTTGAAATACACGAATACTTCGCAGATTTGAATATGTGTGGAGCATTGGAATTTCAACTATAGGTCAAGTAAAAAATAAGGTTCCCACATTTTTTTCAGGTGTAAGGCATTTTTTATTATAATCGAGGCGTACACCATCTGAAAGCTTGTACTTTAAACTATTTTTCTACATAGTCGCCAGATTTTTCTATACATTTTTGCTGACGAGTTATCCACTTTTGAAAACCCTCTTCGAAGAACTCCGCCGCCAGGCCGAGTTCTTCGAAGAGTCTGCTTGAATTTCTTCGGTGGCGGCGATTCGGGATGTTTCCATTGTCGTGATTGCATTTTCGTTTCCGGGTTAATCTAGTGGCACCACGTTTGATCTCCCGTAACGATGGAGTCCAGAAATTCTTTGGTATTCTCCGCAAGTTCTCGAAGAAACTCCTCGGCACACTTGACGCGATTCTCTTTGTGGGTTTCTGTCAGCATGTGCGGGACCCACCGCGCACACACCTTGCGATAACCAAGTTTTTCCGTCAAAACGTTGTCAATTGTTTTTTCACAAACTTCAGGAACTTGGGCAGCCAGCTCCCGAAGCGTTACTCGCCGATCCTCGAGGAGAATGCGCTCGATCTTCGCCACGACTTCGTCGGATACCGATGGCTCCTTTCCTCGTCGTGGACGTCTGTGCGTCCTTCGGAGAACTCCCTACACCATTTTCAGACGTGTTGAACGCTGATGCAAGCTTCGCCATAAACTTCTTGCAACTGCCTATGAATTTCAATAGGTTTTACCTTTTTTGCGTGTAAAAAACGGATAACTGATCGAATCTCACACCTGGCGGTGACAGCGATTGGGGGCTCCATCTCGAATAGCTGTCAGGCCGGCACTGAGCGTCGTACCGACTTCGCCCGGGTGGGAGAATGAAGCGCGGGAACCAAGGAACACGGCGGTGTTGCCGGATTTCTCCTAGCATGTCGCGCGGCGAGTGTACAGCGTTGGGAACCTTATTTTTTACTTGACCCTCGTAATTAACAGGATAGAACTTATATTTCAATACCCGTACCTCACGCAAAATGCGTGACGGTGAACGTGTCAAAACTCGGAATAAAGCCCCAGGTAATGTTAGCGCGGCGTTTTTTTGGAAAAAAATATCGATAGATACCAACATCTGCTCCGCTAGCCAAGAGCGCAGTCGTAAATAACGAAACTTTTTTATGAAAATGACATTTGATGATGACGACACCTTCGCTTTTATTCCCTGCGTTCCGAGAGCTAACGCGGGCAGTTTCTCGTGCTGACTTCAAAAACCAGCGCGACCGCCCGTTTCAACACAGCCATGTCATTTTTTTTAGCGATGCTAAAATTCAGCTCGGAAACGATCGGTGTTGATTTTTGATGCCACTTTTTGACAAGAAGCACTATTTTGAATTACTACCTTATCATTATATAATAAATCAATATTTTTTAATTAACTATTATTTAAATACAATAATTTTATAATATCACAATATTAATTTAATTAACAACCTCAAACTAAACATACCAAAGCTGAAGTTATATACACGATATTTATTTTGTAGGTTTAATCGAACTTTTAAAACTAAAACAGATATGAATATATAAAATAATTAATTAAATTACAATTTGTAGATAGATATTCACATGTAAACAAACATCTGTCAAAAAGTAGCCGTGCTAACTTTTCGTGTTAAAATTTCTGGTCGCGGAACGATTGATGGTAACTTGAATTGCTAACATTTCCGCGCGGTGAAACGACCTTGGCTAAAAAAACCAGCGATCCGTGGCAGCGATGCTGATGTGGGAACGCGTCCATTGTTGCAGAAATAAACAAAACGAGACTAACCCCTCCCAGCAGCCTAGTGCAGTGGACCTTTCCATATGCTCCCCCTCCCTCTCCCCAACTTTGTCTTGGTCTGTCCTCCCCCAAACTTTTGGAAGCGACCACTACCCTATCTTAATTTCAGCTCTAACGTCCTCCCCTATCTCCTTAGACTTTGATTCTCTTTTAAAACACAAAATTTCTGAAGCAGATTGGGTTCAATTCTCTTTACTTACAGAACAAAAAGCAGCATTAATAAATGGGGTAAATGATGACAATTATCTTGTAATATACGACCAATTCATTTCACTGTTAACTGAATCAGCTGATGAATGTATCCCAAAAAAGTCATCTGGGACTCGACGAGTGCTGTCCCCTCCTTGGTGGGATAGGGACTGCACTATCAAAGTGAAAGCTCGCAAAAACGCTGAACAGCTGTATAACAATTCCATGACTTTGGATAACTTTGTCAATTACAAGAGAATTGCCGCGGAGACCAGAAAATTGTTAACATCTAGGAAAAAGGAGGGCTGGTATAGATTCTGTGAAAACCTTTCTCCCCGTTTCCCACCTTCCTTAGTATGGAAAAACATTAAAAGGTTTCGTGGTGCCATATCTGAAAACACCGCCATGTCCTTCAATGACCCATCAATTTGGATACAGGAATTTGCAGATTTACTGTCTCCTCCCCCCGACCCTAACCTGGATAGTTTTCACCCCTTAACAGGTAGGTTTAACTTTCGGGACACTATGGATGAACCCTTTAACACCAATGAATTAGATAGTGTCTTGAGTAAACTAAAAGATTCCTCCCCGGGCATTGATGGTATCCCATATTCTTTCCTCTGTAGGTCTGGTAGAGGATGCCAAAAATTGTTCCTTCAAATCCTTAACAAAATTTTTCTTAATGGCATTCCCCCAGAATCTTGGAAAACCCAAATTATTATTCCTATTTTAAAGCCCAACAAAGATCCCTCACTCCCTTCATCTTACCGCCCCATAGCTCTCTCATCGGCGCTCTGCAAAGTTCTAGAACATCTCATCAAAAATCGCCTAGAATGGATTGTAGAAAGTAAAGATATTATCTCCAACACACAGTTTGGTTTTCGCAAAGGCAAAGGCACAAATGATAGCTTGGGAACACTGACCACAGATATAAGAATAGCCTTTTCCAACAGTGAATCTGTGGTAGGGGTCTTCCTTGACATAAGTTCGGCCTATGACAGTATCAATCTTCCTCTGCTCAGGCATAAAATGCTCAAGCTGAGCATTCCAGTGAGGATTGTCCAAGTCATAGCCAATTTATTAGCATGCAGATCTATATATATTAGATACCGTGGTCACCAGCTTTCTCCTCGGAAGGTCTTTAGAGGCCTCCTCCAAGGATCTGTCCTAAGCCCTCTTTTGTATAATATCTATACTCACGACTTGGATCTTACTGTTACTTCATTCTGTAATATTCTACAATATGCAGATGATCTTGCTCTATATATCTCTGTAAAAAATATCTTTGACTCCCAGGGTCCATTAAATAGTGCTTTATATTATTTAAATAATTGGCTGAAGGACCATGGTTTGTCTTTAGCCCCATCAAAAAGTGCAGTTGTAATATTTTCCAGAAAGTACAAAACTCCTTCCCTTGACATAAAAATTAATGAACATACCATCCCTATCTATCAATCTTTTAAATTCATTGGTGCCATATTAGATTCAAGAATGTCAGGTGTCCCCCATCTTGATTATGTAACAGAAAAATGCGAAAAATCTATTAACGCTCTGCGCTGTCTTTCAGGAGTATGGTGGGGTTCACATCCTTACAGCCAAAAACTACTCTATAATGCTATTGTTCGGAGCCACCTGGACTATGCCTCTTTCCTTTTAACACCTTGCAATAAGACAGCACTAAACAAAATCGACAAAATTCAGTACAAAGGTATCCGTATTCAAAATGAGTGTGTAGAGCCTCCCCTCTCTGTCAGAAGACAATACCTTTCTGACCGCTTCCTATATAAAATAGTCCTAACCCCTTCTCATCCCCTTGTGCCCAAATTGGATACTTTATCAAAGCTTTCTAATTCAGTTTACTGGAGAAACAAGAGCAAACCTTGTTTACTAAATAGTTACCTAAAATTTTCCAATATATACCTCCCAATGCTTCCCTATTTTTAACTATCCCTATGATTCCTTGTTCTATTCTCCCACTACTGCTTTCTTTGACATAGATAAGGAATCCCCGTATGCTGACAGCATCTTTAACAAGGAAATAAAAAAACATTGGTCAGACCGCTTACAAGTTTTTTGTGATGCATCAAAATTTGATCATGAACAATATGTGGGTTCTGCTGTCTGGATACCTAGATATAGTATCATTCTAAATTTTAGAAGTCCCTCCCAAGCATCAATTTTCACAGGAGAATCTCTAGCTATTTTTGAAGCAGTCTCATACATCCTATCCCATGATTTAAAAAAAACAATAATATTTACAGACTCTCAAAGCTGCTTAAAGGCCCTATCAGGTAATTCATTTTTGCATCATCCTCACCCCATTATACTGAAATTGAGGTATTTACTACATCAATGTAGTAAAAATAATCTGGATGTTGTGCTGGCCTGGATACCTAGCCATTGCGGTATTGTAGGAAATGAAACTGTGGACCTACTGGCTAAAGAGGCTACAGTTAATGGATCAATGGACAGTTTTATTTTATACCCACAAGATCTATCCCCACTATCCAAAATTGATCAGACAATAGCTTGGGAAAGAATCTGGCACTCTGATACTGATAAAGCCAAACACTTTAGATCTATCCAACCCTCTATCCCTTCTAAACCTTGGTTTTTTTTTGTTTAAATATTTATCTAAACAGGTAACCTCATCTATTTGCCGACTTAGATTGGGCCATAATAGTACCCCAGTACACTTATTTAAAATTAAAGTTAGGGAATCAGCTCTATGTGACTGTGGTACAGAGCTGGGGACCCCGGATCACATATTCTTTAGTTGCCCCAATAATCCTTGCTCCCTTTATGATAAACTCCCTTCTGAAACTCCTCGTCCTTCCAATATAAATACCTTGCTAACTCTGACCAGCTTCTCTGGATTTAGAGCTTTAGCCAAGTATATAAAAACATTAAAATTAAAATTTTAACCCATTATATTATTTATTTTTAACTTAAATATATTTATCAATGGGCCTGTGTGTATTATGTTTTTTTTTTTTTTTTTTTCCAAATATATGATAGGATTTAAATTGAGATTTTAAATCCCTTGTATTTATTTAGCATATGTTTCTATTCCAGATCTGTGTGCTGTCCTGTGTTGTCACTATATTGGCCCTTGTGAAGTTATGTTTTGTCTTACTTAACCCAATGTTTATTTTATAGCTATTGATTGTAATTTTTTAATGATTTTTTACCTTTTTCTATGTACACTTGTCAAAACTCTATGAGACCTTCTCGTGCCTTCTCTATAACTAGACATTGGCAGAATTATGCGTAAAGCGTAAAGCCATTTATCAAGAAAAGAAAGAAACAAAACGAGACTACAATATAGATACACCAATAGGATAATAAATTTGTTATCTCCCTCTCTTTCACGCTTCTGCGACGTTCGAGCGTAAAAAGCGATCATGCTCTTGGCTAGGGGGGCTGACGTTAGTAACAGTTGTTTTATTTGCGAAATGTTACCAATAAATGTTAACATTTTTAGCATCGCGATGGAGGTGATTTTTTATCGAATGTATTACGTTATTAATCTCAAAATTATCTTTCGAACTATAAATATTTGGTTTTATCATATACTTTTATTTTAATTTATGTGTTTAATTACATTGTAGATTTTAGTTTTTTATTTACTTTACTGAATAATGGAGAAAAAAATTTTGGTGATACAAATTATAAAAACATTTATTTCTGGAAGAAATTATGATAATGATGATGATGAAATAGAAATTGTTTATTTATATTTTTGGGTTTTTTACGTTTAAGGTAAATGCCAAAATGGCAGATGTCAGAAATAAGTATTTTGTGGTAATTATCGTTTTGTTTGCATTACTAAAAATACTAACAAATGTTAACATGATCTAAATAAAACGCCAAAACAGCTGATTTTCATGCTAGCGCGAAATACTGGTACGGGTTAGCTAACCAAAACTCAGCCTATATCTCTTGCCCGTTCTCAGCAGTACGAAGAACAAACTAAATAAAATAAAATGAGGAGTTTTCCAGTAGTTATTATTTAACGCAACAGATGGCGTTTAGTCGCTAGCTACAAAAACTGTTAAAATTGATAGCGGTAATATATAAAATACACCCAAAATTTAGGGCAAATAGGAAAACAAATACCTTTATAATAATAATTTATAAAATTTACTTAACTTTGTTTAACATATACACTAATATCCTGAGCACTTTGCCTTACGGCACTAACTTAAGCAATATTTATTTCTTTTAAATATCATCATATTAGTAATTAAATTTGAATTTCTAAGGTACCATAGTCTTTTTTACGAAGTTTTTCTTTACAGGGTATATACTAAAGATTATAGAGAGCAAGAATAACGAGTAAGTAGATACATATAAAAGTGACAAAATATGGTAAAAATATAACACGTCTTGCAATACCAAAATTTAGTTTTAATTCATAGAGAATTTAGAATCTATATTTGAGTAGTCTTTATAGAAATTTAGACTCGGATTAATAGTCGTTGCTTAGCTTGAGCCATTGCTTGGAACTGTCAAATTTTAGTTTTTTCATATGCAGTTTGACAGTCCGGAGCATCGGCTAAGCATTAGCAATTGCTTAGTAACGACTATTAATCCGACCAATATAGACTACTCGCTTATAGAAACAGCCCTTTTTGACAGTTTTTGTGGATATCTCTCCTGCTGCCATCTAGTGGAATATTTTGGAACCGACAAACAGAAAACTCCTCATTGCGTGTTACAAGCTGCATGGCTAAAAGATCTTTGTCATCCTCTCCGTGGAAAAAAAATAAAATTGCGTTGTTGCTGTCACTGGGCCGCCACAAATTCATCATCATTCCACGATTATTGGAAGGATGCCTTCAGCATCAAATGGCAAATCGGAAAAAGTGCCCTCTCCGGAGGCAATGGAGTCCCCAGTACGCCAAATTATGACCGTTATTGATCATAAAATTCGTAACTTAGAAAAACGCAAGGTAAGTCAACACTCGTATTTTCACCACGCGACCGCTTACAACAAAATAAATTACGCTCATCTATGATGAAATATAATGGTTACATATAAGCAAATGTTTTGAATCCAACTATAATATTTTAATAAGTATTGGCTGCTGACGCCATTTTATACATGTGGTCCAATATTATTGGAACAAATTTAGTTAAAACGTTTGCAAACGTCCATCGGCTTTCGACAATGCTGTATAAACAAATTTCCAGTATGATATAAAATTTGCACAAGTTCACTTTAGCATTCTATTCTTACCAATCAGTGACTTAACTAAGATGTTTTTCAAATATTTAATTAAGCCACCAAATATACAATCCAACTTTTGTGTAGTTCACAAATTATACTACTGTAGATAGCAATCCATTAATTTTATGAGCTGTGAACTATCAAAAAACTACATTTATTGAAATTGAGCTGCGAAATAAATTGATTACTTCTGGTCGCAAACAACTGGTGGTTAACTAATTAGAAGTAAAAAACCATTATTTATACTTTTACAGTGTCCAATAATGTTTTAAGTGTTAGGAGTATTTAACATAGTAATATAATGTAGATTTACTTAAGGCATTGGTTACCCCAACTAATTATAAACACCAATATTTTTCTTAGATAAAATGTTCCAAAATGTATTATTCTCAATTGTATCTACAGTTAGAGATGACCATTCAAATTATAAGTGAGGGGAGACCAACGAGTCTGTGAATATCTAAAGAGATTTACTTTTCAGATGTCCAAATGACAATAAATTGTTTTGATCATTGGTATCTCGGAAACCACTGATCCTAGATATACTATACTATAATCAATAAACTTTCACATAAACACTTTAGGTTTTGCCTCTTTTTTTTACTAACAAAAATGCAAACCTATTTTAACTAGTGTTTCCAAGAATTCAATATTTTTTTATGAATGTACAGACACTGGTGGCCTTATCAGTATCTGTACATTAAAGTTATTTTGCAAAGAAAATATATATTATTTTATGAAACTATTTTGTTTTTTTTTTTTGTTTTTTAATTTTGTGATAGTATCTTTGTCTAATTAATATAGTATTACCAAAACGTAACCTTAGAAACACAATCAGAGCAGCCCATAGTGCATTTTTATTGCACAGTATAGAGCATTATAACAATGTTTTATTTTCTATACCTATTAATACTTTTTATTTTTAGAGTAAGTTAACTTCCTATAGAGATCTGCAGAAATCAGGAAAAGACTTGAACTCAGACCAAAAGATAGCAGTGGCTAAATATGATGAAGTGGCACAGACATTGGAATTTGCCAGAGATCTGTCCAAGCAAATTACATCAATTGCCACTACTGCAGACAGGGAAGCCAAAAAACAAGCAAAAAAGGTCAGTTAAGATAAGGATAAGGCCCTTAAAACTTATTTTAGAGCCTTTGTTTCAGGGGCCTATTTCATAAATGTGACAATTGTAATTTTCCATGAAAATTTATAATACATTGCTTGGTTTAGTTTGTTCTACAGTAAATAATAGGCCTGGTCATTTGGTTATAAATGCTTTTTGATTCTTGATTTTTTTTTGCTTAACACAATAGGCCATAATATAGGTGTTATAAAGCCAAGTAAAATTTTTGGACAGTGTAAATATACATATGTATATATATCATAAACTAAACAGATATGAATCCAATCATAAACTATATATTATATAGATTTATATTTTATGAATAATCTACACATATTCATTTGGCCCAAAAAATATAACTTAATGAACCTTCTTCTTCTTTTACCTTAATGGCCTTCTACGCTTTACACATAATTTTGCCAATGTCAAGTGGTGGGTAGTTTTAAAATTATAATATTGTACGGTAAAAGTGGGATAATAGGATGGAAAGGAATAGGGAAAGGGCTAGGTTAGAATTAGGAATGGCCACATGACCGTATGCAAACATAGGGTATAGTGATGCCAGGGTCAAGTAAAGGAGGAAGAAATAATCAACAGTAACATGGGTACCGCCATTTTACTGAAGATAAAGGGATTCGTTGAGATAGCACAAACACCAAGATCACTGCGTAAATACTACATTTCTCACACTTAATATTACTATACAAATGCTTATTCTACAAAATTAGTACACTTTAATGAACCTTACAATATTTTAAAAAAGAATTGGATTGTTGTGATCTTTAAACTTAGTAGGGTTCTATAGAAAAACATTTATAGTATTAAAAATAACAATATTTCATAGTTAATGAAATATGAATAAGGCAATATACATATATTTTTAACTGTTACATATTCATTTCCATGAACTCATTAGAATTTATGATAAGTATTTGGTAAATAGATTTTAAATTTGTAAACTTAAACCTATAAAGTCATATTAAGTATTATTTTCTCCTTGGAAGCATATAGGAAGTTATCTTGTTGGTATTAGTTATATGCCTATAGACTGGCCTGCCCATGCTACATTTAAATACACTAAAACCTTTTGTTATAAGTACATAAAGATTTAATATATATTTTATATTCTAGGAAGCATGGGTACGAAACGCTACTGAAACCAACAAAATAAGGGACGTGCTATTAATCCTAGACTGTCTTATGCAAATGGGAACGCCTGAGGCGAGAGACGACTTCCTCAACGGCGCTAATGGAGCGGCCAAACTCACCGAAGACGATTTGAAAACTTTAGATGATCTGTAAGTATGGAATTTGAACATTTAAATCAAGACCACACTCCGAATTGTCACAATTTTGTTAAATGGTAGAATTTATCATTCAGGCACAATCATGATAAGTACATATTTTTTTTAACTTCAGTAAATAGTTATTATACAGGGTGGCAACTTTCTGGTAAACCAGGGAAAGTCTGGAAATAGCCTGGAGACTCAGGGAGAACGCACTTGCTACTGTAAACTACTGGAAACCTAACCTAAGGAGCCATTCTCCAAGTTCAGAATAATCTTATTTTTTTAAGAAAGTGAAATATATTTTGTTACTCTATATTTTCCAAAAATATTGCTAAAAATAATGGTTGCCATTTTCCATTTTTTTTTTTCAAAAATCAATTAACAAGACCAAATAATATATTTTTGGGCTTTTTCTTTTCTTTTTGACGCTCATTAAGGTCAGGGCATTTCAAAAAAAAATTG
Organism: Monopis laevigella; assembly: GCA_947458855.1. Classification (NCBI taxonomy): domain Eukaryota; kingdom Metazoa; phylum Arthropoda; class Insecta; order Lepidoptera; family Tineidae; genus Monopis; species Monopis laevigella. The sequence goes on from OX381578.1 coordinate 20,304,697, forward strand.
CCTGGAAAAGTCAGGGAAACTTGTATTTGAAAAAGAAAAAGTGCCCATCCTGTTATAGCACCACTATACCTAATATATACATAAAGTACATACTTATCAAATAAAACATAAACTATTTATATTTTTTCATCATTTATTGAGTTTCCTTCTAAGTACCTACTTCAATCTTCGAAATATTAAAAATACTTACTCCCCCGAAACCGCTTTTATCTCCTCAATGGTCAAGAAGTGTTTTTTTAAGTTTCGGGGACAGCAGGATTAAGCCAAATCTGATGTAAATTATATTATATATATTAAATATGGTTTATTTTTAATGATAAAGTCGCTGACTATTTTGGTCGCGTACCAGCTGGCACCAAACGCGTCGGTATTCAATTATTCAATACAAATTACTTTAATTCTTCTTTCCTTATTATGCAAGCCTCACCAAGAAATTTCGTAATACCAATTATGTCAATTAATAGTGCCTAAATGAAAAAAATAATAATTAGAAATAATTTTAATTCCAATTATCCATTTTTAATTATCACTTTATAATAATAATATACAATTGACACAACACACAATTGCTCTGGTTGTGACCTGGGCAATTAAGCTCTAGGCTTGTACTATCTGTACCAGAAACAATGATACTAATACATAATTATATTTTATAAACACCCAAACCATGACTTAAGGCCCGTTCGTTTTGGGAATGAAATATGATCATGATGACATTATGCGATCTTGCGTTTTTTTCGGTTAGTTTCACTCACAATGCCACAATTACCAATATCCAAATCGAACGGATTTTTTATCACGAATCTGTCAACTGTCACTTGTCAACTAAAATATAGGCTAAGTCGTACAATCCACTAAATTTATTTGCGAAATCTTTCTAAAATCATTTCGATTTGATTGATTTTGATTATTTGATTAAATGGCCTCTTCGCATGGCGCGAAATTTTGCCAGTGTCATGTGGGTAGGAGAATAAAACGAATGATTTATTAGTTAAATGAGGGATAACAGGATGGAAAGGACAAGGGTAGAAAAAGGAATGGCGACATGACCGTATGTAAGCATACGGTATAGTTTTGCCAATATCAAGTGAAGAGGAAAAAGAATCTACAGTAAAATGGGTACCGCCATTTTACTGAAGATTGTGGGATTATTTGAGATAGCACAAAAATGCTACACTTAATAATACTATACGAATGCTTATTCTACAAAATTAGTACACTTTTGCACAATAATATTCAATAAAATTTAATATGATAACCATAGTAGAAACACGCGTCTACAGTCTTCGGGCTACCCTCAAAGAATCTCTTTCTTTCGATTTGAAATACTTACAATAAATTTGAACCTAAAAATATAAGACAGCTGTGACATTTAAAACAACAACAACTGTCAACAACCACAAATGTACAAAATATGTTCACAGCGCCTCATCTATCGACTTGGGTCATTGTGATCAACGCGGTAGCATTCTGGGCCAAGAAAAACGGCCAATGTGGCAGATCACTACGCCACTTTTGCCACCGAAATCTCAAAAAAAACGCATAAATATACATCGAGGTCGTTGTGAACATGTTTCTGTCCCAAAACGAATACGCCCAAACTGTACCGAAAAACATACGGGAGTGGGATATCAAAACTAAGCTATTGTTTTAGTTACCCTATCTTGCTTTTCTTCCAACTACCAAAGGAACAGCGAAATATCACGCTTTTCGAGTGACTGTTATTCAGTCTCCTTTCAGGATGCAGTTACGAAACGTGTTGTTAATTTGTTGATAAAGCATCGAAATAGTAATATATATATATATATATATATATCACATGCCGTGCTTTAATAATATAGTATTTATTAAGAAAAAAAAACAATGGTAGATACGCGCGTCATAAGCTGGGTCCACATTAACGCTAGTGCGGACGCAAATGATACGCGATCATGTTCAATAAAAAATATAATTAGTTAATATATTTATATTATTTTTATTCTAATATTGCAAAGTAACATAATTAAATTTTAGTGTAGAAAATCCGACTATGCTTAAACCAGATAATCATCCACGTCGCGTGTGTTCGCGCAATTTTTTTTTTCATTTGCGACTCATGGTTTCATGAGAAAAGTTGTTCGAATTGATCAGCAGAACCTCATATTAGCCCAAAGTACATCCATTCAAAGTCACTATGTATATTATTGTTGCATTCGTATGAATTTCAAAGTTTTGGCTTGTTTTAATTTTTAAGTAGAACTTTTATTTTTATTTAATTTGTTCGTAAAGTGGTCCGTATAATTATAAAATAGGGATTTAATATTAAAAATGCATTTAAATTAGGAAAAAAGAATTATAACAGGCATTGCTAACTTTTCATTTTAACATTTCGAAATGCTAGCAAGTTATCATGGAACGATTCATGATAACTTGCTAGCATTTCCACACCCAGGAACAACTTGGGCTACAAAAACCAGCAATTCGTGGCAGCGATGCTAAGCGCCGACCGCGGCCGTAGTATGAGAATGTACCACGACACAATTTTTTTTTTGGGTCTATATTGTTCCATCGTGTCTTAAAATTAATAGTCTAACCTCTTTATTGAGCGTTTTAGTTTAAATGAGGTTTTATCTCTTTCTTACCAATGAAAATCATCTTTTACAGAAAAGAGATAAATCACTAACAAAGTGTTAACTAAAACACTCAATAAAGTTTTTATGAATATGAGTAATTAAAAAATAGATATAGATAGGATAGTAGATAAAAATAGGCTTTTAGGATAAATAATTTGATTAGGTTAAATAAATGGTATAGCTTTATCCTTGAGGTACAAGTATATAGCATCTAAGATTTTTTTCTGGTTTGATTCAAAATCTTTACAAATAGCACAATAGTTACATAAAATCCAACAATTAACTGTCAAACTATCTGTTCCAAATTACCCATATGACCATCATTTAACTTTAATTGACATTTGTTATAATCAATTCATGGGCTGTACGTGTAGGACGTCTAAGACACACAAACGGACTAGTTGTTGAAATATATCTCTTTAATTTGTGTGAAAAAGTTGATATTCATATTTAATATCATTATCAGGTATCCAGAGGTGACTCCGAAACATGAAATAGGAGAGGACGGGACTTCAGTATTTGGTGCCCACGTCGCCAAGGCCGCCGAGCATCTCTACGGCATCATAGACGCCAAGCCCCGCGAGGCGCTCGGCACCACCTACGCGCACATCAAGGACATCGTGGACAAGGTTCACGGCTGCGGCTACTTCGACCGCGGCGCCGCCGAGCCCGAGCCCGCCGAGGTGGTCCCCGCCGCCCCGCCGCGCTCGCCCACACCGCCGCCCGCGCCTCCCGCCTACCCCGCGCCGCCCGCCGCTGCCGCCGTGCCCGCGCCCGCCTACCCGCTGCGCGCCGTGCCCGCCATGACGCTGCAGGAGCTCGAGCACGCATACTTCTCGCAGCAGTACGCGCGCCCGCGACCCGTCGCCGAAGTCATCGGCTCCCAGAATTTCTTCTTCCTGCAGGAGTCTGAGATAGACAGCCCCACCGACACCCCGCTTCCGCCCGAGGAGCCCGTCCCCACGCGGACCTTCACCAACAGGCGGTTCGCGCCGCCTGACGACCCGCGGTATGCGCCCGCCTCGCCGCCGCAGTTCGCTTCCCCGCCGATATACGCAACAGAGTCCCCCGAGAGATTCGCTCCCGAGTCTCCCCCGCGTTTCGCCCCTGAGTCTCCCCCGCGGTTCGCTCCCGAGTCTCCCCCGCGGTTCGCTCCCGAGTCTCCCCCTAGGTTCACGGCCGATCGAGCGTTTCCGCCGCCGCCCGCCGACGAAGAGAGGCCGGCCGGTCCGCCGCCGCATCACGTCTCGTCGGACCACCGGCCTCGTCGCTACGGGGGCGGAGGCGGCGGCGGCGGTCGCGGTCGCGCGGCGCACAACGGGTACCGCGGGCGGGGATCATTCCCGCCGCGTCATGGGGAGTTCCGTCCGCGCCAGTACGATGGGTACCGGCCGCCGCCGCACGCGGGGAACGGGGACGCGCACTCGCCGCCCCGCCGCGGCCGCCGCGCGCCCCCCGCGCCGCGTCGCCCGCCCCGCGCGCCCCCCGCGCGACGCGACGACGAGTAGCCACAACCAGCCGCCCCGATCGGAGCGCAGAGATTTAATGAGTTATATAAAAGAAAAAATTTGAAAAAAATAGTAAAATATAATAAATAAAAGATGATAGTATGTAAAAATGATTTGTATCATATAAGAAGTATTGTGAGTGATTTAGATTGTAACAGTGTCGCGTCCCCGAGCAGCGGGCTTGCTAGCCGGCGCGACACGGGACTCGCTGTATCCGAAGTTTTATTGATCTTTTAATGTCGACTAAAAGTATAGCATTCTTTTCATTATAGAAGTATTTTTTATTATTATATGGAAGTGTAGGGAACTGATGCTGGGCGATAGGTCGCGCGGCGGTCGTGCAGCGATTTGGTCGCCCGAGCTGACTGTCCTGACTCCTTCGCTACGGTGAGCGGATTGGATTTCTGGGAAATGTGATTTATGTTAACATTCTATTGAAAACGTAACTAATGATTCTATATCTCATCTTGTTTTAGTACCTAGGTATTAATATTTTTTTTTCGTAAATATTTATTATTAATAAAAATAAATTATCAAATAATTATGAAAAGCGTTGACGAGGTTGTCTATGGAATATTTAAGTTCATTTTTATCTACGTTTTCAATTAGTGTTAGTTTTACTTTTAATTTATCAATGATATTTTTGGATGTACAATATGTTTTGGTTAGAATGGCCGCACAAGTTGAGCTGCACTCTCCCTCATTGTTGGGATCCAATGGTATTAATTGATTTAATGTTTTATTAAGGTTTGTTCTATTTTATTCATAATTCCTCTACGCCTTAATAAATAATATTTAAAAACAAAAGTATTTGTAAATTTTTATTTCTTATTTCCCTGAATGGACAATTTCCTATAACGCAGAGTTTATAAATTTGTAATATATAATCCAACAACCTTTTCTTACATCCCTATACATAGTCTGGCCATAAATACTGTTACAATTAAAAATAAACTAAATATTACATTTGAATTTGGAATCTCTCATTTTTATACGATTGTTGATTGTATTTTCTCATTTTGGCGCCAATACATTGTACAATATTTTGCGATATTAAAATGGAGGGGGGTGATAAAGAAAACCGAATCGCTGTGATTGCATTACACAAAGTAGGTACAACACAAGGTAGCCATGTGCAATTTTTAAAACTCCATACACTTGGTATTAGTTAAATGTTTGTGTACCGGGATATGTACAATGAGACCTCTTGGGATAGAAAAAGATGTGGCCGTCCACGTAGTATTAGTATGAAAAAGGTGGTCAAAACAGCAAGGAAAACCATTCGAAGAAATCCTGTCCCAAAGCAAAAGATTTTATATCGGGAGATGAAGATAGCACCATGAACCTTAGAATAATAACGCATAGAATGATAGTTTCATACAAAAAAAAACTGTCAACTTTGAGGCAAATTATGTGTTCGTAAGCCACTAGTATTTACGCTCGAGGTCACGCGTAGCAGTGCTACGTAGACAGTTTTTTTGTAGCGGTACGGTAGCACCCAGAACCTTAAAATAATTACGCATAGAATGATAGTTTCATACAAAAAAACTCAACTTTGAGGCAAAAAAACATTTATGTGTGCGTAAGCCGCCAGTATTTAAGGTCGAGGTCACGCGTAGCACCTAGAACCTTAAAATAATAACGCATAGAATGATAGTTTCATACAAAAAAACTGATAATAAATTTTTAAAGATGCAATGAAAAAATTCCTGGTGGCGGGACTCGAACCCACGAACCTCGCTATCGCGGCAAGGCGCTCAGCCAACCAGGTTCCAGTCAGCCCTCACGAATTTTGTCATTGCTTGTTATCTACTTATACACAGACGCCCTCTATTAGCTTTCTTCTAATAACTCTTATACGAGTGAAGGTAGAAGTCCTAGTTTCTAATACTAGATGGCAGAGGAATCTGTTTTTTGTTTTTACTTTTTTCAGTATTTTATATTTATGCATTTTTATAAATTCCTTTATAGGATAATCTTATAATAAATTTTTAAAGATAAAAATGCAATGAAAAAATTCCTGGTGGCGGGACTCGAACCCACGAACCTCGCTATCGCGGCAAGGCGCTCAACCGCTGAGCCAACCAGGTTCCAGTCAGCCCTCACGAATTTTGTCATTGCTTGTTATCTACTTATACACAGACGCCCTCTATTAGCTTTCTTTTAATAACTCTTATAATAAAACTTTTTGGTTAGAATGGCCGCACAAGTTGAGCTGCACTCTCCCTCATTGTTGGGATCCAATGGTATTAATTGATTTAATGTTTTATTAAGGTTTGTTCTATTTTATTCATAATTCCTCTACGCCTTAATAAATAATATTTAAAAACAAAAGTATTTGTAAATTTTTATTTCTTATTTCCCTGAATGGACAATTTCCTATAACGCAGAGTTTATAAATTTGTAATATATAATCCAACAACCTTTTCTTACATCCCTATACATAGTCTGGCCATAAATACTGTTACAATTAAAAATAAACTAAATATTACATTTGAATTTGGAATCTCTCATTTTTATACGATTGTTGATTGTATTTTCTCATTTTGGCGCCAATACATTGTACAATATTTTGCGATATTAAAATGGAGGGGGGTGATAAAGAAAACCGAATCGCTGTGATTGCATTACACACAGTAGGTACAACACAAGGTAGCCATGTGCAATTTTTAAAACTCCATACACTTGGTATTAGTTAAATGTTTGTGTACCGGGATATGTACAATGAGACCTCTTGGGATAGAAAAAGATGTGGCCGTCCACGTAGTATTAGTATGAAAAAGGTGGTCAAAACAGCAAGGAAAACCATTCGAAGAAATCCTGTCCCAAAGCAAAAGATTTTATATCGGGAGATGAAGATAGCACCATGAACCTTAGAATAATAACGCATAGAATGATAGTTTCATACAAAAAAAAACTGTCAACTTTGAGGCAAATTATGTGTTCGTAAGCCACTAGTATTTACGCTCGAGGTCACGCGTAGCAGTGCTACGTAGACAGTTTTTTTGTAGCGGTACGGTAGCACCCAGAACCGTAAAATAATTACGCATAGAATGATAGTTTCATACAAAAAAACTCAACTTTGAGGCAAAAAAACATTTATGTGTGCGTAAGCCGCCAGTATTTAAGGTCGAGGTCACGCGTAGCACCTAGAACCTTAAAATAATAACGCATAGAATGATAGTTTCATACAAAAAAACTGATAATAAATTTTTAAAGATAAAAATGCAATGAAAAAATTCCTGGTGGCGGGACTCGAACCCACGAACCTCGCTATCGCGGCAAGGCGCTCAGCCAACCAGGTTCCAGTCAGCCCTCACGAATTTTGTCATTGCTTGTTATCTACTTATACACAGACGCCCTCTATTAGCTTTCTTCTAATAACTCTTATACGAGTGAAGGTAGAAGTCCTAGTTTCTAATACTAGATGGCAGAGGAATCTGTTTTTTGTTTTTACTTTTTTCAGTATTTTATATTTATGCATTTTTATAAATTCCTTTATAGGATAATCTTATAATAAATTTTTAAAGATAAAAATGCAATGAAAAAATTCCTGGTGGCGGGACTCGAACCCACGAACCTCGCTATCGCGGCAAGGCGCTCAACCGCTGAGCCAACCAGGTTCCAGTCAGCCCTCACGAATTTTGTCATTGCTTGTTATCTACTTATACACAGACGCCCTCTATTAGCTTTCTTCTAATAACTCTTATACGAGTGAAGGTAGAAGTCCTAGTTTCTAATACTAGATGGCAGAGGAGTCTGTTTTTGGTTTTTACTTTTTTCAGTATTTTATATTTATGCATTTTTATAAATTCCTTTATAGGATAATCTTATAATAAATTTTTAAAGATAAAAATGCAATGAAAAAATTCCTGGTGGCGGGACTCGAACCCACGAACCTCGCTATCGCGGCAAGGCGCTCAACCGCTGAGCCAACCAGGTTCCAGTCAGCCCTCACGAATTTTGTCATTGCTTGTTATCTACTTATACACAGACGCCCTCTATTAGCTTTCTTCTAATAACTCTTATACGAGTGAAGGTAGAAGTCCTAGTTTCTAATACTAGATGGCAGAGGAGTCGGTTTTTTGTTTTATTATAAGAAAGCTAATAGAGGGCGTCTGTGTATAAGTAGATAACAAGCAATGACAAAATTCGTGAGGGCTGACTGGAACCTGGTTGGCTCAGCGGTTGAGCGCCTTGCCGCGATAGCGAGGTTCGTGGGTTCGAGTCCCGCCACCAGGAATTTTTTCATTGCATTTTTATCTTTAAAAAAAATATTATTATAAGATTATCCTATAAAGGAATTTATAAAAATGCATAAATATAAAATACTGAAAAAAGTAAAAACAAAAAACAGACTCCTCTGCCATCTAGTATTAGAAACTAGGACTTCTACCTTCACTCGTATAAGAGTTATTAGAAGAAAGCTAATAGAGGGCGTCTGTGTATAAGTAACAAGCAATGACAAAATTCGTGAGGGCTGACTGGAACCTGGTTGGCTCAGCGGTTGAGCGCCTTGCCGCGATAGCGAGGTTCGTGGATTCGAGTCCCGCCACCAGGAATTTTTTCATTGCATTTTTATCTTTAAAAATTTATTATACAAAAAAACTGTCAACTTTAAGGCAAAAAAACATTTACGTGTGTAAGATACTAGTATTTACGCTCGAGGTCACGCGTGCAAGCGCACATACAATGTTACTAACGGAATAAGATTTTCCCTAAAAATAGGGAATTTACAAAAGTTACATAATAATATGTAGGACAAATTAAATTTAAAAAATGGTCACACACTAAGCTCTAGGCTTGTACTATGTGTACCAGAAACAATGATATAATACATAATATTATATAATTTATTTTTATTATAAACACGCAGACCATGACAAACTATACAGAAAAATGTACTAATATTTATTTGCCATGGGTGGTAATCGAACCCACGACCTCCATAATAATTAATGTAATTTACGGTTTATGAATAATGTTTTGTATAATTCTTTCGCCAATGAGAAAAAAAGTGATATTATTTTTAAGTTTTATGTCAGGAAGACACAAAAAGTCTTTCTCAATAATTAAATTTTAATAATATCATCACGGCGCCCGAGACCGCTTAGACGGCCTCAGGATATCCAGCTGAGGGGTTTTTAATCCCAACACGTCGTGATGTTTGGATAGACTCAATAATCTATAAACAGTCACAAGTTGGTATAATGAAACTGGGACTAACAGCTTAACCTGCTCTCCGAGGCGCTATAGTGGTGTTGTTAAATAAATATAGGTACATATTTTTTTAGTTTAAAAACTCATTGGTTTCACACCGTGGTTTGAACCAGGGACCTGTGTTTTTAAGTCTAAGCTATCATTAGTTCCTTTGCCTTTGCGAAAACCAAATTGAGAGGTGGCTATAATATATTGACTTTCAACGAAGCATTCCAGGCGGTTTTTGATCAGATGTTCTAGGATCTTACAGAGCACAGAGGAAAGGGCAATAGGGCGGTATGAAGATGGTAGAGACGCGTCTTTATTGGGGTTTAAAATCGGAATTATAATTTGGTTTTTCCACTCTGGAGGAGGATTGCTATTAAGAAAAAAATTGTTGAGAATTTTGAGGAAAATATTTAAAAAAATTACACTAGACTTTGTAAGAAATGAATAGGGAATGCCATCTGACCCCGGGGAGGAATCTTTTAGTTTGGGGAAAACAAGTTTTAGTTGCCTTACTTATTGTGTGCGTACTTGGTCTCTATGCGTTGTTATTCTATGCCTAGAACCATGTCGCGTATTTTAAAAGATGACTTAGTACTTGCAGCCTCTTAGTACCTCGCACTGGTCATTTCTTAACTAATAATTTAAAATATAATATTTATTTATTTATTTAAAATTCTTTATTGCACAAAATTGTACATAGGCGAGCTTAATGCCTTAGGCATTTTCTACCAGCTAACCTTTAATAGGACGGTAAAATCGAAACAACTACTGAAGCGGTACGCAAAGGGAGGTCACAGAAAAAAAATGTTTACGGGTGAATATTTTTTTACAATTGAATTGAGCAACTTTTAAAAAAAACAATTTCCCAGTTAGTCGACAGAGTGCAACGTGGGCATTATCCGACTTCAGTGGTGACTTAGTGGGGTGTTAGCTATAAAGGAGTGACTGAGCAATATTTTTGTGAAAAAGGTATCAAAACACCGGCACAAGTGTATCAAGATACCATTCTTGAGAAGGTAGTCAAGCCCCTTAACATCACCATGTTCAATAACCAAGTATGGTCCTTCCAGCAAGACTCGGCGGCGGGTCATAAAGCTCGGTCCTCATCAGAGCTGAAGACTGGCCGTGCCTAGTCCCGATCTTAATCAGCTGGATTATGATTTATGGTCAGTTTTAGAGAGTACGGCTTGCTCTAAACACCATGATAATTTGGAGCTCCTAAAACAATCCATACGATTGGCAGTGAAGAATTTTCCCATGGAAAGAGTGCGTGTTTCTATTGATAACTGGCCTCAACGTTTAAAGGACTGTATTGCAGCCAATCGAGACCACTTCGAATAAGCTTTTTATATTTTAAATTGTTTTATTTTTATGTATTCAACTAACACACTGTAAAAGTTATAAATGTTTTTGCAATAGAAAAAAAAGTATTTTTCTTTGTTACAATATTGGCAAGACTAGGTATAAATGACTGTATATCTGTAATATCGTATATGTAATAAAATGGTGATATCGAACCGTGCATTATATGAATCTGCAATAAAACAACTCTCGCCTGAGAAACTCTTGTTTATTCTTTTTTTTTATAATAATATCTATTATAGATTGAGGGTAGCCCGAAGATGTAGGTAGACGCTTATTTTTGTCATAATTAATTTTATAGAATATTATTGTGCAAATTTGTACTAATTTTGTAGAATTCATAGTGATCTTAAGAGGAGTATATAATGAGGCTCTTTTTCTGTGATAGTTCTTTAGGAATATGCATGCTGATTCAACTCTGAAGTATTACCTCTCCCCGCGCATGACGCTTAGTCAGTAACGTTATCATTTACGCACACATTCAGTCCGCACGCACACTCGTAAAGCTCCCGCCCCGCCGCGCTACCGGGCTCTAGAGAAAAATCAGTCGAGGCGACGTGTCGTGTCGCCTTCAATCAAAACTGGGGCTCTAGAGAAAATACGGGCGAGGCGACATGTCGCGTCGCCTTCAATCTAAACTGTATAGACTTTGACAGGTAACAGCGTACCTCACGCCTACTGTCACTGTCAAAAACCTCCTACCAAAGTCTATACAGTTTTGATTGAAGGCGACACGACACGTCGCCTCGCCTGATTTTTCTCAAAGGCCCCTGGGCCGTGTTCGGTAACGTAACACTTTAACACTGAGTAGTGTAACAGAGTGAGATAAAAATATTGAAAAATGCTTAGAGAACAAGAGATGCATATAGTGTAGTGACATTACCCAGTGTCAAAGTGTTAGTTTTTTTTTTCCTATTTATGGCTATAATGGTAAAGCCATTTGTTTTGCCAATGACAAGTATGAGAAAAAGTGTTAGTTTACGAACACGGGCCTGTATAGACTTTGGCAGGTGACAGCGTACCTCACGCCTACTGTCACTGTCAAAATGCATACGTTTTTGACTGAGGCGACATGTCGCGTCGCCTCAGTCAAAAACGTATGTATTTTGACAGTGACAGCGGGCGTGAGGTACGCTGTCACCTGCCAAAGTCTATACAGTTTTGATTGAAGGCGACACGACACGTCGCCTCGCCTGATTTTTCTCTAGGGCCCCTGGCCCGCCGCGACATGTTTTGGTATTTTTTTTTTCAAAAACCGAGCGGAGGAATCGTTGAGTGTAGGTAATTTGAGCTCCTTTTTAGTAGCAATTATCATATCATAGTTCAAAGTGTAGGTTATTTTATGACGCTAGGATTGAAGGATTTTTTAAACATAAATAGGACTTTGGATATATACGTGGTGGCCGAGTTGGTTAGACCTTGGACTTAAAAACACTAAGGTCCCTGGTTCGAATCCCGGTGTGTACCAATGAGTTTTTAATTAAAAAAATTATGTACATTTGTTTGACCACACCACTATAGTGCCTCGGAGAGTACGTTAAGCTTCGGTCCCGGTTTCACTATACCAACTTGTGAAACTGTTTATAGATGGGTTATTGAGTCTATTACAAAACATCGCGATGAGCTAGCCACTTGTTCGGTGTAGACTCATACCATCGGCTACGACGAGGTGGGATTAAAACCCCTCCGCTGGGTACCCTGGGGCCGTCTAGTGAAGATATATATATATATATATAGAACTTTGGATCGAGACGGTCGGGTACAACCGGACACCATTTTGTCGGGTACCCTCGGACACTTTTTGAGTGAAGAGGAAATATTTATTTAAATGATTGTAATTACGTGTTTTTACTACATAGGTTCTTTATGCGAAGGATAGTAATATAGTCTATTTATTTTTTTGCAGATCATCTGAAAAATGCCAAAATTTAAGGAAAGAGTTGATAAAACAGAACATTCAAGATTTATGAAGACCACAATATTTGTGAACAACGAAGGAATTGACAAAACAGAACATTCAAGATTTGTGAAGAGATCAGGAAATAGAGTGCATCATTTGTAGTGAAATTTTTGAAGAAATAAATTTAAAGCATGCGTAGATATTGATTCTTCACAGCTTTATTAATATTGTTTGTTAACACTCTTTCTAAGGATAAGTTCATGGATGCAGCAAAGAGACATAATAAAAAGAATCCCTCAAACAAATTACATTCTGCAATGCTGGGACTGGAAGGACCGGCAACCCCATTTTATATTTCGGAACATCTCACAGCCAAAGCAAGGAGATTTCATTTTCTTGCGAGAGACCTAGCTCGATCAGAAGATTATAAGTTCTGCTGGACTGCTCATGGAAAGGTATATTTGAGGAAGCGGGAAGGAGCACCATATATACTTTTGAAAAGTGAAACCCAACTTGCTACACTTACGAAAGTGAATAAAATATGACTGCAGAGTCAGACTAATATTCTCTACGTATTTTGTTCGCTTACATACACCACTTTTTTTGTTAATATTATTTTTAAGTTACATACACAATATACACAACATACACATAAATATTCATTCATGTACTTTTTTACACTATACATAATGTTATCCTTGAAGGTCTTGTATTATAATTACCACTTTACATATTACAGTTTTGGTTTAAATATTATTCATACTATACTTACTAATAATCCACCTAAAATTGCGTTCTTTTCACTTATTATCTATGATCAAATCATAACACGACATCACTCATATATACATAATTATATAGAATCTAGTCTTTCTCGAGAATTCTGGTATTTTTCTGCTTTAAAGGCGTTGATATGAACGACTTAGGGTCGATTCGACCAAAGGAGGGCATAACTTATACTGGGGATAGTAATGTCAAATTCCATACAAATATTTATTCGTAGATTAAATTATTAATACTCAGAATAATTATTTGTATGTGATTTGACATTACTAATCTCGGTTTAAGTTATACCCACTTTTGGTCGAATTGGCCCTTATAGTCAATGAAATTGACAATATAGCTATAGCCGAATCTGCCCTGAGTGATGTCAAAGATTGTAAGTCTTTTCTACCTAAGAATACAAATTCTCTAAAAATAATAAATCAAAATATTAGGAGTATTGGTAGGAATATGCCTGAATTCTTTGTTCTTTTACACCAACTTGAAATTGATTTTGATATAATGGTTCTCACTGAGTGTTGGTTGTCATGTAACCCACTAATTCCCGTAATAAATGGGTATGAAATGTTTTGCACTGCTAACAATATTTTACAGAATGATGGGATTGTAGTTTATATCAAGACAGATCTTCGCGCAATTGTTTCTGAGCCCACGTTTCGGGAAGGTCCTGTCAATAGATACTAAGGACGGTTTTTCCTTGATCGCAATATATAGATCTCCCTCTTTTAGAAACCTTGATATTTTTTTTCAATCTCTAGATCATGTCCTTAGTAATCTTAAATCAGCAACTGATGCTGCTATCGTGGGAGATATTAACATAAATATAAACCCGATCAACACCAATGACAACAATTCAACAAACTATTTGAGTTTGATTGCTTTTTATGGTCTTCTCCCAGCTCATACCCTAAACACCAGGGATGAGGCGTGCCTCGATCATGCCATTCTAAGAACCAAAAAGCCGGCAACGACTGTTGCACGTTCTTCGGTTACGGATCATCAGGCTGTCCTACTTTTTCTCAATATTAAACCAATAAGAGACTACTCATCATTTAAAAATCATGTTACAATTAATACTGAGAGCCTCAAACGGGATATTGATGAAATAGATTTTAAGCCACTATTTGATTCAACTGATCCTAACTTTGTTGCGGACTATCTGGTATCTTCTTTGAAAAATGCGATAAAGGCAAATTCTGTTACCCGCGTATTGTCAAATCGGAAAAGAATTTTAAAACCCTGGATTACCCCAGGACTATTAAGATGTATTAGAAACAAAGATAAGTTGCACTTTAAATCTAAACATAATCCGGATAACCTTATCTTTAAATCAACATACATAAGGTACAGAAACTTCTGTAACATTTTGTTAAAAAAACTAAGAAGAGAGTACGAAAGCCACCAACTCAAAGAATCGGGTAATAATTGCAAGAGGCTATGGAAGGCTATAAAGACTATCACACACACTAATAAATTAAAGAACTCTGCCACGGAACTGTTAAAAATTAATAGCACGACAAAAGAATCTATTAATACAATTAATGACTTCTTTGCTAATGTTGGCAAGAATCTGGCAATAAAGTTGGCTAACGGAAAGAATTCCCAATTTGGTGGTGGTATAGTTAATGCAACTGCAAGTTCTTTCGTTTTGCTTGGGACTGACGAAGCTGAAATTGAAAGTTTAATAATGGGTTTGCGAAATGATTGTGCTGTGGGTTATGATAATATATCTAATAAAATTATTAAAGAGTCAAAACATGTACTTATCCCTCCGCTTACATATCTATGTAACTTGTGTTTTGATGGGGGAGTGTTTCCTAAATGTCTTAAGCTGTCATTAATACATCCTATTCACAAGGGTGGGGTTAGAGGCTGTGTCAATAACTATAGGCCGATATCTATTTTGCCTGCTTTCTCCAAGATTCTAGAACGAGTGATCAATCGAAGGCTTATTGATTATCTGGAAAAGCAACAACTCTTGGCTACTACTCAATTTGGTTTCCGTTCTAATAAATCAACCAATGACGCTGTGCATGAGCTGACGGATAGTATAGTCGATAACATAAATAAAGGCAAAAAAACGTTATCAATATTTTTAGATCTAGCTAAGGCCTTTGACACTGTCTCGGTCCCCATCCTTCTGAACAAACTGCACACATTGGGTATTCGGGGCTCCCAGCTTGAGTTGTTCAGGGATTATTTGAGTGACAGATACCAGTGTTGCACGGTAGGTGGCTCCATTAGTGAGCCCCGGCCTGTTACTTATGGGGTAGCATTTTAGCCCTGAGGGCAGCATTTTAGGTCCAACATTATTTCTCATTTATATTAATGATCTCTGTCTACTCGTACCTCCCAATGGAAAAATTATTTCATATGCTGATGACACGGCTCTGCTTTTCTCTGGTGATACCTGGGAGGATGCCTATCATGCTGCCCAAAGTGGTATGAATATGGTTACACAATGGTTGAGGGAAAATATGCTGACCCTTAACGCGGAAAAAACCAAATATTTGACCTTCTCCATTGGCAAATTCTTACAACCACCTTTGGAGTTTTCTATTACAGCCCACACATGCTCTGATCCCTATTGTAATGAGTGTTCTTGTATACCTCTAGAAAGACCAAATGTTGTTAGGTACTTGGGCATTATCCTCGACTGTCATCTAAATTTTAAGCAACATATCAGCACCCTGGCTTCACGTATAAGAAAATTAATATACATCTTCAAAAATTTAAGACATGTTGCTGAAGCTAAAGTTATGAAATTGGTATATTATGCTCTATGTAAGTCCCTTATTACATATTGTGTGACGGTTTGGGGTGGTGCTCCAAAGAGTATTATGATGCCTTTAGAAATTGCACAAAGAGCTGTGCTTAAGGTTAGCACTTTCAGACCTTTTCGTTTTCCAACTTTTCAACTATATCAGTCATGTGGTGTGCTTACCGTACGCCAGCTCTTTGTACTTCATACAATTCTTAAAAAGCATTCCCATCTTAATTTTAATAACCGACTTGCTGAGAATAAGAGACGACATGACATTGTATGCGAATCTTTTGTCTGTAGTAGCAAATTTTCACACAGGTTTTACTGTTTTCTTGGTGGATACATTTATAATAACTTAAATAAAATTCTATCATTTTACTCATGCACTAAATTTAAGTTAAATAAGATCGTGACCAAGTGGTTTCTGACACAGACATATTATGATACTGAGCAATTATTGCATGTTATTTCCTAAGGAATCATTGTGCACTCAATTATTGTTCTGTTTAGTCACAGCCTTAATAATAATATTAATAAAATTTGTATATGCATATTTTTATGACACACACAAACACACACACACACATAACACATATGTACACACCCTCTCTTCTAATGTAATTTAGTTTATATTCAAATTGTTATTGTGTCACTGACGTCTAGAGAGGACAATCAGAATCAGTTATTATAATGTTTTTTTTTTCTTAATTCTTAATTCTTTTTTATTAGTGTCACCTGGAAGGAAACTGATACCTGTCATACAGGTTACCCTAGTACGGGTATCAGGACAACCTAAAAGTATTGTGAAACATATTTTTTTTGATGCAATAAAGATTTTTATTATTATTATTATTTTTGATTGTGACGTCTAGAAAGCTAAAGAACGACTTGGCCATCGCTAATATGTATGTCCGGAGCTACCCGCCAAAAAAAATATTGTCCTAAATGAAAGTCTGTTTTCTAGACTTTGTTAGTGCTAAGATAACGAAATTATGTGACTGCCACTTATACCAAAATACTTTATATATGTTTTATTTAACGTTAACATACTAAATAAAGATCTTGTTCCATCCATTTAAAAAAAAAAAGAGTTTTGTTTATATGTCCGTCCGTGGCTATCCGACTCTCCCCTATTATATTTTATTCAGTACAGTCCCCTATTATATTTTATTCAGTATTAGATTTTTTCAGTACCGGTATTAATACCGATTTTTTTCTCTCAAAACTGGGACTGGCAACCCGGGGTATCGGTATTGAAAAAAAAAGCGTTTTTTTTGTTAGATTTGTTTTGGATATAGGTAGAAAGATTTTTCTTGACTAAATGAAAAAAAACTACTTTTTCATTTAAAATCATCATTTATTTATATTACGCGCCAGTCAGGCCAGTCTTTTTTACGATAATTCGTGTTATACAAATTATGACCAAAATTCCGGCAATAATCAGTTTAATCTGTTGTCAGTTGACGTTAAAGCTCTACTTGCAATTATATTGGAACCACCGTTTCTTAGGTGGGTCGTTAGGCCGACTGACCGGTCTCGTTATCATCGCCCATACAGATGCAAAAACCGTCAAGTGACCTACACATGTTTCGGTTTTTGTCTGTGGATTCACCGGTTTTCAGGAGGCTACTGCATCGATTTCTTGTCGAGGTGGTAGTCTCCTTTCAGGGTGCGGTTACGAACTGGGTAGTTTAATTGCCGATAAGGCAGCGAGTATATTAAAATATACTCGTAATGCAATTAGTTATTGTCGCCCCCCATTTCGTAATAGCATCATTTACCGGCATAGTGGGAGCGATCAATATTGTTTAGGAACAATTATTGATTGACACCATTCATGGACTTTGTAGGTTTTCTTACCACCAGGTAGATACAAAGTGTCACATTTCGTGCAATAATAAAAAAAATATATATGGAATCCACTCGTTGGTCCACCATAAGTTTTTATGATCTTTTGAAATAAAGCACGTAAAAATTAAAAACGATATATTTTGCCGTAGGCTTCTTCAGTCATTTGACATTATATTTTATAATAAATTATATATTATTTATATGTTTATAGATAATTGGCTTTAGTAACTTATATTTTTAAGTCGTTACCAGCAATAAAGTAAGTCACAGATTCAAACTACTGATGATAACGTAAAAATCCCCTACTCACTTAACTCACTGTTTGTTTCACGACTAACAGCTTCGTGTTGCACTTGAGGGGAGGCGGGGCATTTTTCCTCACCACCGATTGTACTGGAATGACTTTGCATATAACCGTAAAGTCCTTAAATCTTTAAAATACCTTTATGTACAATGCCAAAATGTAATAAATGGATAAAAATGTTTATGTATAACAATGATAGTTTATTACTATGTGTTTTGTACTAAAAATGACATAAAATCACTAATACCGGGATCCCGGTATTGGACATTTCAATACCGGTATTGAAAATGTATGAAAAAAGTCCGGGATCCCGGTATTGACAGCCCTAGTTCGTACATACTCGTATGTTTGCACATTTTGTTAGTGGGTTTTTTAATGTACCCATCTGTGCAAATTTTGATAGCGTTTATAACCTCAATTTATTTGTCACTAACTAAGTTTAGTAACTGGTTTGTTGGCTAGATTTATTTCTTAATTGTTGGTGTTGTTGTACCATTTGGTTTAGAGAATACATAAATTTCTCCAATTGTACATCTTTATTTATTATAATTTTGACCTTATGTGACTTGCCTATGCTTTGCTATCTTTCTTAGGGTCAGGCAGGTCAGGTTAGTTTGTATTATATTCCTAGTGCAGTTCCAACATAATTAAGTAGGGTTTTCAATTAAAATTAAGTTTTTTTTCTTATTAATAGGGTTATAATTAGGTAGGTAAGGTTTTGTAAATTGTTTTAAGTTTGGAGCTTAAAACTTGTTTTAACAACAACACTAAAATTGATTTTGATTTGTTGCTGAAACTTTATTTTGTCTTTATTTGTATGTTTGTTTTTTTATTTTAAATTAAAATTGTATTCACTACTTATTGTAATTATGTCTGTCAATAAGAACTCAAAAAAGATTAAGGCTGTCTTAAGGTGGCTTACATCGCTGTGGATTTGGTGGACAGATCCGACCGTTCCGCTGCTCTTTTGGGTGCGGTTCGAAAAGATCCCAGAGTATGAACAAGAGTTAAATAGGGCTTTTGAGGAGTTTTTAGTTTTGAACGCCATAGAGGGTGAGTTCCATGCAGCGGTCACTTGTGACTATGACGGTGCCTTGGTGCTCATAGTTCACGGGAGTATTGATAATTCGCTTAAGATGGGCCCCGAGCCCTCGCTAGTTGTTTCTTCTCCCGGGATTTTGAGCTGGTTACCTACACTTGACATCCCACCATTTGACGGACGACCTGATGATGCCTGGGTAGGCTTCCTAAACCTGTTTGATAGTCTTGTGCACGGGCGGGGGGACCTCACCTCCAGCCAGAAGATGGCATGTTAGTTCATCGTCCAACACCTACCAGTGAAGGACGAAAATTATAAGATTGCGCGTGAGCAAGCGGACAAAATATTAGGCGTTTGGCTGATACTCATTCCCGATATCCAAATATTAGGGTTGCCCATAGTTGGTAAGACATATGATTTGCGCAGGGACCTCTTGAACCCGTTGATGTTTACAGTGAATGCCCTGCAGTGTCTCAACCTACCAGTCGATTCTTGGTCATTTATACTACTTAACATTGTGCTCGGGAAGTTGTCCCCCGAACTTAAGCTGTGCTTTGAACATAGGTATAGTGGTAACAGTTCAATTAAATTCTTTATTTTTTCAGTAATTAGGCTTATATATTTAGCACTTTTACTAGTCACAATAACACAATAAAATAAAATATCTACATTATTTACATAATAATAATATAAGCTTGGAATACTGGGCAGCACATTGCAGTAAATCAGTAACACAGCTTTGATTACCTACCATTGTTCTCAGATTTGTTGAACTTTTTGGAGGAAGAGTGCCATATAGTGGATAACTCTACCGGTACGGGGCGGCCAAGATTTGTTGACCATCAGATAATCCGCCCCCCTGTTCGACCACCTGGGCATACTAGCCCGCGTCCTAGGAATTGGTTTGCTGTTGAAACGCAAACTTGTTTATATTGTACATTTACCTGTATTGTACCTGGACATTTAGTGCCGCATTGCCCACAATTTTGTAACTTGCGGCTCCAGGCCCGACGTGCTATAGCCCGACAGAGGCAATAGTGTTAGCACAGCACCACCAAAGAGATTGTCGTGAATCGCCCCCCATGTGTTCGAAGTTCACCCCACTGTTGACATTTGGCTGTTACGAAGGTCAATCCTGTTAATCATGAATGTGTATTATTCTTCCAGAATAATACTGGTCGTTTTTACACCAGACTTCCTTTTCATCCCTAACGACCCCCATTGGGTGCATCAAGGAGTCTTGGTGAGTAAAGGTTGGTATTATTTAAGAATCGCATTAGGCGTGACCCTGTCTTCCGCAAGAAGTACATTGAGTATTTAGGATTTGGGACACATGATGGTCTTAAACTTGGACTGGCGTTCAGTGGAACATTATTTCATTCCCCATCACGCAGTCTTCAAGCCTCATAGTGAGAAGATAAGAGTGATGTTTGATGGCTCTGCCCCCACGTCTTCGGGTGTAGCATTGAACCAGTGCCTGCATACTGGTCCGAAGCTTCTCCGGGATATTTCGGATATTCTCATGGACTTCCGACGCCATCAGATTGTCTTTGTGGCCGACATCCGCATGATGTTTCGGCAGAAACTCATCCACGAGTATGACAGGTGCTACCAACTCATTTTGTGGCGGGAGAAAACCTCTGATTCCATGCTTGTCTACAAACTGAATACCAAAACATATGGTTTGCGGTCTAGCCCGTTCGTGGCTATTCGTTCATTGTTGGAGCAATTGATTGGGATAATGAGGGCTGGAGGCTATAAACTAAGAAAGTGGATATCGAACTCCCCCACTCTCCTGGCTGACTTGCCATTGGAGCACCAGCAGGATCCCCCCCTCTTCGAAAATATTGATAATATTAACATGTTGTCTGTTCTTGGAGTCCAGTACAGGCCACTCCAGGATATTTCCACCTTTCGGGTGTATCTTTCTCCGTCCAGGATCTGGACTAAGAGCTTGGTCCTGTCCACTGGAGCAACCTTTGATCCAAGGGCTTGGATTAGCCCAGTAATATTTTTGGCTAAATATTTCCTCCAGAGACTTTGTACTGCTAGGGTTTGATTGGGACGACCAACTCACTGACACCTTATTAAAGGACTGGGTTTCCTTTGTTACTTCACTTCCAGAAATCAATAAAGTCTTTTTACCCAGAACATTCCTTTCAGCTGGAAAGTACACGGCGAGCCTCCGTGGGTTCTGTGACGCTTCAGAGCGAGGATATGCGGCCGTGGTCTAATTGCGTACTGTGTGTCCTACTGGAAGTGTAGCGTCAGTGAATTTGGTCTTAGCTAAGAGCAAGGTTGCTCCCCTTCGGACTCGATTTACGATTCCGAAGTTAGAATTGTATAGGGCTGCTCTTCATACGCGATTATTTAATCACGTTTTTGTAACGTTGAGACGCACTGTTGATATTGGTGACATGTTTGCCTGGACTGACAGCCAGATTATTCTCTCGTGGCTGAGAGCTGTTGCCCATACTACTGTTAACCAAAAAAAATAATAATAATAATATGATAAAATATATATACACATAATACATAAACTTCTCATACACACATAGACACACACGTTCACACACGCAGCACACATTCACACACACACACACACACACTAAGACACACATACATACTTGCATACAAACGCAATCATATACCTTCCATTATCTTAATATTTCTGTCATTACTTAGCTTATAATATGATTTATATATGTTCGAGGAAAGGAAACCAACCACTGAGATACAGGCTAACGTTAGTTACCTAGTTTAGTGGTTGGTTGCTTACCTAATTGTTTGGCTATGTGCATTGGTTATACATATTTTTATTTATATAGCATTTATTTTGCAGGGCATCATTATGCCGGATTATGTTAATTTTGTATAATTAATTGTACTTAGGCTAAGTTAAGTGAAATAAATAAAACATTCATTCACATTCATTCATTCATACACTCCACTCGAAGTCTTTGTGGCCAATCGCGTCTCTCAGATTCAGGCTTCTGATGCTCGGTTGATCTTGAAACATGTTCCAGGAGAAATGAACTCTGCAGATGTTGCGTCCAAGGGGTGTGCTGCCCCAGATCTTTCACGACACTCACTTCGGCGGGGCCCTGAATGGTTGACGCATCCTGAATCGTCCTGGCCACACGGCCAGCCTTTGTTGACTAATCCACTACCACTGGCCTGCCCGTATTTGCGATGGTGAGGACCGTGGAGTTGGATCCTGAATTTCTATTGAATACATTTAGCTCCCTGGATAAATTGTTGGGTATAACTGCGTGGATTAAAATTTATTTTTAATTGTCGACACCCCCGGGAAAAATGCCAGTCGCTAGTCCTCACACCAATGGAACGGAAGGACTCGCTTATATATTGGATTAAGGTTTTTCAAGATGATCAGTTTAAGACTGAAATCGGGCTGGACGTTGTAAGCTCAAGGGAGCAATTGCACGCCTAAATCCTTTTTTTTCTTGATGATTTGGGCCTCCTTCGTGTCTGTCCACCAAAGCCATACATTTATAATTGGTTTCTGCCCTAAGCACTGAAGCCTTTGTTGCTGCCCTTGGTAGATTTATGTCCCACCGCGGTATGCTATCGTTGATCAGGTTTGATTGTGGTAGAAACTACAATGGCACCGACATTATTTAAATGATGTATATTGATTTGTAGCAGATAATCAGAATAATAATTAGAGATGCACCTTGGTATCGGATGGCTTTTCGATCCACCAGCATGTCCACATTGGGGAGAAATATTTGAAGCTGTGGTTAAGGCTGCCAAAACTCACTTACGTAGGGTGATAGGAGAAACCGTATTAACCTTTAAGGAACTTGCTACGGTATTTTGTAAGTCCTCAACTCACGCTCGTTGTGCCCGCTCTCTTCCGACCCAAACGACCTCGAAGCTTTGACTCCAGGTCATTTTTTGATAGGGCAGCCACTTGTCGCCTTGCCTGAATACTCCTTCAGAGATGTGAAGTGTACTTGACTGTCGCGATTTGAACCGGTGTGAAGTTACCGGCCGAAATGTTACCGGCCGTTATAACCCGACCAATTTGAGGAGTTTTATAAAATGTGAAGTTACCGGCCGAAATCTAGCGGCCGTTATAACCCG
Organism: Monopis laevigella; assembly: GCA_947458855.1. Classification (NCBI taxonomy): domain Eukaryota; kingdom Metazoa; phylum Arthropoda; class Insecta; order Lepidoptera; family Tineidae; genus Monopis; species Monopis laevigella. The sequence continues at coordinate 20,328,135 of OX381578.1, forward strand.
ACCAATTTGAGGAGTTTTATAAATTGTGAAGTTACCGGCCGGAACCTAGCGGCTGTTATAACCCGACCAAATTGAGTAATTTAATAAAATACGTAAATAATGTTACCGGCCAATATAAACCGACCTTGGCAATTATGGACTACCTATTTTTTTATACGGTCGCGGATATATGATCTACATTACATAACATAAAAAGTGAAACGATTTTCGGATTTTAATATTCATTATATTTTATACATTACTCAACATACTGAACAAAACATAAGATTTTCAGAATTTTATTCCCGAGTTCCTAGGTCATTGTAGTAGAACCCACTATACCTGCCGTTTTCAGGCAATTATGGAGTGCCTACTATTTTTTTTTTATCAAAGTACTGTAGTGGGTAAAGAAGTTATATTATAAATAAAATGTGAAGTTACCGGCCGAAATGTTTTGTTCAGTGTGTTTTATAATGTAAAATATATTATTCCCGAGTTCCTAGGACATTGTAGTAAAACCCACTATACCTGCCGTCTTAAGGCTATTATGGATTACCTACATTTTTTTTTATCAGACTACTGACGTGGGTATAGAAGCTACATTACATAACATACTGAACAAATCATAAGATTTTCAGAATTATATTCCCGAGTTCCTAGGTCATTGTAGTAGAACCTACTATACCTGCCGTCTTCAGGCAATTAAGGAGTACCTACTCATTTTTTTTTATCAGAGTACTGACGTGGGTATAGAAACTACATTACATAACATACTGAACAAAACATAAGATTTTCAGAATTTTATTCCTGAGTTCCTAGGTCATTGTAGTAGAACCGACTATACCTGCCGTCTTTAGGCAATTAAGGAGTACCTACTCATTTTTTTTTATCAGAGTACTGACGTGGGTATAGAAACTACATTACATAACATACTGAACAAAACATAAGATTTTCAGAATTTTATTCCCGAGTTCCTAGGTCATTGTAGTAGAACCCACTATACCTGCCGTCTTCAGGCAATTAAGGAGTACCTACTCATTAATTTTTATCAGAGAACTGACGTGGGTATAGAAACTACATTACATAACATACTGAACAAAACATAAGATTTTCAGAATTTTATTCCCAAGTTTCTAGGTCATTGTAGTAGAACCCACTATACCTGCCGTCTTCAGGCAATTAAGGAGTACCTACTCATTTTTTTTATCAGAGTACTGACGTGGGTATAGAAACTACATTACATAACATACTGAACAAAACATAAGATTTTTAGAATTTTATTTCCGAGTTCCTAGGTCATTGTAGTAGAACCCACTATACCTGCCGTATTAAGGCAATTATGGAGTACCTACTCATTTTTTTTTATCAATGTACTGTCGTGGGTATAGAAGTTATATTATAAATAAAATGTGAAGTTACCGGCCGAAATGTTTTGTTCAGTATGTTTTATAAAGTAAAACATATTATTCCCGAGTTCCTAGGACATTGTAGTAAAACCCACTATACCTGCCGTCTTAAGGCTATTATGGAGTACCTACTTATTTTTTTTTATCAGAGTACTGACGTGGGTATAGAAACTACATTACATAACATACTGAACAAAACATAAGATTTTCAGAATTTTATTCCCGAGTTCCTAGGTCATTGTAGTAGAACCCACTATACCTGCCGTCTTTAGGCAATTAAGGAGTACCTACTCATTAATTTTTATCAGAGAACTGACGTGGGTATAGAAACTACATTACATAACATACTGAACAAAACATAAGATTTTCAGAATTTTATTCCCGAGTTCCTAGGTCATTCTAGTAGAACTCACTATACCTGTCGAATTAAGGCAATTATGGAGTACCTACTCATTTTTTTTTATCAGAGTACTGACGTGGGTATAGAAACTACATTACATAACAAACTGAACAAATCATAAGATTTTCAGAATTTTATTCCCGAGTTCCTAGGATATTGTAGTAGAACCCACTATACCTGCCGTCTTCAGGCAATTAAGGAGTACCTACTCATTTTTTTTTATCAGAGTACTGACGTGGGTATAGAAACTACATTACATAACATACTGAACAAAACATAAGATTTTCAGAATTTTATTCCCGAGTTCCTACGTCATTGTAGTAGAACCGACTATACCTGCCGTCTTCAGGCAATTAAGGAGTACCTACTCATTAATTTTTATCAGAGAACTGACGTGGGTATAGAAACTACATTACATAACATACTGAACAAAACGTAAGATTTTCAGAATTTTATTCCCGAGTTCCTAGGTCATTGTAGTAGAACCCACTATACCTGCCGTCTTCAGGCAATTAAGGAGTACCTACTCATTAATTTTTATCAGAGAACTGACGTGGGTATAGAAACTACATTACATAACATACTGAACAAAACATAAGATTTTCAGAATTTTATTCCCGAGTTCCTAGGTCATTGTAGTAGAACCCACTATACCTGCCGTCTTCAGGCAATTAAGGAGTACCTACTCATTAATTTTTATCAGAGAACTGACGTGGGTATAGAAACTACATTACATAACATACTGAACAAAACATAAGATTTTCAGAATTTTATTCCCAAGTTTCTAGGTCATTGTAGTAGAACCCACTATACCTGCCGTCTTCAGGCAATTAAGGAGAACCTACTAATTTTTTTTTATCAGAGTACTGACGTGGGTATAGAAGTTATATTACAATGACCTAGGAACTCGGGAATAAAATTCTGAAAATCTTATGTTTTGTTCAGTATGTTATGTAATGTAGTTTCTATACCCACGTCAGTACTCTGATAAAAAAAATGAGTAGGTACTCCTTAATTGCCTGAAGACGGCAGGTATAGTGGGTTCTACTACAATGACCTAGGAACTCGGGAATAAAATTCTGAAAATCTTATGATTTGTTCAGTATGTTATGTAATGTAGTTTCTATATGCACGTCAGTACTCTGATAAAAAAAATGAGTAGGTACTCCTTAATTGCCTGAAGACGGCAGGTATAGTCGGTTCTACTACAATGACCTAGGAACTCGGGAATAAAATTCTGAAAATCTTATGTTTTGTTCAGTATGTTATGTAATGTAGTTTCTATACCCACGTCAGTACTCTGATAAAAAAAAATGAGTAGGTACTCCTTAATTGCCTGAAGACGGCAGGTATAGTGGGTTCTACTACAATGACCTAGGAACTCGGGAATAAAATTCTGAAAATCTTATGTTTTGTTCAGTATGTTATGTAATGTAGTTTCTATACCCACGTCAGTTCTCTGATAAAAATTAATGAGTAGGTACTCCTTAATTGCCTGAAGATGGCAGGTATAGTGGGTTCTACTACAATGACCTAGGAACTCGGGAATAAAATTCTGAAAATCTTATGTTTTGTTCAGTATGTTATGTAATGTAGTTTCTATACCCACGTCAGTTCTCTGATAAAAATTAATGAGTAGGTACTCCTTAATTGCCTGAAGACGGCAGGTATAGTGGGTTCTACTACAATGACCTAGGAATTTGGGAATAAAATTCTGAAAATCTTATGTTTTGTTCAGTATGTTATGTAATGTAGTTTCTATACCCACGTCAGTTCTCTGATAAAAATTAATGAGTAGGTACTCCTTAATTGCCTAAAGACGGCAGGTATAGTGGGTTCTACTACAATGACCTAGGAACTCGGGAATAAAATTCTGAAAATCTTATGTTTTGTTCAGTATGTTATGTAATGTAGTTTCTATACCCACGTCAGTACTCTGATAAAAAAAAAGAAGTAGGTACTCCATAATAGCCTTAAGACGGCAGGTATAGTGGGTTTTACTACAATGTCCTAGGAACTCGGGAATAATATGTTTTACTTTATAAAATATACTGAACAAAACATTTCGGCCGGTAACTTCACATTTTATTTATAATATAACTTCTATACCCACGACAGTACTTTGATAAAAAAAAAATATTAGGTACTCCATAATTGTTTTAATACGGCAGGTATAGTGGGTTCTACTACAATGACCTAGGAACTCGGAAATAAAATTCTAAAAATCTTATGTTTTGTTCAGTATGTTATGTAATGTAGTTTCTATACCCACGTCAGTACTCTGATAAAAAAAATGAGTATGTACTCCTTAATTGCCTGAAGACGGCAGGTATAGTGGGTTCTACTACAATGACCTAGAAACTTGGGAATAAAATTCTGAAAATCTTATGTTTTGTTCAGTATGTTATGTAATGTAGTTTCTATACCCACGTCAGTTCTCTGATAAAAATTAATGAGTAGGTACTCCTTAATTGCCTGAAGACGGCAGGTATAGTGGGTTCTACTACAATGACCTAGGAACTCGGGAATAAAATTCTGAAAATCTTATGTTTTGTTCAGTATGTTATGTAATGTAGTTTCTATACCCACGTCAGTACTCTGATAAAAAAAATGAGTAGGTACTCCTTAATTGCCTAAAGACGGCAGGTATAGTCGGTTCTACTACAATGACCTAGGAACTCAGGAATAAAATTCTGAAAATCTTATGTTTTGTTCAGTATGTTATGTAATGTAGTTTCTATACCCACGTCAGTACTCTGATAAAAAAAAATGAGTAGGTACTCCTTAATTGCCTGAAGAAGGCAGGTATAGTAGGTTCTACTACAATGACCTAGGAACTCGGGAATATAATTCTGAAAATCTTATGATTTGTTCAGTATGTTATGTAATGTAGCTTCTATACCCACGTCAGTACTCTGATAAAAAAAAAATGTAGGTAATCCATAATAGCCTTAAGACGGCAGGTATAGTGGGTTTTACTACAATGTCCTAGGAACTCGGGAATAATATATTTTACATTATAAAACACACTGAACAAAACATTTCGGCCGGTAACTTCACATTTTATTTATAATATAACTTATCAAAGTACTGTAGTGGGTAAAGACCCACTACAGTACTTTGATAAAAAAAAAATAGTAGGCACTCCATAATTGCCTGAAAACGGCAGGTATAGTGGGTTCTACTACAATGACCTAGGAACTCGGGAATAAAATTCTGAAAATCTTATGTTTTGTTCAGTATGTTGAGTAATGTATAAAATATAATGAATATTAAAATCCGAAAATCGTTTCACTTTTTATGTTATGTAATGTAGATCATATATCCGCGACCGTATAAAAAAATAGGTAGTCCATAATTGCCAAGGTCGGTTTATATTGGCCGGTAACATTATTTACGTATTTTATTAAATTACTCAATTTGGTCGGGTTATAACAGCCGCTAGGTTCCGGCCGGTAACTTCACAATTTATAAAACTCCTCAAATTGGTCGGGTTATAACGGCCGCTAGATTTCGGCCGGTAACTTCACATTTTATAAAACTCCTCAAATTGGTCGGGTTATAACGGCCGGTAACATTTCGGCCGGTAACTTCACACCGGTGCGATTTGAATTGATCCAGCAGATGACCCAGCATTTCTGGCTTCGCTGGTCGCTCGAATACCTTCACATATTGCAGCAACGCGTGAAGTGGACTGATAAGACGGACCCTCCAAAGATAGGAGACCTCGTCCTGGTTAAGGATACTAACCTGTCCCCATTGCATTGGAGAAGGAGGCGCATTCTTATCTTGATTCTAGGAGCGGATGGAGTACCTCGTTGTTCATCGAAGATATTGCATTCCTTGGGAAGTCGTCGCTGAAGTGTAACCACGAAAGCCATTCAGTAAGTTATTTTTAAACTTATATAGCGGTGCGTATCGCACCCGTGTGAGAATCCTGGGCTAATTGTTTCCCGGCTACTCGCACAGTGTGAGAAGTGTAACTAGCATTGACGCAGTGATTTCAGCGTTTGTGTTATCTCAACGAATCCCTTTATATTTAGTAAAAAGGCGGTACTCATTTTACTGTTGACAATTTCTATATCCTTTTATTTAAGTTTACATACAATAGATAGGCAAAATATTTTTATTATTTTCAAATGCATTTTAAATACCTACTCACTATATGCCTACTCACCTAATTTGTGTTTTTTTTATATAATTAGGTTTTATCATGGACTTAATATATTGACGTGACGTCCATAATATTCTTTCAGATTTACGGTTGATGTCAATATGACTGACAGCATTTTTTTTAATTTACCTACTATCAAGCTGCTTTTGAAAGCTTACTAGCAAGCTCTTTTAGAAATATCATGTCTTTAAAATTTATTTTTAATTAAAAAACATTGAATAAATGAAATAATAAAAAAATACGGGTAAGTATCCGATTTTATATTTTCTTTGATAAGCATAAATAAAAATAAGGGTTAAATAATTTGAAATGTTGTGGATTTCGGAATTACGTCTTCAGTATCGAAAATCAGTTCCGGAACTGAAAACCTTCCCATATTGCATGCTTTACATGTAATCACGAGGAACAATTTTGGGCAAAAAATCGGGTAGCCCCGCCAAAACCGGACGTCGGGCAACGCCGCTGGGGACGTCTATTTTATATTCAGGTTACAAAATAAAACTCAAAATAAAATAAAATGACGTTTACTTAACATTCAAATAAGTACCAAATAATAATGAACTACTAGAGGTCGTTCTCCACTGGATATATTTATATTTCCGAAGTAATATAATTGAATACGACGCTGATCGCAGTGTGTGTGTGAGAGACACTTTCATTTACATAAGTTTTATATACAATTATACTTAAGTAAAATTACTAAAATTCAGAAATAAACATTTATTTTCATTAGATTTTGTTCACTTAACGAGTATAAATTTATTGGACATTTTTTAAATATTAAATCACAAACATTAATTTTAATCTTAAAACAAAACGTAAATTAATAAAGGATTAGGAATGTTGGTGCTCGGGGCCATCGTTGTCAAGCTTCGGATTTCAAGCAGGATCCTGAGGACCTACCATGACATTTTGCAATGGGCTTCCGAATTTCGAAAATATAGCCTTTAATAAGAAACTAATTTCGTTTATTTTTAAAACAATTAACTGGTTTTTGAGATATTAATATTTGAAATCTACAGTGTGTTCGTTTACTCCTGTTTTTCGCTTAAAGCGCTTAGGCTTTAAGCCAATCTAATGAGCCGTCAAAGTACACAAAGCGAAGCAAAGCAATCGCAGCGTTTGCAGGAGTACTCGAACGGTTTTATGTGCATTAATAAAAATCGTAAAAAAATCATAAGAGAATACAAAATAGAGTTCAAAAACTGTTAAGTGAAAGGGAGGGAACATAAAAATAATAATAAAAAAGTATTTATAATACACAATTGTGACCACAGACAATTTACTTTGATTGCACTACTCGTATTTTCCAAGCGTTCGCAGCGAATTCGATGACGTAATTTGCTTTTTTTCTGTGACGTCGTCAAAAATCCAAAGCAAAGCGAAGTACTAAAAAAACACCTGTCAAGTAAATTAAGCTAGCTTTGTAAGCCTTTTAAGCAGTACTCAAACGTACTGCTAATATCAAAAAATCTGCGTGACGTCACAAGCACGCTATCACAGATTAAATAGCGTACACGTACTACGTACACGCTGTAATAGACTAAAAGATGTTGAAAACAAATTATTGATAAATGTGGTTCGATATGCACCTTATGTGTTTGAATGCGTAATATAATATATTGTTTGTATATCTAACAGCATGGTAATAATAAAAAAGTAATATTTTTAAATTGTATTGCTATCCTTATAGGTAATGACAATAATAAAGCTTTACAAGATTTCTTGTATAGAAGGTAAGTTTCTAGAAACACGTATACCGCTTAATAAAACTCGGAGTACTATCGGACCCAAATTGTCATTTCACTTCGCTGTAACCAATAGAAACGCTTGCTTGTGACATACATATGAACTAAAAAATTTTTTTTTTTAAAACAGCCTGTTTTCTTTGTTAGTTTAGGGATCTATAGTTTTCGTGTAAAGACGTATCACAAAAACTATAAATCCCATATTTTCGAAATCAAAAATAAAAATTACTTTATTTTACTCGGAAGCTCATTGTATTAACGTAGCATTACCTTAGAATCGTTCAACCAATAGGAAAGGTTTATTTGTTCCGTTTTCACAAATAAAACTAATATTATGGTGGTTTCACACGTATTAGCGTTACGGTTAATACGCTAGCAAAAAACCATAGTAGAGCCTTTGTGTGACAAATGTAATTACAATTCGATGTAAAGTATAATAGGATAGCTCGAGGGTATGCCAATATGATATTCTCTACATACAATTCCTAAATATATATACCTATCCTAAAACAATATTAAATTAAATACATGAATTTCAACAACGTTAATTAGAAATTTAGATATGAAAATATTGTTTGACGTAAAAAAGGTATCGTCGAAGTGAAGGTAGGTAAAGGTAGCGTCGATTGATACAAATGTAAGTAAAAAAAAAATTGTCTATGGGTAGAACTCGATTGACGAGAAACGTCAAATTCCATTGTTTCATTTTCGTTTGGCATTTATATCAATGTGGCTTTCCGGTAGGGCCCGAATAAAACAAATAGTTTTATTCATAACTTTCAGTAAATAACTAATAGGTCCTGCCTAAATAATATGAAATATCACTTTTATTAAATTAGTTGTGGCATATTTGTCACCTAGAAAGAAACCTTAACCGTATTGGTATGAGCACCATCGTCGTCGGTCTTGTTAAGATAAAATATTATGAAATAATAAGGGTGAGCCTATATATACCTACAGGACTTCAGGTTTTAAAACAATACCGATATCTTGCAAAAAAACAAAAAACAATCAAGCTCCCGTCTTATTTTCTGACAATGTAGTGAAATAATAATTTTTTTTTATAATAATTTAAATACGTGAGTTGGTACATAAAAACTATTTAGGTATCTAAACCAAAGTCTAGATTTAAAAGCTGATCAAGTTAAATAAGTACCGGTTTTAAATATGTTTAGGCAAAAAATTATATAACAGTAAAAAGCTTTTAAGCCAGCCATTTTGACTGAAATAAATGCGGCAGTAAAACGATAATTACTGAATAAGAACGGATTACTTATTTTTTAATGCAGTTTTTTTGCTTGTTTGTTTCACGTCAATAATCACAATAACTGAATTGCATTTATTTAGTAACTAGCAGGTGTACCGAGCCCTTTGGACTGTTCATTTCCCAAGAACTTTTGAAAGTCCAATTGATAATATTCGAAGCGCCGGGTTGCTTGGATCGCACGGCTCTCGCGCAACAAAAATATACCGAACTCCCCTACTTGGTAAACTTGAAAGGTTATATTTTGGGCTAACAAGAGGCCTAAATAAAAGAACGGGTAGTGTTCTTTTATTTGAGCCTCTTATTAGCCCAAAATATAACCTTTCATGGATGTGTCGCAAATGAAAAAAACACGATTCTCTGGAACAGTTATGTTATTTGATCAGTCGAGCCTCATATCCTCAAAAAAAATCTCCAATAACAGAAGTGGTTCTGTAGTTATAAGCTGACAAACGGTCAGAGATGTTTTTTTTTTTGTAGGGATTCTCTACAATTATTATTTTCGTGCGATTTATTGTGCAAGTATAGTAAAACAAAGGACTACAGAGCATGGAACCGTGTTTTGTATTGAAATTTTTTTAGCACATGGAAATGAGCAGCTAGAAAAGCCGCAGCGCCATCTAGTTTGTATTTGGCAGAAAACAATCTTATTGTCCCGAAAATATACCATACCAACTATTCCATTATTTGCTTCATGACATTATTTTATCGGTTCTATTAGTGATGTCATAATGCATTACCTATTCAATTTTAATAATTAATACAATTATTGTATTTATATAACTATATATTATATTACATACACATACATATCATCACGGGTGTCTTACAGCGCCCGAGACCGCCTAGACGGCCCCAGGGTACCCAGCGGAGGGCGTTTTTAATCCCACCTCGTCGTAGCCGATGGTATGAGAATACACCGAACAAGTGGCTAGCTCGTCGCAATGCTTTGAATAGACTCAATAACCCATCTATAAACAGTTTCACAAGTTGGTATAGTGAAACCGGGACCGACAGCTTAACGTGCTCTTCGAGGCACTATAGTGGTGTTGTCAAACAAATGTACAATTGTTTTTAATTAAAAACGCATTGGAACACACCGGGATTCGAACCAGGGACCTAAGTGTTTTTAAGTCCAAGGTCTAACCAACTCGGCCACCACGTATATTTATATTAAAAGACTATTAATACAATTTATTTTCCAATTCAATAATTTAACGGTTTTTTTTTCGATTACTAAACGACTGTCAATCGCATCACTACACGCCATGCCACAGACACATACAATAACATAATAAAGCGTCAACCATTATATCTATTTTTTGGTATTATTGTATATTGTTTTTAATAATTAATGCAAAAGTGCTTAAGTTGGTGATATGTTTTTTTTTTCGAACTGAAATGCATCGTTTTGTTTCACTTTTGTTACGTCAAATAGAAAATAGATAAATGGAAATAGTATAAATACATTTGCATACAAGTGTATACTATTATAGAAAATGCTAGACAAATTGTTCATCTTATACTTTACAGGAAGTCGATATTCTTAAGGTTATCTATTTTATTTATAACTAATCAATAACACAACCCATTTATTCTTGATTTTCAATTTTAATTACAAAAATTATATGTAGGGAACATCTGCTGATTATTTAAGTACCTATTACATTTGCACCTATACAATTTTAAATCGGTGAAAAACTATCAAAATAGGCCTTGCTCTCTTGTATCAATAGTTATATGTATTCTATTGGATTGTTTCATTATTTCATTTTAATATATTTGGTAATATATCTACTTAACAATTAATGCAATACCTATTTATGATGATTTAAGTAATGACATATATTTCATACAAATAATATGATATTGCTTTCACACAGTCGGTACTATGTATATAATTAAAAAAATAATTGTTGCCAAATTACCTAACACTTACAAATTAATTCAAATAAAAAACGAATAAATCTAAATAATTAAATTAGATACAATTTAATTCAGTAAAAATGATAATCTATATTATATTATGCAACATATTCTATTTGGAAATATTAAAAGAAACTAAACACTGAAATACTCATTAAAAAAAAGTATAAATATGGCTACAACTCGGCCTAAGTCTAGAGTTTCTGTACATTAAAACTATTTACTTATTACAAAATTAATAAACATTGTATCTTATTTGTATCATTAACACAAGTCAAGTAGTTTATCACTATGAGTGTACTTATAACCCTTTCATTAGCAGCTACAAGGCATGTTATACAATTCTCTTTTACTTATTTTTTGTACTCGAGAAATTAGGCACGACGGGTAAATAAAGAGATTTCATATTATAAGGACCAAACCTGGTCTGTGTTCTTATCCAATGCAAACTGTATACATAATTAAGCCTTAAATGAACTTGTTTCTTAGGCAATTAATTAATTGCACTGATTATTGAGATTTATTGGAAATAGAAAGTACATACAACGAAATTATCAATCAGGAGTATTAAAAACGAATATATTCATTTAATCAAGAATTTGATTCATAAAGGGTTGACAGAAAAGTTAAGAATCATACATGTTCTTGATATATTTTATTCATCAACTAGCAGTTACAAAAAAATTGACTTACCTAAATATATTATATAATGCGACACAGCAAGTGAGCTGACAAAGTTATCTGAGCAGGAAAAGGAAAACCGTGTGTACACAAGAACGGTTAACTATGTTATCATTAAGTAACAAAAGAATAGTCAATTTGATAGGATGAAATCAAAATAAAAGAATTTTATAATGTTAAAATTAAGCTTTTGGGATTATTTCCAATTGAATATACTATTACTGATGGTTAGTAATCATAGTAACTGCCGCTATTTTCTATATTATATTCACCAGTTACCATGGTTACTATCCAATATAGAATAATAGTTTATTAAAACCGGCCGTTAAACGGACGTTAAACCGATAACTTAGGTGTAACTCTATTAAAAGTACATATAAGCTTATGGAATAATCCAAGAATTCACAATTAAAGTAGTCTATCGTTTGAGTGTTCAAATTCGATGTAGCCAGCTATTTCCTGAGTATCTTCAAACTATCACTGGGTGCCATTTACAAAATAAATTAATGTTGGCTACAGTTATTATAGTCTAGAGTTACTATAGATCCGATTTGACGTTATTCTTTTTCAAATGACGTTTTTTTTCTTATAAATATGTTTCTATATCCTATAGATAGTTATCGGTTTGAGTGATGATTCTTTCTTGATATATGTACATAAATTCAGATAGTTATAACTTTTAACGCGATTGTAAACAATAGCTGTCAATATCTTTGTAGGAAGAGATTTGGAGATTAAAAAAAATGGTACACTGATAGTTAAAAAAGTGAAGTCAGTCCGAGTTACTGAAAGCTTGGTTGCACTTAAATTGCTCGACAAGACAAAATTAGCGAAGTTTTATAAGAGACATGACTGGCTTATAGTAACCGTTATTCGACTATTACTATATTTTAATTTCTTGCAGATCAAATTTAATTTATATCATATTGTTAAAAAGCGCAACATTTAGCTTAACTGTGAAAAATCATTTAGCCTCTACGTCAATTTAGCATCATTTACCTACTAACAACCGGACCTAAGGTAAGTTATATGTTGTCAACCTCTTCTTTAGCAGGCAGTCAGAGTAAATTAGTAATTCCAAATAGCGGCCATCTTTTTTATTCGATAGTGGAATGATTATAATCGATCATGGTCCGTAACCAATCGCCACACAGCTCAGGGACATTCGATATTCTCGAACAAATATGTGCCAATAAGACAGAATCGGATCTATAAAACAGTCTATATGTGCTCCACCCATATTATTTACTGAAAAATCTATGGTTAGGCTTAACACTGGAAAACTAATAACTATACAGCATACAATGTGTTCCATTTAGTTGTCATCATATTGACAATATTTAATCTAATAAAAAAAGAGTCCGTAATAATAAAATTATCGTCAAAACAGGTATATAATGTGAACGTGATGTTTAGTGGCAACTTAATCAAAGAAAAGAAATAATGTGCGCTCGCGGAGCAGATAAGATTTTCGTACAATGACCCACACTAGCTTACTTTTGTTGCTAATTCACACCAGGAAAAAAAAACACAAATTTTACACCCTTAGATCTCTTAGACCGCTAAGCCCACGAGAAATGTGGAATATTCTATACAATATAATAATGTATTTCTGATATCATAACTACAATGCACTTTATATACGTTTTATTATAAATATATAATAAAATTTGTAACACATTAATAATCTATCTAATTTAAAAAAAAAAAAAATACCGCAGAAAATATTGAGAATTTTGACTTGAATTAAATTCTTTTGTATATTCTTATGTATCTATGAAATTATTTAAGCCTATAATGTTATTCCAAAGGGTAGAACTTGACTTCAAAAGATCCTACTTCTAGACGATTTGAGGTAGCTTGGTAGTGTGAGATTATTGTATGAAATCCCTTCTCCGCGACCGTACTTTTCCAATAGTTTAGCATAAATTAGACATAACATAAAAAACCCGCCTCCGTGGTCTCGTAAATCTCACTTATACGTCTTTCTTGTGTCGGTTTTTATGGGTAGAGGGTAGTGAACACAGTGAGGGAGAGTTGAATTCGGAATGGCCTTTAAGAACTCTGCATTCGTAATCGCGAGTCCGCGTTCTCCATACAAAATTAGCTTTCGCACTTCCAGTAAGACTCAATTATCAAATACCTAGGACAGGCTTATCCGGATCCAGAAAGCTACAGTCTAACCGACCTTAGTGATGTCCTTAAATATGTCAACAACATATTTGGGGACGATACTCAGGTGTGTTAATATGAATGGGGAACACACAAAAGATCCCAAAGGCTCGAAGTGTTTTTGACTGATGTCAACCCCAAAAACCAATAAGATAAGACTCGATTTTAGTTTGTCGCAGAATTTAAATAATATTTTTGTCGGTCATGTATTTATTAATCTTTCTGTGTTGGGTTTGTATTGTTATTTTTTTCGAATCCTAAAAAAAAACTTTTTAAATATTATAATACAAAATATTTACTAATATTAAACAGAAAGATTTTTACTTATAATTACCGACATAAAAATAATAATGAAAAATCGACAACACCAAGTTTGTATGGAGGACAAGTCGACTACAGCGCCCTTAACCCTGCTTCGCGGTCTCAAAACTGCAGTTCACTATCCTGCCTCCCAACTACGCGATGGACGCGGCACCCGCACAGAGAGTCCATGGAGGGCCGACAACATTGTCTGCATTTGTATATGTCGGTATGCGTGAGGGGCGACAGCGCGAGTGTGCGCCGGGGGTGTCGGCGTCGGGGGTGACGGCTCCGGGGGTGTCGGCTCCGGGGGTGTCGGCGTCGGGGGTGTCGGCGTCGGGGGTGTCGGCGCTACGCCTGTGTCTGTCGCCGCCGCTCCCAGCACTCCGCCTCGGCCCACGAGTGTCGCACGTCGCGGAACAACTAAACACACAACAAAACATCTTTAGTCACATACTCAGCCCCAGTGAGAGCCCCCGGAGACTAGTGGTTGCGCCTTTGGCGTTGTATCCAGAGAACACCATGACAATAATAGATTCTGTAAAGTACGTTTTTCTGTACAGTTTGAATGGTCTGGTCGTTTATAAAATATAATATGTATTATATAATTGTTTTTACATCACAGACCGAACTTTGGCCATTGTCAGATTTCTTGTTTTTTTATTATACTGTTAATAATGCGGTTTAGGTTGGTGTTTCGGTGCGTGTGTGTGTGTGTATTTAAAAATAAAAGTGTGTTCGTTTGTATGCATGGCTGTGTATTGATTTTACTTTAGATATTATGAGCTATTTAGTATTATTATTATTATTAGACCTGTATGTGATACATTAAATTTAAATATAAAATAAATATATATATACCTATATACAGTTATACGTAACAAAAGTTCATTTAGATCTTATATTATATTTAATAATACAATAAACTAGAACTTCTAACTTCACGTTAATATAGAGTAATTAGAAGAAAGCAAATAGAGGATTTCTGTGTCATGAAACTAACCCGGGTGTAACCGGGGCGATGGCGCATGCGCAAAAACATTCGTGCAAACCTTTTCCAAACGGGACGAAAAATAGGCGAACGTGAGGGACCCGTATACGAATAATATAAGGAACCACCCTAATGCCTAAAATCGCGTTTAAACCAAATGTAAAAGGTGTTTGTTGCCGTCATATTGTGTTCTCACTTCAACCAATCAATGTTCAATGATTGCTTTTAATATTTTGTTCTCAATTTTTGTTTTGATGCCATGTTGTGTTCTCGCGTTTAACAATGCGTTTTAAGGCTCAAGGACGCCTCCCTATCTATATGGTATAAGTAGAATAATCAATGACAAATTTCGTGAGTGGTGACTCAAACCTGTTTGGCTCAGTGGTTGAGTTGCCGCGAAAGCGAGGATCGTGGATTCGAGTCCCATTCCACAGGATTTTATTCAAAATTTCAATATAAGATTATTCTAATAAGGAATTCATGTCATAAAAATAATACAATAAATAAATAATAATAGTAATCTCAATAAATTGTTTTTTGTGTGATAGATAATTATATTTTAAAAAAATAAGAGCACAGCATGTGACTTTGTATCTGCCTGATGGTAAGCGTACCTACAAAATCCATGAATGGGGTCGTAAAGTACTTTTGACTATATACCTGAGACAGCCACAGTTCGTCGGCCAGCAGTTCGTTGAGCACCAGCGTGGTGTCCTTGCCGGGGCTGGCCAGTCTCTTGTCGGCCACGCGCTTGCTGCACTCCGCGTACATGAGGTACTTCTGGTGCGACACTCGCGAGTATAGCTGCACTCGGGGCAGGCACGCGGCACACACTGCAAACTCCTACATAAATTCACGAATATTAGCTATTTCATTGTTATTCTGTATAACTCAAAAACAAGCGTCAGCTGAAAATGCATCAGTGCTTCGTCCTAGAACGATGTAGCCTATGCTGAGCTGAATACCTTTTAGTCGCCACGCAACACACTCAAAAATTGATTCCATATGTTAATGTTTGTAATAGGGAATATGCACGATTTTTTTTATTTCATTACTTGATAGAGTAACTACATTACTTGATAGAGAACCTAAAATAAATATTAAACATTATGAAAAAGGTGATAACACAAAAATAAAAGGGTTTAAACTTTATCTGCCACTACTGCAATAAAAATCGGTACATCACTAGGCGCCATTCTATGACGTCATTTGTGCTAAAAAAGCACGCGACCGCATATAAGTTTATTATTATTGTATATTTTAGTGAATTAATATGCGATCCCAAATCGCGAAAAGCGTCCCCAGCCTAGTGGCTAAGTCATTGCGCAACTGATAACAAGGTTAAGCAGATGATAACAAGGCCGACCTGGGATGGGTGACCGCTTTATAAAACGAGGCTATTTCATCATAAACACCGCAACAAGCTCGCCACTTGTTAGGTGTTGCCTCCGAATACCTTTGGCGAAATGAGGACGGGTTAATCCCTCCGCTGGGTACCCTGAGGCCGTTTAAATGGTTCTCGGGAGCCAAATAGGCACCCGTGATGATATTTATTATTTTATTTATAATATGCGATATAAGTGCTGTATAGTCCCTTTCGGCCGAAAGACATCCGTAACTGAACCTCAAAAGTTGGTTGTCAACTCTTAATCAAAAGGTTTATTTATCACAAATTAACGTATTAAAAGACAAGAAATAACCCGGGCCGTGTTCGGAAAATAACACTTTAACACTGGGTAATGTCACTACACTATATGCATCTCTTCTTCTCTAAGTATTTTTCAATATTTTTGTCGCACTCTGTTACACTACCCAGTGTTAAAGTGTTACGTTTCCGAACACGGCCCTGAAGACAAGAAACTGTATAGACTACAGAGCACACGTTGACGTTTGTTTTGGGTACGAATGACGTCACATGTAGTTTTTGCTAATGTAGGAGCGTTTTGAAATGCGTTCCGGCTATACAAAAAAAATGGTTTTAAAATTCTTGTTTTAAAAAAAATCTTATTAAAATAAAATATGTTCAAAGACAAAAGGAATATTATATATAAAAAATATAATAATTGGTGTTACATGCATATTCCCTATTGTATTTGAATGTATTCTATTAATTGTCTAATATTTTAATTTTATGTGTTGTAAAGCGAAAATAAAGTATTGTTTTTATTTTATTGAGGCACTGTCTATATGTGCGAATATGTCGAGAAGTACTATTAAATGCTGACGTAATCAACTTTTGCTTCTACTCAGCCTAACATGGTGTTTCAAAGGTTCACTCAATCTAATATGTCTGGATTAAGAGATCCATGTTTTGCCTTATATCTTCTTCATTTTACCTCCAAATAGTTTGAATTCTTATGATTATTTCTTACCATGTGTCTACTGAATGTTAGTATAAAAAAATATAACTTAAGAGTAAGTAGGTACTTTTAAAAATATTTTTTTTATATTATCTCAAAAACGTCAGGATTGAGACTTCCTATTTATAAACCATAACTTTTTTTCCTTATACATATATATCATCACGGGTGTAGTAGAAACGGAACGCACCCTTGCTTATGCCATTTTTGGAGGTTATAATAAATCGTGCTTTTGCGACATACATTTGTAAATAATAAACTTATAAATAAAATATAGTTTGTTTTTATTTAATATTAAAATACTAAACAATACATGGCGCAGTCGTCGACGAACTAAGTTCCTGCTGAAGCAATGATGGAATTCAGATTGCCACCACCATTAAATATAGAAAATGTTTCCGACGTGGTTGAGCAATGGAAAAAGTTTAAGCAGTCATTTAAAATATTTCTAACAGCTGCTGGTTTTGAGAGGTATTCGGAGCTTAGAAAAGCTGCTATTTTATTAAATTGTCTTGGGCAAAATGCTCAAGATTTATATTATAATATAATAAAAAAGTCTGAAGATCAGGAAAAATATGAGGAAGTGTTAAAGGGTTTTGATGATTATTTCGGAACAAAACAAAACGAAGTAGTGGCAAGTTTTAACTTTAACATGCGTTTCCAAGAAGATGGTGAAAGTTTTGACGCATTCTATACACATATTAAAAGGTTAGCGAAAAATTGCAATTATAAAGAGAATGAAGACCGTATGTTAAGGGATCGAATTGTTATTGGCATTAGAAGCAAAACTGTTCAACAAAAACTTTTAGAAATAAAGGAACTGACATTGGACAAAGCAGTTGACATATCAAGAACTTCGGAATTATCTCAAGAGCATGCCCGCATAATTATTAACCACCCATCCCAGGCTATTGTGGATGTGGTACAGCAGCGTTATTTGACTCCTAGTAAATTTAATATGAGGCCACAACAGTATAAAAATCAATCACAGACTTTTAATAATAAAGCTAAGTATAAAAATTTTAATACTACTGTAGAAAATAAAAACTATTATTCATGTAAAAAATGTAACACCATGCATGGGCCACGTAACTGTCCAGCATTTGGTCAACTTTGCAATAAATGCAATAAACCAAATCACTTCAGTGTGGGCTGCAAATACAATAAAGTGCATACAGTTGATTATAATAATGAGCCGGTCATCAATCAAAATAATGATGACAACTATGTGCATAATTTATGACTATGTTCCATTAGTAAGGTGTGTGATGAATGGTTAGAAACACTAATAATAGAAAATAAATTTGTTGATTTCAAGTGTGATACGGGGGCTCAGGTTAATGTCTTATCATTATATGATTTAAAATATATTGTCAATGACAGTAACCCTACCTGGTCTAATACAAAGGTAGTATTAGAAGCATTTGGGGGAACCCACATAAAACCATTAGGAGAAATGTTATTAAAAATTTCAAATAATGGTAACATATTTAATACAAACTTTATAATAATAAAAGAAAATGTTAAACCAATTTTGGGTTTAAAATCATTGCTAGAACTCAAAATATTAAATAATATTAATAGTATATCTCTTAAAAATGATAAAATTTCATTTATTAATAAATTTGCTGAACTTTTTCAGGGAATGGGTCAATTTGATCAATTTGACTTTGGAGCTGCTCATTCAACCAGGAGTTAAACCAGTGGTAAAGCCTCCCAGACGGGTTCCATTTGCATTAAAATCACGTTTAGCGGATAAACTAAAGATTCTGGAAGAACACCAGATTATCAGTAAGGTTGAACACCCTAAAAGTTTTGTAAGTAACTTAGTTATAATAGAAAAGAAAGATCATTCTTTACGCATATGTTTAGATCCTAAGGATCTTAATGAAGTTTTGGTGCGAGAGTATCATTTAATCCCAACTTATGAAGAAATTATTTCAAAACTTGCTGGTAAAACAGTCTTTTCAGTTCTTGACCTTTCTGATGGATTTTATAATATTAAATTAACGGAAAAATCCAGTGATTTATGTACCTTTAATTCTCCTTTGGGATGTTACAAATTTTTACGACTGCCATTTGGACTTTCAATAGCACCTGAAATTTTTCAAAAATACAGCGAAAAGGTATTTGGTGACATCTCAGGTGTTATTATTTACTGTGATGATTTGCTTATATGTTCTGATTCAGAGAATGAACATGACTTAATACTTAAAAAGGTTTTTGAAAGAGCCAAGAAATATAATGTTCGTTTTAATAAAAGTAAGTTTCAATATAAACTAAAAGAAGTTAAGTATTTTGGACACATTTTTTCCAAAGATGGCATAAAAATAGACCCAGATAGAGTTAAAGCAATTTGTAATATTAAATATCCTAATAATAAAAAAGACTTGCAAATATTTTTAGGCATGGTCAACTATTTGCGAAAATTTGTGCATGGTATGGCTACTTTGGTAGCACCGCTACAAGAACTGTTAAAAAAAGATGTAGAATGGTTGTGGACTGAGGTTCATGGAAGCACTTTTAATAAGATAAAACAATGTATTAGTAAAGCACCTATCCTACAAAATTTTAATAGTAATTTAACAGTTGTTATTCAATGTGATGCTTCAAAAGATGGTTTAGGTTGTTGTCTTTTACAAGAAGGCAAACCGGTTAGCTTTGCTTCGAGGACTTTAACTCCACCTGAACAAAACTTTTCTCAAATTAAAAAGGAACTTTTAAGTGTTGTATGGGCAACAAGAAAGTTTCATTATTTTATTTATGGAAAGAAATGTATAGTTCTTAATGATCACAAGCCATTGGAAACTTTATTAAAAAGGGGTTTGCATGATATAATATCCCCTAGGTTACAGCGTTTAAAAATGAAGTTATTAAAATATAATATTGAATTTAAGTATTTAAAAGGAAAGTTAATGTTTATAGCAGACTTGCTATCCCGTAGTACTAGTGAAGACAATGAAATTGATGATTCTTATATGTATGTGATAATACACTGTATTAATTTAGGATCTTATTTACAATGCACCGATAAAATGAAATCTGAATTATCATCAGAAACTCTAAAAGATAATGAGTTATCAAAATTAATTGAATTTCATACAAATGGTTGGCCTGAAAATTTTAAAAATGTGCCAGATTATCTTCGTCATTATTATAAATTTAGGGTTGATTTAACAGTTGATAGTAATTTAATATTTTTAAATCATAAACTAATTGTACCAAAAACCTTAAGATTATCATTAATAAAAAAAATACATGAAGGGCATTTAGGTATTACTAAAATGAAACAATTTGCAAGAAATCTATATTACTGGCCCATGATTGATCAACATATTGAGGAATTTGTTAGAAGATGTTTCATATGTCAAACATATCAAAATAATAATAGTAAGGAGCCATTATTATCACACGAGGTACCCAATCTACCATTTTCTAAGTTAGGTGTGGACATAATGGATCTTAGAAATAAGTGTTACCTTGTAATTTATGATTATTATTCTAAATGGTTAGATATTAAATATTTATCAAATAAGTCTGCATGTAGCATAATTAATAGTTTAACTGATATTTTTTGTAATTTTGGCATCCCTTCAGAAATTGTCTCTGACCATGTTCCTTTTGATTCTAGAGAGTGCAAAAACTTTGCATCAGAACGGGGCTTTAAATTTACTTACTCAAGTCCCAGATATCCTCAAACAAATGGTATGGCTGAACGAGCCGTACAGATTGCAAAGAAAATTATGTTTAAATGTTCTGAGGATGGAACTGATATTAGACTAGCACTTTTGCAATATAGAAGTTTACCAATTTCTAACATTAAATTTACACCAGCGCAACTGCTAATGAATAGAAACTTAAAAACTAAATTACCAGTAACTTTTGAATATTTAAAACCTAAGCTTAATGAAGGTGTTCAATTAGAAATGAGTAAATCTCAAACTAGAAATATTAAGAGTTATAATGTAAGAACTAAAACTAAAAGTGAGTTTGTTATAGGTCAAAATGTGTGGTTTAAAAAGAATGTAGCACTGAAAAAGTGGCTGTTAGGAAGAATTGTTAAAATAAATAGCTTTCGATCATACGATAGGGATAATGTTGTATATACTAGGACTTCATACCATATTAGGCCTTGTTGATAATCTGATGTTGAAACAACTGGTTGATTGTCAGTTACCACTGAAATTTGTTTATATTTTAACTTTGTAAATACCTAATATTAACTTACCATTAATTTATATAAGTAATAGTTGTTATGTTAATTATTGTTTATATGAAAAGAGGGAGATGTAGTAGAAACGGAACGCACCCTTGCTTATGCCATTTTTGGAGGTTATAATAAAACGTGCTTTTGCGACATACATTTGTAAATAATAAATTTATAAATAAAATATAGTTTGTTTTTATTTAATCTTAAAATACTAAACAATACAACGGGTGCCTTACGGCGCCCGAGATCGCCTAGACGACCCCAGGGTACCCAACGGAGGGGTTTTATTCCCACCTCCTCGTAGCCGATGGTATGAGTCTACACCGAACAAGTGGCTAGCTCGTCGCGATATCTTTACAAATTAAAATATTTCATATATAAGTTTCTACATAACGCTACTAAATGCAAACATAGTCATTTTGCTTGGTTTTGATTAGATCTCTCAATCCATATGCACATGATTTTATGGCGCGGGTTAGAAAAAGGAAAAAAATAATATATTTTTAACTCAACCATGCAGTCTCGGGGTCGCTTGCTTCTTAATAACTATACCGTTTCCCATATATGTTTTTATTAAATTAGTGATGATATAACAAGTACCTTCTCGTAAGCGAGCCTGGCGTCGGGCTGCACGGGCTCCAAGGTGGTGGGGTTGTAGGGCTGGCCGTAGAGCAGCAGGCGGGCGGCGGCGGGGCGCGCGCACGCCCGGCACAGCTCGCCCGCGCTGCCCGCGCCGCTCGTCACGCTCAGCCCCGGCCACGTGCCCAGCGCGGCGTCCAGAGCGCGCCCGCCCACGCCGCCCGACACCCGCACGCGCATCGACAGCGTCACCTCGTCCACTGTCTTCACATTCGATAGGAAATAGTCATCTGCAAATGTTATAACCACAAGTTAAGGCCGTTCCTTCCAATTTTCGCGTTTCGGTGCTTTAAGCTTTATGTAATCCTTTACAACCATGGGCAAAAAATACAGGGATATGACTGGACTTTTCGTTACAAGTTGGTAGCTCATTAGCCTATTATTACTACTAAACTATTCATCTTTACAAAACTTACACCGATAGAAAGAGAATTAAAAAACGAATCATTTGGTTGTTTTAATTAATTTTTTTGATGGTTTTTTATAGTGTTTAATATTATTTTGCCGATTTTTCGCGCGCTACCGCAGCGTTCGGAATCAGCCCGCTGCGCTTCGACAGATGGCTCTAGCCTAGGGGCAGCCTCTTAAAGTTCAAAGTACCGATGAACAAAAATATGACATTAAACACAAAAGAATCCATACTAATATTACAAAAGTAACTCTGTCTGTCTGTCTGCTACCTTCCCACGCTTAAACCGCTGCATCAATTTAAATGAAATTTAAGGCCCTGAGACCCCATTATATCAGCTCTAGAGGTGCAGATATACAGGTATTTGTGTTTTAAGGCCCTGAGACCCCATTATATCAGCTCTAGAGGTGCAGATATACAGGTGTTCGTGTTTTAAGGCCCTGAGACCCCATTATATCAGCTCTAGAGGTGCAGATATACAGGTGTTTGTGTTTTAAGGCCCTGAGATCCCATTGTATCAGCTCTAGAGGTGCAGATATACAGGTGTTTGTGTTTTAAGGCCCTGAGACCCCATTATATCAGCTCTAGAGGTGCAGATATACAGGTGTTTGTGTTTTAAGGCCCTGAGACCCCATTATATCAGCTCTAGAGGTGCAGATATACAGGTGTTTGTGTTTTAAGGCCCTGAGACCCCATTGTATCAGCTCTAGAGGTGCAGATATACAGGTGTTTGTGTTTTAAGGCCCTGAGATCCCATTGTATCAGCTCTAGAGGTGCAGATATACAGGTGTTTGTGTTTTAAGGCCCTGAGACCCCATTATATCAGCTCTAGAGGTGCAGATATACAGGTGTTTGTGTTTTAAGGCCCTGAGACCCCATTATATCAGCTCTAGAGGTGCAGATATACAGGTGTTTGTGTTTTAAGGCCCTGAGACCCCATTGTATCAGCTCTAGAGGTGCAGATATACAGGTGTTTGTGTTTTAAGGCCCTGAGACCCCATTATATCAGCTCTAGAGGTGCAGATATACAGGTGTTCGTGTTTTAAGGCCCTGAGACCCCATTATATCAGCTCTAGAGGTGCAGATATACAGGTGTTTGTGTTTTAAGGCCCTGAGATCCCATTGTATCAGCTCTAGAGGTGCAGATATACAGGTGTTTGTGTTTTAAGGCCCTGAGACCCCATTATATCAGCTCTAGAGGTGCAGATATACAGGTGTTTGTGTTTTAAGGCCCTGAGACCCCATTATATCAGCTCTAGAGGTGCAGATATACAGGTGTTTGTGTTTTAAGGCCCTGAGACCCCATTGTATCAGCTCTAGAGGTGCAGATATACAGGTGTTTGTGTTTTAAGGCCCTGAGACCCCATTATATCAGCTCTAGAGGTGCAGATATACAGGTGTTTGTGTTTTAAGGCCCTGAGACCCCATTGTATCAGCTCTAGAGGTGCAGATATACAGGTGTTTGTGTTTTAAGGCCCTGAGACCCCATTATATCAGCTCTAGAGGTGCAGATATACAGGTGTTTGTGTTTTAAAAGTATCTTAGGCAAAGTTTTTAAATACACCAGATAGAGAAAAGGGTTATATTAAGCAAAGTTGGGCATATTAAGTTGACATAAAACTGCATTATTTTATTTACCTTTACAGATTTTTTTAAAAGATGATATTTCATGTCATTATTTTGGTTCATACTGAAATGATTGGGTAGGTAAGAAACGAAATAAAATTATTAAAGTACATAGGTACCTAGATATTCTTTTTATACGATATTCTTTATATATATTTTAGATATTGTTTTTATAAAAATAACGGTCAATGCGAATTCTATTCGTGCTCTTCGGATTTCGTACAACAAAAGAAAAAATGGAAAATTTGGAGGTATATAGGAGTCTTATTACGGACATATGATATCATATATAGGGTGACGGTCCTAATTATCAGCACTTTAATAGGGCAAGAAGTTTTAATTACAAGTATTTAATTAAAGGCTACAAATTATGTCATATTTGCAGTGTCAAGGGGATACAATAGACATTAAATATTGTTTATTTATATAGTATTTTATAACTAAGTGTAAGCTATGATCCATAGAAAACATTTTTTGTAAATATAACCCTATGTCCAAATATTAGCACCGCCATCGCCAATTATTAGCAGTCGTGTAACCAATTATCAGCACAGAGTCAAAACCAAGTGTTTTCTAAAATTTCTGATGTGTTTAATTATAAAACTAAAATGTATACTTCACAAATTACCTATATAGGCTCTTATAAAATAAAATAAACTATTCCTAGTTTATAGTAAACTATTTGGATAGATGTTATAAAGAAAGCAACGATTTCAAATCTTAACCAAATTTTGTTATATGAATCACTAAATTCGACAAACTTACCCGCGAATACTTGATGAAGAGTATTTCAAACGAAAATTTGCCACTCAAATTGAAAGTAATTTACACGACGATCAACAAGCGACACTGTTGTATAATGTTGCTAGATTTGAAGTTAACAATCCATTTAAACTTTTTAATAATTTGGCAATTTAGAAACCTTAAAATACCTTAATATTTTAATTTTTCACCGAAGTGCTGATAATTTGGTGCAGTGTCGGCATCTGGGTCCGTCACCCTATATATATTAATATCAGCAACCATTTTGGATAGAAATTTGAAAGCAACACAAAAACTGTTTTTTCTTACTTATTAAACCGCGAGTAATAAATAGCTAGTAATAAATATGTTATAACAGTCAGGTCGCGCAACCGAATGTCACCTTTTGATGACACTCATAATAGCTGTGTGTAAATATATTCAACATTGACAACAAAAAACTAATAAATGTTTTCTAACCATAGTTATTAAGTTACTAGAATCAATTAAAGACCTTAATATATATATTTTTTATTTGAATAAAGGACAAGTGTATTACAAAAATATATGAGACTTCTCCAATCATTTTTTTTTATATGTTGGACAATTTACACATATTGCTCTGGTCACAAACTAAGCTCTAGACTTGTACTGTGTGTACCAGAAGCAACGATATAATACATATTATATTTTATAAACTCCCAGACCATGACAAACTGTACAGAAAAAGCGTACTAATATTTTGTTGCCATGGGTGGGAATCGAACCCACGACCTCCGGATACAACGTCAAAGACGCAACCACTAGTCTACGGAGGCTGAAGAACATTCCTCTCTATAGTTGGAATCTCTCAACTAATAATACTACTTTCTATAGGATTCTACAGATTTGTATATATTTTTATTTATAAATTAAAACCAGTAGTTAC
Source organism: Monopis laevigella (assembly GCA_947458855.1). NCBI lineage: Eukaryota > Metazoa > Arthropoda > Insecta > Lepidoptera > Tineidae > Monopis > Monopis laevigella. The sequence continues at coordinate 20,354,089 of OX381578.1, forward strand.
CTTGTTCTTGAAATATTTCTGTTAAGAAAGTCGGGTCTAAAGCATGAGATATGAGAGTCTGAATATACACTTCAAAGTTTTCTTGATACATCTGAGTCTCCAACATTCTTTTTTCTATAAAACTGCTATCTTCAAGGGGTACGTCGTTCCTCACTAATTCCACTATAGTCTCCAAATGGGACTGAGACCTAACTTTCACCGATACTTGTGTATACAGTTTTTTATTCTCAGGATTCCATGCGGCATACTGAAATTAAAAGGTAAATAAAGCATTACACACGCTGTTAAGGGGCTGCGTTGAAGCAAATACCTAAACCTAAGCCACGCCCATGACGATTAGGTTGTCTAAATCAAAGCGCGCTACTACTGTGCGGTGCTCTGGAGCGAGCACCATAGAGCGATTTGACCTGGACTTAGAATGAATAGAGTCCCCTGTTGGAATTTATATTAATATTTATATGTGCACACTAATGATTTTTATACAGATAGTAATTGCACTTATTAAATTGATATAAATAAATACAAATAAAAAAACCATCATTTAGCCAACATAGTGAGAACTATACTGTTAAACTAAAATTGTATCGATCGTCCCCAAACGACTTTGAAGGTCTGCTAACCACCAGGTAGATACAAAATTACATGCTGTACTTAAATAAATAAATAATCTGTATTGCACACCATGTATATTTATATATTTTTATTAAAATAAGAATTGAAGTAAATGCTACCAGTGGTGGCGATGGGATAAAAAAAAACATTTACCACTACTGGTGGCGAATGGGACAATCGGAAATTAATCTGTTCAATTGCCATCAGTGGTGGCGACTGGGAAAAATCTCAATTAGCACCACTGTAGCGCAGATTGTGGTGGCGTATGGGAACAATCGATCGAAAAGCGGAATAAGAATCAGAAATAAATTCTAAAATCTTAAAAATAAAATTAAATGAAACAGGATCGAAGAGCAAAAAAACAGCGATTGATCGATATATATGTATTACTTAAGTAATATCCTATATTAATAATGCTAATAAATAATCACGGGTGTCGTAAGGCATATTGAAAATAAACTTCATCTGAATATAGATAAATGCCAATAAATTTCACTATAAGAAAAAATCCCATAACTTTTGATTACCACCTTGGGAAGACTCGCATAGTTCGAGTGGATTGTGTGCGGGATCTAGGGGTGTTGCTCGACTCCAAACTGCACTTTAACTTGTACATTGACCAAAGCATTTAAGAGCCTCGGATTTATTTATAGAACATGTAAACCCTTTAAAATGCCATTTACCTACCTAACATTATACCACTCTTATGTTCGTAGTGTATTGATAGTGTAGTCTGGAGTTCAAGCTACGCTGTACACACAGTTAGTTTACATTTTGAGGTCCTTTGGAAGTATGATACACGTGGGGTCCGGTTTCTTGTCACTATTATTTAACCAGCCGAATGCGATGCAATAAGATTTAGACCTCATTTTTTTCAACTAAAATGAGGTCTAAATCTTATTGCATCGCATATTAATATCGCGACGCGGTGCGTGAGTTATTCCATCCGGTGTCGCACCCAAAAATTGATATTTTTCATCAATGAAAAGACCACATTGTTCAATCACAATAATGTGGAAAATTGTTCTAAGGGAGTCTTTTATTTTTCTTTACCATGAGAAATAGACGCAACATGGTTTATACTGGGTTTATATAACTACGTGGTGGCCAAGTTGGTTAGTCCTTGGACTTAAAAATACTTTTTTAAGCCCCTGGTTCGAATCCCGGTGTGTAACAATGAGTTTTTAATTTTTTTTAAATATGTGCATTTGTTTCACAACTTTCACAACACCACTATAGGGCCTCGAAGAGCACGTTAAGCTGCCTGTACCGGTTTCACTATCCAACTTGTGAAACTGTTTATAGATGGGTTTTGATTCTATTCAAAACATCGCGAAGGGCTAGACGCCTAGACGGCCTTAGGATACCCAGGGGATTGTAATCCCACCTCATACCATCGGCTACAACTCCCTCCGCCGGGTACCCTGAGGCTATCTAGGTGGTCTCGGGCGCCGTAATGCACCCGTGATGATATTTTTAAGCTGTTAGTAAATTTCTTTGTAATTCCATCCACTCTCCGTATTCATTTAGTAGTACTGGTAGTGTCTGTATCTCGCCTTTCTTCTTCTGTTTTTTTTCACATTTTTAAGTAATAATTCTTCACCATAATTAAAATAAGTTTTCGGTGCCCTATATCGAATCTTTAACGAAAACACACTTGTTTTAACTAGTAGACAAAGCTCGAGAAACTTATCGATGTCGGATTGCGTGCTCACCAATTCGATATATTTTTCGACAGCAGACGGTATAAGTCGAGTCGGTATATATCTTATCGTTGTCCGCGTGCTAAGCCCCCGACTCGACTTATACCGTCTGCTGTCGAAGAATATATCGAATTGGTGAGCACGCAAACCGACATCGATAAGTTTCTCGAGCTTTGTCTACTAGTTAAAACAAGTGTGTTTTCTTTGACAATTTCAAAAACATTTATGTAATAAATAAATAATTATTACCTTATACGATGCATTTATTTTATATTATTATTAATAATCGGTACAGAAATATTTAAAAAGATTTAAAAATACATATTATTAACAAAATTAAAATAAAGCCGAAGATAACTCGTTACCTTGGCCTAAAAAAATATTTTGTTATTTGGTGAGTTTTATTTATTTATTAAGGCATTGGATAGGATTAAAAAATTGTAAATGGAAAGTACGCATAGATACGAAAGTGGTCTAAGACCTAAAAACGCTATTCAAACGAATTCTCAGACATATTTTCTTGAGCATTGATTGGTTATGATCGCATTTGTGTCACTTTTTATTTTGGTTTGTATTGCGGGCGGCTATCTTTTGTTCTTATGGCTGGTAAGGCGATTAAACCTTAAGGTACTTCCCTATAATAATATACTTCAATGATATAAATCAAATATTTTATTTTATGGATGTTTTGAATTTTAAGCAATACGGCGACGTGTGAATGATTTATTTTAATTATCAGCCTGAATTAGTCGCCTGCTGAATAATTAAATTACATTACACAATCAATACATTCCGCATTTAAGTCCTATCTGAACTTGAAAACCTCTGAACTTCGGGGGTTACCGAAGTTCAAAGTTTTTCACTCTGGTAGTGATCGTCCCCTCTAGGATTTGTTCGGAAATATTAAGACTAACCTACTGCCACTTCATAATAATAAATACATAAAATAAAATTAAAAAAATACACGATAATAAAATAAAACAAGAATTTTAATATTAATTAAATTACTTTTTCTAAATAGCATAACTCTAGAAACATAAATACTTATTTTTTGATAGGTAATCTTATTTTCATAATCTATTTCTTGGTTTGGGCATCCAGGAGTTTTTTTCAAAATCATTGTTTTTTGAGGTTCCAGTTGTTCCAGCAACTTTTCTATGACACGCACATTTATAGTCACTTAAGTATAACAGTTTTTCTAACGAGAATAAAACAATTTTGGTTCTGTTTTTCGCTATTAAATCAATAAAAATATCAAAGCAAAAGTAATTTCGACACTTATCACCACCTAAAAGAAACGTGATAAAAATTGTATATATATCGACTTTTGTCTACAATCTGACAGTTTAGTTTTGATGTTAATAAGCTGCGTGCTACCGTTTTCGATAAAAGTCGACATATATCATCCAATGCGTCAAATTAGTCTATTCGGTATATATCGTGGTCGCGCGTGTTAGCTTTGTAGATATATGTCTTATCGATCGATATGTATCGAGTATCGCGTGCTCGGCCCCATATATGTCAGATTGTAGACAAAAGTCGATATATATACAATTTTTATCACGTTTCTTTTATGTGCTGATAAGTGTCGAAATTACTTTTGCTTTGATATTTGCATTGAGTTAATAGCGAAAAACAGAACCAAAATTGGTTTTTCTCGTTAGAAAAACTGTTATACAAGTTACTATAAATGTGCGTGTTATAGAAAAGTTGCTAGAACAACTAGAACTTCAAAAAACAATGATTTTGAAAAAAAATTCTGGATGCCCAAACCAAGAAATAGATTATGAAAATGAGATTATCAGAAAATAAGTATTTATGTTTCTAGAGTTATGCTATTTAGAAAAGATAATTTAATTAATATTAAAATTCTTGTTTTATGTTATTATCGTTTAAATTTTTTATTTAACTTCATGTATTATTATGAAGCCTATTTATTATTATGAAGTGGCAGTAGGTTAGCCTTAATATTTTAAAGCGAACAAATCCTAGAGGGGACGATCACTATTAGAGTGAAAACCTTTGAACTTCGGTAACCCCCGAAGTTCAGAGGTTTTCAAGTTCAGATAGGTCTTGAATGCGGAAAAAATGATTGTGTAATGCAATTTAATTATTCAGCAGTGACTAATTCAGACGGATAATTAAAATAAATCATACACACGTCGCCGTATTGCATAAAATTCAAAACATCCATAAAATAATATATTTGATTTATATAATTGAAGTATATAATAGGGAAGTACTTTAAGGTTTAATCGCCTTACCAGTCATAAGAATAAAAGATAGCCGCCCGCAATACAAACCAAAATAAAAAGTGACACAAATGCGATCATAACCAATCAATGCTCAAGAAAATATGTCTGACAATTCGTTTGAATAGCGTTTTTAGGTCTTAGACCACTTCCGTATCTATACGTACTTTCCATTACATATTTTTAATCCTATCCAATGCCTTAATGAATAAAAAAAACTCACCAAAAAACAAAATCTTTTTTTAGGCCAAGGTAACAAGTTTTATTCGGTTTTTTTTTTTTTTTGTTATATATATGTATTTTAAATCTTTTTAAATTAAAATATATATTTGTGTAACGATTATTAATAATAATATAAAATAAATGCATCGTATAAGGTAATAATTATTAATTTATTACATAAATGTTTTCGAAATTGTCAACGAAAACACACTTGTTTTAACTAGTAGACAAAGCTCGAGAAATTTATCGTGTCGGTTTGCGTGCTCACCAATTCAATATATTTTTCGACAGCTGACGGTATAAGTCGAGTCGGTATATATCTTATCGTTGTCCGCGTGCTAAGCCCCTATATATTTTTGAGTTTGTGTAATTTTTTTCATATTAAGTTTATTTATAGGATAAAAATGTACAAAAATATACTAAATTTGCAAAATAATCATTCGTAGAGATCTTAAGTTTGAGAGTAGCATTAACGGAGTGATTTCGGTGTGTGTGTAACCTCAGTAAATCCCTAATCTTCGTTAAAACCCATTTTATCGTTCGTCTTTTTCTTTCCTTGTTCCATTCGACACTGTCAGAAGTAGGTATCGTACCATGTTTGAATGCGGTCATGGTGCCATCATGCCTGCTATTATCTATAATGTGCTTTAATCCCCCTTTTACTGATATTAAAAAAAAAAGTTAGCACCCGTAAAATCCGCGCAATGCCTCGTAGAAGCCATTAATTTAGGTAAATGCAATTAAACATTGTACTTACAGTAGATATATTTCTATAAAGAACTTTTCCGTTATCCTCGAAGGGCTCGTACTTCTGCAGTAGAGTCTTGCCATCCACTCGCCATATCGAGGGCCACATTTCGTTTAATTCGGTTTTTATTGCTACAAACTCTCCGGACTGAAATATGCAACAAAGTGTTTGTTTACAGATTTTTATTTAAAAAATAATACATAAAATAGGTAGGCGCTTATAGGTAGATAAATAAAGGTTTTGAAAAAATATCCTTACTTTTCCTTTAACAATAATAAATATTTTGTTACGTAGTTAGATAGATATAAGTAATCTACATAATTATACATATCTATAATATAGCAGTCAATAAAAAAATGGTATATTGATTTGATTTAAAAATAACAGTTATACACAAAAAAAAAAGAGAATTGACGACTGTCAGTTTGTTGTTAGTAACCTCATTAGTTGAAATCTACTGGATCTATTTACACACGTTTTTAATTTTTAATAGCTATCCTGACATATTATTGTTTTAAGAGTCTTTTAATAAAAGTGTTTAAATAGGTACATCAGCGGCCATATTCTATTTCTTTTAAAGGTAACGTTAGATTGTCAAAATAAGGAAATCCTTTATATACAATTGTCACCTGCCAAAATGATAAAAACTGTCAAAGCAATAGCACTTGTAACACAGGGGAATAAAGTGTTTGCCTTTTTTAGTTATGGTTGTTGCTGATTGTTCAATGACTTTTTTAAAGGATTTCGTTAATTTGAAGTATGTGGCCGCAGCGGCCATATTCTATTTCTTTTAAATGTAACGTTAGAATGTCAAAATAACGAAATCCTTTCAAATAAAATATATTTCACATTCTTAAAAAAATAAGGATATTTTGAATTTAAATGGAATCGCCCCGTTTAGGTTGCCAGTCGTTTACAGTAGCAAGTTGTGTGTACTATAAATGTTTTCCCAGAATTTTCCAGTCTCCAAAAATTCCCTGACTTTTCCCGGTTTTCCAGAAAGTGGCCACCGTGACCATAGAGAAAATGCTAGCGAGGCAAAATGTCGCGTCGCCTTATTCAGTCGAAAATCAGAGTGCCCTCAGACCTGGTTAAAAAGTACCCCCGCAGAGGATAAGAATGAATATTGTTCGAAAGGAATTCCCCCACTCTATGCTCTATTTGCCCGTTGAATCCTGGGGGGGCCCGAGATTTTTGGAAACAAAATGTTTTTTTTTAAATTATTTTTATAACAATTGCGTTTGGCCTCAATCTTGCCTGATAGAAAGCATTGCTGAGGTCTGTGTTTGAGGAATGTGGAGCATATTCACTCTTTTTTTAAAGACATCCATATTGTAAGTTTCTAGAAACACAGACACTGTTTCAGCGCAAATCACACTTGTTAATATAAAATAAAAATTACCTGATACGGCATTTCTTCTACTGGTCGTATACTGTTATCTACTTGTCCCGAATTCACGTGTTGCAGATTTTTCATATTATGTAATTTTCTATTAGAGGTGGTATCTTCTGCGGCACCATACGCTCCGTACCCCAAATTAGCGGCATGTGGCGTCACTACAAGCAAAACTCTGGCTTTGGATTATATTTCAATTTACGTTTCAACTATCTTTATGAGAAATTTTGTTTATATAACTTACCAGTTTAAACGCACAAACCTGCCAAATGCACGAACAAAATTATCCCTATCTTATGGGACAATATTATAGTATTAGGTCCTTCCTTTACCTATGATTGACCAAATTTAAACATCAGAAATTGCACAACTAATTTCCATTTCTTTTTAATGATTATTAATTTTCAATTAAGATGAGACCGAGTAAACAGCTGAAAATTTTATCGATACCCGTTCCCAGAATTTCTATAGCAGAGACGTCAATGAACTCATTTAATTGCCAAATATTTCAATTTATTCAATATTTTATATTTTTATTTTTAATATAAAACGTCAATTTATAGGTAAGTTAGAGCCTAATACAAATCCTGTATTAATTGAAATGTAGAGGTTCGATTACATTGAGCTTTACCTACTGTACCACGGATATTTATTAAGGGCTCTGCAGTCGTCATACAAACGTACTTACTTCCAATACTACAACTTGACTGTTAGCCGAATTTCAATTATTATTTTTATGTTGGTACGTAAATATCTTTCTGTTGTAATAAATATTTGTGTAAAATATTAAAAAAAAAAACAACAGAGATAGCTTAATAAATACCATGAACGACAAAAATATTATTTTAATTCGGCGACGAACAGTAGTCGAGTAATACTGGAAGGACAAAAGTTTATTTTGTATTGAAAACGCAGACTTCGCCATTGGGAATGCAGTGTCCTAAGTTATACACGTTAGGTAGGTACAGTTTGTAGTAAACTAAGGCTGATTTACACTATGTAATTTTTCTTCCAACGACTTTAGATTACTGACTTACTTTAACTAGCGTTTATAACTCTCAATAAATGTAATGATTAACGGTAAAAATAGCGCTAAATATATACATTTTTGAAGGTGGAATGATAGATGGTAAGTACATTTGGCCCATTTTTTTAGTTAATCATTACAAAGGATCGTAATTTCCGTGAAACCCAAACCAGATTAATTAACCTGTGCATAGACTAAGGTATAAGTAGGTACATTGTTTTTTTCAGCTCTTATAATACATGATCCCAATCCTCTTAAGAGGAGCGTCTGGTGAGGCTCTTTTTGGGGGGTAGGTATTTGAGAAAATGCACGTAGGATTAACTACTGTAAAGTTAATTTAAAAGAATTGAGGCCCATGTAGAATTATTCCTAATAAACAAAACTACGCACATGAATCGTGCATTGAAAATATAAAACACTTATGAAGAACCAATAGATAACTATTGCGGTAGCAAATTACACGGTTCACAATTAAATCATGTAAACATAACATTGTTGGTATTGGTTAGGCACATTAACAATATATATATGAGTACTTATTTATTACATTATTACATGTTTTGAATTAGATGAACAGTGTAATTTAGGCGTAAGATGGGATTAGGGAGTGGGACAGCCAAGCGACGGACACGTCTGCGGGACAACATGTACTTACTGATACTTAAACCATCTACTTCGCGAATCCGCAACAAGTGTTTACAATAATAGTGTACATGTTATCCCTAGTTTGGCGTAGAAAGGGTGCTACCAGGACAATAATTACACATTAAATTACTTAAGACATTATTCTGTAATATACTCAGTGTTTATTTCGTTTTAGATATAATACAAAAGTATTTACATAAAATATCGATACTTGTGCATAAACAAATAACAATTTAAATAGTATTACAATTATTTAGGGCACGGCCTTCTAATACATAATGTCGCACTTAGCTGCACTGTATTATGAGGTTCATCTTATTATAAAACCACCTAACAGCAAAATAAAATCATACACTATCGTTATTACTAACTAAAAAGAAATACTGTGAATACGTAATATATACAATTATAATACAACAGACATCCACTGGTTTGTTTCATAAAAAAATATACCACAACATCTGCAATTATAGTATGGTAGCACCCCTTCTGTAGCCGGTATGACAAGAGTCACAGTTATAGACAATTTACAATAAAATGGCACCAAATACGTGTCATTAACAATAATTAGTGAAATCTTGTTACAAACTAACCCTAAAATATCAACTTTACTAACATACATCACAATTTCATAAAACTATTTACAATTCTCAAGTATAGATTTCATCTAATATAAAATGTACAATATCACAGTTAAAATGTAACAAGTTTTCACCGCTCGCACCGCAAGGCCGCTAGCTCGCGCCACGAGGGCACTAGCTCGCGGCACAGGGGCCGCTAGCTCGCTCCTGTCATACAAGCTTCAGGGCTAGCTCTTCACCACCGCGCTCGGTTACGCAAATGAAAATCTAATAAATTGAACGCACCTTCCTCGGGCTGGTGTTGGTAATAGTACTGCTGCTGCGGCACGGCCTGCAGCGCGGCCACGGGCGGGGGCGCCGGCGCCGGCCCGCGCTTCTTGCCGGCAGGGGGCGTCTTGCCGGCCGCGGCTCGGGCCTTCTTGCCCTTCTCGGATAGCGGCGTGCTCGGCACGTTTAGTACCGGCTTGTGTAGCCGCCTGGCCTCCTCGTCACCCGGATCATAACTCTCCTCGCTTCCGTCGAACTTTCGTTTCCGGTCTTTGTTCATACTGTAATATCGAGAATCATCCAGTTCGACATTCTTGGCCGCGTTCCCGAGCGCCGTCGAGGCAGGTTGTAAATGATTCGGCGCGATTAGACCGGCGCTCATGACGGCCGCCGGGTTTCCGACGGCCATGACGGAATTTAAAACGTTGTTGGAGGCCATGGCCCCGTTAGCGTTTTGCTGGGAGTCGCAGTGAGGTTTGTTATGATCGTTGTGGCTGTAGGCCTTGGCGGCGTTGCCGGCGGTGCGCGACCACGTGGACTTGCGAGCGCCGCGGCCGGCGGGCGGCGGAGACGTGTCTCGTTCGCCTTGTAAGAACTTCAGGTAGGAGGCCATGAAGCCGGAACCCGGGCCCGTGACCGGTACGTTGAATTTTTTGTCCATTATTTTAGATTCTTGCGAAGCGCTGTTTATACTCTGCTGTAGTGAAGTGGGTGCTACCGTGGACGAAGTGTTCGCCCGTTGTTCTGCAAGGAAACCAAGTTCTTCCTCTATATTGGGTACTACCACCTTTGGCTGTTCCTCTTCACGAGTTTCGGGTGTAGAAAAAGATGACGAGGAAGCCGAAGGTGGGGTTTCGCTAAACGACGATAGGGGTGTTAGTTCCACGGACGACTGGAATTCAGGATGCGGTGCTAAATGGAAAGGAGGGAAGTAAGTGAGAGCATGGCCATGGGACATAGCTAGCTGATGTTGATTAGTAAAATTACTTGTATGGAGCGGAGCTTGCGAGCCAAAAGCCGAAGTGCCTGGAAACATTTTAGGCGGTGGTGGCGGAAGGCTCCACCTTTCAAAGTCAAAGTAACTACCGTTTTGTTGTTGGTTTGACGTAGAACTGTGAGCCGGGGGAGGTATTCTTGAAGCTAAATAATCTGCTACTACCGAATTTGACAACTCATTCATATTCGAAAGGGCCGGCTTTTCGTTGCTTTTCCTTCTCGTTGTACTTTTAGGTGGCGACACGGAAGGGGGTGGTTGTAATTTACTAGATTTAAGCTCTTGCAACTGACAGCTTTGATGTAAAGACTGCAAGTTTTTTACAATGCTCATAGGGTCTCCCCGACAACTAGAAAGATCTTGTAAGGCAACATTACTACTATCAAAATAGCTCAACTGTTTTTCTGTTGAGCCCGGTGCTCTTTGTGTTGTGGCATGAGGTTGGGAAGCTGGCTCTGGGTTGTGAGTATTATTTTCAGATATGCTACTACTATTATAATTTGTATTACTGCCATTGCTAGAATACTTTCTAGGGGTTTGTCTGTCACTCTCCCAACAATGATTACTGGGAGGTTGGTTAGGTGTTCTTTCATACCGGTTATCAGAGTAATGTTTTGTTTGTTCCACTCCTAAAGCTCTTGTAATGACTGATGAGTAACCAACCTGGCCGCTTTGAGAAGGAGGTCTGGATACTGAGGCATCCATAGGAGATTGAGGAGCTACATTAGATTTGTTAAAGGGTAGTTGATTAACCGAATGCTCTGAATGTGGAGATGTAATAGAATTCAAAGGACTACTGTACATAGGATAAGCCGGACTAGGCACATGGCCTATGGGAGAGGATTGGGACTGAGCATGTATGGGGCTTGGCCTCCGAGGTACCACCACATTACAATCGGGCCCATTCTGAGAGGTACTACTTGAGTATCCTGTATCTGTACTAGAACTGCTTTTGGTTCTAACATAATCAGATTCAACATTGTTACCACTTTGGTAATGCCTAAAATTAGAGTTGCGACTTGAAAATTGAGAAGCATTTGAACGTGTTGTTTTACTTGTGTTACTATTGTGATTGTAGTTTAGACGGCCGGGAGCATCCATTATGGAATAGCTAATAGGAGAAGATTGAGGCTGGGCTTTGTCACCAGTTTCACAACTTTTTCTTTGTTCAGTACTAATATCAGGATAAATTTTACTTTGAGCTTTAGTTTGTACTTGATGGGGAGGTTTAGAAGTTGGAGATACAAAGTTATTATTTTGTCGGCTAGGTTTTTCATTATTTTTAGGAGATGGTACAGAATAATTAGATGAAGCAGATTGAATGGTACTAGGTCTATACTCTTTATTGGTAGGAGCAGTTGTGGAAGAGACAGGAGTGGACACTATACAAGATGATTGGGATTGCACAGTTTTGCTTCCAGAACTTGAGTATGACTTACTTCCAACGTAATCCTGAGACGAAAGTTGACCACTTTTTGCACTACTTGTACTATATGAAGAAATGTTTTCAGTCTTATTCCCGAACGTCGAAGGGGTTGGAAAAAATGGTGCTGATGTAGAGGAAGCTTGCTGTTTTGGCGTCACCGGAGAAGCAGCTCTCGCTTGTTTACTTGTGATTTGAGAATTCAGATGATTATTTAGAGTTTGTGCCGCTGCAAAATGAGCATTAAAATTTTCATATGCGGATGCTTTTGTTGTTGCAGGGCTGGGTGATGAGGGCACTACAGTCTCATGTGGTAAAATTCCAAAGGGACTAGGCAGCTGGTTGTTACCCTGCCAACTCAATCCAGCTGCTCCTCCTGGAGTACCAGATTGATCAAAAAATGAAGTCCCTTGTAAAGATTGATGAGTATAATTCTCTCTCAATGTAGATAAGTCGTTTTCTACTGAGGACTGCTTGGAAGCTGCTGCGGCTTGAGCCTGTGCTATCACCTGACGATGCTGAGCTTGAAGTGTCGAACTGTAGTGAGCAGGTTTAGGATTTGGGTGGTGAAATAGAGGAGAGAACACTGGATCGTATCCCACCGTTGGGGGTGAAAGAAACCCGCCTGGGTTAAATGGAGAGGCAGTAGAAGAGCCCAGTTGACCAGCCAAAGAGGCTGTGGTGTGTGCGGCTTGCAGCAACAGCTGACTGGTAGTGGACGGCGCAGACTGACCCCCACCACTGGCAAGATGATGATGAAAATCTCCACTTGTAGCACCAGCCTGTACCCCTGCTAATCGATTGTAGGAGGCATACGCTGACCATGGTCCTACTGGATCCATTACCAACTTCGTGATTTCTTATGTCACAGTTCAAGATTGTCAATATAAGTCCACTTTTTCATCCATAATTTTATTAAAAGTTTTTATCCATTGTGTAAATAGATCCACTTATATTCATTTCACTTAATATTTATTTATCTGTTTTCATACATGTGTTCCTGAAAATAAAAGTATATTGTTTTGTAACATATTATTATCTATCCTTTAAATTATCTAATGGAAACCCCAAAAAATAAAAGATCAAATATATTGCTGACGATTTTTATGAAGTTCTATACAAAAACCTTCACTTGTTTTACTTGGATATTATGTGGGTTGTAATTTAAAATTTAGGATTTTATATTTTAACTAATAATTATGGCAATATATCACAGCTTAATTGTCAACTTATGTGATAATTTGAATATATATTACTATTTCAGTAAATTTCAAAACATAGCTAAAAACTGATCCATTGGCATTGTTGGAGCGTCTTGTAGGAATATAACAACATTAATGTTTACGGAACAATAGATGTAAATAGGTAGTGATAATAATGCTACAAGAAACATACCATTTCCATCTATTTTACAGTGTCTTTAATAAGCGGTTTCTTAAGACGCTCACACGCTAGCTAGATAACATCATAAATATGGCCTCGAGTGATCACTGTAAGACGGGTTTTCGATTATTGTCAGCAATAGCACTTGTAAATTCTTTACGTAAGACTCTTCACTACACTTTATATTTCACTTTTATTTGTTATAACATAGTTCTAACTGTTCGTTTTGTTCAATTTAAGAATACAATATTTACAAAGGAGAATACGACAACGTTTCGCCTTTCACATCAATCGACGCCATTTTAATTTTAGAGCAACCGCATAACAAGCGTTGCAGCGCCATCTATGAAATGTTTTCAAAATGAAATAAAATGTTTTTGAATAATATAATAATACGGAAGTGCTATAAATCCTAAATATTTTTTCAAACTTGAAAATCGGCCACCATTAAAAAGAAACAAATTAAAGGAAAAAACTTTATTATAACCAAGGAATATAATACTCTCTACGAGAAATTATAACATAACCAACCATGTAAGAACATAATGCGCTAATGTACAATTTGGACAACTCGTTTGAAATACGATTTTACACCTTACGACACTTCCGTATTTGATGACACTTTTAGGCATTTTATGATCGAAGCAACAACGTAAGTTTTCAATTAATTATAGAAAGGTGATTTTGAACCATTTTTATTAAGAGATTAATTTTGGGAATACATAGAACTAGGTACTTTTTGTTCAAAATTAATTCGCCTTTTTGCGTTTATTATTATTTATTTTAACATAGCATTGGATGCAAGGTGCTTAAAATATATAGGAAAGTTGCTGGTGTTATTTTTGCTCTCTACTCATACCAAACGCTAAAATAATAATCATTTTGGATATTAATAAATATACAAGTGCCAAATACGGAAGTGCCTTAATGCCAAAAATCATCTTACAAACATGATGAAATCGAAATGACTGCCTGCTTTTAACCCACATATCTATTGCGAGCAAAGCGTGGCATGTCTCACACATATATACATATCCGCACACTAATGCAGAAGACAGAGTCGGACTCATTTGTGAGAAATGTCAAAATAAACCACGCTTTGTCCGATTCCAGGTGGGCGATTCTCGCGCTTTCGAGATTCATCTCTATTCGAGATTTTTAAACGAAAAATGACTAAATATGTCATTTTTCGTTCAATATTTATATATTTATTATTTATTAATTAATATTTATTATTTATTTCGTTTAATGCTCGATATTTTTGAACGAAAAATGGCATATTTAGTCATTTTTCGTTTAAAAATCTCGTATCGAGATGAATCTCGAAAGCGCGAGAATCGCCCACCAGTATTTCGTTCCGTATCCGTTGTTTGGACTGTAGGTAAGGGATATTGATTTATAACGAGAATAATTATGAGAATTATTATAATAATATACATGATGTATAAATACCATCATAGGTGCCTTTTTGGCTTCCGAGAACCAGGAGGGATTAATCCGTCCTCATTTCGCCGATAGTATTCGGAGACAACACCTAACATGTGTCGAGCTGGTTGCGGTGTTTATGATTATGTAAGAGATTAGAAAATGATTTGGCATAGCCAGGATTTACAGTAGTCTTTAAACTCTTTAGAGAAACTTGCTTATCAAAGTGAGTCTGAATTTATTGGGTATATTATAATATATTAATATGTCCTATTGTTAGTTTAAGATTGTTTTATATACCTATTCAATGAGGAGTTTTCTTTTTGCAGGTTCCAAAATACTCCAGTAGATGGCAGCAGGAGAGATATCCACAAAAACTGTCAAAAAAGGCAGTTTCTTGTCTATATTTTTATATAGACTACTCAAATATAGACTCTGAATTCTCTATGAATTAAAACTAAATTTTGGTATTGCAAGGCGTGTTATATTTTTACCATATTTTGTCACTTTTATATGTATCTACTTACTCGTTATTCTTGCTCTCTATAATCTTTAGTAGATACCCTGTCAAGAAAAACATCGTAAAAAAGACTATGGTACCTTAGAAATTCAAATTTAATTACTAATATGATGATATTTAAAAGAAAAAATATTGCTTAAGTTGGTGCCGTAAGGGAAAGTGCTCAGGATATTAGTGTATATGTTAAACAAAGTTAAGTAAATTTTATAAATTATTCGTATAAAGGTATTTGTTTTCCTATTTACCGTAAATTTTGGGTGTATTTTATATATTACCGCTATCTATTTTGACAGTTTTTGTAGATAGCGACTAAACGCCATCTGTTGCGTTAAATAATAACTACTGGAAAACTCCTCATTATTTTATATTTAATGTAATAAACATTATTGTTTTTCTTTTACTAATTTTTCTCATGGAAAATACATTTTCATTATTTAAATTCCTACAGACTTACAGTACCAAACTTTGAAATTAAAAAAGGTCGTATCCATAGAAATAAAAAACAGCCTTTTTTTAGGCAGGGGTGTTCCACTCCGCGCTTTAGGCATGACGCTACAAGTACCCGCCATGCCGTACCTATGGATGGGTATTATTTTAGAGGGCTACCACAGCCCTCGATTACGCATATATATGCACTACGAGGGCTACCGCGCACCGCCCGAGTCGCACGTTTGTTCGATACTCACTCACGCGCCGCGATATTAATATAAACTAAAATTATGTCTAAAACTTATTTTATTGCTTCGTTTAGCTGCTTAAATAATGGTCACAAGCATGTTGTGTCAAGTTTTTCACATTTCCACGCCTACATATAAGTTATTATTCGACAGGTACACATTAAAAAACGATACCCAAAGGAGGCACTAAAACGTAATGAATAGCGTTACAAGTGATGAAGAAATTGTAAACGATACGACGCATTTGTTAGCACATTAATACATCATATATCATGACGATGGCGATGTATTATTGATAGGAGTTTATATCGACGAGATATTGATTGACATATTTCATTAATGAAAATGCCGAAGCTTAGAACAAGGTATATAAACATTATTGTGGTGGTAGGTACGACGGTAGGATAAAGATCGGAGATAATTACTAACTTTTACACCGGTTATCAAATAAATAAAATTATATTAATTAAAAAAATATTCTCAACGCAATATGACAGTTCCTGAATTATTCTCTAGTGTCAATCACGGAATAGAAAAAACAAGTGGAAGTGCAAAGTAGGCGTGTTTAGTGTGCCACAATTAAGCGTAGGTACGCTTATTTGATCCCAGTCGTTATCAGTCGTGTCTAACATCGCTTCGAGTTGGTAGTCTCGCGTCGAATCCTGATTTTTCCGCATAATTATTGTAAATATGCCGTATTGTTGCATTCTGGAGTGCAAAAACGATAGTAGGAGAAAAAATCTTCGTACTGGAGGTGTTTCGTATCATCGGTAAGTACGATTTTGTTAGTATTCTTTAAAAACCTTAGCTTATTTTAGTTTACTAATAATTGTAGTTTAAATGAAGTTAAAATCAACCTTATGTAATTGTAATAAAGAATACTTTAGATTGAAATTTGGATTTCAAAAGTTCTTTGCTACTCGGTTAGTGTTGTAGTGGGTGCTTATCGACATAACTTATTTATTTAAAGAAAAGAAGGAACAGTTTCGGCAGTTATACAAAATTATATACTAACTTACATATTTTTTTAAATATTTATTCACATTGTATTGCATACAATTTTTTAATAGTGTGGGCTTAGAATAATAAAATGTACGTGTAAACTCTTTATAACGGTAAACTCCCTATATGTAGAAGTGAGCACAATTTGGTTGGTATACCTTAAAACACATACATAAAAAAATCTTTATAGCGCAGCAGCCATTCTCTATTACGAAGAATTGTTTTTTTCTCACTTTTGGCAGATATATCAACAGTCATTGGTTATCAGCTAACGAGTAGTGCAGATCTCGAGCTATAAATTATAATATTGCAGGGACTTTATATGGTTATATATATATAAAATTTGGAAAGTTGTAATAGTGAGATATTGTGGGAAATATACTAAGAATACAACTCTATTTGTTTTATTGTAAATTGAACCGGCCGCCTAATGCAAAATACTTTTTATAAATAACTTTTTTGCTCTAACATAATGTAGAGCAAAAAAGTTGCACATTGATAAATTTTCATGTATCCTGTCGATAACAATTTTACAAATCTTCCGAAAAGATTTCCTTTCTTGTGAATATACCTAAATTATTATTTTTTTAATAAAAAAAATGGTTTCTGAGATATATATTTAATTAAGACTCGTCACGTCGTATGCACAAACAAAATTGGGGTCTGTACCATTGCGACTAAAAACTCATTTTTTTTAATAAACGATAAAAAATATTTTTATAAAATATGTAATATTCCAGGCAAAAATAATTTCTTAATTTTGCCTAATTTATTTATTTTTATTACCTAAATATTAGTTATATTAAGATTGCGTCCCAAAGTTTTATTTCGTGATCACGTCACGACAACGTCACCCAACTCAACTTAAAAAAATATACTTATCTCAAAAATCTGTTTTTTAAGCCTTTATATTTTCTAAAAGTTTTATAGCTATGTTTTCTAAAAAGTTTTCCCTTCCATCTGCGTTTAAATATATAGAGCACATTTATATTTAAAAAAAAGCATCGATATCGATAGGTACTTTAAATATTTTATTATGTCGCCGCCTTTGAATTATTATATTTTTATGCAAGGAAAGTTCTAAAATAAACTAAAATACTTTTTTATATAAATGATAATATGCCTTATGTCGACTGAACAAAACATTTATTCGAATGTTGTAGTAATCACGCCATCTGTGTTGGAATAGCAGAACCTTTTATATGAGGTTCTTACTACTTTATGATAGATGGCATGATTATTTTTTTATATGAATTTAAATCTAATTATTTGGTGAATAGTGTTTAAAATTGCTGTGTATATTTGCAACCAATCAGGACGAAGTGGTTATAGATTCAATACTTATAAATATATGATTTTGGCGACACCGGTTCTAATACATTTGGTGCTTTACAGCATTTCCACTTGTTTTTTCTATTCCGTGGTGTCAATCAATTTGATATTTTAGTTATAAAGTCTTGGGCTTTTTTTTTTTCTTCTATTATAGCAACTCGTGCACTTGCACATTTCTGCCAGTGTCACGTCAGGGTATAATTTGAAACTCAAATCGCTTAACCGCGATACTTCGAAAAGGTTTCAAACTACTTCTCTAAACTAAGCTGGAATAATATATATTTTTTGGTGATCTATATTACTTAATTGTAAAGTATATATATATATATATATGCTTACCCAGCAGGTAAGCAGAGTAATGTACACCACTTCACACTGTCTTTACATACTTCCCTAGCTTCCTCCACATCCATGCACCAATTCATAAAAGCGCGTCTGTGTTTTAGACTTCTTATTTGTCCCTTTTTAAGGACTTCCCGAATTTGATCTGTAAATACGCGTCGTGGTCGGCCACTTAATCCACTATCATTCTGTATTTTTACTTTATATATTTGTTTCGTCTTTCGTTCATCATCCATATGCTCAACGTGGCTGAATCACCTTAACATACCTCTTTAAATCTTCGATACTACATCATCATCTGTTCCACTTCTTTTTATCTGTACACTATTTTTAGCTCTAAATAAGCTGATAACTATGGCTGGCCAAAGACAATTGAGCATAGGTTCATTTTATTAATTGCTTGTATATTCATCAAGATGTCAATTAATATAATAGTGTCTTTGTTTTTCTTTTATGTTTTATTCTGTAATAGGGTGCAAGTGCATCCCAAGTTTGAATCAGATACTACAAGGAATAGCAAAAAATACATAAGAGTCATAACAGCATTTTATTTACATTCTATAATACCTTACTATTATATATATCTTGCTCATTCTCACTATTTGTTCTATATTCCTTGTCCAATAAGTGACTTGTGGGTATTTATGTAACTGTGAAGTTACATATACAAGACTGTGAGTGCCTTATTGTATTATGGTACTTCATAAAAAAAAGGGAATTTCATGTTTGTTGAGGATTTTTGTCTTAATAATTTTTATTGATAGTTTCCGGTTGTTTATTTAATACACTAGATATAGTGCACATTCAAATCCCACCCCTATATATGTATATACCATTATAATAGCACATTCTTTGGGAGAGCAACACTTGTGTGCGAATCATTAAAGGGTATGAAAAATAAAAAAAAATCTATATATAGCATCAATGGTGAAATAATAGTTAATATAAAATTTAATAATAGGAATAGTTTTGCACCCTAGGCATATTTCACTCTCTCAAAGGTTAGGTTGCCTAAGGCATTATTAATTTCGCCTAAGTACAATTTTGTGCAATAAAGAATTTTAAATAAAATTAAATACCTAGTGTTATTTTTTTTATCCCGGCTAGGAAATTTTAATTCTCATATGTCATTAGATTTGACCCTATGGTTTCTAATTTGTTCTTATAACCTGCTTGAAAAATTCAGTCCATACATATTTTAAATTCATGAATAGGGATAACTAATACAATTTTCTTTGTTAACAGTTTTGGTCCTTTCTGTTATGCCAGCTAAATTATTTAGCTTTGAAACGGGGTTTAGATAAAGTTGAATTTTCATTAGTATTAATATTCGTGAATAATTGCTTAGAATTAAGTCCACCGCGAATTTCGTAACCACACGCTGAGACTAGAATACTACTGCAGTTTTATGGCAAATTCATAAAAGCTATTGAGACCTTGAATACTTTAATTAAAATAGGTTTAGCATCTTACGTACATTCATTTTGTTGCAAAAAAATGACAAAACCTATGTATAACTAAAGTGTTTTATTTTTCTTTGATGTTTGTATCTAACTGATGGTAGGCAGACCTACAAAGGCCATGAATGTGCTCGATTAATACATTGTTAACAATATTCATCACTCCCACTATGCCGGCTAAACAGGGGCGGATCCAGGATTAACTCCTTAACTAACTCTAGCTTCGCTCTTTTGTAATAACTATGTAATAATTACAAAATTTTAAGTAAGTTTCGGAGGGGGGGCAGTCCCCATACGCAGAGAGATGTTCTGCTAGCGCTGGAGCCGGGCTTTGTTCATGGCCGACAGAAGTTGGTGCCACGCTCGGGCCGCATAACTGAATTTGGGACGAATGAAAGTCTTGTAGACCGACACCGAGTGGTAATTTAGATTTGAGACCGGGCGGAGAATCGAGCGGCCGGCCTTGCTCACAGCAGCAGTGACCGAGCATAAAAGGAGACCACCACTTCGACAAGAAATCAATGCAATACTCTATAGGAAAATCGGTGAACCCACAGACAATGAAAACTTTTTTTTCATTGTCTGTGCATTGATTATGTATTATTATTTTGTTTTATTTTATTATTTCTTGCTTGGCATTATCATTGATATACCTATGTATTTAAATGTACCTAGGTTAAGTTAATTGCGTTTAATAAACATTCAAACGAGTCCGGTCGGATAATAAAATTTTATGAATACCGGTAGGTGTTAAATATTTCTTAAAAACATAATTTAATAAGATTTATTTGTGTAATTCTGTTTCACATCGAGTTTTAAATCGTGTCACATGTCATCATTCCGATAAACCATACTATTGCCCAATGAATGACTTCTATAAGCCATTGCTATTAGCGTTATTTTTTTGTGGGCGTTATTCACAAGAATAAAATATATCTATAAATTTTTTGTACAATAGCTTCTGACTGAGGGCCCATTTTTGTATCCTAATCCTAACGGGTCACTAATATCGTCAGACAACATTATTTGCATTATATAAAGTAAAAAAAACGGCTGAAAATTTTATGTGATATCTCTTGTAAACTCTTGTTATATTTACAGGCAGTCAGTACCATGATTGTAACTACTAAAATCTTTGTCCAACTATTTGTTTATTATTAGGTAATATTAATTTAATTTGTATATATTAAAATTCAAAGCTAGCGACTATAATATTTACGTAATTAATTAACAACCATGATTTTGTGACACAAGCGCCATCTCTTGCAATTAGTTTCCATACCCGAGCTCAGGTATCACCTTAACAGAAAAACATTCATCTGCAACATATATTATGCTAGACATAAATTGGTAATAACAAGAAATTAAATTACAACTTGTTACGTCGGGTAAAGATACAATTTTATCATTTAATAAATTGGCATATTTATTTGAGATATTGATGATATTTCATTCAAGACGATAAAGAATTACTATAAGTAATTTGGAATAGAAGAATTATTCAAAATAGGAAAATGGTCGGTGCCATAGGAAACAGAATCAATATCCCATAATAGAGCTAGAGCTATATCATTAGAACAGACGACAACTGAACTGAAACAGCCAAAATGGAAGGGCAATAGATATTTATTGATCAATATTATATGTATATTGCGAAGACTCTGGCTTGAGCCATGATTTAAAGAAGTAAGTACAGTATTAATAATGTATTCAACGTTGCCCGGTAAAGAATTATTTTTTAATAATTCAACAAATAAAAGTTTAGTTTTACTGTCGTTTCCGAAGAAATATTTTCATTTTTATTTACTGACTTGTTTGGCAAAGCACATCCATTATTAGGACTTGGAATGGAAAAGTCTTTTAATCTTTCTTTGTGAAAATCTAAATCGCATTTTAAAAACAATAGCTTAGCAGCTTTTAAGCCATGCAATCTATTTCTATGATCTTCATATATTAGAACAGCTCTGCTAAAAACTTGTTCGCTGGCTACACTGCTCGTACACCAATATTTGTCAGCACCTCTGACAAATATTGGCGTACGAGGGGCACAATGTATTTGTCGCGCCCGGTCGCCCTGCTCTGCAGCGCGTGCACGCCCCTCCACCACCGCCCGCTATTAATGAAATTCAATTGACAGACTAACCCCCGATTTCACCAACGATCCCTAACTCTAAAGGAGCCCCTAAATAAGAATTTTGACATATTTGTTATAAAACAACTGTCATTAGTTGTCCCTTAATTTAGTTAGGGGCTCCCTTAGAGTTGGTGAAACTAGGCATAAGACTTCTGTTAAAAAAGTTGCTGAAGCGGAATCGAAAGCAGAAGCACAGAAGAAATAATAGGCAAGTCAAAATGTATGCGGAACTTCCGCGGAAACGGATGCAGAGGTCTGTTACATCAATATCTATAACCATGAAGTAGATATTATTCCTACTTCATGGTTATAGATAGTGATGTAACTATAACTTAGTGCATACATGTTCGTTGTCTCCATATTCTGTTCTTACTTTAATCAATCAATGCTTAAGTGGAGGTTATAATAATTATTACTCTCACTTTTTATTTTAAGTTTGTAGGTATAACACGAATTTCTATTCTAAGGCTTGTATGGCAAATAAAAGATAATAGTTATGTGTAAATATACTTTAATACAAATAGGTACCTAATAAGTTATATTAATAATATATTAAATTTACACAACATGGAATGCATTTGTAATACATAATCATTGCAACATAGTAGTGCCCCGGCGAGATGTCGGTCATTTCGCGCTAATATCAAAAAGTGAACATGACAAATGAACAATGATAATTGTTTTAATTAGTTTTCAAAAATGCATAGATTTACCAGGGAAGGAGTAAGTGGTAAAACTAATATAAGGGATGAACATTTCGTCGTTTCTTGACTCGGTTAAAACCGCTCACCCTGTTCCCTACTAAAATTGCCCAAGGCGGCTTACTTCCCTTACAAGATGCAGTATTTTCTTCATAATTTTCATACTTGACGGTGGCATGTTTTGGCTAACGTCATTTATTCTAATTTATTTTTAGCACTTACAATATATTTATTCATAGATCCTAAGCCTGCTTTTAGACTATTTGCTTCAATCCGATTCCAGATGGTTCCCATAATGAAATAGTACATGCTTACTGCTGTCACCAAAATCCTGATGATATCATGTAATATCCAATGTGTCCACAGACCTACTGTACCAAGCAGCAACATCAACAATAAACCCCCGGCCAGAAGGAACTTTTTCTTCTCACTCTGAACAATGTGCTGAGCCTCTTCACACACCTGGACAGCTTCTTCTACATTACATACAACTACATCCTTTAACTCTGGTACAACCGATGCTTCTTTAGATGTTACGACACAATCAGATAACTCAATTTCTAAACAAACAGCATTATGGTCAGAGTAAGAAAATGTCTGCTCGGGTACTCTATCTTTCATAGGATTCCCAAAATTTATCACCTTCACCTGAAAATAACAAATAAATATACTATCGGAATGCTATATCTTTTGCAAATGGCGGCAAAAGTCACTTCTGCCCCCTTAGTCAAGAATATATGGATATATCAATTCAAAATCTTGATAACAAAATGTATGAATGTGACGTATCGCTATGTGCTCTTGGGTAATCAAACAATAATAAATCAAGTGGGTCTCGTCGGGGCTGGGGCTGCAAACTTATAATCAGTTATCGGGGCATTTATAAAATCGGTAAATATCATTAAGCTTTTTCGAAAAAAAAAATATAAGAATTTTACAGAATTAAATTTTTTAACAGCTATAAATAATACCACCAGGTAGAAACAAAATCACTGTGCCTCAATAAGAACCCTAACCTAACAATTTCCGGTTATAAATAAATGTATTCCAGTGCCGTTTAAGTTAAACTGGGGGAAAACAAGCTAATTTGTCCGCCAGGTGAGAAACCTATAGATAATGGCGATAAAATAATGAAATCATAAGTAATAAAATCACCTTATATTTTTTATTATTATTATCTTTACACCTACCTTCGTATTTGGCTTTGCATTAAACAATATATGATCAATTCTTTTCCCTTCTGGAAGTTTTTTAACTTCCTTTTGGTTTGAATAACTATTATTGGTACAATCTGCAGTACCAGCCTCCTTAGTAATATTAGGATTACAGTTTTCAACATGTAAGTCATATGGATCGGTTAGTTTAGGTAATGTTGTTAGAAGCCTGTAACAAAGATATAGATTTAATTCATTTTAAAATATAAATCTTATCTCAGGGCAAATACGACCGCCTCCGTCATTTAGTGTTTGGCCGTTAATTTTGTATCCAAAAGTCGTGAGTTCGATTCCTACTCATGCAAAACTATTTTAGTATGTATACGTTTTTTCTGTTCAGTTTTCTATCAGTTTGTAGCCAGAGGCGGTATACCATGAGATTTTGCTTCGTATTAACGTTAAGGAACAACTAAACTGTTTTTTGAAATCAAAAAACATTAAAGCGATGCCATTGGTGGTTGCTCTAAGCACAAACACATGGTAGAGCCCCAGGGAAGTATGCAATGTGAATGAAAAAAAAATCTAACCAGATATTACTTTAGTTTTTACTTGCTGTTTCGTCGCTGTGCGTTTATAATTTAATTTATATATTTTTTTTTTATCACCATAATCAGTTAAAGGTGACTTGCACGGCAAAAATAAACACATATATACTACACTCTTTTTTTTTTGACAAACAAAAACTATTTTTTTGCAATTAAAGATTTTATCGCTCTTAACGTTTAAAAAAGATTTTATTAATTTGACCTGTATGATAAATCTCCAGGGGCAGTATTGAAATCGCCAACAAGTATCGACATATCCGAGGAGGCAGAAGTCATGTTGACAAACTTGGCTGTGGAGTAGGCTTGAAGTACCCTGTGGGCTAGGTAAATGTCATCTTCGTGATACTCTGCATGCAACTGGAAATTACAAAACAAAGAATTACCTTTCGATACTCCACAGGATAGTTTCAACTTTATGTTAGGTATCGCATTATGATCTGTAGCACCCGCCATTAAGTAGGTACGAATATAATCACTTTGTACCGGTTTATGCTCTGAGCATTCCTCATTAAATACCTATTGCTATTTTGTTAGGTAGGTACCGCTTTATGTCATGTAGCACCTCTTATTATTGTTAAGTAACGCTTTACTTGTAAAACATTTCGAATCCTACAAAGTTCTAAAGGTAGGCCATGAATTAAATTGAGTCAAAATTTAAGAGCTCTAAGATACCTCAGGAACTTAATGGTTTAAAAGGTCAAATTCATAACATCGTTTTAGATCAACTAGACAGCGAAAGCGAATGCATCTTTTTAGATCTTGCTAAAGCTTTCGACACGGTCTCTATTCCCATTCTTCTATCAAAAATGGAGAGAATCGGCATTCATGGGATGCCATTACTTCTTTTTACGGATTACCTAACGGGACGCACCCCGTGTTCGTATCGGTAATTGCTGTAGTGACTTTTGTCCTATGCAATATGGCGTACCTCAGGGGAGTGTTCTGGGTCCTACATTGTTCCTAATATATATTCACCAGCTATGTCAAAAAACAATAAAAAATGCTCAGTTTATTACTTATGCTGATAACACCGTTGTGATTTTTAGCGGATCCTCGTGGAAGAAGAAAAAAGTATGGAATATGGGTTACACAATATTATTAAATGGTTAGATACAAATTTATTAACTTTTAATCTAACAAAAACTAAATATATATGTTTCTCAATAAATAATTCGACTCAACCCAAATCAGATTTTAAAATTAAAGTTCATACTTGTGGCCTCGATAGTAGGCGAAATGGTTCATGTGACTGTTACACAATTGACAAAGTTTCTCACCTAACATATCTTGGAATTATAGTAGATCAAGATCTAAACTGGTCAAAACACATTGACATGATTTCTGGCCGTATGCGGAAAATAATGTTCGTCTTCAAACGCCTTGGACAAGTAGCCGACATACCCTTATTACGTATAGTTTATTTTGCATTCGTGTATTCTATTTTGTCATACTGTATAACTGCATGGGGCGGAAGCAGTAAAACTATATTACTGAAATTAGAACGTTCTCATCGAGCTGTACTAAAAGTTATGTTATATTAACCATTTATGTTCCCTAGCGAACAACTTTACTCGATAGCCAATGTTATTTCTATAAGAAAGCTATTTATATTAAATACGTGTAGAATTTAGCACAAAAAAGTAAATCTTATAAAAGATCTGCCGGAAAAAAAACCGAAAATACCAAATATTTCCTACGGTTAAGGTTCGAACCACTTTCGCTCAAAGACAGACTAACTTTCTGGGCCCACATTTATACAACAGGATTAGCAAATTTATTAACATCATCGACTTATCCACATTTTCCTGCAAAATATGCATCAGCAAGTGGCTCATGACCCTAAACTATATACAAACCTAAGAATTGTTATACATTCATATTTATACACACTTACATCACACTTGGTACTTACACACATAATAATAATGCATAATCAAACATACTTATTTTTATTATATTTTTACATGCATACACACTATAGTGATACAAAGCACGCATATTTACGCTAACAACTTTATTATAAAAACATAAATAGTTATAAACCCGCAATTCGTTTATATTCGTTTTTATATTACTTACAAGTAGGTAAACCTAGTGTGAATCAGGGACTCACCCATCTTTGTTTATTTGTATTTCTTCTGTTAATTTTTAAATAAATACCTAAATAAAATCGCTAAAAATGTTAACGTTTAAAAATACGTAAATAATTTATGATCAGCTGTGGAGTATTAAATTACAACATTTAATATACATAGTCTGGCCATAAAAACAATAAAAAATTACATTTGAATTTGGAATCTGTCATTTTTATACGACTATTCATTGTGTTTTCTCATTTTGGCGCCAATACATTGTAAAATATTTGCGATATTAAAATAGAGTGGGTTAATCATTGACGTAAATAGATATTTATATCTATGGGGTTAATAAAGAGAACCGAATCGCTGTGATTGCATTACACAAAGTAGGTATGGAGCCAAATGTATTTTTTTAAACTCTCCATACACTTGGTTTTGGTCAAATATTTGTGTATTAATAGATACAATGAGACCTCCTCTGTTTGTGACAGAAGAATCTGGCCGTCCACGTAGTGTTCGTACGAGAAAGGTGGTCAAAGCAGTAAGGAAAAGAATTCGAAGAAATCCTGTCCGAAAGCAAAAGATTTTATCTCGGAAGATGAAGATAGCATCTAGAACCATGTCACGTATTTCAAAACGTGAGCAACAACCAATAGAGCCGCTTTATTTTTGGTAACAGGATTGAATAAAGCGATCCTATTGGTTGTTGCTCACGTAAACGTAAATGAATACGTTACGTTTCTACAATGCGGAAACCCATGGTAAAGCCTCTGATAATTTAAAAAAGAATAGGGTGGTAACATCGAAACAACTACTGAAGCGATACGCAAAGGGAGGTCACAGAAAATTTTTGTTTACGAATGAGATTTTTTTTACAATGAACAAATTTTTATAAACAAAATGACCGTATTTTTGCTCTAAGGAAGCTTTCCAATTCGACAGAGTGTAACGTGGGCATTATCCGACTTCAGTGATGGTGGGGAGTTAGCTATGAAGGAGTGACTGAGCCATATTTTTGTAAAAAAGGTATGAAAACATCGGCACAAGTGTATCAAGATACCATTCTTGAGAAGGTAGTTAAGCCCCTTAACAACACCATGTTCAATAACCAAGTATGGTCCTTCCAGCAAGACTAGGCGCCGAGTCATAAAGCTCGGTCCACGCAGTCTTGGTTAGAAGCGAACGTTTCGGACTTCATCAGAGCTGAAGACTGGCCGTCGCGTCGTCTAGTCCCGATCTTAATCAGCTGGATTATGATTTATGGTCAGTTTTAGAAAGTACGGCTTGCTCTAAACGCCATAATAATTTGGAGTCCCTAAAACAATCCATATGATTACCAGTGAAGAATTTACCCATGGAAAGAGTGCGTGCTTCTATTGATAACTGGCCTCAACGTTTAAAGGACTGTATTGCAGTCAATGGAGACCACTTCTATTCGAAGCTTTTTATATTTTTAATTGTTTTATATTTATGTATTAAACTAACACACTGTAAAAGTAATAAATGTTATTGGCAATAGAAAAAAAAAATTTTTCTTTGTTATCATATTTATGGCAAGACTAAGTATAAATATTAGCTAACAAGTGGCTAACTCATAGCGATGTTTGAACAGACTCAATAACCTATCCATTTCACAAGTTGGTATAGTGAAACTGGGACCGACAGTTTAACGTGCTCTCCGAGGCACTATAGTGGTGTTGTTAAACAAATGTACATATTTTTTTAGATTAAAAAACTCATTGGTACACACTGGGGTTTGAACCAAGGACCTAAATGGTTTTAAGTAAGGTCTAACCAACTCGGCCGCCACGTATATACGTGCAAGTAGTAAACGTTTGTTAATTGTGAGTAGGTTTTGATTTTAGAGCCTCATGAGTGCTAATTAGCCAATTATAAAATTAACAATCATTTCTGCCAGTACCTACTTAATGTTTAGATATTAATAAACACTATTATGTATTGCGATTAATAAAATAGCAAATTAAATACCTAGAATCCACCATCAATTGAAGAAAAAAAAACAGTTTTAAAAATATTTAACTAGTTGTTGCCAATACATGTCTTGTGCGTGTCCTTATAAAAATAAACAATATTAGGATGTCTAGAGGTGGCCGTTATTTCATCAACGATGCCGGCATCGAATGCCTGTACCTATATCACGGCCAAGCTAAAACAAGATATAAAGTCGCGAGCCGATGTCAAAAGATCATTTTTTTTATATCAACTAATCAGAGCGCTGCAAAGTTGCTGCTGCGATTGTCTGATATTGGCTTAGCCGTACTAAAGGTGCAGTTAAGAGATGCCGCGCATCGATGCGGGTTGGTTGACTTCTAGTTTCGGTGCCGAGAAAACGGATGCCGTATCTCATCGAGCGACCCCGGCATTGGCACCGGCGCCATAACTCGCGTTTCGTTTCCGAGCGCACCGCACCGCATCGACCGCGGCATCGGCACCGTGCACGCAAAAATTCGCGTTTCGTTTCCGAGTAGACATGTGACAATCGCGAATGATTCAATCATTTAGATATGGTATTGTCAACTAACTGACCAAGATAAAAACACTCGGTACTTTTGATTGAGACACAATATGCCGAACGAAAGCAAACTGATACAGATATGATCGAAGGATAAAGATACACATGGGACCGAAAGGAAACAAAAGACACACTGATATAAACGCAATATGTTTCAATAGTAGACCGAACGTAATTCGCAACTTTAAACAATTATCTACCGATAGAAATTTCGTTCATTTTGTGTATTATACGTGAGTGCGTGATGGTAGCTTGTCATTAGGGGTTATTTTTGTGGTCAGTATTGACTCAATAATATGAGAGCCGTTAGTACAAATATATTAACATACCCCCTTGTTTTTAAAACTTTTTAAAAAAATATTTTTTGTTATAGGTACTCTCCCCTTTTTTTTGTTTTTTTTTTTTGCTCGATCTCGTAGCTTGTCATTATGGGGTATTTTCGTGGTTAGTATTGACTCAATAATGTTAGAGCCGTTAGTTAGTACAAATATATTACCATACCCCCCCCCCCCCTTTTAAAAGTTTTTTTTCCAATTTTTCATTTTTTTGCTCGTTCTCGTGGCTTGTCATTATGGGGTATTTTGTGGTTAATATTGACTTAATATTGTTAATGCAGTTAGTACAAATATATTACCATACCCCTTTTTTTTTCTCGTACTCGTAATGTTTTTGTATCTTTTTGATCATATCCTGAAAAATTAGTGATTGTCACATGTCTATTTCCGGGCGTACCGCACCGCAACTACCATGGGCATCGGCGCAAGATCTCGCGTGCAGTTTTCGAGTAAACCACGCATCGCGTACTTAGTTTTTTATAAACAATTGCACTGCGGGACGCCGACGCGCGCAACGAATATTTTAGTGTAATACTAACCAGGGTGCGAGGATATATATCAATGGATTTTTTCGTAAAAATTATTGTTTATATAATATTTTTCAAAATTGTTTTTTGTTTACCAGTTAGGTAAGGAATCATAATTTTATAATAGCATAAATACAAATAATAAGTTAACCAAGTCAAATATTGTGATTTTAATAAATGATTAAGAGGCAATTAAAAGTTTTTATTAAAAGGTCCCTTATTTACTTGCTTACTTACTTACCTTCTTTAACAAAATAAATAACTAATATGTACCTAATTAAAATTAAAACTATTATAGTGATAAAAGGCTTTCAAACAATAAAAATAATTATTTGGATATATATCAAAAATCCGATTTTTTGATTTTTATTATAAAAACATTATGTTTTATAACTTAGTCGTTTTTGTTTTAAGAGCAGAGTCTGATCAAACATTTCCCATACATTCACGACCGTTTGGTCCTAACTGTTATAAATACATCATCATCATACATCTAGGCTCGTACGTTTTGAAAATTCTAAAAAAATCCCTTACAATAAAATTATTCCTAAAAAATATCAAAGCAGAAAAAAGAAAAACATAGTCATCGTTTATTTTCCCACTAATAAAATGTGACAATTTTTTTTTCAAATCCTTTAAAATTTAGGGGCAGAAAACAGTTTTGGCCCGAAAGTAGTTTTGCTGCCTAAATTGTAGGTATAATCTCATACGTGCTCTTTCTCTTATTAAGGGTCCGGGGAAAGGTTAAATGTATGGTAGCGTCATGCGCTGTTGCTAGTTCGCTGGTAATAGTTGAATCAGCATGAGCATCAAAGAGCCTCATCAGACACTCCTCTTAATTCACGCACTGCGCTTTTTTTGTACTGCGTCACAGAGGAAATAATACCTAATACAAGTAATTGCGTGTATGTTGTAGATATTCTCTCCTGGTATGGTAGCGCGCGCCTTCAGCCGCGTACAACCACGGAAGGCCCCCGGGGCCGATAACATTAATAATATGGCCATCAGGTACATGCCACCGCGAACAATCGCAGCCTACACCCGCCGATTTAAAATGGCATAATGCGCACGGGCCACTTCCCGACATTGTGGAAGGAGGGGCGCATCATTATGATACCTAAACCTCGGAAGAATATCAAGCTCTCAGAAAGCTATCGTCCGATAACTTTATTACCGGCGATTTCCAAAGTCTTTGAGAAGCTACTTTTGCGACATATCGTGCCTCATTTTTCTCCTCGCGACGAACAATTTGGCTTTCGTAGCGAGCACTCGACGACTCTCCAGTTGACGAGAATCCTGCACAGGATGACGATGGCGTCTGATAGGCGAATCTTCTCCTGTGCAGTTCTCCTCGACATGGAAAAAGCATTCGACAAAGTCTGGCATAACGGGCTTCTGTTCAAAATCTTGCTAACTGATATACCCCGTCGCGTAGTACGAGTCATAGCCTTTTTTCTGGAGGGCCGTAGCTACCACGTCACGGTTGAAGGTCTTTGCTCAAAAAATCACCCCATCGCAGCGGGCGTACCGCAGGGAAGTTGCCTTTCCCCGGTTCTCTACTGCTGCTACACCGATGACATCGCGCTGGCCGAGAAGGACGTGGAGCTGGCTCTTTACGCGGACGACGCTGCCTTTAAACGCGAAAATGGCGGCTGTCTACATGCAGAGACAGCTCGATTTACTTCCCGACTGGCTTTCACTCTGGCGCCTACGTGTAAATGTCAAAAAGACAGGCAATGATCATCCGCAGAGAGGACCGGGGGAGTAGGCCGTACCCCCCCCGCCCCCGCTACAGCTTTGTGGACAGTCCGTTGACTGGTCCAAAACCGTGGTACATACCTCGGAGTCAAAATTGACTACAAATTGAATATGAAGCCGCACGTCAAAATGACGCGAGCTAAAGCGGCGGTCGCACGCTGTCGGCTGCGTCCAGTGTTATCATCCGGATTACCTTTAAATACTAAATTGACTGTATATGAATTATATATTAGGCCGATTCTCACATACGCGGCACCAGCCTGGTACGCGTTATGAGGGAACAAACAACGGGCACAATTGGAAGCCCAACAGCACAAGACCCTGCGCACCGTTACGGGCGCCCCCATATACATGAGGAATGCTGTGCTCATTCGAGACCTCTGGATGGAAACACTGAACGACTTCATCGTTCGTTTGACCACCTGTATGTTCTCGCGTGCAGATGCATCAGGCCACCCATAGGCGTCAGGTCCTGACGCCTATGCATGCGAGACCACCGGATGCCAAACGACGATATGCGCGCGTCCTGGTACCTCTCACGAGCGAGAGTGATAGCAGTTCGGGAAGCGAAAGCGACTCGGACGGCTAGCACGATTGCTTCACGTGAAAGACCAGCATCACGGACTCTCCACAGAGCCCCTTGAATCCGTCGACCAGTAAAAAGGTCACGCAAAGACCTATCCGTAGTTACGGGTAGCTAACATCTACTATTGAAGGAAGTTACGACCTCGTAACAGTTACCCGTCTCCCGTAAGGGGGGATAGTGACGACTCCATCGTGTATGTTGTAGGTTGTATAAATCGATGTGTCGGTGCCGGCCAGCGTTTTCTACTGATACATTAGGTATTATGGCAAAATAAATTGAATATTAAAAAATGTTAAAGATTTTTTAAATTAATAGGTACCCAATTCATTAAGCCTGCATAAAGCAAAAAAAGATAAATCACCACACACGGGTGATATCCTAATAACACAATAATGAATGATAAACTTATGTTACCATAGAGAATGTAGCTACGTTTTAATAATATATAGTTTACCATTAATATATATATATATATATATATGGGCACCGTAAGGCACCCGTGATGATATATATATATATTACCATTAAAAGGTATCTAAATTTAGCGAAAAAGGCTAGTTTGCGTTTTGAACATTTTAATAACTTAACGGCAGCTTTTTATCTCAACATTAATCCAAAAGTATTCTCAAATGTATAAACTACCACCTCGGATATTTGCAACATTT
Source organism: Monopis laevigella (assembly GCA_947458855.1). Classification (NCBI taxonomy): domain Eukaryota; kingdom Metazoa; phylum Arthropoda; class Insecta; order Lepidoptera; family Tineidae; genus Monopis; species Monopis laevigella. The sequence goes on from OX381578.1 coordinate 20,387,176, forward strand.
GTAATTTTGTTCCTAATATTTTAAATAATAATTATTTATATATATATTTTAAATAATAATTATTTAAAATATTAGGAACAAAATTACAAATGTTGCAAATATCCGAGGTGGTAGTTTATACATTTGAGAATACTTTTGGATTTTCGCCAAATCCGCCATACATTTTGAATATTACGCGATGAACGCGTTCGAAAATTCAGTCGACCACGAGAGCTCGGAGTGGGGTTACGTCTCTTTGCTCTTCACGGCTCCCGTGCCACGTGACCTGTCTGAGGTGTATGTACACAAAGCGTGGCGACGAAAAACAAAATAAGTAGATTTTTGGAATAATGAGAATTTATCAGTACGGAATAAAATTTATACAATAAAATATTTGAAAAAATGTTAACATTATAAATTAAATAAAGGTGCAGTACCTACTGCATACAAAAATAAATTAAAGAAGGGTTTCGCTCGTTTTGGAAATAAACGTTATTATACATATTTTTATAAATAAACGTTATTATACATATTTTTAAGTAGTATTACAATTTTGATATTTGTAGTTACAACGAGTGTTTTGAATTTTAAATGGCGACTTCGGTTGTTTGGAATTAAACATCATTAAACGTCATTGTACTCGTTTATAAGTAATTTTACCAGGTCAAGTTTGATTTTTATAGTTATTTTGAATTTAATGGTGGCAGCTTCGCTCGTTCGTTAAAAATAGACATTTATTATTGACATTATACTCGTTTTAAAGTAACTTTAGTAGTCAAAATCTGAATATTGTAATTATTTTGAATTAAAAAATCGCGGTTTCGCTCGTTTGAAAAATTGAGACATTATATTCGTTTTTAAGTAATTTTACCAGGGCAAGTTCGATTTTTATAGCTATTTTGAATTTAATGATGGCGGCTTCGCTGGTTGGAAATATGAGACATTATATTCGTTTTTAAGTCAAAATCTGATTTTTGTAATTATTTTAAATTTAAAGATGGCGATTCGATTAAAAATAATTGTATATCAAAAAAATATATAATAAATATGGTGAAAGAAGCGTTTCAATATCTTTAAAAAATCCAAAATGCAGCTATAATTAAGCTCTTGATAAATTCCGAACATATTCACAAGGAGCATTCGCTGTGTATCACAAGTCTCGATGTCAACGGTGTATATATTTTTTTTAAACTTATACCTTACTCCCGTTAAATATAAGAAAATGTGTGAAAAATATAATATAATTTTAAATCTGACATTGTCCCACATCTATAAGTACCTAACTTAGATAACGGTGGTGGTGTCGATTTATTTCTGTAACGGACATGAGTGAACAAACACCTCAATTTAATAGCAAAATTAGCCCAAATAAATGGTCATTTTATGTTAATAATATATATTTCAATAAGTACCTATGTTATATTTGTCAAGTGTATATAGTTACGCTTACATATTTAATAATTATGTTATAAAATATAACGCCTGATTTCATTTAAACTTATGTATACAAATAGGTCAGTCAACGGGTTGTTAAAATAAATCAAAAATCTATAGTGCCTCAGAGAGTACCTTAAGCTGTAGGTCCCAGTTTCACTTTACCAACTTAAGGTATTATTTCTATGTGGTTATCTATAAATAATTTCAGAGTCTGTCCCAACACCAACAAGCTAACCACTTATTAAATGAAGACTCAAAATACCATCGGCTACGTCGATGGTATTTTGAGGATGGATTTAGGAATCTGTCTATACTATTTGCTACCAAATGACTAACGAGTCATAGTAAAATTTAAATCAGTCTAATAAAGTTAGTCAAAAACAAGAATATCATATTTTTTGCCGATCAAGGGAAGCGACTTTAAATAAAAAATCTTTATTTCAATGGGTAATATTTCATCCGGCGTCGTCGCGTCGACACAACTCAAATTGTTAAAAAAGTGGCTTACTTTAAAAAAAATCGACGGGCGCGTGCGCCAAGACACCAGTAAGCGTTCACTCATACTAAAACAATCGCGCATATGTACCTAATCAGTGTCCGCGTAGTACGCACGATAAACTCTTAAAATAACATGTTTTTGATGTCATGGATTATTTTTTAATTTCACTATTGTGGCCATAATCGTCGTACAGTAAATATTTTAATGGTAAGAAAAGGTATATAAATATTAACATCCTATGTATTTTTTACCAAAGCTGCGGGGTGAGGTGGAACTTTATTTAACACTTTCGCTTTCGTCAGTGGAATCGTTTTATATTCTAGATATGATCGAATGGTAACAAAATAAAGATACATTTGAACGATATTGTCGATGGATAAAGATATAATCGAATGATAAAGATATGAATGAATGATATAAAGATATGATTGATTGATAAAGAAATGATTGAACGATATAAAGATATGATTGATTGGACAATATAAAGATATGATTGAACGATAAACATATGATTGAAAGATATCAATCAAAAGTACCGAATCTTTTTTATTATCGTGATTCTTTATCTCGGTCACTTGAAAATACCATATCAAAATGATTGAATCATTCGCGATTGTCACATGTCTAGGGCGTAGCCTGGTTTTAGTATTAGGGGGGAAATTAATAAAAAAGAAAAATTCTGTATTAATTTATACTCCTCGGCTTTTATTACATAAATTTCACGCCCCCCTAGCAGACTAAAGGAATCATAAATTTATCTGCAATATTTTTTTTTAATTACCTTCAGGCCTTATGAAACTTTTTTGCCCATTCAATCTGTAGCAAATAAAACGAAAAACCGATGCCGGCATTGGATGCCACTTTGATAACAATGATGCGAATAGATGCTAAATATATATAGTGTTTGTTTTAGCTAGTGGTTGACCAACTGTCCTTGTCCAACTTGTACAGTTTATTTTTTAAAGTGTTAACAGTGGATGATTGCACTATATATATATTACAATTAATATAAAGAAAATTTACACAAAAACATTGTTTCCATGACAGGTTATTTGTGCGATTATCATTTCCATATTAGCTTTTTATCATTTCCATTAATAGGCAGAATTTTTTAAATGTTATATCTTCAAAACTACAAAGCCCAATTAAAGGCAATTTATACATATTACTCAGTTCCAAAATATCTACCAAATGACAATGGTATCTACATCCATAACTAAAAATGCCACTATAATAATACATTGAGATCCCTTCTCCTGAATTGGTGAAAATGTATACATTTTTGTTTTTGTAAAAATTAATAAATGTTTTGTCCCAATTTCAATACCAGAAATAATATAATATAATCTATCTTAGATCACAGACATCTAAAATATATTTGAAAAGTGTGGGCACCCTTGTTATACATTGTCTGTTTTTCTAAACTTGATATTGAAATTAAACAAAATGTGAACTGGTGTGGTGTGTTAATAGAAAAATTATGCCTATTTGAACACTTGCTTGAGACAAATAAATTTTTTACTATACTTACATGTGTGCAATATACATTGACAAGCCTTCTGCCATACATTATACAACAAAGTCCAACACCTTTACCACCAAACCAGTCTCCATGCTGAATTTTGTGAATATATCCATTAAGAGACCATTGATAAAAAAATTCATCCAGTATAACCCATTTTGAAAATACACATAATCCTGAACCTAAAACACCACTGACAGAAATAATTACATATATTATTCTTTTAAATTTTTTTTTAATAATAAAGGGGGAATAATAATTTATTTATTATTTGTAAAATATTAGATTTTATTTAAAAATATATAAATTCTATGGTATTTCATGACAACATTAATATATGGCCCTTACAACATTTCTAAGAGAAAATTATAGGAAGTTGCAATATCTAAGTCTGTTACTTATTATGTAACTTTTCTCATTAATCCCTCCGCTTGGTACCCTGAGGCAGTTTAAACTATTATAATTATTGGTCTGGTCACCAGCATCCCAATAAGGCCGGAAGCTATCGGTTGGGTGGTCAGGTATCTGACAGTAGGTATTTGGTTGGACCCAACCAAATTTAGAGGTCTGTTAGCAGTATTAATCCTATATCCTTTTAATTTTTTTATTAGCTTACCCTGACAGACCATTTAAAAAATGACTATCAATTCATGACATGATGTTTGCAGGCTATACCTTACTCCAATAATAGTTTAATTTGACTACTCCTAATATAGTTATTTATTATATTATAGTCCTGTCTTCTTAAATGCTACAATAACCCTGCCTGCCTGATTATAGTTTTTAAATGTTGTAAATATACATTAATAATATATTAGTTAAAACATTTTTAAATACCTGTAAAAATAATGAGAATATGGTAAAATTATTTTTAAATGTTCTTTTATGTAAAAGTAATCAGCTTCACTCCAAACTTCTTGTAAACATACAATATTATGAGCACTTGTTATTAGATATTGAGCAATAGCTGCAATCCTTTCCTTTCTGTTTTTAGAGATGAACGGAATACCCCTAAAATTAATATCAGGATAAATAACGACAACAAGAAAGGAGAAAGCAACCATATTCAAACTTACCAGCAATTCAAGGTAAAAACGTTTAATGGCTCTTCCATTTTAACCAAATCTAACAATTAACTACGTAGCTACGTATATACCTATTAGTATTAAAGTTTGTGAACAAATAAAGTACTCTTTGTTTGTGAAGCACCACCCGTATGTATATATTACTAGGTTTAGGTTGAAACCACTGCAGAGCCGTGTTCGGAAACGTAACACTTTAACACTGGGTAGTGTTACAGAGTGCGATGATAATATTGAAAAATGCTTAGAGAAGAAGAGATGCATATAGTGTAGTGAGATTACCCAGTGTTAAAGTGTTAGTTTACGAACACGGCCCTGAATAAAACTATGTACTTGGAACTTATCTCTATAATCACAGATTATTTAATACGTTCCGAGAACTAGCGCGGGCAGTTTTTCTTGGTGACATCAAAAATCAGCGCGACCGCCCGTTTCAACAAGCCATGTCATTTTTGCATGCAGCTCGGAAACGATCGGTGTTGGTTTTTGATGCCACTTTTTGACAAGAAGCACTATTTTGAATTAAATAATTGAAATTAAAAATACCTTACCATTGTATAATAAATCATTATTTTTTAATTAACTATTATTTAAATACAATAATTTTATAATATCACAATATTAATTTAATTAACAACCTCAAACTAAATATACCAAAGCTGAATTTAGTTACACGATATTTATTTTTTTAGGTTTCGTTTCGAACTTTTAAAACTAAAACAGATATGAATATATAAAATAATTAATTAAATTCCAATTTGTAGATAGATATTAACATATAAACAAACATCTGTCAAAAAGTAGCCCGGCTAACTTTTCGTGTTAAAATTTCTGGTCGCGGAACGATTGATGGCAACTTGAATTGCTAACATTTCCGCGCGGTGAAACGACCTTGGCTAAAAAAACCAGCGATCCGTGGCAGCGATGCTGAGGACGGAACGCGAGTTAGTAATATGTACGTATATGTAACTCTGTGACGTATGTCTATATTAGGGTTAGGGTGCGTTCGAGACTCGAACTTCGATCGAGTTGGCTATCATTTTCGCCCAAAACGCCACCAAACGTCATACATTGCTTGATTTATTACATTATCAAGATAATGAATGGATTCCTTGAGGGTAGCACGAAGACTGTAGTCGTGTGTTTCTAATATATTTTTCATAGTTAAGTTTATAGGATATTATTGTGCAAAAGTGTACCAATTTTGTAGAATAAGCATTCATAAGTAATCTTAAGTGTGAGAAGTGTAGTATTTACGCAGTGACCTCAGTGTTTGTACTATCTCTACGAATCCATTTCTTCAGTAAAATGGTACCCATTTACTGTTGATTCTTTCCTCCTTCACATGATACTGGCATAACTATACCGTATGTTTGCATACGGTCATGTGGCCATTCCTTATTCTAACTTAGTCGTCCTTTCCATCCTATTTTCCCACTTTCACTTAACAATCAAAAAATTTTAATCTACCCTTCTCACTCGACATTGGCAAATTTATATCCATGGCCATTTATTTAAGCAAATAATAATAATAATAAGATAATGAATGATATAATAGAAACAGGAAAAAATTCGTGACGGTTTGGGAAAAAATAACAAACACTCGAACAAGACTATTGTCATTGGCAACTCGAACGCTACCATACTTTTTTTTAGGTTTTCTATAGAAAAGGCAAAGGCCTCTATGAACCATGCAGCCTACGATATCTACGAACTTGGGCTTTATTCTGAGTTTTTACACGTTCACCATCGCGCATTTTGCGTAAAGTACGGGTATTGAAATGTAAGTTCTATCCTGTTAATTATAAAGTTGAAATTCCAATGCTCCACACATGTTCAAACTTGCGAAGAATTCGTGTATTTCAAGATGGCGGCATTATAATAGCCAACCTAATACATACTATAAAACCATTGGAATAGAGCTTATATTTCCATATTTATAGTTTGCGCAACGTCTTGTCGTTATTAGCGGTTGCAAACTCGGAATAAGGCCCCTGGGGCTCTAGAGAAAAAGCAGGCGAGGCGATATGTCGTGTCGCCTTCAATCAAAACTGTATAGACTTTGGCAGGTGACAGCGTACCTCACGCCTACTGTCACTGTCAAAATACATACGTTTTTGATTGAGGCGATGCGACATGTCGCACGACACGTCGCCTCGCCGGAATTATCTCTAAGGCCCCTGGGTTCATAGATAATACACTATAGGGATACTACCACATACACCACAAAAAAACATGATTAATCGACATTTGAATATTTTATTACATATAAACCGGGTTAAACCTAGCATAGAAATATATCCCTTACTTACACAATACAAACGACACAGTAATATTCGTAAAAAAATACATAACAAACATAAAGATATATTTCGCGTTATCTAATAATAATCATTTATTTTCTCATAAAAACTTATAACTACAAAGAAAATATAGGTAACAAAATTTCATATGAGACTGGGGCCCGAACTAGGCAAAAATAGTCTAGTGTCTCGGGTCCCCAGGTTCCCAGCTAATAAAAAAATCTTATTTATTGAACCACAATAGTTATACAATACTACTATATACATATCACTCATTATTTGTAGTATAGCAATAGATTTTCGGTTTCTGTGTAGTTTAATGTTTGAAGCCACTGTGAAACTATTAGTTTACAGGAAGTTGTCGGGAGATCATAAATTTGAATGGCTCTATTTATTTTATTATAAAGAAATCCACCCAGAAAACAAAAGAACCTTTGTGAAAAGGTTGATTTGAATCTCCGAGTAGGTCATATGATATATATATTATATAGTTATGAAATATGGCCGTTTTTCCTCGAAGGGATAAAAACGGATATTTCGAGTCCAGCTAAAGCTTGACCCAACTAGAAAACGCATTCGATTTTTGCCCCCTATAACCAGCCCTGCAACCACATTTCTATACTACTACTTCCGGTTCGTGTGTTTAAATCTTAATTGCATAAAATGCTTTTTTGTATTCTTGTTAATTTAGTCGATTTCTTTGCATAAGTAGGTAAAGCAAAGCTACATATTATAACGCGAAGGTCAGACGACCTAGCAGAAGGTTGCTTCTTGCCAAGACAGTATATTTCCAGTCTGCTGCCTAATTTACCAGAACATGGCGCCTTAGATTACTCTTTGAGGTAGTTTAAGGTATATTATATAACAACTGATATATTGTAGCTGTGTGCACGATAAAAATATTCGGATACTAACGTATCTGGCGTGCTTGTGAATATTTTTTTAATAATAATATAAAAAAATTGTGGGACGGGTAACACCATTCTGGGAGGCATGTCATTTAAAATACCATTGCGATATTTTAGTGCAAGGAAATGAAACCGTACTGCTTTATAGGGTTAGTGGCTGTATTTTGAAGATATATTTTTTTTTAGTAAATAATGACTTTTGAGATATTAAATTTGTCTGAAAAAAATCGGTGTTAAGAATATTGATACCTAATGAGCATCCCGTTAGGGATGAAACCGAATCTATGTCACCAATTGTTTGAACCTCAGAATAATAATAATATTGTTCTGTGGTTTGAACGCTCAGAATGTTTACAAGAGCTCCCGCGCGTGGGTCGAAATTTCATTATAGGTGGGTTCTCACTAAAAGCAATAGGGCTTTATTACGTTTAGGATAGATTTCTCAGTCCAGATGTCTCGTATGATTATGCTTGGAATATTATGCCAATAATACCTGTTGTCAATACAAGAAGTTCTCTTTGAGTTTAAAGAAACATTAATGCTTAAAGTTTTCTCATAGCTTTTATACTCATATCATATATTATGATATCAGCGTGTACGTGTGCCCCTCGCGATTTGATATTTGAACAGAATTGCGAAAATTAAAGAAATTGATATATTTGCACCATCTTAGACTGAAACCAGCCGGTTCGCATTGAGATGCTTAGAGCTATTATGGTCAATATAATTGCATTATTTATAATATTTAAATTCTGTTATGTAAAATTTATAGATTAATTAAATAAATAATGGGATATTTAGGAATATCCAGGCTTATAATAGAAGAGTTATAGAAACTTATTCTAATAGGTATCACCGTAACGGTGACCACAAACGTTGGTCTTGAGATAGAAGATTTATTTTGAATAATGAAATGAATGAAATATATGTTTCAAACAAAAATACATCAGTATTAGGGCACTACCAAATACATCAGTATTATGCACATCAAAACAAATAAGTATGTGTTAGAAGGTTTGATTCCCTGTCCCCCAAGCTAGGCCCCCCTGTGTTACGGGGGACATAAAATCTTTTCCAGTGGAAACTAATCGAGGGGTTATTCTCAGTTATCACTACCAGCTCCGTTCCTACTAACGACAAATCGGAAAAATAGTAGTGACGGGTGGCACAAAATCGTTCCCAGTTATCGTCACCAATAAAATTAATTAAGATAAAGGGGCTTAGCACGCGGACAACGATAAGATATATACCGACTCGACTTATACCGTTTGCTGTCGAAAAATATATCGAATTGGTGAGCACGCAAACCGACATCGATAAGTTTCTCGAGCTTTGTCTACTAGTTAAAACAAGGGCCTTATTCCGAGTTTGCAAACGTTAAACACGACAAGTTCGCGCGTTACAATTTTTTCGTGAGTTGCGATGACGTCGATTCGTATTACGAGTTACTAAACTTCGTGCGTCCGCGTTGTCGCAAGCACCATAGACAAAATAGTTTTTGCGTAAAGTTTTTTTTAATATATTTATATTTCATTGCACAGACTATTCAAACTTTGAAAATTAAATCTAAAGCATTAGTACTTAGTATAATGTCATATTAAGTATTTTATAATTTAATTTGTTTTTAAAGAGAGAATAATATTAAGTTAAAGTTTGATAATGTAGGATTTTAATTAAGTATATTAGATTAAGTTTATTGTTAATAAGTAATAATTAGTTTGTATTTTTGTTGATTTATATCACTTAATAGTAAAGTATATATATTTTTTGTTGTTGTTTCATCTTAATTAGTTCTAAGAAGTAGTTAAAAAAGTTATTTTTGGTAAAACAAGTTATAAAATACTGTACAAAATACTGTCTTCTAAATCAATAAGCTCTTGGCTCGTACAACTTCTTGGTTTATTGGTATACGACAAAGAACTACTTGTGGGTCTCTGATGAAACATGCATAAAAGTATTTCATATTATTATGTCGTTTTCTTAGTACGTAATTTACAATTTAACGACATGCTTACTAGAAATATAACATGAAATGAAAAACGCCAAAAAAATATTCGTTATCTTAGAAAAATTGTCGAAGAAACGAAATCAGAGTGCCCAATTCGTGCTCATAGATTCAGATTTGTATTTGTCCTAGAACAATGGACAGAAAAACCTTTTTTATGTTTTTTTTAAATATTCTATTGTACAAAGCATTAGTACTTAGTATAATGTCATATGAAGTACTTTATAATTTAATGTGTTTTTAAAGAGAAAATAATATAAGTTAAAGTTTGATAATGGAGGAATTTAATTTAGTATATTAGATTAAGTTTATTGGTAATAAGTAATAATTAGTTTGTAAATTTGGTGATTTATATCACTTAATAGTAAAGTTTTTATATTTTATGTTGTTGTTTCATCTTAGTTAGTTCTGAGAAGTAGTTAAAAAAGTTAGTTTTGGTAACACAAGAAACCTTTTCGATGTATCGCGGTAAAGTGATTTTGAGTTTTAACCTTCCGCGTACAACGTGGGGTTCAATACCCCAGGGCCCAGGCGTAATATTTTATGGATATCTCTTTTAATTTTAGTGCTATTAATTTGTACCTGCAGATAATCTCGAGTGCGACATTGCCATTTTAACATTAACATCTATGTATGTATTAAATAATATTATATATGCAAATAAAAATATTCATAATACTCCATTGAACTCTGATAAGCACTCGTTCTCAACAAGAAACAAAATTAAATTTCTAATATTAAATGTAGATTAAATACAAAGTATAAAAGTTATGTTATAAATAGTGTAAAATTTTATAATAAAATAGACGATGATTGGAAGAAACTAAATTCAAAAGTATTTAAAAGAAAATGTCAGAATTGGCTCCGGGACCTTAAAATATATGATTTAAAAGACTTCACATAGCATTTGACTTTGGTCTATTATTTGTATTACTTGTATTGTATTGATATTTAATTACTCCTAAGTTGTGTTGTGACATTACGTTTTATTATACTGACCCATTATTAATTATATCTTTATAAAATATTTCTGACAGAGGCCATTAACGGTCGCTTAGTTATTTATTACATACTATCATTTAATTTTTTTAAAATATTCTAATATAATATAATATTTTTAAATATTTTATAGTGTTTAAAGACATTGATGTATTTAGGACAAAGCCCCTATACAGCTGCTAACATATTTGTACTATTTTTTATTTGATTTATCTCACCGACAAAGCCCATTTACAGCTGCAATTTTACTATAAATTTTATATTGAAATACATAAATAGCATCTAAATTTTTATTTTATTTCTTGTTGTTTGTACATTTGATTTTCTGTTATATAGCTTTTGTATTTTATATGTACTTTTTGGTTACTAGCTGTATCATTGTTATTATTTTTCATATTTGTTTGTATTTCATTTGATTAGTTATTATGTTATGTATGACGATAACCAAGTGCTCTGTATTGTACCTATGGTGGAAATAAATATATGAATGAATGAATATGCCAAATAGACTGATTAGATTTATTTTGTCTAAATCGTGCCCTAACCTCAGTGAACGCCTCTGGGGTCTGTAAGACCCCACGTTGTATTGCACGCAGCTAAAACGTAAGTGCTATTTTTTTTGTATTTACAGGGCTTTTCTTTGTTTTATGTGTTATATTTTAAATTATTGTATCTTGAGCCTGTAGCAGTCCGCTGCTGGACACGGCCATTACCCAAAGCGTTTTTTTATTAGAAAATAAATTACAAAAACAAATACAGTTTTGCTTCATTGAAACCAGGACAGGCCCTACTAGTATAGAAATTATAATAACAGAGCTCGAAGAACTTCTTGGTTTATTTGTATACGACAAGGCATAGAAGCATTTCATATTATCATGTTGTTTTCTTAGTAAGTAATATACAATTTGACGACATGCTTACTAGAAATATAAAATGAATTTGGAAGTTTGAAAAAACATGTCTATAGATAATGTATAATATGGCAATAAGCTTTAAGAAACTTAGGATTAAGACTCAAAGAGAATTATTTGAAGAATATAAAACAGAAATGAAAAACGCCAAAAAAATATTCGTTATCTTAGAAAAATTGTCGAAGAAACGAAATCAGAGTGCCCAATTCGTGCTCACAGATTCAAATTTGTATTTGTCCTAGAACAATGGACAGAATAACCTTTTTTATGTTTTTTTTAAATATTCTATTGTATATTATAATGTAAGGGATAATACAATGTTAGTAATGATATAATATATATATTTGGCTATTAAGTTAAAATATTCCATTATTTTTGTAGGTAAAAAGGTGATATTTTGTTTTTGAGATTTTGTAATAAATGATTGAAATAAAATTGTTATTATTTTTAATTTTCATCCTATTAAACATTAGAATATGAGTATATAATAAATTTAATTTAAATAAATCTGTTAGTTATCTGAAGGTTAAATTATACACTGACGTGACACTGGCAGAAATGTACAAGTTGCACGAGTTGCCATAATAAGAAGAAAAATAAAGTAGTAGTTTTTTAAACTTTAGAGAAAACAAGAAATTTATAAACATAGCTGCACGGCCACTTCAAGAAAAGACTCATGTCTTGTATATATAGGGTATAATAAATCTCTCGGGCCGCCCGTGACAATGTATTTTCAACTTCTTTTTATCTTTTAAATTCTAGTAAAAAAAAGTGGGAATTACGGGAAAATTATCATAAAGAGGGAATTTTGGGAACGTGTGAATGAGGATCAACGAGGATTTTAGTTTTGAATGTAATATTAAAGTATATAAAAAATCCAAAAGATTGGTGTAATTATTTTTGTCATACGACTAAAAATTAGCTAGTAGCAATCAAATGAATGTGCCGATCTTCAAGTTGTCGCGGCTCTGAGTGTGTGACGTCACTGTGATGGTCGCCGCCAGTTAGCCGTAGGCAGTTGTGAGGCGCGCTGTGTTTCGGCTTGGCTGATTGTGTTTAAAACTAATTAAATGTCGGTTGTGTGTCTGGTAGAACTTATTTACTATGTATACATATTGTATGGTGCCGAAATGTATTAATACGTCTGTCAAAACTCCAGATAAACTATTTTCGTGCCAAAAGAAAGACGACAAAAAATTTTGGTTTGACTTGGCTGCGCCCGGTAGCCACTGCGCGGTATCGAGCGGAAGGAGGAGGGGGTGGGGGAGTTTAACACTGTGAGCGCTATTGTGCCAAAACTAATGGTGTAATGGAAAGTCTGTTGTCATTTTCAGATAACTTAAGGATTAATAATTGATTTCCATAACAAAAACTACACCTAAAGAAGCCGCTACCGCTGTTGCTATCTTGTAATGTGTTCTCGCTGCGCTAAATACAGCTAGCGCACGAAATTGTCAGCCACAGTGACGTCACGCGTGCTTGGCACACTGGCTTTTAGCGGCAGGAACGGTCTATGTTTATTATTTAATATCTCCGTAACTAATGGTCCGATTTGGATAATTCAAAAAGATATTCCTATTTCATAAAGAACAACGTGGATACTAGTTTAAAATAAAACTAGTAAAAAAAACTACCAACGCCGAACTCCTAACGCTTTATTAAACACTCGTGCGAACGTAGCTTTAATGTTACAATAATGACCTACAGAAATTATGTGTCATCGGTCACGTAATCACTAACGCTTCACCCATTACATGAACGTTTGTAACCAATTCTTCATCCCTTTCATAAATTTCGTTGCTTTCGCCCCCACCCCCCTGGATCCGCCACTGAGGCACATTACGTATATTATTACGGCAAAAAAAAAAAATTAAAATCTTGTCAAAAGGCCCGAGCCCCCCCTCAAATCAAGAGTTCCTGGATATGTTCCTTGGTGCATTGCGGAATATTTGTTTTAAAGCATAATCGTCATTACAAGTGACGAACTTAGTTTTATTATTCGCAGCAACATTATTGTATAGAAATGAAACTATTTCATAAAAAAACTAATAGTGCCATAATGGATCTAGTGCGAATTATTAATTATTTTATTATTCGCAGTAGTTCCATTATTACCATTACTCTTAAAAAATGTGTGCGAAAAAAATTTCGCACTAGTTGCATCATGGAACAACGCAATGGAACTACTGCGAACAATCCTGAAAAAGTCCGACTTGTTAAATGTTTTTTTAGTGGGATTTTTTTAAAAAGTCCCACTTTTTTAAAAAGTAGGAAAAAAGTTCTAGTTGACGAAAAACATTTTTTTTTTAAGTAGGAAAAAGTCCCACTTGACGAAAAAAAAATTTTTGAAGGGATTTTTTTTTAAAGTCCCACTATTTTTAAAAGTAGGAAAATGAACTCACTTGACGAAAAAATGATTTTTTAGTGGGAAAAAAATCTAATTTTAAGAAAAGTAGGAAAAATTCCCACCTAATGAAAAATCGGGAAAAAGTCCCAATTTTTCAATACATAAGAATTTTCCCCATTAAAATAAGAATAAGCAGCAGGAATTTGGGCTTTGATTTTATAATCGAGATTAAAACGGTTAGCAAATCAGAGTAGTGACTTGGAATACTTTGGGCATTTATATGAAAAAGGTTAAAATTTTTATAAAACGTTGAAAAAGTGTTATGTAATGCTTTACCAAGAAGAATATCGCTTCTGCTGACTTCAAACTCATCAGAAGTGGATGAGTTACACGAATAAAATTCTATAGATGAGTTAGGCATAATATATAGGTAATATGGTATAATATATAAAAATAAGTATAATTAATAATAAATATATAAACAATATATATAGGTATGTATAAAGTCATTAAAACAGCAATAATTTGCCAATATTTTGAAGTGCCACATCAACCGCCAGTTAGCTGGTTCACAATTGAAGAGAAATCACCAAAATAAAACAATACATAACTCAACATCAATAAAGTAAGGCAGTAATTAAATTCTATATATAATTAAACATTATATATTTAGATAGGCAATAGTAATGTTAATAAGCATTATGGAATTTATGGATGACACAGAACTCCATGGTACATTGATCTTAGCCTTTTCCAGTACCTTTACCAAATTTTAAGAGAGAAAAAAAAAAAAGGAAATATAAACAAACATTGTGAATATTTGTGAAAGAAAACATTTGGTAGATTCTTTGAGGGTAGCCCGAAGACTGTAGACGCGTGTGTCTATTACAGTTATCAAATTTAATTTTATTGAATATTATTGTGCAAAAGTGTACTAATTTTGTAGAATAAGCATTCGTATAGTAATATTAAGTGTGAGAAGTGTAGTATTTACGCAGTGATCTTGGTGTTTGTGCTATCTCAACGAATCCCTTTATCTTCAGTAAAATGGCGGTACCCATTTTACTGTTGATTATTTCTTCCTCCTTCACTTGACACTGGCATCACTATACCGTATGTTTGCATACGGTCATGTGGCCATTCCTAATTCTAACCTAGTCCTTTCCCTATTCCTTTCCTTCCTATTATCCCACTTTTACCGTACATTATTAAAATTTTAAAACTACCCACTTGACATTGGCAAAATTATGCGTAAAGCGTAGAAGGCCATTAAGGTAAAAGAAGAAGAAGAAGAACATTTGGTAGATTCTTTGAGGGTAGCCCGAAGACTGTAGACGCGTGTGTCTACTACAGTTATCAAATTTAATTTTATTGAATATTATTGTGCAAAAGTGTACTAATTTTGTAGAATAAGCATTCGTATAGTAATATTAAGTGTGAGAAGTGTAGTATTTACGCAGTGATCTTGGTTTTTGTGCTATCTCAACGAATCCCTTTATCTTCAGTAAAATGGCGGTACCCATTTTACTGTTGATTATTTCTTCCTCCTTCACTTGACACTGGCATCACTATACCGTATGCTTGCATACGGTCATGTGGCCATTCCTAATTCTAACCTAGTCCTTTCCCTATTCCTTTCCATCCTATTATCCCACTTTTACCGTACATATTCATAACTTTATATAAATCTACCCACCAGTCATTGGCAAAATTATGCTTAAAGCGTAGAAGGCCATAAGTCAAAAGAAGAAGAAGAACATTTGGTAATTTTAATTTTTATGGTAAGAGCCTTTTTAGTTGCAAGCATGGTTACAATTACAACATTTGTAGGAAAGAAATATTGGGTATTCACTTAACAAATAGAGAAATACACTTACAAACAGGTAATATGAATTTAACTTGTAATAACCATTTCTGGGAATAAAACTAAAACTACTAATAAGATATTGATGTTAATATACAGAAAATTATAGACCTGGGTAAATATACATAATTAATAATATTTCTTGAATTATTTTGTTTTAGAAGTTTTTGCAGCACGGATTTTCCTATTGATTTGTGTTTCAGGCTGAACCGGTGGATGTTTGGCAGCCAATTCACTTAGGTGGGCAGCAGAAGGCAGGCAATGTTTTTGAACATTTGGCAATTTTAAGTAGTCTTTGCCACCTTGGGACCAACAGTTATTAAGACCATATAATTGTTGGTCTTCAATGAAAATCTGCCTCCGAGTAGGTGTCATGAAGTCAGCTAGTGATAAACCAGAGCCCTTAAGACTCTTTTTGGCCTGCTAAATACTGACTCGGATATCCTCACCTTGAAATTTTACCAGATTTGGACGGGGTTTGTCCGGCTCAATTTGTTTTCCAAGCCGATAGCTAAAACTTATGTTACTTGGTGTACAATGCTGATGTAACCTGTTGGACACCACATTACAAATAGTATTGGGAGTGCTTTCACCAACTTCTTCTTTTATACCCTGGAATATAATAAACTTACGCCGGCTTCTGTCCCAATATCTTTAGCCATAATAGCGACACTATTGATTTGGGCAGTGACCGTGTTTCCCGTACAAAGTCCTTAAAAGTATTGAAATTCTTAGCCAATTGCGCCCTTGAAATTGAGGAGAGAGATGCAGATAAAAAGTGGGCTTCAAAGGTCTTCATGGTCCTCTCAAATTTGTCCTCCAGGCCCAAAAGTTTTGACATTGACTCAACTTTCATAATGTTGATTGTTTTGGAGTAATAATGTTGAAAAACAAAAAGGCAGGGATGTGCTTAAAGTAATTTACACTTTCATTTATCTTTCAATGCTTTAATATTAATATAATAATTAATTTAAAATATAACAATTCAAAAGAGTGTTTTTTTCTGCCTACCCTACAATCCATTATTAATTTTATTCACAAAGGGTTCCAGTATTTAATTATATGTTATTATAAATTATTTGTTGTTTTTTCTTTCGCAAGGAGAATAGTTTATTAGATAAATGTTAAAAATATGATATAAAATAAACAGGTTTTTATCGGCTACGACGAGGTGGGATTAAAAACCCCTCCGCTGGGTACCCTGGGGCCGTCTAGGCGGTCTCGGGCGCCGTAAGGCACCCGTGAAGATATATATATATATATAGGTTTTTATATCATATTATTAAAACACAATACAGTCACACAAATTATAATATTTACAAAAGGAACAAAATTATTTATAATAATAATAGGCTAAAAAACACAATAAATATAAAAAACAAAAAGGAACAAAAAATAACACAACGAAAATCACAACAATTCCACAATAATCTATAATAATAATCGTCAGATTTAACTAATAAATAAATTACAAAAAAATCAACTCTTTTTAACAAAAATAAAGAATATCGAAAATGACGACCACAAATCTACGTATACGAACAAGCTGCCGCTTTCTTTAGATATTAATTATACTCTATGGCAGTCGCAGAAAACATTTTTTTTGTTGGTTTGAATGCATGCATCTCGTAATACAAAATTACAAGAAATCCATACTAAAATTCATAGACAAAACAATAAATGCGCGACCGTGCGTGACGGAAATTTCGCCAATTACTCGGAATACCATTTAAAAAATGACAGCTGTCATCCCATACAAAGGTGATCGTCGAAAACGGAAAAAACGTACGCAAAATTCGGACGGTGAACGTGTCAAAACTCGGAATAAGGCCCCAAGTGTGTTTTCGTTGACAATTTCAAAAACATTTATGTAATAAATAAATAATTATTACCTTATACGATGCATTTATTTTATATTATTATTAATAATCGTTACAGAAATATATGTTTTAAATTAAAAAGATTTAAAAGTACATATATTTAACAAAATAAAAATAAAGCCGAAGAAAACTCGTTACCTTGGCCCAAAAAAAAGATTTTGTTTTTTGCTGAGTTTTTTTTATTTATTAAGGCATTGGATAGGATTTAAAAATGTAATGAAAAGTACGCATAGCATACCTAAAAACGCCATTCAAACGAATTGTCAGACATATTTTCTTGAGCATTGATTGGTTATGATCGCATTTGTGTCACTTTTTATTTTGGTTTGTATTGCGGGCGGCTAGGGCGGTAAGGCGATTAAGCCTTAAGGTACTTCCCTATTATAATATACTTCAATGATATAAATCAAATATTTTATTTTATGGTTGTTTTGAATTTTATGCAATACTGCGACGTGTGAATGATTTATTTTAATTACCAGCCTGGATTAGTCGCCTGCTGAATAATCAAATTACATTACACAATCAATACATTCCGCATTCAAGACCTATCTGAACTTGAAAACCTCTGAACTTCGGGGTTACCGAAGTTCAAAGGTTTTCACTCTAATAGTGATCGTCCCCTCTGGGATTCGTTCGCTTTAAAATACGACTAACCTACTGCCACTTCATAATAATAAATACCTAAAATTAAATAAAAAAATTACACGATAATAAAATAAAACAAGAATTTTAATATTAATTAAATTATTTTTTCTAAATAGCATAACTCTAGAAACATAAATACTTATTTTCTGATAATCTATTTCTTGGTTCATCCAGAATTTTTTTTCAAAATCATTGTTTTTTGAGGTTCCAGTTGTTCCAACAACTTTTCTATAACACGCACATTTATAGTCACTTAAGTATAACAGTTTTTCTAACGAGAATAAAACAATTTTAGTTATGATTTTCGCTATTAAATCAATAAAAATATCAAAGCAAAAGTAATTTCGACACTTATCAGCACCTAAAAGAAACGTGATAGAAATTGTATATATATAGACTTTTGTCTACAATCTGAGAGTTTAGTTTTGATTTTAATAAGCTGCGTGCTACCATTTTCGATAAAAGTCGACATAATATCTTCCAATGCGTCAAATTAGTCTAATCGGTATATATCGTGGTCGCGCGTGTTAGCTTTGTAGATATATGTCTTATCGATCGATATGTATCGAACCGAATGACGCGCGTGCTCGGCCCCTATGTCTAGTTTAATATTTTGCAATTTATTTTTTAAGTCAATCCAATGGGCTTAATAAAATAAAAAAAAATAATGAAGTAAAATGAAAAAAAAAACATATTTTCAAGAAACATGAAAGGTACCTATTTTTTTATTTTTTGGTTGTTACGCAAAAATATTTATATAGATTTGGAGTGCAAAATATTTAAATTAACGTGTAGTACCTAAATTAAAATGAAGTGTAGTGAATAAAGTAATTGATAGTAAATTAAGTGTAGTTTGGCTTGTGTGAAGTGTAGCAAAGTAGAAAAAAATAAAGTGTTCTAAAATGGAGTGAACTGAAAGTAAGAAAATGAAATAAAATAGAGTGGAGTGAAGTGAAGTGGAGGTGAATCATAGTGTATTTGGGTGGTGTGTGAAGTGTAGTAGTGGATAAGACTGATGTGAAAGATCAACGTGTGACACGCTCTCAAGTCTTGTCTTGGCCGTGCTACCCAGCTACAGGTTACCATAATGAAACATAAGCTATTAACAACGCGCTTACTTAAAAAAACATAAACAGCATGTTGTATGAAGCAATGTTGGGTAGGTATATGTCTATTAAAAAAAAAACATCAACAATTTTTATTATATTTTTATTTAGTTTAGAGAATCATTAAGTTATATATAAGATAAGTATAGTGATAGAACCCAAAATTACAAACATATTTTTTATTTTACAAAATTAAATCACGAACATGATGTTGCCGGCAACAGAACATAGATACAGGATTCATTTATATTTTGGAGGATGTTCTCGGATCGTTTGTCACAACTGCAGGGTATCCATGTTATTGATAATGTCCTCAAAGGCTCTGTACCCCTAGTGTGAGTTTTCTATTATTTAATAGTTGTGTTAGCAAAAATTTGAATGGGAAATAGTTCAGCGCTCCAACCGGAAATTTTGAGCTAGAAGCAATTGAACTAGGGCTGTAGTCGACTTGACACCCATACAAACGTACTTCCAATACAACATGGTGTTTAATCCAAAAGTTCAATGAAAATACCAACACAATAATATTATTTTAATGTTGGTACCTAAGTACGCAAAAATATATGCTGTGGGTAATAAATATTTATGTAGGTATATATATTTAAAAGGTTTTTATCTGATTTGGAAAAAATAAAAACCCAACACAGCATTAATAAATACAATGACCCACAAACAGTATTCAATTATTATTGGAAGTGCGTAAGCTGAGTGTCCTTATGATGGGAACTAATGCCAAATAACTAAATTACTCAAAAAATATTTTTAAATTAACTACTAGTTTTACCCTAATAAAAAAAGTATGTATATATCGCTACTCGTTATTAAATTGTATTATATATATATATATCATATTATATGCCCCTATCTATAAAAAAATGAAGAAAAAAACTAGTGTTTACCCTATAACAAAAAAAATAATGTAACAAGAAAACAAGTGGTTCTAAAACTGTTTTTATTATATATATAAAATAAGTTTAAATAAAAAAAAAAATGGAAATATTTCCATTTTTTTTAAAATGTAATTTTGACTCTAATATATAATAAATAAGGTCTGAACTGTTAAAAATAATATTAACAATATATGATCACATCTATTTTATAGAAATAATACCATTTCAACCATTTGGATAACCATGTTTTTTTCTATAATTTGGAATCTACTAATTACTAATTGAGTTAAGAGATACCCAATCGATTCAAAACAAGAATTGCGACGGAATACTTGAACATTACTCAGTTCGCCGCAAATTGTTAGCTTATTATGAACTAGCGGCCCGTCCCGGCTTCGCACGGGGGGACTTAAGATCAGCGCACGCCACGGAAGGCCTCAGAAACGATACTTTTCCCCCGTTTTTAAAACATTTTTGGTTACTGCTCCACAACTATAGGACCTAGCGTGATATTATATAGCCTATGTTACTTCTGAATAATGCAGCTTTCTAATGGTGAAAAAATTATTGCAATCGGTCCAGTAGTTTTTGAGTTTATTCATTACAAACATACAAAAATACAAATCTTTCCTCTTTATAATATTAGTATAGATTTGAAGAGACGTTGTTATTTTAGGTGCTTTTAGCTAGTGACTTTTTTATTACAAACATTTAATAATACCTACTATAAATAATTTTAAAATAGAAAGCATCGTTTTTATTATTCAGATGTAGCTAATTTATAACTAAAATATATATTTTATACATTCGATTAATTAATATTTAATACACAGGAATGTTTTAAGTTTTTTTGACGCATTTTGTATTTTCATTAGAAATCCGACAATTTAAAAACCTATTTCACATTTGACAGCGTTGTTTAAACATGTAAACAAACATGTTTACATGTTTTTTTTTTGCTATATTAGGGTATAAATATAAGTCTTTTAAATAAGGAAAATCTGTGTTTAACAATTCTTTTACACAAATCTGTATTATGGAATAACTTGAATTTCCCTTATTCCTAATGTATTGAATAACACTTTCCTTGCGGTCCGATTCACGACAAAATCGATGTCAGCGCTGTCATCAACGGTCCGATTGGGCGTAAGCGCGCTAACGATAGATGATTTGACATAGATAGTGACGTCACTACAGACGCCATTTTGGACTTACAGTGATTTTGCTTGTGGGTGAAATCGCTGTGAGCGCTGTCAGAATGACATTTATCCAGAAATATGTTTTCAAGGAAAGTGATAAAATTCCTTAAATAATTATTAAGTAGATAGTTAAAAGTGTTGTGTTCTCATTTATTTTAATAATAATGTAAACAAATATACAAAATACATTAAAATTCATTATTTTTTTATGGTGTTTTATTTGACATTCAAACAGAGTGAGAGGAGCATATGTTTTAGTTGCGAGATAGAGGGAGATACAAGTGTTGTTCTTGTGAGCGCGCTTAATCACTGGTCCGATTCATTATCAAGCTAATAGCGCCGTGAGCGGTCTCATCGCGCTTTTTGAATCGGACCGGTGATTATGAACGTCAGCGCTGACAGCGGTGTCATCTCCATTCGGACCGTGAGGTTTATTAGATTTTTATTTTCTAAGTAAAAATAAACTAACTTATATTCAATTGAGATAAAAATAAAATAATTAAATTAATGAATATAATTACTTATAAGGTAAAATATATAAATTGAAACTATACAATTTTATTGCCAAATGTTTCGCCTCTCTTTGGAGCGGCGTCATCAGTGACAGTAACTGAAGGTCTCTGTCATAAATTAAAAAAAAAGTATATAGTAAAAGTACTAGTATTTTATATTGTTTACATTTAATTTACAATTTATATTGCAGTTACTTAAACACAAGCGTCATTTTTAGACCTTTCTAGGTTAAATTTAGTTAAAGAACTAGTAGAAAATAAAATCGATCAAATACCTAGGTCATGCAGAGCAGATAATGAATTAAAGTTCGAACTTATTTCTTTAAGTTCAGTTTTTATAGTGTGTTCACGATAAGAAAGGGAGCCTGAAGGTTGACATTGACGATAGAATGTATTTTTTTACTTTGATTGATAATGTCAACGACGTATCCGAAGCGCATAAAAAAGTCTACCAGGGACCTAAGTGTTTTTAGGTCCAAGGACTAACCAACTCGGCCACCATGCATATAATTAATTAAAATATATATTATTTATTTTATATTTAAATATATAAATTTATTTAAATAAAAAAAATTGTGGTAAAAATTATTGAAAAATCTTTTATTATTAATTATATAAAATTGTTAAAGATAAAAATGCAATGAAAAAAATCCTGGTGGGCGGGACTGGAACCCACGAACCTCGCTTTCGCGGCAAGGCGCTCAACCGCTGAGCCAACCAGGTTCCAGGCACCCCTCACGAATTTTGACATTGCTCTATTAGCTTTCTTCTAATAACTCTACACGTGTGAAGTTAGAAGTCCTAGTTTCTAATACTAGATGGCAAAGGAGTCTGTATTTTATTTTTACTTTTTTCAATATTATATATTTATGCATTTTCATAAATTCCTTATTAGGATAATCATAATAACTACGGGTTTTTTTTTCATTGTATTTTTATCTTTAAAAAATTAATATAAGATTAACCTAATAAGGAATTTATAAAATGCATTATTATATTTTCATAAAATATTTGGCTTAGGTTGTCAGGTGTTTACAATGAGTTTCCGAGAAAAATAAAAAAAAGGATTTTTTATTTCGAAAATATAGGTTAAAATAAGAAACTAATTCAGTTTTTATCAATTAAAAAAAAATGTTTTTAAGATATTCATGTTTGAACATTTTAAACTATTATATTTGTTATCACTTTAGCTAACAGTCTGCTTCTAAAACTAATAATAAATGAACTTCCCAAGTTCATATGTCAATCAACAAGCAAGCGTTTCTATTGGTTACCGGGAAGTGAAAGGAATATTTGGGTCCGCTAATACTCTACAGTTTATTATGCGGTATACGTGTTTCTAGAAATTATCTTCTATATAAACAAGAAATCTTGTGAAGCTTTATTATTGTCACCTATAAGAATAGCAATAAAATTAAAATATATATATATATATATTATTACTGTAAGATAAATAAACAATATATTATATTACGCATTCATTTAATAAAGGCGCATATCGAACCATATTTATCCAATAGTTTGTTTTTAATATCTTTTAGTCTATTACAGCGTGTACGTAACGTAAATGTACTAGTGACGAACAAAGCGTTAGTGATGGACATAAAAGTTAAACGAAGGGCAAAAATAAGAGTACGAATGTAAATTCGGACATTGGCAACACTGAAACATAGAGTAGTGTCACTTGTCTTGTCATATTTTAACATTTGGTTGAAATCGGCCATTTTGTTGTCAAGTGGCATAAGAAGAAAGTGTCGTTCGGATCTCTTCAAATTAAATCCAAGTTTCTTAGGTGAATCCTTAAGGAATGTCATTTTCTTTCGCATTTGTGTTACAGTTTTGCATTTTTATTTTATTGTTATGTTCATTAATTTTCGAGATATTTGATGTTGATTAATTTCATCTACATGTGGATCCTTGGTATAGTTTGGCGACTGTCCATTATTAACATTTAGAAAATATTTTTTTTCAATGATGGACAAAATGTCCAAACATATTTTTTTTTGATCTATTGCAAAAATGTGATGAATTGTTTATGTTTTCCATTCTGATCACATATGTCTTAATTTTTTTTTAATTTGATTCAGTGGGACTAATGATGGACATAAGTGTCCATTACCAGATTTCCATATTACCTAGTAATGGACATTTTTTTAAAATATGAGAAGATATTCTACTATAAATCATTTAAATATCATATAAAAACACTGTACAAACATGTTGTGAGATCGGATTTAAATTCAAAAATTTAAAAGTTTACTCCATAAAAAAATTAAATGATTAAGACGCTATTCCACTGAATTATAGACATAAATATAAAACTGCAGATTTTCAGAAGTGGTTCCCTAGTAAACGTATTCATATCAGTAATACATAATATCTACCTCCTTATCAATTAGTTCCGGCCTGAGTAACCCCATTATAACTAGTTACGCACGTCGCAATTTCTTCAAACCTCATGTAGATACCAAATCACTTATTCATCCACCCACGCATTCTACCCTTCCTCTTACTCACCTCTATTGTGCACTTATGTTCATAAGTTGGAGATGTTTCATCATCATCATCTCAGCCAGTAGACGCCCACTGCTGGACATAGGCCTTGCCCGCACCCATCGGCTTCCCGCGACCTTTACCAGATCGTCGATCCACCTTGTAAGGGGCCTGCCCAAGCTGCGTCTTCCCGTATGTGATCGCCACTCGAGAACCTTATGTTTATAGTAAGGCTTTTATTTCAGAAATGGCGCCGAAAAAAAAACTACACTCCACAACAAATGGGTAAAGCAGTAGGCAGTACATAAGGGCGAAAAAATAGCAATTGCGGCGAAAAAGTTTGGCGTGCCGAGAATTACCTTATATAAAAAAGTAACAGGTAAAAGCCCAACAGTATGCTCTATGGGTCCCAAGACCTCCTTTACCACAGTAGAGGAAAACATTTTAGAACATTGGCTACTTCGAATGAATGAGAAACACATGCCTGTAACGAAAGAACAATTATTAGATAGCGTGCAAAAAATGGGTTGACTTGATTTTTGTCGATTACTTATCGACAAAAATCAAGTCAACCCATTTAAAAACAATCGACCAGGAAGAACGTGGTACGAACTATTTTTAAAAAGGCACCCAATCATAGCAGAACGTACAGCTGAAAATTTATGTCGAGCTCGTGATAATGTAACGCAAAGTGATATTGAAAAATAGTTCAAGGAAGTGGAAAACTATCTGAACGAAAACGATCTATTAAAACTGCTAGATGAACCTCAAAGGGTGTTTAATGGGGATGAGAGTGCGTTTTTTTTTATCACCGAAACCAGGAAAGGTGCTCGCTAAGAGAGGCGATAAGCACGTCTACTCGTCCTCTGGGGATGATAAAGAAAATTTAACCGTTCTAGTAACAGGAAATGCTGCCGGCCAACTAGCACCAACCATGGTTATCTACCCCTACGAACGTATCCCTGCGAATGTAAATTCGAGTTTTCCTTCAGATTGGGCACTGGGTAGGTCTTCCAGTCGATGGATGTGTGGAGCCACGTTTTATGAATATATGGTTAACATATTTCATCCTTGGCTGTTGCAAAACAATATAAAGAAACCAATTCTATATTTTCTCGATGGTCATAAATCGCATATGACATAGCATTTAACTAATTTTTGTGTAGAGAACCAACTAACAATTATAGCCCTAAACCCAAATAGTACGTATATCTTACAACCAATGGATATTGCAGTTTTTAGACCATTGAAATCCCTGTGGCGGAAGGCCATTACTAACTGTAAATTAAACAATCCTGGAGAGAATATAAAAAAAGAAAATTTTGCACCCTTACTAAAGCCTGCCATTGAAGCAATTAGTCCGGAAACTATTAAAATATATTGGTTTTCGTTGCGGTGGAATATGTCCTTTTGGTCCAAGTTACATAGATTTATCAAAATTTAAATCCAAACAAGCTGACCGACTTGTTGTCGGTCAGCTTGTTTGGATTTAAATTTTCCTCCGACCTTTCTTTTCTTCGATTTCTAGAAAATGAAATAATAAATACATGTAACCCTGAAATATTACAGCTTTTTCAAGAATTGTTTTACAAAAGCAGAAGCGAACTAGAGGATCGTTTACCGATCGAAGATTCGTCCACCTCGACTCATGTGTCGATGAAGTACTTGAGAATGTGACATCGAACATTTTATCAATTACATTAGAAAGTGGAAATATATCTACCGCGGCAGACACTACAATGTCAGGAACTTCTAATATTATTCTTTCAAAACCACCTGCTGCTGCCAGTTCAATTTCTGGTCTAGTAATAAGCAACCAGTCAATTGAAGCTAATGAAAATACAAGCGCATCTGTATCGGACACCATGTTGAATACTGTAACTTCATTACCTACTAAAGCTGAAAGATCAATTCTAAAATCGTCCCCGCCCAACGTGAATATTTCAGAAACATCTATTTCAGAGGATTCAAATACAGATTACATACATAAAGTTCCAAATAAAAAAAAAAAAATACAAAGTACTTCAGTTACGACTGCCAAGTCATCTAAAGTTATTTCACAAAGAACTCCATTGAGAAATATCTTCGAAGAATATACACAGAATGAAAAAAAACCCATAAAAAAATCTTTCACAAGTACTACAAACTTGACAGGCTCATCAAAATGCCAAAAAGGTACCAATTCTTTGAATCAAATAATATCGTCTCCGTTTAAAAGGAATTTATTTTGGCCAGAAGAGGAGGAACACAAAAAGAGTACTACAAAACGGAAATTGAGGGAGAAGATACCGTTTGTTGTGACCGGTAATGCTTGGAGACAATACCATGAAAAGAAATTGAAATTAGAAGATAAAGAAAGAAAAGCCAAAGAAAGGGAAGAAAAGAAGCTATTGAAGGAAAATACTGTCAGGAATAAAAGGAAGATCAAGGATAAGACAAAAGTAAGCGACTCTTCAGATAACACGGACACCGAGATTAAGTACGCTGAAAGTGATATACTGATAGCTACGATGTGGGAAATGACCTCTTTTTGAATAAAATGATATTTAAAAGTTCCAGTGGCTCTGAATCAGATGATATACCGTTAAGCAAAACAATCTCTCAAAAGTTGTTGCAGGGTACTTACGTTATTGACAAATACGAAGGAGAGTATTTTCCTGGTCTCATCGAAGCTGTCGATAAAAATCTTTTGAAGTGAGCGCCATGACTTTTTCTACAGGAAACACTTTTAAGTGGCCCGATAAACCTGATAAAATTTGATATAGCAAATTCGTGGAAATTATTAAAGCTCCTGTCCTCACCAATAAAAGAGGTTTTTACTTAATTCAAGAAATGAACAAATACCTCACATTTATAGTTTGAAATCCTAATTACCTATTTTAACTATAAATTTCTAAATGCCTATTTTAACTATAAATTTTAAGATTTGTCATTATACTGACATTAAATTTTCAGAAATTTCTATTTGAAATATTGATCTCATTATAAGTGTTTGTTAGACTAGTACAATTTTTGTAATTCTTCAAATATGTATCCATTTAAAAAAGACGTATTTAAGAGTACCTAATACTACTACATTTATTAGATGTTCCTACCTTGAAATATTGATATCATTATAATATGTAAGAAATAGTATATTTTTTATAATTCTTTAAATAACTACTTTGAATTTTTTTTGAAATATTGAGCTCATATAATATGTTAGAATAGAAATAGTATATTTTTTGTGATTCTTTAAGTAACTACTATGAAATAATTTTGAAATATTGATCTCATTATGAGTGATCGTTAAACTAGTGTACTTTTTGTAATTCTTTAAATGGGTATTTATGTAAAAAGACATATGTATAAATAAGTAAGTACTACATTTATTAGACCTTTAAATATTGATCTCATTATAATATTTTAGAAATGGTATATTTTTTCTAATTCTTTAAATAATTATTCTGAAGTATTTTTTTTATGTGTACCTAATTAAATCGTGTATTTAATAAACTTTACGTTTTTAATTTCCAATATACCAAACTGTATCTATTCTATTTTACATTAAAGAATTATAAAAAAATAGTATATTTTTTATAATTCCTTAAATAACTACTTTGAAATAATTTTGAAATATTGATCTCATTATGAGTGTTCGTTAAACTAGTGTACTTTTTGTAATTCTTTAAATGGGTATTCATGTAAAAAAGACATATGTATAAATGAGTAAGTACTACATTTATTAGATGTAGGGTAGACTGTGTACGATTGAAACACGTAATGATTGAAACATCATAAATTTCTCGGAAACCGTTATACATACCAGCGCAAAACGACATTCGTTACTAGGTCGGCCATTTTCGAATATTTGACCAGTGGCGCAGAGTCAGCGAGCGAACGCGGTTGTGTACAGGACGTGTTAACAAAATTTCACACCCAAAAGTAAGAAATTACGATATTTTTATTTTTTGTTTATCATAATTAACTTTTGTAATTTAATATTTTTTATTCTCTTATTGTATTGTGCATGTATTTCAGATTGTATTTATTGATATCGACAAACGCTAAAGTGGTATTTTAGAGATTAGACTTAGTATTGACCTTGAAATAAAGAACAGGTGTTGGGTACGGTTGAAACAAAAGGCATGTGGACGTTTGAAACGTTTCAATTGTCCCAGTGCTTCAACCGTCCCTGTTTTCTTAAGTTACTTTATTAGTTAAATTGTTTAGTTTTGGTGGTAGGTAGGCAGGTACGTGAACTACACCGCTCACTACAAACTTAAACAAAGTATAGGTACCTATTTTTTTTGCTTTTACAATACTTGCTTCTTTCTTTTCTAGATGCCTAGAAAAAAAAAACATGTCACCGACCGAAGTTCAAAAAACTTGTTTTCGTACCAACAAGCATACGAAGAAGTATTGTCAGGGCGGTCATTACGAAGGGCTGCAGAAATGTTTAAAATTGACCATGTGTCGTTATCTAGGTACAAAAAAAAAGGGAAAGTGCGCCCGAAAATGTGCCTATAGATAACATAACTATGGGATATAATTAAAAAAAAAAGTATTTAGCTCAGCTCAAGAAAGTGACATGGTAAACTATGCGATTAGGTCAGCCGACATCTATTTTGGACTATCCACCAGAGATTTGAGGAAATTAGTCTATGATTTAGCTGTACGGCACAACCTGCCAAGGCCAGCTTCGTGGGACGAAAATGAGATTGCTGGGGTGGAATGGTTTCGAAGTTTTTTAGACCGCCATCCAGAACTATCAGTCAGGTGTGCTCAAGCAACAAGTTTGGCCAGAGCGACCAGTTTCAATAGAAAAAATGTAGATGAGTTTTTTGATAATTTAGCTACAGTACTGGCTCGGGACAAATTTGAAGCTAAAGATTTATATAATGTTGATGAAACGGGAATAACAACGGTGCAAAAACCGAATCGAATTGTTGCCAAGAAAGGAAGCAGACAAGTAGGTGCAGTAACATCAGCAGAACGAGGAACACTAGTCACGATCACTGTGGCAGCTGACGCAATTGGCAATGTAATTCCGCCAATGTTTACGTTCCCTAGAGTCCGATTTCAGGATTACTTTTTAAGAAATGGTTTAGTCTGGATGGATGCAAGAGGGAGATTTCCTCGTCTTTTTAAAACACTTTCAGAATCACACAAATTGTTCTCCAGATCACAAAGTGCTGCTACTTCTTGACAATCATTCGTCCCACGTATCCATTCAATGCATTGATTATTGTCGCGCCAATGGCATCGTCATGTTGTCTTATCCCCCACACTGTAGTCACAAGTTACAGCCATTAGACCGCTCCGTATATGGTCCATTTAAGAAAGCAGTTAATACGGCCTGCGATGGTTGGATGAGAACAAACCCAGGAAGTACAATGACTATTTATGACATTCCAGGCATAGTCACAACTGCGCTACCCCGAGCGATGACACTAACTAACATTCAAGCTGGTTTCAGAAATACTGGAATTTATCCATATAATAGAGAAATATTCACCGATCTAGATTTCGCTCCCTCATATGTCACGGATAGACCAGACCCGAACGCCCCTCAGAGTGACGTAAATTCAACAACCGCTCTAGATAAAACATCACAGCCATGTTCTAATGCCGCAACAGAACTTTCAATAGTCGCAACACGACCAGCACCACAATGTGGCCACAGCCCAGTTCCTCAAACACGCCTCCTTTGGATTTTTTTCCCGATCTCTTAGACCCGCCTACTGCTACACAATTATATTTTACCGCAGAACCGGAAGCCATTGTTCCGTCTACAGTAGCTATGTCAGACATTCAACCGGATCCCTTAAGGCCACTGACTCCACAGATTGAACTCGCCACAGGGCTTGCGCTCGAACAAGGGTATACTGAGAAAAGATATCTTCCATTTTCACAAAATTTAACAAATACTTCTTCTAAAGTCGCTTCCATTACTAAACAGCCAAATTTTCCTACAAAACCTTCAACAAGTCAATTTTCGTCCGAACACGTGAGGCCATTTCCTAAAGCACACTCAAGGAAAACTACAAGAAACACAACAAAAAGAAAATCTGCTATTTACACTGACACTCCAGAAAAAGAAAACATCAGAATACAAACTGAAGAAAGGGAAAGGAGAAAAAATGCTAGTAAAGTTAAAACTAACCTAAAGAATATAGAGAAAAAGAAAAGGAAGACAAAGAATAAAAAGAAGCGATCTCAAAGGACCAGAAAGAACGATTCTTCTAGCTCAGAAGGCGAACAGGAACCGTCTTTTGATGATGACGACGACGAGTCGGTGTACGATGTTAACGAAGATATGGATGAACTTGATTCATCAAGTTGCCAATCTGACTCTGATGACGTATCATCAGTACCAAAGCCAGAGGATTGGGTGGTTGTCAATCTAAGATCAATAAAAAATCTTGTACACCGTTACGTCGGACAAATCAAGATCGTTACTGACGACGGCTATGTCGTACATTTTGCTAAAAAACTTGATAACTACATGTTTAAATGGCCTGTAAAAGAGGATATATCTGAAATATTTCGGTACCAAATAGTAAAGATTATTGACCCACCTATTATACATTGTTATAGTAAACGTGTAGTGATTAAATTCAAGAAGTCGTTACGTAATTTCAAAATAGAATAGGTGTAATACCTAAAATAATAAGACAATATAGTAAGATATTTTTGACTAGTTTTAAGGTTAAAACTTTTCCTTTATCGTAGTTAAGTTAATTGAGAAATAGAGCCCATGCCAGTCGGCAAGTTCCTCCTATGAATCTGTAAGTCTGATTATGTTACTGATGTGACTAGTTCTTTTTGATAATTAGTTTATATTTTTAGAAAGTTTTTTTAATAGTTTATTTTAAGCTTAAGAGATTTTTGCACATTAGATGTGTTACAACATTTATATTATTGGAGGTTTTTTTAGTTTTGTCTAAAATTTAAGACATTTCGATTAGTTTAACGTTAAAACTTTTCCTTTATCATAGTTAAGTTAATTGAGAAACAGAGCCCAAGCCAGTCGGCAAGTTCCTTCTATGAATCCGTAAGACTGATTATGTTACTGAATGTGACTAGTTGTTTTTGTTATATATAAGTTTATATATTTGTTATAAGTTTATTTTTTTGGAAAGTTTTTTTTAATAGTTTATTTCAAGCTTGAGAGATTTTTGCACATTAGATTTGTTATAAAATTTATATTATTGGAAGTTTTTTTAGTTCTGTCTAAAATTTAAGACATTTCGATTAGTTTTAAGGGAGTTTAAAATCCAAACAAGTGCCATAAATTTTAGATTTTAAATGGGAAAATACCCAGTGATAAGATTGTTTGCTTTAATATTTCTCTGAAAATGAAGAAATTATGAGTAATTCGACTTTGCCCACCAGTGGGACGCTTTTGGAGGTAAAGTGGAATTACTCGAAATTATGTATGGATACAAATAAATGATTGTTACCTACAATCATAAACTTCATTTGAAACTTGGTCATGATTGAAACATGGGTATAATTGAAACATGTTTGTTTGTATGAGACAAGATAATCTCTTTTTAATTCTGTATTATGCTATTATAGTATATTAATACATTAAACCTTCGTTGATTATGGGAAATCATAATTGTGAATTTAATTTCCATCTCGATATATCATATGAAATCGATGCACAAAAAGAAATTAATTTCACCTATCATACTTAGACATTGTTTCAATAATAATTTTAAAAATATTTATAGTTACATTTCTAACTTTTAATTTTTTCATTGGATACTTGTGTGTAGTTATAAAAAACCGTTTAAACCTATTAAAAAGTTTAATTATTAAAAAGATATCTGGAGTGTTTCAATTAATACTACATACTGTTTCAACTGTCCCTATCATGGGGTCAATAGAACCATTTTTCCCAGTCCTCTTCATTAGGTAATAGCGGCGTAGTTCATTGAAAAAGAGCTACAGAATATATTTTATTCATAAGCCAGATAATAGTACTTAAAATGATAAAAATATAAAACCTGTAAGTAAAATAGATACTTTACTACTCACATTCAAAGTAAAATTGGTTCAATCGTACATACCTACCTTGAAATATTGATCTCATTATAGTATTTTAGAAATGGTATATTTTTTGTAATTCTTTAAATAATTATTCTGAAGTAATTTTTTTATGAGTACCTAATTAAATCGTGTATTTAATAAACTTTACGTTTTTAATTACCAATGTGCCAAACTGTATCCATTCTATTTTACATTGAAACAAAGTACAGTAGTCCATTATTAGCGGTCCATAATTGGTGTAAGTCCATTACTAGATGTCCATTACTGAATTTTTCTTGTCCATCACTGATGTAAAAACCCGTTTTTATTTTTGCAATATCTCCTGTCCTATTGATATAAACCTTAGTTTTTTCACAAAGAAAAGATCGGACAATAAACCAGGATAAGTTATTTGAATAAAAAATCATTATGCTGTGTGCAATTTTGTGAAAACCTCATTTTTCATCCTTAAAGTGTCCATCATTAGTGCGTTTACGTTAGTACTCTATTTAATCTGTGATAGCGTGCTTGTGACGTCACGCAGATTTTTTAGTTTTCAGATTTAAAATATTAATATCTCAAAAACCAGTTTATTATTTTAAACAAAATTATATTCTTATTATAGGCTACATTTTCGAAATAAAAAATAAAATTTCGATTATTTTTATTTTCGTCTGAAGCCCATTGCAAGTTATCTTACTTTTCATTATTTTCCCTGGCTTTTCCAGCTTCCGAAAATTTCCTGACTTTTTTCGGCTTTCCCTGTTCTTCAGAAAGTGGCCACCCTACATAAGTATTATTTCGGTCGAGATCAGGTAATGCTACCATCCCACTTAACTTGAAAGCCGTGGAATTCCTGTATGTTCCCTTATCTTTTCTTGGTTTTCGTTTTCTTTTACCATTAGGCTTAACTTTTGATCGAAAATGATTGACAACATGGAAATCCAATTTTGCCTGAAAAAACATAACAATTAAAAAAAAGTTGATTAATGCATTGACTGCCACCATGGTACAGTGGTTCCGCCATAGTTGTTGTACCCGGAGGTGGTAGGTTCGATTCCCGCTTAAAGCAAAACAATATTATTACTTAGTACGTTTACGTTTTTCTGTAGTTTGGTTTGGTTGGGTGTTTCTAAAATAAAATATAGATAGTATCATCGTTTCTGAAACGCACAGTAGGTACAACTGATTACAATGAACTTAAGAGGAGTGTCTGACGAGGTTCTTCGATGCTCATGCTGATTCAACTGCAAAGTATTACCTCTCCCCGCGCATGACGGTGAGTCGGTCACGCTATCATACATTTATGTACGTATGAGATTATACCTACAATTTAGGAAGCAAACCCCATCTTTAATAGAAACCCTAAACTTTAATGGATTTGAAAAAAAAATGGCCTCATTTTATTAGCGGGAAAATAAACGATGACTGTACGTTTTCCTTTTTTTAATTTTCTTGCCTTGGTATTTTAAAGGAATTATTTTATGTAATAGATTTTTTTGACATTTTTTTCGAATTTCAGGGTTTGATATTATTTTTCCTACACCAAACTTTAAAAAAAGGAAAACGTAAGGACCTAGTCATAGGTCTTATTTATAACGCCTCCAAAACACATAAAAATCTATGAATGTTTAACAGTTAGGACCAAAAGGTTGTGAATGTATGGGATATGTTTAATCAGACTCTGCTCTTAAAATATGGGCTTGATTTACTAAATAAATTGCATATCAACTGGATAAGTATCTTTTTTTTTTTTTTCTTTTTATTTCCCAAACAAAAAGTGTCATATTATTATTTTAAATTTGGTAGTTTAATATCAGGAAAAATAGTTCAGACAGTGTGTAAAATATAATATAGTATTTATAACGAACTTATCAGAGGCCTGATTACCATATTATTTACTATCGTTAAAACAAAAGGTACCATCACGGTGCCTAACTGTGCCCGAGACAAGACTGCCTTGACAGACGAAACCCTGCGAAAGAGTTTATATTCCACTTCGTCGTAGCTCGTTTTATATACATACACACACCGGCAGAATTAGCGAAACACAAAAAAAAGAAAGAATTAATATATCTTTTTCGTAGCACTGGCCGGTTACATTACTTTTTATAATTTTTCACATATATTTTTTTAAAACGTCTAATTTGAAAATGTCAACAGTCATTTTTTTCATTCGTTTGTTTTAATTTTTCATTCATACATCTCTATTGACTGCTTCGAAGTAGATTTTCCGTTTTCGTAAAGTTCATAAATTCTATTTGAAAAACATTATATTGCAGTTTTATGTGTTTTCTTGCTTATTGATAAGTTACGAACATCTAAGTATGCCTGATTTATCGCTATTAGAAATCATCAGAGCAGATGAAATGAGAAGAAATGGTCAATCCTACAGATCGATTGAAGCAAGACTTCGTCGATCGTTATCAACTATTCATCGTAGCATCAAACGGTACAGATTGATCTTCACTTTTTTCTCCTTAATAATCAAAACTGTTAACTTTTTTTTTTTTTTTTTACTGTAAGTATGCAAATTATTTATTTATGTATGTATATATATCTACTTATTTATGTATGTCTATATATTATTATTTATGTAAGTTTATATATACATGTTATATGTTATAATACCAGTATGTATTGTTATATTACCTAATAATTTATCTATATACCTTGTATTTTATATTATATTGCTTTAAACAGCACTCTGCCTGTTTTTGGTCAATCTCCCAAAAGTTAGCTGGTAGATAATGCCTAAGGCATTAAGCTCGCCTGTGTACAATAGTGTTAAGCTTTTGTGCAATAAAGAATTTTTCATTCATTCATTCATTGACGAATTCTCTAGTGAGGAGAAGAGGACAAGGCAGGAAAAGGTGTACTTCAAGGAGAGATGGCCGTTTTCTACAACTTCAAGTTCGTCAGACCACGAGACGCCGTAAGTCTCGTGGTCTGACGAACTTGAAGTGCAGGCCCGAAATGCATTGGAGGAGGTTCGAGGAGTAAGAGTGAGTGAGTGGACAGTTCTCAGAAGATTCGAGGAAGTTGGTATAGGCTCATTTATACCCGCCAAAGCACCAAAACTTGAGAGACACCACCGCACAAACAACTATACTTTGCTCGTGAACATCATCATTGGGACTTTGACGGGTGGGGACAGGTTCTCTTTACTGATCAATGTAGAATTCTGTTAAATCAGAGTGATGGAAGGCAGCGAGTATTAAAGACGCAAAGGAGAGCGTTATTTACAGTCTAATTTTGAAAATACAGTGGCATATGGCGGCGGCTCAATTATGGTCTAGGGAGGGATATGTTTAGGAGCTCGCAAGGAGTTAGTGCTAGTCGACGGCGGGAATCTGAATGCTGATCGGTATATCAGGGAGATTTTAGAGGAACATGTTGTGCCATTTGCCCTATTTATTGGTAACGACTTCATTTTAATGCAGGATAATGCTCGGGCTCACAGTGCTCGCTCAGTACAGGCATACCTTAACCATGTTGGTGTTACGGTGATGGAGTGGCCAGCACGGTCCCTGGATATGAATCCTATTGAACACGTTTGGGACTTGCTAAAGAGGAGTGTCAAATCAAGAATGTCACCTCCCAACAATCTGGGCTAGCTGAAAAACACATTAGTTGAAGAATGGCAGAGGTTGCCCCAAGAAATCATTGACAACATCATTCGCAGCATGCCCAAACGGATGGAAACCTTAATCAGGGCACGGGGGGGGGGGGGGGAAACACTCGTTATTAAACATTCATTTAATTAATTTTAAACCGCCATAAAATCTAAAATTTTCAACTGTTTCTCTGTCACTACGAAATCCAAGAAAAATGCATTTTGTTTAGTTAAGTTTTTTTTTTCATTAAACTTTAAGTATGGTGTTGCAAATTAATGTCAAACATATTAATTTAATTGTTGTTTCATGTTTAATTATTATTTGTTTAAAAATAAAGCTAACTATTTTATACTCTCCTTTTTTTTATGTTCCGCTAATTCTGCCGGTGTGTGTATTATATTTATAGACCAAATATAAAGGACATTTCACACATAATGACCATGTCACAAACTAAGCTCTAGGCTTGTACCTGTTGTATTGAGAAACAACGATATTAATAGGTACATATAATATTAGGTATATATTATAAACAGTCAGACCATGTGTGACCAGACATGTTTATTATATAAACCTTTCCTAATAATCAGCCTATCCAATCGTGAGAATTAAAACCCGTTGGTTTGGAGATTACCGCGGGATGAGAAACTGACATCGCACCCTTTGACTTTATTGTTAATATATACACTTAATTATTTGACTTACCTTAGTAGATAATTTTGCAGTGCAAATAGTACAATCGAAAGTTTTATTCTCATGAATTAAGCTAATATGTTGCTTTAAGTTTCGCTTATAGGAATATGACCTGAAAAAAAGGCTTATTTGACAAAAAAAAAACCTCAATGTAGGTATGTAATTGTGGTAAGTATACACTAGGGCTTGAGCTCCGGAATTCCGGTTTTAACAAAATTCCGGAGTTCCGACATATTTCAGTATCAAAAATATATAATTTTGTCACAGTTTGAGGCGGACGTAGCGCGTCATTTCAAAAGCTTGAACACATTGATGTTCATGAAATATCACTACCAACCAAATTCCTAGGACTTCACGGATCAGGGGTCCTACTGGAAAGCCTATCGACACACCCATGGACGTGTCGATCGATAGAAATTGAAAATCAAATGTATGGGATTTGACATTTCTCTTCGATCGAGTACTTTTACATTTTTCTATACCGGACTTGAAAAATGGTCCGATATTCAAGCCGACGAAGTGATTATTTAAGAACACAGACAATATTTGTCTTCATACAAATTGCTCTTTAGATTTTATTTTAAAAGTTTATAGAATCCATAATAAAAAAAAACTACAATATTAAGAGCAGATAAATAAAATCTACATCTCTACATTTTTTTTTAATAAAAAGCTTTAAAAATACGAAAAATAACGTCTGTTCGACAAGCATGCGCAAACTCAAAAAAATAAAGTCTTTATTTTAAAAACGTTTAATTAAAATATAAGACGTGAGATTTTACTTATCCGATACTTCACTCATATATATAAACTATTGCTGGGACGTCATTTGGGTCACTGGCTTTATTCACATCTAGACAGCGCAATATTTGTACTACATTAGACTTCCTTCTGCCAGATTCGAATCTCAGGCATTCGAGATTTGCACAAGGGTAGACATGGAAGTGTGTGGTTAGCTGCGTCTAGATGCGAATTATTCGCAAAAAGTTAAATTGGTCTGCCTTTTCTTTCATGAAATGACCCAGTGAACCGAGTGGGTAAAAAAATTTGGAAGAGTTTGAACTTTCTCATGTAAATTCATGTAATCATATTCTAGTTCGACCATGGTTGTAATGTAATTATGAAGAGTATTAAGTGTGCGGGTTCTGCCCCGAATATACATACCTTGTACAATTGTCAAATGGACAAACAAACACTGATGAAACATTATGTTTTTTCAGATGCTGTATTATATCATTTCTTACTTGAAAATTTTGTTGGCAGAAATCACAAATATACTCTGAAATAATTAATATATATATACCTTAAAAAATCCTATTAAAAAAAACTAATATCTAAAATTCATAAGGCTTAATTAATATAACCTCGGTCTTTTTAGCCTTATCATTTTATTGAAATCTCTTCGTTAATATATTTCGTTTAATACCGCACTTATATATTTTTTAGATGTTTTATTAAGGGATCTGCCTGCAGTCGTCTTTACGCCCATACAAACGTACTCTCAATATCACAACTTGGCTGTTAGTTAGTCGAAGTTGTAATGGTAATTGTACAAACTTTCTGATACGAGTAATAAATATTTTTTAATTGTAATATTAAAAAAGGTTTTTTTCTGTGTTAAAAAAAAACCCAACCTATTTCGGCCATCATAATTAAAATTCAGTACTGAAGATGCTTCGTGGAGAAGCGAAACATGTCGACGTCGTTTAACTAGCGGAAGAATTTGCAATAAAGTAAATATTACATCTATATTATTTTATAAAATAATGGAATTCCGCAAAATCACGCCTGATTCAATCAATTATATTTAAAAAAATACACAACACAAAAGAATTAATTAAGACAACGACCGACAAAAATATTATTGTTATTCTGCGACAAATAGTAGTCGAGTATTAATTAATGACTTCGCGATTATGAATGTAGGAAGTGTCCTTAAGAGGGCGCATAAAGCAAATCAGAAATCTAGATCTCCGACTATGACAATATAGCAAACCCAACAATTATATAAAAACACATAGTAATAATAGAAGATATTTAGAAGTATCTGGCTTTTTAAAAAACGCAATAGCATAAAGTTGCATCAATAGAAAAAAATCGGGAAATTACCTCCATTTTTTGTTGATATTTCCTATTAGGTACTTCAATATAGAGCAGATTATAAAGCCGCGTTTTTTATAAGTAATGTATGAGTATAAGATCTAGTGCATGGCCTAGCGTTTTTGAAAATTTCAAAATATTTTGAAATTTATAGCAAAAACGTATTTTTTGTTTTTGTTTCTCATTCGCACGCTTTGTAAGAGGCATCTTTCATTTCACCAGTTTTATTTGCCTTTATACGCCCTTTTAAGTATAAAGTCCGAAATAATGGTTTTAAAATAGGTATGCATATATTGAATCGCCTTTAATCGGATTTTATTTATCATCCCACACGAATAATTTTGATTAATTTCGATTGTTTTACAGTTGTGCTCAATTTAATTATTTTTTGAGAAAGGTGCAAAATAAAAGATTTAGATTATCTTATCTCGTTGGTCCAAGGAAGACTTCCCTTATCACACTAACGCAGTGAAGTTGGAATAAGCGTCATTGCGTTGCCCTATCGCAGCACTTCTGTGGCATTCAGTCCGTTAAAATCACAGCGTTGCGACGACGCAACGCAGCGGAAACGCTGGTAAATCTCCATCTATATTATATAGTTCTTATACTATCTGTAAGTATACAATATAGTCACCTTTTTGTGCGTGTTCTTTTCTGTGTATTTTATACAAATCCGAATTGTCAAAAATCTTATCGCAGTTATCACATTTGTAAACTCTGTGAAATCTTTGATGCCTTTTAAGTTCATAACTGGTATAAAACGTTTTTTGACAAGCGGAACAGCTAAAACAAAAGTTATAAATATTGAATACCGAGCATACCAAATTGACCTCCAGCGGCTTTTTCTTATATATTTCTTATTAGCGCGATCTCCTCCAATCCAAGAATGTTAAAAAATACTCTGATTAGAGGAGAGCGTGATATTAACAGAAATCGTTATTTTGACAATCTAATGCCCATGTTGTCACGTTATAAGAAAACAAATGTGGACGCAAGATTCTATTTATATCTACACCAAATTTTAGCCGAATAGGTTCAATGGTTTATTAAAACGATCATCAATAATGCAGTCGTCGTCGCTAGATATCGCTAGCATAAATCACAAAGTAATTGAGTAAGTTAGGCAGAGCGACCGCCAAAAGCAGGGCTAGTGGCGTAGCCTGCCTTAGACGGGCTCTGTATATATTTTTCTGGTGGCATGACATGTACATGAAAATACTTGTATTTTTTCCGCAAAAGAAAAATACTTATTCTACTGCATGATAATAATTAGACCATATTCGATATTGTGTGATTTTTTCGCGGAAAGTACCTACGGCCTAATGTCTTTATTCATAAAACTTATTGAATCCTTGAAGAACACTTTAGTTATAGAAGGTTTTGTTACTTTTACGCATGTTTTTGTTGATAAAAATAGAGACAAAACCTTGTAGATATAACCAAAGTGTTCTTCAAAGACTCTTAAGTGTTCGCTGCGTATCATTGATACGGCGGTAGCTACGCCCCTGAGCAAAGCATATTTTTAAGATTATTGCAACCAAAAGGTTATAATGTAAAATTTGAATATAACCAACGTTTTAAATTAATTATTGAATCGAAGCGGGCATCCGGTATCCTGTATTCCTGGTAATAAATACTTACTTAAAAGGTTTTAGTCCAGTATGATAATATGAATGAGCTATTAACATATTTTTTCTCCTGAACTGTTGATTACAAACTTTGCAAACATTCTCGG
Source organism: Monopis laevigella (assembly GCA_947458855.1). Classification (NCBI taxonomy): domain Eukaryota; kingdom Metazoa; phylum Arthropoda; class Insecta; order Lepidoptera; family Tineidae; genus Monopis; species Monopis laevigella. Next base: position 20,427,921 of record OX381578.1, read on the forward strand.
TGTCAGTGTGGGTTTTGGTAATGTGCCTCTTTAAGTTCTGTCTATTTGCAAATTTCTTAAAACACCGTGGACATCTGTAATTATTAATAATCAATCATATTTATAGGGCCTCGGAGAGAGTTAAGCTGTCGGTTTCAGTTTCACTATACCTACTTGTGAAACTGTTTATACATGGTTTATTGAGTACCTATATCCAAACATTGCGACAAGCTAGCCACTTGTTCGGTGTAGACTTATACCATCGGATACGACGAGGTATTAAAAATTCTTCTGCTGGGTGCCCTGAGACCGTCTAGGCGGTCTCGGGCGCCGTAAGGCATCCGTGATGATATATATATATATATTTATATTATGTTACTATTTTTTTTACCCTTGTAAAACAGTATAAGTTTAAAATTAGGTAATGAGTGGGAGACCAGTGGATGGCTTTTCTTTGATACGAATTTCTCAGAATCAACTATTTATATATGTCAGATTCAACTATTTATATATGGCACTACTATCAGCGTAAAGAAAATAAAATTCTGATAATATAGCTAAAAAATAATACATTATACCGGTGTAATGTATTATTTTTTAGCTATATTATCAGAATTTTATTTTCTTTACGCTGATAGTAGTGCCATATATAAATAGTTGAATCTGACATATATAAATAGTTGATTCTGAGAAATTCGTATCAAAGAAAAGCCATCCACTGGTCTCCCACTCATTACCTAATTTTAAACTTATACTGTTTTACAAGGGTAAAAAAAATAGTAACATAATTCATAAAACTTATTGACTCTTCAAAAAACACTTTAGTTATAGAAGAGTTTCTCTTTTTTTGCAAAAAAAAATGAATATGAGTAAAAGAAGTGTTTTTAAAGGGCTCATTAGATTTTCATGAATACGTCTACTAGAATTCAATCTCCAATTTTTTTATTTTTCTATTATAGCAGCAAGTTGTCAATATTAAAATAGTTGAATAATGGAGCTTTTGAAATTTACCTACTCACTTTTTTTGGAAATTTCATTAGCAAAGTAATAATTTGGTATTGACTTTTTATCTCAAAACTTTTTTCATTTTTTAACATCACTCATTTTTGGAATTCTATGATCAATTGTAAAATATTTATATTGTAATTTTCATATTGTTGGATAATAATATGTTCCCCGTTCCTTCGTTACCTATAAGGTCGCTTGGGTATAAGCAAAATACTACTGTTTGATTATACCTACACATTTTATGTTAAGTGGGCAGAAAAAGGATTCGCGAACTCGAGCGTCAAAAAACATCTAAATGTTGTTTTCAGTTATAATAAAGTTTTTTTTTGAAAAAAAAGAACATGGAGGTGTAGATTTTATTTACTCGATCCTAATTACATAATTTCTTTATAAAAAATCTGTTTAGTTTTAAAATAAACTAAAGTAATATTTTTAGAAACATAAATCAAACTTTGGGTGTCTTTTCAAAAGTTAATATATTTTTTATAAAAATACTATCTAATTAGGATCAAGTAAGTAATATTTACACCTCTACGTTCTTTTTCATTAAAAATAAACTTTGATAACACTGAAAACAACATTTAGACGTTATTAGACGTTCGAGATCGCGAAACCTTTTACTGGCTTCTTAACTTAAAAAAACAACAAATACGAAAATAGCGCGAGAATCCGATCTAGATTCTGTTTTTTCTAAAAGTTTTACTTTCCTGTAATTTTTTTTTTTCGTAACTTGTACACAAATTTCGGATAGGTAGTATATAAACCTACGCCATTTTTTATATATTTTAAAATTAACTTAGGTACCTCCCTATAACCTTATGCATATATGGGTGAATCAACTTTTTAGGCTCCTTTTATGTCCCCATTATAAAAAAGTTAAAAAAAACAACCTTGAACTTATTAGAGCTATTTCAATACTCTCCCATTATCTTAAAAATGTTTTTATTTAAATATCAAGCATATTTTCATAATTCAAAAAAAAACTGTTCCCACTCAGTACAATGATCTACGACCTATTTCAATTCTCTTGTCTAAAATCTTAGAGCGTGTTGTTCACAAACAACTTGCTACCTTCCTTAGTAATCAAATCCTCATGAATCGTTATCAATCAGGCTTTAGACCATCGCAAAGCACCACTACAGCTCTGATTAAAATTACTGATGACATTCGTCTGTCGATGGGTGAACGCAAGTTGAAGGTTCTCACTCTCCTCGATTCCAGCAGTGCTTTTAATTTCGTTGATCACGACATTCTCCTGGCCTCACTTCGCTCTCTTAATTTCATTAATATTTCACAGCTGTCACACAGTGGTTTGACTCCTATCTTCGTGGTCGCAATCAGCGCATTTATTCGAATAATATGGTCTCCGACTGGTATGTCAAGTCTGGCAAGTCATCGGCATATAGATGGTAGGAACATATGCCGATGACTTGCAGCTTTCATTACCCTTCTATAGGTATAGAACACATTGACGACGCAATATCTAATATAAATACAGATCTCGTGCTATTCATTCACAAACACATAACCTTGGTCTATCTGGTAAGGCGCAGGTCATGATCGTCGGCTGTCGTCGTCATATGCTGAACAGATTAGATTTGGAAGCACTCTCTCCATTAAATTTTAATAATACTAGTTTGATATAACGTTTTCAATTCTTAGATGACTCGCACAACTGTTCACTACGTTCTTCAATTAACAATCAGCTTAAAATTCCTTCTCATACTTCTCTGCAGTTCGCATGTGCAATCAAAAGTATATATCATCACGCGTGCCTTACGGCGCCCGAGACCGCCTAGACGTCGCTGATGGTATGAGTCAACACCGAACAAGTGGCTAGCTCGTCGCGATGTTTGGATAGACTCATTAACCCATATATATAGTTTCACAAGTTTTAAAACCTATTACTGGGGCACTTTATCATTTTCGTCTGAGGTGGAGCGAGTTGCGCTCCGCCTTGAGCGCAACTCTCAACCTCAACCAGAAAGTGGCCACCCTGCTTATTCATATTGCGAGTGAGATAAACCGGGGCGAGTCAATGGCGAAGTGTTCACTATATCGAGAAGTCCTTCGACTTCTACAAACTCCTAAACTTGCCTGTCCGCCCATGGATTTGCGTTTGCGAGCATGCTTCCTGACCGACTGCAACTTCTAGGTGGCCGTGAAGGGAAAAACCAAACACAAAGTATTCCATTAAGGCCGAAATTGTTCAGTAGAGCTGCCATTTGCACAAACACTTTGTACTTTGCTCTGTTACACAAACAATATTTCCACTCTCTCGGACTCCCTCATCCCGGGAGATAAGAATATAACTGTTTGAGGATAACAGCTATAAAAATTTAGGTCTAAGAGGCCTTCATACATTCCCGGAACACCTATGCAGCCCCAGCCTCACCTATGCAGCCCCAGCCTCAAATATGCAGCCCCAGCCTCACCTATGATGCCAATCATCTCTTGTCAGTTACGAACAAGACCTCTCGCTCGACGCATGTTTGACCGAGGCGACAACGAACCTCAAGACCATGGTATCGTGCCAATCTCTCACTTACGGTCACAGTAAGAGGTCAAGAGACATTCTAGGTGGCGACTCTACAGGGACTCAAATCCCATTTCTAGGCGCGCTAAACCCGCCAGCAGCGCGCCACCTTCCACCCTCTCTACCACATACTATTCCGAAAACCAGTAATGACTGAGAAAGAAGCAAAAGAATGCCTACTTTTTTATGCGTTACCATTTTTTTTCCACCAAAATGCCCCTTGTATATTTCTTAGTCTGAAGAAGATTATTTAACAAACTTCTTTATGTTATTGATAATATCTATTTAATTCACTATATCAGAGATTATTACATCATAATGTTAGAGGTGTTTAACACTGATTGTTATTTTTAAAGACTTATTTCAAAGTTAATTGTTAAAATGTGTTCAAGGTGACGCAGTGGAAATTCAACTCTATATAACTTTTATTTTAAGTTTAAAAAAATGTTCATGTCTATGCTAAATGCCTAGGCTTTAATAAATAATTATTTCCTTATATATATGCATAAAATTGTGTTTTTAATTCTTGTATTAGCGTTTTTTAAATAGTCACACAGGAGATAGATAAAGTTACCCTATCTCTCTATTTTCTATAAAACACAATAAATCTATTTCAGACATCGCGGCTCTACTAATATAAGATAATGTGATAATTATATAAAAATGTTGAAATTCACAGCATAAAAGATTATAAACTTATGCATATTTTTTCTCCACAAAGGAGTGGCTAAAAAGTTTATTCACCCATATGTCGCTTAACAAGATTTGCTTATAATCACCATTACAAGAAATGTGCTATTCAGATATACTGTAAGGAGGTCAAAGCTAAGATATCAAACTATGTGACCTTTTCCACTAATGAGAACTTATGGAACCCTAAAAAATATTACATAAGCGTCTCACCTATTTATGTAAGTATCTTCAACTTCAAATATTTTATGTTTGCTATTTACATGACGAATTAGATGTGAATTGTTTGTGTATGATTTATTGCATCCATCCTCTGTGCAATGGAAGAGTTTCTGAAAATATATTTAAGTACACATAAAATAAATCGTAAAACTCTAAGTAGTTTTTGTTTTGTAGGTTAATACTCTGGCAGATCACATTATCACAGCTTCATGCTTACTTACTGTAGAACCTTGTCATCCTGAATTATTTCTAATAAAATGTTATAGAACTATTACTTCACTCATCACTCAATCACCCACCCACTTAATAATTTTCAACTAACCTTATTTTCGTGGGCCAAAAGATGAAGCGTTAATCTATAAGGACGATTAAATTTAGATGTGCAGTTTACATAAGGGCAACTATAACAAACTTGTTTTTTGATGGCAAATTCCTCTCCTATTTCTTCTTTCTCTTCAACCTTCCCATCATCTTCATCCATTTTCATTTTTCAAAGATTTACTTTATTTTATTAACTCTGGAACAATTGGAATTTAAGAATTTGTTATAGGTAATATCTTGAATAAAATATAAAACATAATAGGTTGTTGTAGTTGGGATTTTATAAAAAATTATGCAATAATTCCTTATAACAAAATATAACCAGACCCTAAGATAAGATATTATCTGCTTTGTAATTTTATTGAGTATATTCAATTATGCAAGCCTAGGGCAAATTTAGCAATTTTATCTGGGTGTACAGTGCTTACCAAGTACTTTAGAGTACAATCTATTTACCTTTGTAGAAGGCCATTGGACTGAATCCAACCTGAATCACCTTGAAAGTTTATTGTCAGTCTCTTTATAACACATGTAATAACAATTTATTTGGCGAAATGAGGACGGGTTAATCTCTCTGCTGGGTACTCTCGCGGCCGTTTAAAGCCAAAAAGGCAGCCGTCATGGTATGATGATGGTGACGGTAACACAGATATTGGTACGTTTATACATCGTTGGCGAGCTTAAAGTTATTATGTACTTACATTTTATATAATAAATTGCTTTTAAATATAGGTAATCTCACAGAGTTCTATAACTCTGTGGGTAATCTTAGTAAAAAACTTAATATTGTTTAAAATGTAGAAATATAATTACACTGTATAATTCAATCAAATAATTTACAACTTTTACAAGAAAACTGGAGAAAAAAACAGGTTTTTATTATTATGGCAATTGGCATTCGTGCACATGTACATTTCTACCAGTGTCACGTCAGTTGACGTCAGTGATTATTTAAAACTTGAAATCGCTTCACTGCGATACTTCGAAAAGGGTTTTTGTTTTACCAACAACTATATTAATACGAAAAAAAACATCCTTTATCACAATTAATCACAATAACTATAGAAATTAACCACTTGTTATTGGCAAAATACGCTCTATGCGTAGAAGCTATTCATTTAAGATATAATAATAAAACCTATGATTTTATGATCTGTGACACAGATTTAATAATCTGTGATGTGGTTGTTTTTTGTCCTCAATTTGGGTTTTATCTACGTAGAAAATTAATTAAGCATTTTATTTATTACCACATTTTGTTTTAAATACACTATTGAGACATTTATCTTGTGTTTAATAAATGACGTCTTATTCTAATGTGATTGAAATTGCTATTTATATTATTACCAACGTAAACAAAGACATGACATTGCCTTTGTAACTGTGTTCTTGAATTAAGTATATTTTTTTTAGAGACCTATATAACAAACATGGATATAGATGGATCTTCAACTCAGCCTCAGAGCGCTGAGGATATTGATCAGAATCTCCTATTACAATTCAGTTGTATGAATACATCTGACCGAGATGAACTTATTGGTCAAATGCAAAAATTGTTAGGACCAAGCCTGAAACATAATACTGCAAATTTTTTCCTAGATATGAATAATTGGTATGTTCCATTTCTAATATTTACAAATGCCCAAATTTAATTCTGGCTTCCATAGGCCTTTTTGTAAATCATAATTAAGGTTGCTTAAGAGAAGTAAGGAAGCTCTTTGAGAATCCTAAAGGTATCCTTACCTTGTTAATTTACTATATGATAAATGTCTTAAGTCACATAAGTCATATTATGCACATTCTATACCATTTGATGCACATTTTTCGGTATGAACGTGACGTGATCTTTTTTTTAAATCATATGTGGATGTATAGCAAAAAACCTAAGGTTTATGAAAATTATTTTTTTATGTTATATAACAATGTTATTTAGCTTTACAATAAAAAAATATATGTGGACGTGGGGCATTATCAAAATGAGTTGTATGGGGACAGGGAAGTTGTTAAAATTAATTCAGGGTTGTATTATCTACTTATCTATCCTAAATCATATTACTTTCTTTATTTTTCAGGAATTTGCAGGGTGCAATATGTTCATACCTTGATTATAATTTACCACCTAAGCTACCATCTATGGCATTGGTAAAATGTGAAAATCATGAAATTGGCACTGCTCCTGGGGCTTGGTAATTTTGTTTTATATATTACTATCAAGTTATAATATTATCATAATACACAGGTTTACTTCTATACTCTTCATACTTTAAGTAAATAAGTATTTTAAATATATCACTATTGATTTAAATATTAGAGTAAGTGTGCCATATATGGACCACCATAAGGATTTTCTCAAATAAAACTATGAATTTTAAAGTTTAATAAGCTTTATTTATTTTAAACAGTTCTATAACATCAACATCTTAAAAATAATCAAAACATTCTAAAATATGTCATTTTTACTAACTTGCAAAAAGGCAACATAATATGGACCTTGTGGTTTCAAATATGGACCATGGTCAATTTGGTTAAAATAATATTTAAAAAATCGTAATAAGTAACAAATATTAAATCAGTTAATTATTAGGATTCAGACTAAGTAAGCATTGGTACAAAATTCGCACATATCAACCATATCTTCTATGCTAGTGTGCTGGCCACTCTTCATAAGCCCATCGCCTATAAGATGTATATTGGATCCATTACAAAAAAAAATACATTGCGAGATGACTAAAACAAAAATTGGCTCCCATCTATTTCACTGCTAGCGTCTGGGGAGCCGCAGGAGGGGTGAGCCTTAGTGTGTGCTGCCAGTCGACTCGATGCAACATTTTTTTTTTTGAAAAACGCTAGTAGTCCATATTATAAACCTGGTCCATATATGGTGCTCTACATATTATTTATTTGAATAAAATCAATTATATATAATTTTAGACACAAATCTGCCAAACAAGGTTGTACAAGCAAGTTACATATATCTGTTATATTTTTACTATTTTGATAATATTTATCTATCTGTACAATAATTAATACATTAAAAGAGTTTTCTGAAAGCTATGTGAAATACTAAGCGAAAACCCAACAATGCCTAAGTCAATCATTGAAACAAAATGTAATATCATATACAATTAATCTACTGAATCTTTTTAGAATTACACTACTAGAAAATATCTCCATACTATGGAATCAAGAGATAAAAAATGTAAATTTTGTGGTATTCTAAACATAAAAATATTTTTTCACATACAGGTAGAAACCATTAGATTACGTTCCCAGCAACTTGGAATTCTGGTAAATCTTGCCAAGAGACAGGTTATGGTACTCTGTTCCAAACAGATGTTGAACAGATTGAAATTAGAAGACCTCTCACCATTATCATTTACTAAAACTCCTCTTCCATTCTGCTCACATGCTAAGAATCTCGATCTACATATTGCCCATGATTTTGCGTGGGATCATCAGGTCGCTGAAATTAGTAAGAAAATGTTTGCCAGTATGCACTCTCAAGCAAGCCCAATGTTTCATTCCCTTTAAAGCTAAGATTACGTTGGTTAACTTTTACTTCTGCCTGTTTTAGACTATGCGGATGTCTGTTATCCCGGCCTCACTGAAGAATTAAGAATTATTTCAAAACATGTGCATACATTACATTTTTGGGCTGCGAAAGGTTGATCACATTTCGGAGTATAGAAATCAGCTGAAATGGCTCAATATCCGCTCTCGCAGGTTACTACATCTCCTTTCCCTGTTATATAATATTCTTAAAAATCCTAATTCTATCTCGTATCTCAAATTCCGCTTTCAATTTCTATGTGACACTCATGATCGCGACCTCCATTCAATTGATAATAACGGTGTCACCTGCCCGCCAGTGGAACTTGCTCCCCCTGAACATCAGACAGTCTCCGTCTCTCGCCATTTTCAAGAAATCACTCGTTTTTTACTCACTATCTTAATTTAGGTTAGGTTTAAACATGTATTTATTTTTGCTACTCGTATATTATTTATGTATTTTATGTGGTTGTATTTGTTTTTGTGCAGTTTATGTATTTTGATTTCTCTTTACACTAATCTGTGCACCCTATATTACAGTTTTCACTCTCCTAAAGGTTAGCTGGTAGATAATGCCTAAGGCATTAAGCTCACCTTTGTACAAACCTTCTTAGTGCAATAAATAATTTTAAATAAAATAAAAAAAATTGTGTGAAAAGTTTACAGACTTGAGTACATCATGTTATAAAATTGAAATAATAAATACCATCACGGGTGCCTATTTGGCTCCCGAGAACCGTTTAAACAGCCTCAGGGTCCCAGCGGAGGGATTAACCCATCCTCATTTCGCCGATGGTATTCGGAGGCAACACCTAACAAGTGGCGAGCTTGTTGCGGTGTTCATGATGAAATAGCCTCGTTGTATAAAGAGGTCACCCATCCCAGGCTGGCTTTGTTGTCATCTGTTTAACCTTGTTATCAGTTGCGTAGTGACTTAACCACTAGGCTGGGGCCGCTATTTCCACTAGGCTGGGGCCGCTGTTTCCACTAGGCTGGGGCCGCTTTTTCCACTAGGCTGGGGCCGCTTTTTAAAATTGAAATCAAACATCCAATATGGCTTATACTATTTCAGTCAACTCTAATATGGCTTTTGTTAGCCTAAACTAATTTAATTTGAATAGGTAAAAGTAGAAATATTTGCTGAGCGATTGTGGCAAATTATAAATAAGAGAAAAGTTCCATTGCTTGATTAACATTTTCTATTGCTTGATTTCCACAATGATTCTTTTACCTGACTTATCAGTATTAAAACAATATTAGAATAAATCAACAAAGAATTGCCTTCATCAAGTTCAAAAACAAATTGTGTTTTGAAAGTGAACATTCAGAGAGAGGCAATGTTCTTAACTATCCATGGCTACACCGTGCGGGTGCCGGGTCCCGGGTCCAGTTGGAAGGCAGAGAGAATGAGCTGCAGCGTTCCCGAACTTTAGACCCTAAAAATTAACTTGTCCTATGGTTTTCCAGTATTAAACCAACATACAACATATATGCCACCTATAGATTAAGCTTATAATGTGCATCAAACATAACTTTACCTGGATCCCGAAAAAGGAACTTTTATTAAATACTTAGGTGTTCTTTTTAAGCTTTCTCAAGAAGAATTTACTCGTAATTTGGAATATTATTAAATATTTTTTTTAGTTTTGAACAGAGGTGGACTATAGCAAACACTGGTACAGAGCAATGGCCTGGAAGTTGTAGAATACTACAGGCTGGTGGAGAAAACCTAGAAGCAACTCCTGTGCATGTGCCTCCTCTTCTACCGAGTCACACAACAACAGTATCAATGAATCTGGTAGCACCTTCTCGATCAGGGACACATAGAGGCTTCTTTCATTTACTAACAGATAAAGGGGATAAAGTTGGAGGTAAGGATTTCCTTTTTTTTTGCTTAGTCTATGATATTTATTATTAAGCAACCTACATAGGTACCTAATTGGGCAAATAAACAAGTATGTACGAGCAAGTATGTATGTTGTCTACTTATCAAAACTGCATAATATTTCCAGTAATAGTTCATGGTAGTGCACTAACTATTACTACCTTTACTTATCAAACAAAACTATATACTATAGTAATTGAGGGGCCGAGCACGCGCGTCATTTGGTTCGATACATATCGATCGATAAGACATATATCTACAAAGCTAACACGCGCGACCACGATATATAACGAATAGACTAATTTGACGCATTGGAAGATATATGTCGACTTTTATCGAAAACGGTAGCACACAGCTTATTAACATCAAAACTAAACTGTCAGATTGTAGACAAAAGTCGATATATATACAATTTTTATCAGGTTTCTTTTAGGTGCTAATAAGTGTCGACATTACTTTTGCTTTGATATTTTTATTGCTATAATAGCGAAAAACTTAACCAAAATTTATTCTCGTTAGAAAACTGTTATACTTAAGTGACTATAAATGTGCGTGTTATAAAAAAGTTGCTGGAACAACTAGAACCTCAAAAAACAATGATTTTGAAAAAAAAATCTGGATGCCCAAACCAAGAAATAGATTATGAAAATGAGATTATCAGAAAATAAGTATTTATGTTCCTAGAGTTATGCTATTTAGAAAAGATAATTAAATTAATATTAAAATTCTTGTTTTATGTTATTATCGTGTATTTTTTTAATTTAATTTCATGTACCTATTTATTATTATGAAGTGGCAGTAGGTTAGCCTTAATATTTTAAAGCGAACAAATCCTAGAGGGGACGATCACTACTAGAGTGAAAACCTTTGAACTTCGGTAACCCCCGAAGTTCAGAGGTTTTCAAGTTCAGATAGGTCTTGAATGCGGAAAAAATTATTGTGTAATGCAATTTAATTATTCAGCAGGCAACTAATTCAGACGGATAATTAAAATAAATCATTCACACGTCGCCGTATTGCATAAAATTCAAAGCATCCATAAAATAAAATATTTGATTTATATCATTGAAGTATATTATTATAGGGAAGTACCTTAAGGCTTAATCGCCTTACTAGTCATAAGAACAAAAGATAGCCGCCCGCAATACAAACCAAAATTAAAAGTGACACAAATGCGATCATAACCAATCAATGCTCAAGAAAATATGTTTGACAATTCGTTTGAATAGCGTTTTTAGGTCTTAGACCACTTCCTTATCTATACGTACTTTCCATAATATTTTTTAAATCCTATCCAATGCCATAATAAAGAAAAAAACTCACCAAAAAAATATAATATTTTTTTTGGCCAAGGTAACGAGTTTTCTTAGGCTTTATTTTTATTTTGTTAAAAATATGTATTTTTAAATCTTTTAAAATTAAAATATATATTTGTGTAACGATTATTAATAATAATATAAAATAAATGCATAAATGTTTTTGAAATTGTCAACGAAAACACACTTGTTTTAACTAGTAGACAAAGCTCGAGAAATTTATCGTGTCGGTTTGCGTGCTCACCAATTCGATATATTTTTCGACAGCAGACGGTATAAGTCGAGTCGGTATATATCTTATCGTTGTCCGCGTGCTAAGCCCCTAAGTATCTAACAAAGTACGTTAATACGAGAGACTTAGATAACTATAACACATTTCTTTGTTTTATTTTCTCTACAACAGACTTACGTAGTCTTTTTATAGTTACCCATATATATATTATGAAACTTATATTTGTAAGTTTAAAAAAACATTTAGGCTTATTTGTACCAGTCTAATAATGTTATGTATTGATTAAAATTAAAAATTACGTCGAATGTACCTGCTGTCATTCGAACTGCAAAATGAATTTGGTACTTTCGACGCCATTTTTAATTTTAATCGTTACATTACATTATCAGACTGGTCAACTCAGCCTATATATATATATATACACGTATATACGAATATAAATAGTTGACCAACAGCGCCATCTATTGAAGCAAGGTCTAAACATGTAGTTGTTCGGGCTATAAATAAAAGATGTCGCTGCTGTTTCGTTACTCAAAAAAACCCTAGAGTTATCACTCTATTTCTAGTATAACAAAGTACTCTTTGACGGCAGCCCTCAAAAATAAAACCCATCCGTGGGTACGGCCGGGTACTTTTAGCTTCACACGTAAGCTTTGTCGCCACGTAAGTTCAAGGATCACAGACCTGCGAAATGAAACTAGAAAGATAAATAAATGCTCAGTCTTGATGTCATAAATAGATCACAAAACTCTGCTGTAAAAAAAGTGCACGAAATTTATCTGAGCAAGTTGCATGTTGAATGGTTAAGTTGCGTCTGATGACTAAACAAATTTTAAAGAAGGAATTGGAAATAATGATGAACTTTGACGAAAATGCAAAGGGCCGTTCTCAGCAGTACAATGTTGCCAAAAAACTTTAACAAAAAAATACTTTTGACAAAAAAAAGTTGTCACTGAGTATAAGTTTTTTTTTTGAGTGTAATTTCATTTATATCAATAAAAAAAAAAATGGCTTCTAAGATATTCATGTTTGAAAACTTTGGGTTCGGTAATAATGTAAAGTAGGCTACAGTTTATGAGTGGTAGGTATACGTTTTTCTTGAGACTCCTCTTCTCTACAAGAAATTTTGTAAAGCTGAATTTTTATCATTACCTATCAAAATTTAAAAATAATACTTTTTTCTTATTAGCATTCTGATAAATATTATATAGTCATTAATTTTATAAAGGTGCATATCGCACCACTTTTATACAATAGTATTGTGTTCAACGTCTATTAGTCTATCATAGGGTGCTTGTGACATCATGCGGATTTTTAGATTTCAGATACTGATATCCGAATACCATCAATGAAATGAGGACGCATTAATCCCTTGGCTCTGGGTACCCTAAGGCCTTTTAAACTCCAAAAAGGCACCCGCGATGGTACTTATTTATAATATTAATATCTCAAAAACCATTTTTTTATTTAAAAGATGAACAAAATTAGTTTCTTATATTAGGCTATATTTCAGAAATATAATATTTTTTTTTTTTACATAACAACGTTACGACAGGTTACATGGGGGGGAGGGAGGGTCAAAAATCTTCAAGAATAGCGTTACGTAATACTTGAACGCTCCCTAGTCGGGTACACTAAAACAACAACAAAAAAAACCTAGTAGTGTGTTTGTATAAGAATGCGAATTTTCATTATTCGCCACCTATCCTATCTACCAAACGTTAACATTTGTTATAGTTATTAATGTCTCTCGTATTTACGTACTTTTTTTAGATATTTAATTACCTACTAGGTATTTATAAGTTCTGTTGACAAGTAGTCTATAAGTAGGTGCACTACCATACACTAACTATTACTAAAAAAATTATGCAGTTTTGATAAATATTTACGTATTCAATTGCTCAATTAGGTACGTAGGTGTCTTAATAATAAATAACATAGACTAAGAAAATATACTGAGGCAATGTTTTTGTAAGCTTTTCTTTGAACATAGTAGGTACAATAGGTTTCCTTTATAATATATCGAAAAGCGATATTTAGTTTTATAGCGATATTTAGTTTTATAGCGATATTTAGTGTGTCATATGACTTTTTCATAGGTTAAAGTACCTATGCAGCAGACAACCTAAAATAAAATTGTTTTATGATCTACATACTTACTACTTAGTACCTCACCTAGGTTTCTTTCAAAGAAGACAACCCTAACATCGCGTCGTCAGAAAACAAAAAAAAATACGCGATAGAAAGAGAGGCAACTTTTAGGTGAATATAAATGTAGGTCACTACAGCTGTGCGATCTGAACTGAACTTTATTGTGTTGGTGCAAGAGTTGCTATTTATTTAATTACTTTTTTCCGAGTGGAACTTCTGTACTTGTACTATTATTTCTTCTAATGTGCCTTAGGCATTTTTTTACTTTTATTTTTTAATTCATAATATTTAGATTCCAACGCTGATTCTAAATAATATAATTATTTAATTTTCAGATACCCTTTGGGCTGAAATTAATGTAGAATCTGAAATAACAATGGCGCTTGTGGAGCAGTTAGCAGCAATGCCTGTCCCTAGTAGCAGAACAGAAGATAATGTTACACAGGTATTTTTTTATTTTAAGATTATATTTTATTTAAGCAATAAAACCCTTTATGGAATTCCTAGAGCCCTTAAAAAAATTAGTTGGCCCATCAAATGATCAAAGAAACTGACCATTCCCAATTATTACTGTTGAGCTAGCCACTTGTTCGGTGTAGACTCATACCATCGGCTACGACGAGTTGGGATTAAAACCCCTCCGCTGGGTACCCTGGGGCCGTCTAGGCGGTCTCGGGCGCCGTAAGGCACCATGATGTATGTATGTATGAACCATTTTGAATTGGGTTTTTTTTTTAGCAAAATAAATAATATTAAATATAGTTGCCTAGATATTATTATTTTAATTGGTGTGAACTCAGAACAACATCGGCTACACAAGGTGGGAATAACACCCCACTTCTGGGTAGGTTAGCCACAAGGCTTTCTCGGGTATCGTATTATGGCACCAGTAAGAAAAAATATTAAAAACATATTTTAAAAAAATCACCTTAGGATCAGAAACTAATTTTGGCTTTGTTAACACAAAAATGTATGTACATTTCCTGTAATCCGTAGATGTTTCTACCACGCACCAATCGGTGCGGATATCGGATACTATAGTGATTAAACTATAGCCCAACGGCTCTTTTTAATATTCAATGAATTTTTTTTTGGTTGACAAAAAGAAACTACATAAATATATATATATATATATTTCTGTTACTTATTGAAAAGGGGTACGGTCATTCTGGACCCAACCGTAAAAGCTTAGCGTTCTCAAACAACGATATGCTTACATAATAATAGATAATTAATGCTTTATTTTTCAGTATTAAAATAATTTTAGAAGTTGGGAAAAAAAAGTTCTGACAACTTTTGTTACGTGCTGCCTTTTCTGTATATTTGTCCACATTATGCAGGAAAAAAAATGCTTTATACATTAAAAAATATTATTTTTGCTTATCTGGATTGAGATTTAATAAAATAAAGAGAGATTTCACATTATTTTGAAAGAAAAAGAAAAGGCCGTATAGTATTGAATGCCCTTTGTCCATTTATCGCATTAACAGAATAAAAATAAAATAAAAATACGAAAGGTCGATGGATAGAAAGAGCGACGATATATCATCCACAGATTTTATAATTTTTTTTTTGTTCGGTTTTCTCAAATATAGAGAAGGCAAAGGTCTCTATAAACCATATCGCCAAGGTCTAATTATATAATATTATTCTGTCAATGCTGCAGCACAAGGATACACTACTAATAATTTTGTGGATTAATAATTCGCGGCCGAAATTGTTCGCTATACTAACCTAATAACTAGTCATAACATAACCTCAAATTGAAATTCAAATGAGAATAACTTTTTTCTCCCGGCTTCTTAAACATCGATGTAATTAACAATTTTATTATATGTATTTTCCTCTATCGAACTGGATAGGTTTTATTTTTGAACGCAGCTTCTAAGTGTGGGTCTGAAATTACATGGGCTTTGACCGTTCTTCTTTGTTAAGTGCGCTAGTCTTATACAACAAATATTTGCTATGTAATATCATATCATGAACGTTATGGGGCGGCGCCGACAAGACCGTCTCAGAGTACACAATGAATGGTTTTTATTTCCAATGTCGTCGCCAATGGTATGAGCCTACACCGAACCAGTAGCGAGTTCGTCGCATTGCTTAAATAGACTACTTGAGTCACGCATCCCATCTAACTGATATCTCAAAAAACTATTTGTTGTAGTCAGCTAAAATCATTCGCTGAAGTCACTATAGTGCCTCGGAAAGCACGTTAAGTTATCGGTACCAATTTCTCTGCACCAAGTTGTAAAAATATATTTTCTTAATTTGCATAAGTCATTAACTTTTTTTTTTCATTTCAGACATCTCAAGATGATTACATGTGTTGATTTTATATCAGACTGCAAGATGAAGTTTTCATAAAATTAATTTAAACTAAAATTAAAATTAATTTTATTATATTTAAAGATGAGTAGTTATATTTATTATTTTTTATATTCAATTCTCAGGGTGCCCTTATGAATCTTTGAAATCAGTCACAAAATTATATCGATATTAATTATGAAGTGTTTTTAATTGTTTTATGCAAAATACCTATTGTTAATATAATGCCCGCCGTAGTCGATTCCTTTCATGGAAAAACTATATTAGTACGTTTTTGTGTACATTGCCATGGCATGGGTGTTTTTAAAAAATATTAATATCATTGTTTCTACTACATAAAGTACAGGCAGGCCTTATAGTTTGTGACCAGGGCAATATGTGTGAAATGTTCTACATATTATAATAATGATAGTTTTATATAAAGAGTATAAATTAGCATCTAATAATATATTATTTTTATAATTTTATTAGTAATGTTTTTAAAAAGATTTATGGTATGTTATAATTTATAACTTGAGACCGGATCCTGAGCACAAGATCCTACAGTTTTTGTTTTACTACCCCGGAATAAAGTTTATTCAAATATTTTACTGCTTGCTTATAAGTATTATTATATAAGGGTTGCTAAGAAAATATTGGATTTAAATTGTTTGCTGAATATGTAGGCAGGTATATATTCAGATGTCTAAAAAAATAATATTTGTAATTTTTTTTTATTTTACCTCAAAATAAAATATAATATTTCTAATAACAAACTTTACTAAGCGTGAGAATATCTACCTACTTACCTACTCCAAAACCGGTCTCTTTATTTTGCTATATCAAACGTCAAATTATGCATTGTGAATTTAATATTTAGGTGAAAATACATGCATTAGAGACACTGCAGCAACGCAGAAGTCTGCATTCTCCATACTAAACAAGCTTTTGCACTTCCAGTATTTCTCGACTACTGTTTGTGTCAGAATTATAATAATATTTTCGTTCATCATTGTATTTATTATTTTGTAATTATTTTCCGTGTTGTATTTTTTTTTTAATAGAAACAAACTTTTTTTTAAATTATTAATAGTAAAATAATAATTATGACAACATAATTTTTTTATGTACAATTACCAATATAAAAGTTATAATTTAAATTCGACTAGACCAGTTGTAATATTAATATTGGAAGTAGGTATGGGCGTCAAGACGACTGCAGAGCCCTTAAGCGCTCGCCATCACCTAACTGCTGTTAGTACAGACATGTTACTGTAACGTCCTTTGCGTAATTTGATGGAGATTTATTACTGCGATTTCCACATATTTGTTCATCTCTCTCATGAGATAAGGGTGCTTCCAGATGATGCATATTGGTTATTAACAAAAAATCAGTTTGATTACATATGTATAAATTTCTAGCATCTGTGATTTATCTACTAAACTACATGTTTGAAATCTAATTTATCAGAAATATGATTATTAAAATTAAGTATATTTCAAAGTCCTAACAGTGACAAAATCTTACCCAAAAATAACTATTTTGATGTGTTTAAGGGCCGATCTTTCAACCTTTAGATAAAGCTATTCAACAGATAACTTGTATGGAGATAAAACAAGTTTGTCAGTTCTTCATACAAGTATCGGATGATTAAAAAATCAGCCCTAAATCGGTTTCCTAAAACCCGTTATTTACAAAGCGTCTTAGGATATTAGAGTAACGGTGAACACAAAGGTTGTCCAAGTTTTTGACTGATTTCGGCACCAAAAAAATAAATAAAGGCGCTCTCAATTGTCTTCTTGATTGAGGCGCCGTGGCCTCGGCAGGGCCGTGAAGAGCGTGCTTTAGACATCCGATTTAAACACTCTAAAATAAGTTATTTTTTTATGGTAATAAATAATTTTATATTTATTATATTTCACATTCATTACTTGCTGTCTACTTTTATACTAAAATAAATTGATAGTCGTGAGTATGAGCCATTTAATAATAAAAGAATATACAAGTAATATCAGAATTGTTTAATCAATTAAAAATATTTCGATTAAATACTGTAATTCAAAATAAAAATGTTTTTGCATAATTTGTGCAATCTTACATTATTGTGTTATTTTTAAGAAGTTCATTGCCATTATTTACTTTATATATATACTTTAGTTCATTTATAAAAATTATACTTATTTTAAATGGTCGAGTACCTATATTTTTAATAAAGGGGTTGATACAGACATGTGAGTTATACAAAACTTTTAATAAATAAAGTGGGTGATCCATTGACGATTAACAAACGATATATATATATATAAACCTTAGGTTGAGTTGCACCAAAATAAACTCTGTAAATGTAATGATTAAAGTTAAAAATGGCGTCGAATGTATCAATTTTATTTTGCAGTACGACTGACAGTTGGTATATTCGCGCCATTTTTAATCATTACATTACATTAACAAACACTTTGGTACAATTCAGCCTTAGCGTTTTGACACGCCAGGATTTCAAGCATGCAAAAATAACAAAATAGTGGTGATCTTAGGTCAGTTCTACACCTTTAGCGCGTGTTAGCTAGGGCGTACGTACACACGATTTTACTCGCCAATGGATCAACTATTAGGCTGAGAGTTGCACCAAAATGAACTCTGTAAATATAACGATTAAATTTTTAAATGGCGTCAATGGTACCAGCTGTTATTCGAACTCTTAAAATATAATTGGTACATCGGTACAATTGGTAAAATATAATCGACGCCATTTTTAACTTTAATCGTAAAATATACCGTATGTTTGCATACGGTCATGTGGCCATTTCTAATTCTATCCTAGTCCTTTCCCTATTCCTGTCTATCCCATTTTTACTTAAAATTCTATTAAAATTTTTATCTCGAGTAGATAAAAATTTATAAAACTACGTATCTAACGTAAGGCGTGGAAACAAGGGAAGCGCGAACCTGTTTGTCGATCCGTCTCGGATCGTATCGCATGCCGTCGATCTGATATTTAGAAAATCCGGATTGGATGCAAATAATTAAAAACAATCAATTTAGATATTTGAAACTAAAAAACAATGCTTATCAATACGAACAAATGTTACAGAAGTTATAGTCCACGGGCCCACTTATAAGGGATTTCAGTGATTAATAACAGGCTGAAAGTTTAACATAATCTTGACAACTTTCGAGTGAAGGTCTCAAAAAATTACCAACAAATTTGTATGCCGATGCATTTTTTATAAAAAATATATACTTTGCAAGCCCCAAAACAAAAATCAGCTTGTTATTAATATTTTTTTTCAAGTCACCATTCTGACATGTTAGAGCTGGGGGTCACTCGGAAGGTACCATTCACTTTGTAAGCCACAAGTTTTTCTCAGTTTTCTATCGTATTTTCTCGAAGTATTGATTTTTAGAAATTGTTATTATTTAATTTGGGACACTCATCAAATCGACGTGTTTCGTTTCCCTATCGCACTTTTTCCTCCCACTACAGAATTTAGTCCAATGATAAAAGTTGGGTGTCTCGCCAAAACGAAGCTGTGTATAAAATTTCAGCCTGTTATTAATCACTGAAAACCCTTGTATGTGGGCCCGTGGACTATTAAGGACGCCAAGCAAGGAATGTAATGTAAACAAGATTAAGATCGGTTCGTAACCAAAATATCCAAAGTACCCTACTCATATGTAGTAAATAAACTGCGTTTCAATTTATACGATCCTATCTTTAAAGTTATATCGATCCGCCAAAAAAACGTATGGTCCCGATCCAAAAATCGTCGGATCGTATGCTTTCGATCCAGTTTTCCAAAAGATCGGTTCGGCACATCCCTAGTAGAATCCTTTATTTATAAGAAAAAGCAACTTAGCCTTTATCTTTTTTTTTTCTCACACTTATAAATACCGAATATTTACTCCTAGTTCTGTATGGTGTATGGTACCATATTTACTATGCTGGATGAACTTATTGGAATCATCCCCAAAGTGGTCTTTTATCGACCTCAAGTGGTCGATTTTTATGACTCACTCGAAAGGATTTAATAAGTCATTAAAAATATATATAAATGGTGGTCAAGAGATCACATCCATAATTTATGTAGATCTTCTTACCTCTCAAATCTGCCAAATCAATTTTTATCTAGGTAGGTATCTATTTTGTTACATCATAGACCAGCGGCCATATCTCCAGTAAACAGCAAAAATTCATGATAGAGCTAGTTTATTTTAAACGTAAGGTTGTCATAACGACGCGTAATCGGTAAGCCGGACAATTAGGGATGCGTCTTTAGGAGATATATCAAGGTCTTTATAACTTGCTAGTCCGACCGACTACTGCCCATACAGATGCAAAAACTGTCAACTAGACATGTTTCGGTTTTCAGTAAATAATTACATCGATTTCTTGTCCTTACCCAATAACCTCCTTTTAGAGCGGTTACGAAATGGGTAAAATAATAAAAAAGTATTTTTGATTTCAAAAATATAGGCTAAAATAAGAAACTAATTTAGTTTTTATCAATAAAAAAAAAACTGGATTTTAAGTTATTCATGTTTGAACTCGGATTAATACAATCTGAGTGTTTGAACATTTTAATCTTTAATTTTTGTTATACGTCATTTTCACTAGCCACAGATTATATAGTAATATGTACTACGTACAGAGGCTCTACCATGGGTTTGCGCATTGTAGAAACGTAACGTCACAGCGTAACGTATTCATTCAATCCTGTTACCAAAAAATAAAGTGGCCCTATTGGTTGTTGCTCACGTACCTATCAGTGGCGTAGCTATGTAACCAAGAGCCCTGGGGCAAATAAAAAAATTGGGCCCCACGGCTATCTAAACTGGTTAGGTTTTAACAAATGGATAACACTGCCAACCCACAGAAAGAATTTAGGGGTAGGTATAACTTTCGAATGTTCAACTGAGTTGCCATGATTAAAGTCGGGTTGCAACCTGTCATATTTATTTTTAAAATGGGAGAAATTTATTTGATCGAGATTTTCTGGTAAGGACTCGATGCCCCCTGAGCATGAGGGCCCCGGGCACTGCCCCGCCTAGCCCCTAGGTAGCTACGCCTCTGGTACCTATATAAATACGCTACAATGCTCAAACCCATGGTAGAGCCTCGGATACAAGAGCTTTTACGTTTCCCATAGTCGTTATGAATTCGCCATCTGGTGGAGAAGTTGTCCGTTCCAACTTCTAAGCACCAATCCGAGATTGCAGCACCCACCAATAAAAGAACGACACCTCTACGATAGAACTCCAACTTCATATAATTAATTTAAAAAAAAGTATTTTAGGAAGTATTTAATAGGGAATATGCATGTACTCGTAACTTTAAAATATGTATATTTAATATATACATACATACATATCATCACAGGTGCCTTACGGCGCCCGAGACCGCCTAGACGGCCCCAGGGTACCAAGCGGAAGGGTTTTTAATCCCACCTCGTCGTAGCCGATGGTATAAGTCTACACCAAACAATTGGCTAGCTCGTCGTGATGTTTTGAATAGACTCAATAACCCATCTAAAAACAGTTTCACAAGTTGGTATAGTGAAACCGGGACCGACAATTTAACGTGCTCTCCGAGGCACTATAGTGGTGTTGTCAAACAAATTTACATTAATTTTTGAATTAAAAACTCATTGGTACACACCGGGATTCGAACCAGGGACCTAAGTGTTTTTAAGTTCAAGGCCTAACCAACTCGGCCACCCCGTATATTTCATATTATCTTGTGCATTTTTTATCTAGAAACACATCTGACAAAATATGTTTTATTTAAATTGGTTCATTATTTTCAAATTTCAAAACAAAAATGTATTATTTTTGCAAAAACGGAACGCACTCCGAAACGGCGAGAGTTGACACTTCTGACGTGATGACGTCACAACAGTCGAAACAAACAAATTTTTCAGTTGTAATATACTTCTAGAGGGTAGCCCGAAGACTAGACGCGTGTATATATTATATTTTTCAAATTAAATTTTTATTGAATATTATTGTACAAAAGTGTACTAATTTTGTAGAATAATCATTCGTATAGTAATATTAAGTGTGAGAAGTGTAGCATTTACGCAGTGATCTCAGTGTTTGTGTTATCTCAAATAATCCCACATCTTCAGTAAAGTGGCGGTACCCATTTTACTGTTGATTTATTTTTCCTCTTTCACTTGATATTGGCAAGACTATACCGTATTATGCTTTCATACGGTCATGTCGCCATTCCTTTTTCTACCCTAGTCCTTTTCCGGTTCCTTCCTATCCTATTATCCCACTTTTACTTTGTAAATCTTTATAAATCTACCCGCAACCACCCTGCATTTGATATTAGCAAAATTACGCCTATACGGCGTAGAGGCCACGAATAAAAGAAGAATATACTTCTAACCGTGCAAAAGATCGGATACATTAAAGAATGATAAATGTTAATACCTTTTTTTAAGAATTACCTATCACATTTATTTTGGAGTATTATATATTTTTTAGGATTTAATAAAGTAATTAGTTACTATAAAATACAGCAATTAAAAAAAAAACATGCATCTGATTTTCATCAATCAAATACGTAGGGTAGATACGCCTTGGGTCGGCCCCCCCCCCAATAGTCGGCCGTCTAAGTCATTTTAGCTTGCATACACTTAAAAGGTAAATAAGTGTCAATATTTTTATTCAAATTGCAAGCCTATTTCATACTCTATGCGTAAAAACCGTTACTTTGCAATCACGTCAATCGCTCTTCTTACACTGAGCGTCATTAACATTCGTCCTGTTGAAGGGTCCAGTTTGTTGTAAAAGTAGCTTACTTAACGTGAATACCCACTTTTTGGGGATTCACTTTTTAAAGCTAAGATGTATTTTCATTTTAGTTTTAAGGTTTGTTATCATTAATAAGTTATTTTTACTATATTTTGAGTTAGTTTTTTTAATGTTTTGCGTACTGGTTTTAGAGAAAAATAGGGGCCGCCTTTAGGTCACCAGTTTCGACTTATAACCCGATTCTCAGCCGGGGCCGACTTAAAGTAAATGCAGTCTGTTTTATAAATAAGACTTTTACTAATTCTATTGGTTTAATACGAGAATTTGCAGATCTTTTAGGTAAATTAATCTATTTTACGATTAATAGCCAAAAGCCGGCCGGGGAGATATTAGTTTAATCTAGAGAAATAAGGTGCACAAAACAGGGGCCGACTTTAGAAATATTAAAGATCCTAATGTCGGCCAGCCACGATTTCGACCGCTACTATACAGGCTGTTTATATGTTTTGGTCTATAAATATAAATTGCTCTTAAAAACTTGCTACTATTGAACCTAGGTTGTAATTTTATTAATTCAATTTCATCAGCTTTAAAACATAAAGAATTAATGGTAAATCTTTAATTGATTCATTAACCTCTGTGGCACAAAAAGCTGCCGGTACTAATTCAATTTTTGTTTTTGGTCTTGTCACTTATAAAGCCACAATATTGCCACAGCCGCAGTTATGTCCACAACATAGTGGATTAATGTGTGACGATACACCACAAAATTCGCTGGGTGTGATGAATAATGTTGTTTTTTTAAATGAACAAACAAAACCAGTATTATTCTTTTTAATAGTTTAATTGTTTACTATGTTATTGTATATTAGACCTACGTTTGTTACAGGTAGAATAATCGAAACTGTTGAATATTTTATAAATGACTTGAGTATTTTTTTTTTAATTTTATTTTATGAAACTGAGTTTCTGTTTAATTTTAATTATCAATACAAACGAATGAACACGTTTGTGTTTTGTCACAGCATAAAAAATATATACCATTTTTTTATTGTTAAACGACGACTTTTTGACAAATATTTAATTTTATCGTAAATTATGTAAAAATGAAGACTTTAAAAGTTTAAGAAACAATCACTTAATCCCTTTGACTTAATTAATATTTTATTAAATTATGTGCTCAAATTTTTATCTCATGGTTATAATTTTTTATTTAATTTTATTGTGATTTTTATATTTTAATAATGTTGTAACTGTATTGAAGTATGATATTATAAAAATAAAACATACCTATTAATAATATTTTCCGTTGTCTTGTCTTAATTTCAAACACCCTGTACCCGGCCGACATTTGGGAAAAAAGCGACCGATCATAGGCCAAAAAAGGCCGAGTTTAAGGTTTTACGTCCTCCGCGCATTTAAACCTTTAATACTTTTTTCTTTAAATAGATAAATCAGAATTAAGTTTCTAAACGTAAAATAGATTTATTAACCTGTCTAAAACTGCATCACAAGCTATGCTTTCGTTGCAATTAACAGTGCTAGAGCGATCCAAAGTTGGAAAATCCGTTAGGGGGCCGACATTTAGCGTATTTACCCTACTCAATTAAACTTCACTTCATAAAAAAACATTTAAGGGAAAATTAAGTAGATACAGTTAAATAAAAAATCTTTCATAATTCGATTTTAATTCAATTGTAACAGAAAATGTAATCTTAAGAATGAGTTAGGCTTAGTAGCCTGAGGGAAACCTAAGGGATTTTCGCCCGCACTCCGCATTTTATACACTTTAGTGTTTCCATTATTATTACACAGAAACCGAAATCAATATCATAAATTTTAAACAGGATTTCTAAACGACAAACACACAAGTACGTAATCACTCAACAAACGTATTTAATTTGTATAGAAAATTCTTATTATTGACAGTTTCAAGTGCAAACACATTTAAAAAAGTTCATCACAAAAACAAAACTCACAACACAACAAATTCATTAAAATGGCCGCCGCCCGCCACCACACACGATACCTATATATATATATTTAAGAGCGACGCATGCGACATTTGCCTATCTCAAGCCTATTTTAAACATAACTCTCAATATATTTGTACTAGCTGTCACGGCCGTGACTCTAGCAAAGAAAATAGGTCAGTGGCCTTATTCCGAGTTTGCTATCGCTAATCACGACAAGACGTTGCGTAATATATAAATATAAGTTCTATTTTAGTTAATTATAGAGTTGAAATTCCAATGCGCCACACATGTCCAAACTTGCGAAGAATTCGTGTATTTCAAGATGGCGGCATTATTATAGCCAACCTAATACATACTATTGGAATAGAACTTATATTTCCATATTTATAGTTTACGCGACGTCTTGTCGTGATAAGCGGTTGCAAACTCGGAATAAGGCCACAGGTCATCATATGTCAATATCACAAGCAAGCGTTTGGTTACTGCGAAGTGAAATGAATATTTGGGACCGCTAATATTCTAGTTTATTAAGCGGTATACGTGTTTCTAAAAATTAATCTTCTATAAAATAAATCTTGTGAAGCTTTATTATTGTCATTTGTTTTCATTACCTATAAGAATAGCAATAAAAATTTAATATAACACTTGTTTATTATTACCATGCTGTAAGATAAATAAGCAATATATTATATTTCGCATTCATTTAATAAAGGTGCATATCGCACCATAATACCCAATAAAAGAATATATTTATGTAATAGACTAAAAGATATTCAAAACAAACGTTTTAGTCTATTACAGCGTGTACGTAGTACTCTATTCAATCTGTGATAGCGTGTTGTCACGTAGATTTTTTAGATTTCAGATATTAATATCTCAAAAACCAGTCAATTATTTGAAAAATAAACAAAATTAATTTATTATTTTATGCTATATTTTTGAACATATTGAACTTTTGTTTATTTTCTTCGGAAGCCCATTTCACGATAAAGCAGCAAAGCTACTAAAATAGATTCTTAATGGAAATTCGTCTTTGCCTCCGCCCTTTTCGTAACCGCACCATTAAGTCTGCACAGTGGGAGCGATCAATGCTGTTAAACAACAATGTATTGATCGACCCCATTCATGGATTTTGTAAGTCTGCTTCCTATATATAAATGCCGTGCTCCAGTAAAAAAAAAATCTAGATAAAAATTGTAGGGGCCTTATTCCGAGCTTGCAACCGCTAATCACGACAAGACGTTGCGCAAACTATAAGTATGGAAATATGAGTTCTATTCCAATGGTTATATAGTATGTATTAGGTTGGCTCACAGAGCACGGAATCTCCGCGCGCTGCCCACTCCCAGAGACGGTAGTAATAATAATAGTCGTGGCAAAGAAATGCGCTGCGCGCACATATGAGCGCAATCGGCCGCCAGTTGCTCTTCGTACGTTGCGGAATAAACATTAATATTAAATCGTTATAAATGTCTCATTGCGCTATGATTTGGTGTAAGAATCAAAGTAAAAACATCAACAAACAAAATTCTGACGTATCATATCACAAGTAAGTATATAATGTTAACTTTTACTTTTTTTAAAAATGTGAGTCGATGTATGTTGCAACGCAAAACCTCAGCCGTGCGAAAGCCGCGAGTCATTAGTGAATGCAATAGTGAGGGGACGCACGCGTTGATTGGCGTCATGTCGATAATGCAAGTTAGCGTATCCATAGAGTACCAGTATATTTTAATTGTCATTGTGAAGTTGTTATTTTTATAGTATCGTGTGTATTATTACATGTGGCTTCGAAAAAAACACTGACACTGGCTGGCCACTTCGCATAAGGTGACACTACCTGTTTGTCTGTCCGCAGGAATATCTTAAAACCTACTGATTTTAGATATCTTCAACACTTCATAGTTTAATATTTTCAGATAAATGGAAAAGATTCACCTGTAAAAGAAGCTAATGAAGCTTTTGAAGATAATAAAAAAAATCTCGTAGTTCTCCGCAAGCCCGACCCGAAGCGACTGATTTACCAAATATACTGGAAACACCTCGAAGACGTAAATTAAAATTGTCTGTGATAAGGGCTCAGCATACCATTAAAAGGCAAAGTCTTAACGTAAAGCGACTCCAAGAAACCAATAGAAGATTATCAAAAAAAATAATCTAAAATGGAAAGTATTATAAAATATCTACGAGATCGATCTGCTATAACTATTATCTATATCTATGATCTGGATTAACATACCCTTATAAATATATTATTACGGTTTGTAAGAAAGTAGAAATAGTAATTAAAAATATCCTCTATAATGGGTACATTAACTCGAATATAACCACATATGCTTTGCATTTATGTCTGAAAATTAATTTATTTGAAAATTTATCGATAAATCAATTCGACCAAGAACCCATTAATAATCATTCAATTCAATTAATAAAAGCGGAAAAAATGTAGATATTAGACTCCACTATACCTTACAAAAAAAACGCAACTCAAATATTATATCAATACGAAGCCATTTTAATATAATGAAATGAAATATTTATTCGCAGTAATTCCGAGTTTACAAGATGGTACAATATAAAAAATGTGTCTACAGAATTAGCCCATCAGGCATGCAAAACAGTGTGGTTAATAAATAATTTCAGTAGGTACATAATTTGACATAAATTTACAATTGTTTAATAAATTACTAAATACATAGTTTATTACAAACTCCATAAGATAGAAGCTTATTTAAATTTAGCATTTGGTAATTCCCTAAAAAAAATGGGTAATTTGTTATATAATTTGGTACACATAACGTAAGAGTTTTTTTCAAATACTTTTCTATTGAAAATGTATTATTTTTGGGGCAATGATGAATTGCGATGGACTTTGTAAATAATATGTATATTGTATTTACATTAAAGTTTTCATTTCTTCGGCTATGTGACAATAAAAAGAGTTTTTATATAACATAGCTTGTTTTATTTTGAAGTGGTTATTGTTATTAGAAATCGCCGCTTTCGGAACCAGTTTCAGAATTACATCTTCAGTATCGAAAATCAGTTCCAGGATTGTAAATCATTGGATATTGCATGCCCTAATTAGATTACCAAAAAACGCAATTCAAATATATAAATACAAGTCTATCAAATAAAAATGTATAAAAATTTGATGAAAATATTATAAAGTCTGGGTCAACTCACTAATTTTGCCAAATTGAAAAATTATTAGTGTCACTTAACTTCGTCTACTTAAAAATCCGAGTATTTTAATAATTAATTGGCAGACTTTTTATATATTTCTGCTCATAAAAAATAATGTCGATAAAAAAAATATCGACCCAGCCACAGCACTCCAAGACGTCATCTGTGTAGTAGTGTGCGTCACCTATACGCACACTACTAAGTTAAAGGCAACGCCCACCCCCACGCTTGGTTTGTATGAAATATGTTGAACATGCCGTCTCTAGTAGCGGCGCGCGTGGATTCCGTGCTCTGTGGGTTGGCTATAATAATGCCGCTATCTTGAAATACACGAATTCTTCGCAAGATTGAACATCTTATGAGCATTGGAATTTCAACTTTATAATTAACACAATAGAACTTTTATTTCAATACCCGGACTTTACGCAAAATGTGCGACGGTGAACGTGTCAAAACTCGGAATAAAGCCCCAGGGGCCTTATTCCGAGTTTGCAACCGCTAATCACGACAAGACGTTGCTCAAACTATAAATATGGAAATATAAGCTCTATTCCAATGTTTATATAGTATATATTAGGTTGGCTATTATAATGCCGCCATCTTGAAATACACGAATTCTTCGCAAGTTTGAACATGTATGGAGCATTGGAATTTCAACTTTATAATTAACAGGATAGAACATACATTTCCATACCCGTACTTTACGCAAAATGCGCGATGGTGAACGTGTCAAAACTCGGAATAAAGCCCCTGCCCCCCTAGCCAAAAGCATCGGCGCTTTTTGCGCCCAAGCGTCGCAGAACGAACAGTGATCGACAGAAATCGGTAGCCATGAACAATTTTTGACGCTAACTTTTATTCTGTTGAACGCGGGAGGGCGACCGCTCGGCCCGATTATGGACGTTCCGATATTATATTCAAAACCCGCGAGTAATTTTGAGAATGATGTTTTATAACATATAATAATTATATTACGAATGAATTGAGAGTATAAATTATAAGCAATATATTTTTTTTTATCATATTAATGGTGTAAAATTTATTGTACAGTTTTTACACCTTTGTATATTAAAGCTTATTTTAACTTACATGCCTAATCGGAACGATATTCGTTATTTTAGTGTTAAAGAGAGAGAGATAATAAAAAAATAAATCCTATTGGTGTAACTATGTGATATCTCGTTTTATTTTACTCTTTACATTTGATTACAAACAAGTTTTTTTGACAGGCGAGCTCTCAAAGCGACAGCATCGAAAAAATAATTTAATTTTTAATTTAATTTATTTTTCTTGTAAAAAAGGATTTATTGGTTAGCTTATTTAAAATTAAATGTAAATAATTCATATTCATGTAAATTTATCATTTATTTCTTGTAATTTATTTCCATTGTGTATTAGTAGTACCTACTCGTTTCTCCCCATTTTATAGAAAACATTAGTCTAAGAATTCACCATGAATCATATTTTTATTCCACCTAAACCGCCTGACATTAATTTCGTAGTAAATTCTCCGGCTGCCTTTGAAGAAGTTGATGATGATTCATCTTCTTCTCAAAACATGGATTTTTCTAATTCAATCAGTTCTGATCAAAAGAAAATTAAAAAGACTAAAAGAAGGCATTCCAGTAAAAGGCATAAACCTGGATGTATTAATGAGAATCTGGTTCCAAATTCATTAACGTCATTCAATAGTTTATCACCTATTTCCCAACCATCTAATTCCATTCCTTTACAACAATCATCTCCAGACAAAGACGTAAAGATATTTTATAGCGAAAATGATAAGGGTCCTTTTGTTGTTCACGTTCAGAAGAGAACTGTTTCTTCTGACAATGATTATAATACTATTCTAAATCCGATTATTTTTGGCAAATTTATTCAGAAAAACAACTACCGTGGTATTATTCCTGGTAGCATAATTCGCATTGGACGGAATAGAGTAAAAATTGTATTTAATACTTTTAAAGATGCCAATACTTTTGTAAATAACTCTACTGTTTCTGAAAATGGGTACAACTCTTTTATACCTAGTTTTTGCGTGACTAAAATCGGTGTTATTAGGGTTCCCATAGACATTGAGGACTCTGACATTGTTGCTGATAGTATTTTCCCAAATAACCCTATTAAAATATTGAAAGTAAGGAGATTAAAATATAAGGTTACAGCAAATGATAATGTTACTTGGAAATCATCACAATCTGTGGTGGTAACCTTTGAGGGTCAGGTTCTTCCTGAATTTTTATATTTATATTATAATAAAGTTAACATAGAGCTGTATAAATATCCAACCATACAATGTTACTCATGCTGCAGGTTTGGACATATGAAGAGCAATTGTCGGTCTAAGCCGCGTTGTTATAAATGTGGCCAAAGTCATTATGGAGATTCGTGTGGACTCGATGAAACTGAGGCTTGTTGTTTATTATGTTCAGGTAGTCACTATGCTACTAGTAGAAAGTGTCCTGAATATAATAGACAACAAAATATCAAATCTTTGATGTCTCAGAGATCAATTTCATATATGGAGGCTAATAAGCTTGAACCTCGGATAATGAATAAATCATTTGCTGAGGTAGCTAGTTCGGGTATATCATCGGGTATTTCATATAAAAAAACTGTCTTTGCTAAACCTAAAATATATAAAAAGAATGATAACAAATCATATGACATAGATTTTCATAAAAATTTATTAAAGGATTTTCAAATACCGAATCCTGAAAATGGATGTGCTCTTTCAAAAAAATCAGTAGAACAAAAATCTGAAAATACAATAAAAGATCTTCTTTCTTTTATTGTTGAATTATATAATAATAATAACTTACCGGACAACGTAGAAAATATTGTAATTAACCTTTTAACTTCCCTTAAAAATGGATCCAGCCAAAACAAAAATAATTCAATGGAACTGCCAAAGTCTTCGAACAAAGAAGACTGAATTAATGTACTTATGTAACAAATACAGGCCTTCCATCTTGGCTGTCTCAGAGACATGGTTGAGACCTCTTTCTCCTTTTGGTATCAGAGGGTTTAACTGTGTCCGAGATGACAGACAAGATGGAAGGGCTGGTTCGGCTCTTTTTATATCAAATTCAATTTGCTATTCTCCTCTCACCTTTCCTGTTTATAATGAAAATATTAACATAGTAGGATGCTGTGTTAATAATATCAACATTATTTCTTTGTATATATCTAAACCTGATCGTCATACTATAACATTCTTAAAACATCTTTTTGAGTTTCTAAATCCTCCTTTTATTTTGTTGGGTGATTTTAATTATCACCATACCATGTGGGGTTCTGCCACTTGTGATCATAATGGTAATACTTTAGTTAAGCTTTTAGATGAGTTTAATTTGATTTTATTAAATGATGGCCGTCCAACCCGACGAACTTCACCTCTACAAAATGTTAGTGCTGTAGATTTAACAATTTGTTCCTGTGATATATCTAGCTTGATATCTTGGGATATTGAGTCTCAATCATTTGGTAGTGACCATTTACCCATCATAATAAATTCTCCCATTCAAAATTCATCTAGTGTTCTACCTCCCCTTCTTAAATATAAAATTAAATCAGTATCTACTGAAGGTTGGAATAATTTTGGTAAATTGTTAAATAATAAAATAATGTCCTTACCTATAATCACAAGTAGTAATTTCATATTTTGTTATAATGAATTTATTTATACCCTGTTAAATACGGCTGACAATTGTTTTAGTACTAAATCTTCTCAAAATAAGTATTCTCCCCCTCCTTGGTGGGATGAGGAGTGTACTGATTTTATTAAAAGAAGAAAAATTGCTGAAAAGAAATATTCCCAAAATATGACAATAGAGAATTTTATTGAATACAAACATATTTTAGCTAAAAGTAGGCGTATCTTTAAAAAGAAAAAAATAAATAGCTGGAATAAATTTTGTTCTTCTTTGTCTCCTGAGTCGCCTTCCTCCCTGGTATGGCAAAATATTAAAAGATTTAGGTCATCTCAAACTTCTAAATTTAACAATTCTCCAGTTTATTCTTCTTGGACAAATTCTTTTTTCAACAAGCTGGCTCCTTACTATGTTCCATGTTTCAGTGAATGTGGTGCTTCATTTGTCCCATCTTCATCCAATAATCATTTAGACGTTCCTTTTTCAATAAAAGAGCTTAAAATTATTTTGTCTCATGTCAAGGATTCTGCTCCAGGTCTTGACGGTATACCATATTCTTTCTTAGTTAATGCATTGGATAACACTTTAGAATATATTTTAGAAATATTTAATTTTATTTTTAATTCTGGAGAAATTCCCCAGGACTGGAAAACACAAATAATTATACCAATCCTCAAACCCGGCAAGGATCCATCATTATTTTCATCTTACAGACCCATTGCATTGTCTCCTACTATTCGCAAATTATTCGAACATTTAGTAAAAAATCGGTTAGAATGGTTTACAGAAAGTCAACAAATTTTAGGTTTTTCACAGTTTGGTTTTCGCAAAGCCAAAAGCACCATAGACAATCTAAGTATTTTTTCAACTGACATTAGGCTAGCGTTTTCAAGGAATGAATTTCTCTGTGCTGTATTTTTAGATATAGAATCAGCATATGATAATGTCTTGATCAATATTTTAATAGAAAAATTATTAAAAATTGGTATAAGTTCAAAATTAGCATATATAATTGGGTGCTTATTTTGTGAAAGAAATATAAAATTAAGATTGCTTGACCAACCAGATAATAATATAAGAACGGTTTGGAAGGGATTACCTCAAGGATCTGTTTTAAGCCCTCTTTTATTTAATCTATACACGTTTGATCTAAATTGTCAAGTAAATTCATGGAGTCGTTCTCTTCAGTATGCAGACGATGTTATTCTTTACTCAGTTTCCAAAAACCACAAAATATGCGAAAGTAATCTTAATAATTCATTGTCAAAGTTAGATTTTTGGCTAACTAGTCATGGTTTGTCATTATCGCCTTTAAAATCAAGTGTCGTGGTGTTTAGCCGAAAGAGACAAACTCCGGAAATAGGTATTAAAATTAATAATATAGTTTTGGATATTAAATCATGTGTTAAATTTCTAGGAGTTTATTTAGATTCTAAATTAAATGGAGTAAATCATATAAATTATATAATCTCCAAATGTGAAAAAAATATTAATATAATGAGAGTTTTGTCTGGTGTTTGGTGGGGCTCTCATCCATTTTCACAGCGACTCTTATATAATGCCATTATAAGAAGTCATTTTGATTATGCATCATTCATTTTGGAACCGTGTAGCAAATTGGCTATTAAAAAAATGGATAATATACAGTCTAAAGCGTTACGTGTCATTATTGGGGCTATGAAGTCCTCTCCAATCAACTCTCTGCAGGTAGAATGTGCAGATCCTCCATTAAGAAAAAGACGTCAATACCTTTGCGATAAATATTTTTTTAAATGTATACAATTTTCTAACCATCCGATTATTCCTAAAATTAAGTTATTACATGAATATATTTACAAAAACCATTCTACGAAGAGGTTTTGGATTAAAAAAAAAGTATTGCCACGTTTAGTTTATTCTTTTTCTAAATTAAAATATATAAAAACTCCATTCATTTCCAATTCTTCATTACCCGTTTTTTCGAGTCCGTATGAATCTGTCATATATGATCCTCAAATTATATTAGATTTGGGTATTAATAAAAAATCAGTAAATTGTAATGACTTATTTAATAACATAGTTTCACAAAAATGGCCTACTGCTGATTATTTTTTTACTGATGCCTCAAAGTTATCACCACAGGGTAGCGTAGGTTGGTCAATTTTTCACCAAAACTCTAATCTTTCATTGCTATATAAAAGTCCTAGTCAATCTTCAGTCTTTACTGGGGAATGTTTGGCTATCAAACATTGTATTCAATTTATCCTTGAAAATGAAATTAATCCTAGTATAATTTTTTCGGACTCATTAAGCTCATTACAATCGACTCTTAGTAATCCATTTTCATCTAAAAATCGCTCTGAAATTATTTTTGAAATTAAAAATCTTTTATATCAATGTCATATTAATAATATTTTGGTAACTTTAGTTTATATCCCCAGCCACTGTGGAATTTTTGGCAATGAAAGGGCGGATTATTTCGCCAAAGAAGCCGTGGTTCATGGGGAATTACATTATTTTCATAATTATAGTTATGACCTAGTTGCTCAAGCTAAAAATTATCTGCAAAAATCATGGAACAATTATTGGATTAATTCAGCTAAATTAAAAGGTTCAAATTTATTTTCTATTCAGTCACATGTCTCATTTAAGCCTTGGTTTTCAAAATTTAAATTATTTAATAAAAATGTAACTTCTTCTGTGTGCCGTTTGAGAATAGGTCATTGTTGCCTAGCTACTCATTTATATAGAATAAATGTTAAAGAGTCTAATCTATGTGAGTGCGGTGAAGGTGTTGGTAATATCGATCATCTGTTTTTTAGTTGTAAAAATTATTCATCATCACTGTATTCTTATTTACCTTCTTATAAAATACCGTTACCTTCTAAAATGAGCCATTTGTTACATATTTTTTCTTTTGATATATTATCTCTCATTTGTAAATATATTCAATATCATAATATTAAAGTTTAGTTTATTGTAGTAGTAGATATAGTTAAGCTTTAGAATAGTTAAATCCTGTTTTTACTTATAATTTGAAATTTAAGTTTTTCTTTTTTCTTTTGAAGACGATGTTAAGTTTTGTTTGCGTGTAACTTGTCTATGGACTGTCAGCCAATAAGTCCATTTTTTTCGTGCCATACCGTTTTATTTGTTTGTGGCAATATTGTTACAAAAAGTGACAGAAGGCCAATTATGAAGATTGAATTGAATTGATTACAAACAAACTTAAGTAATGTGTATCACCACGATAGAAAATAGAAACATTGCAGACAAACTCTTCGGCATTAATAATATGGAACTTTTAAGTTGTAAATATAAACTGAAGAATTCTAAATATAAATAAATTCGAGGCATCCGGGGCGGCCACGACCAATTTATTTTTTAAAACTCTGTGATCAAGGAAAAAATGTTGCAGTTATATCGTTCTCGGATTGGAAATTACTTTTTAAATAGGTAAGAATCAAAATAAATAAGTGCTTCTAAGGTTATATATTTAATAATTGATTAGACACGTTGTTAAAACATTTCTATGCCGAATAGGCGAAACAAAACGGACCTTTGTGTTTAAAACACCCACCTATTTACCTTTGTTTTGTCATACAAATAAATGTTATTTCAGGTGAATTCTGCCTTGGAACCATGAATGATTACCTCTGTCATGGATGTCGTACCTAATTAATACCTCAGGGGACCAATACACTGCCAAGTCAGGATATGTGTGAAGCAGGCTAATGGTTATCTCAGGGGGTCATTAAAATACCTTAGAATAGACAGGAGTTCTGCACTATGATTCTGAAGAGTCTTCCCAATTTGTAATGGCTTGTGCAGCATAATAACCATATCTGATGATATTACACTATAGGTGAGTTAAGAAAAATAAATTACAAATTGTCCGCTTACTTTTTTTAAATTAAAGTTTTATTCACTCTCCTACTATATTTGTAAGCGCAGAGTCAACTGACACAGATGGTAAAACCTGACTCCAACCCAGTTATGTTGCAATTGTGATTTTTGTTATTTAAAAAAATAGGGTCTTTATATTTTTTTATTAAACTAATTACAATTTTGTATTTTTTTTATTTCAGGTATTTTATACTTTGCAGAGTTTCAAGGACAGCTACCCCCTTCCCCATCAAGAGAGGTTACAAACTATGGTGCTCAAAGTTTTAGAGTGGCCCAAGCCAAACAAAATTATTAAATAAATATTTACTTTTAAGTTGTTTATGTTTTATTGTGAATATTATCCAATTTTAAGAAATCAATATTCTGGGGAATATTTAATTAAATATACATTAACAGAATCAAGAGACATATAGGTGGATAAGTTTAAAGGTGTCTAGGTATGTCGGATGGATCCATTTAAACATACAGTATTGAATAAGAAATGCTAGTATCATTATTAACATTTCTTATTGATACTTGTATCATTTAAATGGATCAGGTTAATAAATTTTATTATGAATTATAATTAATAATGGTCTTAATAGTAAAAACTTAATAAAGTCCTTGAAGAACACTTCAGTTAAAATAAGTTTTGTTTCTATTTTACTTATTTATTTTGTGGTAAAAAAAGAGACATAACCTACTATATGCAAGTGTTCTTCAAGGACTCAAAAAGTTTTTTTTTATGAATACCAGTGTGTTTAAAATTAGGCTTTGTAGATATGCTTACCATTATGGTAAGTATATCTACAAATGCCCACATTAGATACATGTAATTCCCTAATAGTATTCATATAAAATAATGAAATGTTACTCTTGGTACCATCCTAACTATTTATAGTGCTTGCATGGGAATTAAAATTCCTATAAATAAAAGAGCTTGTATAAACAATATAGATATAATAGTACATACTACAAATACCCTACTTAGTACCATTTATATAATAGTACTAAGTAGTTTTTACTTAACAATATTATACATATATATTACAGCGTTAAGTGAATATTTGTGTGGATGTGTGTGCATGTTTGGGTCATATAGTGTATATAATAAAATACCTAATATTGTAAATCTATTGTGGCTCAGTATAAATTGTATTATTATTACTAAGGCTAGGATTTTTTTTTTTAATATTAATAGACCGCTATAAAAGGATTCTTTTAAATTTAAAACTTAAGGTGAAAAGTCATTCTGTACAACCACAAAGACCATCATCAAATAAAAATAAAAAAGTCCCTAAAATACCAAAATGTGTAACAAATTTTATTAGTAATGGTCAAGGAAAATCATATTCTTTTAGGGCACTATATACAATTATATGATTAACTAGCGACCCGCCCCGGCTTCGCACAGGTGCAATGCTGATACTAAATACACTACAGAAAAACTGTGAACGTTGTATAAAAAAACATAGCGGCCTGCTCCGGCTTCGCACGCTATTTATAGGCACGCTCTGCCGCACCGGGCGGCCGGCCGGTACCGCCGCAAACGCTACGCGCAATTTTTAAATCTGTATATCTTCGAAAATATTCACTTAAATCATACGGTGTAAAGGGCCATATAGATCTATATTAAATGAACAATGTATTCAAGGTATTTAATTGGTTAAGGATTAATGCTGTATTGGTTAAAATCGCTTCGAAAATTAGCCATTATTTGTCGTAAAAAGTAAATGACAAAAAAAAGTTATTGTGGGTTATCCATAAGAGATAGACATATACCATCACGGACTTTTCTGTAGACCTTTTCAATGTGTACAATACTTAGTACATTATTTTGATAAAACTCGTAGGGTTCAGCCTGCGTTTGCAATGTAAGCGGAAAAAATGTAATTATTTACGACATCACATTAGAAACCTCAAAAATAACAGTACTTCTCCACTATTTAATGGATGTTATCATATAAACCTTCCTCTTGAATCACTCTATGTATTAAAAAAAACCGCATCATAATCCGTTGCGTAGTTTCAAAGATTTAAGCATACAAAGGGACATAGGGACAGAGAAAGCGACTTTGTTTTATACTATGTAGTGAAGAAGAATATAGCAATACTAATATATTAAAGTTTAATATATTAGTATTGCTATATTCTTCATTCATATATTATCAATCAAGATCAGATATTTGTTTAGGTTGTCCTCGGACATAGGCCTCCTCCAGCAAATACCATTGGCAGCGGTCTCCAACTACTCTGCATGAGGATGTCTTGATTTTTTTATACTTCTTTCAGAGACCTGAGAACATACATACTATTCTATGTATTTCTTTCTCCATTTAAAGTTTTGGAGCAATTGTTCAATTTCTTGATAACTTACTTTCAGGGTTTGTTTATGTC
Source organism: Monopis laevigella (assembly GCA_947458855.1). NCBI lineage: Eukaryota > Metazoa > Arthropoda > Insecta > Lepidoptera > Tineidae > Monopis > Monopis laevigella. Next base: position 20,465,953 of record OX381578.1, read on the forward strand.
TGTTTGTCATAGCTTTGGTTTTCACACATGGTTCTTTTAAGCCCCGTTTTTTCACTTCTCTTGCTAGTTGTTTGCATAATAACTGGAACTAGGTTATCAGCAAATCTCAGTTGAGATAATTTACTTCCATTTATGTTAAGCTCATAGCTATTCCAAATAATTCTAATCAATGTAATTGACGAAAAATTTCCTCCAATACAGCCGAGCATAGTTTGAGGGATAATAGGTTTCCTTGTCGGACTCCTTTTATTCGTAATTCTTCTCCAATTTTTCCCAGTCGTACTTTTGCTGTTGGTATAGTTTTAAAATTGTTATATTACTCCTTATGATTCTTGAATATTTAGTTTGATCACACTCTGTGTTTTAAGATGCTTTGTAAGTATGAAATAGAGAGAACTTTTCGTGGCTCTAATCTATATTTGGCGTCGATGAAGACGCCACTCGTTATTTGCTCTTACTAATAAATTTAATTTATGCAATTTAATTTACACAACATAATAAAAAACTTCTAAAACAATACTTTGAGTTAATTTAAATCAAAACAATGGCGTCGTTTTGATAGAATATAGCTCGAAAGGGAGACCCCGACCACCCGCCCGTATACAGTCGAATTTAGCGTCTAGCATTCGCAAAAAACGAACAAAAAAGTGTTCTTGGCTGGCAATTCCCTCCGAGTATGTAGCGGTTTCTGTCAAAATGTATGGGGAAATTGGCCTCTCGCGAGCGCTTTAACGAAAACGAATGCCCAACGCTCACCGTCCGTGTTCTTGGCTGGCAATTTGTTCTGTCAACGCATTTAACGAACGTGACTTCATCACCAAATGTCATCTTCATACAAAACTTTCGTGCGCGCTTTTAGCGCTCATGCTCTTGGCTAGGGGGGCTGGTGTCTATATAGGCGTAATATTAAATAATTCACAACTTGTGACGCATAACCCTAGTTTTGCAAATGTGTTTGCACTTGAAATTGTCAATAATAATTTTCTATACATATTAAATACATTTGTTGAGTGATTACGTACTTGTGTTTGTTGTTTAGATAAATCCTGTTTGAAATAGGTATAAGATGTTATTGTATGTATTTGATTTTACAAGTAGGCAATTATTTAATTCTACAAAGAAAAACTTATTCACAATCACAACACATCAATATTTATAACGTAGGGTATTTAGCTATGATTGGAACATATAAATTTAAACGTACATTAAAAAAAACACATTTCATAGAATCTATTCAGAAAATATATTTAAAGATTTTTATGAAGTTTAAATATTATTAACAAATAAATGACAAAACAAACAATTAGTCGTCGCATGTGTTCTTTAAGGACTAACAAGTTTTTATGAATAATGCCATAGAAAGTTAGGCCCAACCTCAGATTAATAATAATAATAGATCCCGCGTCAAAAATTACAAACCCGGAGGTCTATAGTTTATCGTGTCATGCAAACTAAAATGTTGCATAAGTGAGAAAGAGATAACGAGTGGTGATTTTTTAATCTAATGTCTACTTCGTAAAAAACTGGAGTCCAACTGGTTGGACTCCAGTTTCAAACGTACCACAACTAGGATATTGTGACAAAAAGAACACGATTTCTTTTTTTATAATTAAAAAAAAAACTTGACGAATTACTAGTAGTCGGTTTTAAGCTCTCGTAGAGAGTATTAAGTTCCTTGGTTTTAAGCTTAAAGCTAAAAAAACGCGCCATGCGCCAACGCGGACGGCCAGTTTTTACCTTCATGGTTTTAAGTATTACTCTGATAATTTTTATAGGACATGCAAATAATATTTTTGTCTGTTTGCAAAATTCGTCATATTTAACAGTTTGACTGTTAAGTTATAGGTAATACTTACATTTCGAGACACCGGGCGTAGATTTATTAATAAAAATCAGTACAATATAATAATTTAAAAAAATCAAATTTTACTCAAGTTAAATGTAACTATTAAATCAGGAGACTCATAAATACTTTAATGGAAGTGATTCCTCTCGATCATAGTTTTAAAGCATCAGTCCAATGATCGCAAACTCCACCTTAGGTACATAATTATGTACCTATTATATAACTTACAGATACCTTTTACCTAATACCTTTAAGGTATTCATTATATTTTGAATAATTTTGATACAATAAACATTTTAAACTTAAGTAAAATTTAACTAATAAATAACTTTAAGGTATTTTGATACAATAAACATTTTAAACAGCCATTTCCATTTCGATTTTTGGATGAGGGTTGTAATTTTTAACTACAAAATCTTCATATTTGAAATCATCAATAGATTCAATTTTCCTTGAAAATTCTAATGTGGGGAATGGTCTTGGTTCTCTTAGTAATTGCACCTTCAATGGTTCTACATGATTCAGATACACATGTGTGTCTCCAGTTGTATGAATGAAGTCGCCCGTCTAAAATATTTAAGCACATTAGGATAATTGCCTTCGTGGCCATAAAATTATAAACCACAATTTAGGTTTGACAGCCTCCGTAGACTAGTGGTTTCGCCTTTGGCGTTAAATCCGGAGGTCGAGGGTTCGATTCCCACCCATGGCAAATAAATATTAGTACGTTTTTCAGTACAGTTTGTAATGGTCTGGGTGTTAAAATATAATATGTATTATATCATTGTTTCTGGTACACATAGTACAATCCTAGAGCTTAGTTTGTGACCATAGCAATTTGTGTGAATTGTCCTACATATTATTATTATTAAGTGTACTTTAACTCCTTTAAATTTTAATTAATACTAGCTGACTCGCGCAACTTCATCTGCATAACTTTAACCGTTTACGCAACGGAAGCTCTCAAAAATTTCTCCGTTTTCCCAACATTTTACATTAATGCTCCGCTCCTATTGGTCGTAGCGTCATGTTATATAGCCTATAGCCTTCCTCGATAAATAGGCTATTCAACACTAAATCATTTTCAAAATCGGTTTAGTAGATCCAGAGATTACCCCATACAACCTCATAAACTTTACCGCTATAATATTGTATGTATAGATTAGAGAAACAATGTTCTTAGCAATCCATGAGTGGTGGAAAGGGAGGGGAATGAACTACAGCTTCCCGGACTTGAGACAGTGAAGTAGGTTTAAAGGCCTTTTGAACTCTCACCTGCACTGTGTTCACTACCCTCTCTATACAACCAAATACTACAATGTAACCTAGCATAGTCTTGACTTCTCTTACAAATAGTCGGTCACCGGAGCATCTTTGAGTCTTCTCTTGTTTAAATGTCTGATGATGGCATTATATTCAGTGTGGGTTCGACTCCTACTTTAAGGCTCAATATTTATTTGTTTGTGTTGTGTCACCTTGCAAATAGATATCTGGTATTGTTGTTGTGCCTTGGAGGCCTATGTGCACTAAACTACAATAGACGGAATGTTTTGCTAATAAATTTAATGATTGTTTGTTCGGATCCATCGTCTAATGGTAAACCATTGGTGTTGTATCTGAAGGTCGTGGGTTTGATTCCCACTCGGCAAAATAATATTTGTGCATTTATCTGTAGTTTGCCATGATCTGGGTATTTATAAAATGTGTGAAATGTTTTGCATTTTATTATAAAAAACTTCATTTGTGCTTTAATAAATACCTGTAGTCCTGTTATATGAGCAATCATATGTGTAAGTAATGCATAGCTAGCAATATTGAATGGTACACCAAGGCCTAAGTCAGCACTTCTTTGATACAAAAGGCAGGATAGTTTTCCTTGAGCTACATGAAACTGGGCAAGACAGTGACATGGGGGAAGAGCCATCTTCTTTATGTCAGAGGGGTTCCAAGCACACATTAGCATCCTTCTGTCCGCTGGATTACTTCTAAAAAGGGAAAAAGTAAAACATTATAGGGCTGCATTGAAATCTGTCTAAATTAGCCAGACTACTGTATTTTTTAGCAAAATATCGCGTCACAATTTTTTTACACATACTTACTCTTTTTAATAGGCAAATTACCATGCAATAAGGATGCAATAAATGAACAAATAGGTATAGAGAGAAACATGTTTTAGGGAACTAAAATGTAAATGAATAGTTATCAGTCAGTGACTTAACCACTAGGCTGGGGCCGCTTTATAATTTTATACTGACTATAAAATTATATATGTTTGAATTTTGAAAGCTGGTATGTTTTGTTTTAATGATTTTTGGCGGAAATTTCAAATATGTATAGTGGGGTTTTTTTTAATTTATTTTACTACTTTGTTAACTCTCCTTTAATAGAGTTGCTTTATATTCCTAGACTGTCAAAATAAGCTTCTCTGATTGTTTAAGTGTTAACACAGTAATACAGTTCTGGATAGTTAAAAATAAAAAACTCACACTAGTCTCTTTTGGCTTTATGTAGAGTGGCATAATAGAGTCAAATGAGCCTCATTTGGAATATTTAAAAGCATTTATCTAAACACTGTAATGGAAAAAAAAACATACTTAAGTGTATTAATAATTTCATTCAGTTGATCTACTCCCTGTCCACTATAATCTTCTGAGGCATTTTTATATTCAGCCCCACTATGCCTCCATTGAAATCCATAAACAGGACCAAGATCACCTAAAATAAAAATTTACTAAAAAAAAAATCCAAATAAATATAAAAATTTGTAAGTATAGTTGTAAGCAGGTCTATTAATTTTATTTTGTTGGAGCTTATAGCACAAACTACAAATTGCAGAAGGTGAGCTGTTAGAGCTTAAACTAGAGTGGTATTGCTAATACAACATGAAGATGTGGTTTGGGTTTAATAGAGATCAATCAACAAGCAAAAATAAACAAGCAACAAGTGGCAAGTAGAAATCCATTTTTTGGTCAACTAGTGACAAAGTTGAAAAACCTTTCAAAAATTGTGTCCAATGTTTTTTGGAATAATTGGCAATGGGTACCAAACCCCACAGTACAGTTTCTAATACATAATTTCTCGTGTGCTTATAATTAGAGAACCAGCTATTAGTGATTTTCGGTTATATCTATACTAATATTGTATTTAATGAAAGATTTGTATTTTTGTATGTTTGTAATGAATAAACTCAAAAACTACTGGACCGATTGCAATAATTTTTTCACCATTAGAAAGCTGCATTATTCAGAAGTAACATAGGCTATATAATATCACGCTAGGTCCTATAGTTGTGGAGCAGTAACCAAAAATGTTTTAAAAACAGGGGAAAAGTATCGTTTCTGAGGCCTTCCGTGGCGTGCGCTGAGCATATAGTTAAAGTTATACAAACCCGTGCGAAGCCGGGACGGGCCGCTAGTTTTTAATATTGTTAGTTGTAGTTGTCTCAACATTTTAAAAAATAATTGTTAAATTTGGTATTTAACAGAAACTATTAAACATTCAGGAGTTTCAAGGAATTGCACCTTCGTAACCCTCCTTTTAGTTAATTGACATACAACTGACAATTAACAAGTAGACAAAATATAAAGTAACACAATTTAATTGCAATATTTAAAACTTTAACTAAATGAATGATAACTATATGTATAATAATTTCAATTGCACAATATTATCACTAGGATGTTATTTGGACTCAATTTATAATTTTGCTCACCTTCCTTTCTATCAGTGAATCCCAAATTATCTAAAAATGCCCTGGAACCATTTGCATCCCAAATGTGAACACCCCTCTCAGCAAGTTCCTTAGAGTTAGTAGACCCAGAAATCATCCACAATAGTTCTTCTATAATACCTCTAAGAAATACTCTTTTTGTGGTTAACAGTGGTAATATGTTGTTAGATAATGAATATCTCTGCATAGCACCAAAATATGAGAGGGTGCCAACTCCAGTTCTATCAACACGTTTGTCACCTAGAATTATAAAAACAGGTTTATTTATATAGCAGTAGAGACAGATGATTCAAATATCCCAAGGTTCTAGTTTGGTTTATTCTAATAATTGATGAGAGTAAATGTTTGTTATCTATAAGTAGAATCTTTCATTTTTTTGAAGAATGTTTCATTTTTATGCTCAAGATATTTATAACTAACACCTAAGAATTGTAAAGATTATTGTGACAAATCACATTAATATAAATAAAATTTAAAAATAATGATGGTGTATTTAAATAGATATTGTAAAGTAATAAGGCATAGAGTGAAAAACAACAGATATGTGTTGCCCAAAGCAAACATTTTTTATGGAACAAAATTGTTAAATTATTTAACACCAAAGTTTTTAAAAGAATCGCCTAGCAAAATGCAGAATATTTATAAAAATGGAAGTAAATAAAGAATTGTTCCTCAAGCATACAAGACTTAACAACAATAATATATAATGTAAAGTATAGGTATATAATTAAAATGTTTGTGACTAAAGCACCACTAATATAAACCTTAAAGGTTTCCGTTGGTGTGTAACATACATTGTAAATAAGTATTGTTAAATAATATAATAAATAAATAAAAAAATTATACCTAACCACCAATCTTAAACTTTTGTAAAATATTAGCTGCTCATTAAATGCCAAAATGTTTTATCAAAAATATTAATTGATTGTACTTTTTATTTATTAAATACCTTTGTACTTATTTATTAACTTTCAGGAAAAAATCACAGTCACAATATTCGTTTCAGGTTACACCTAACAACATATCTATGACAATAAAAATTGTTTCACTGAATTTTACTTTTATATGATGTTTGTATATGTTTCTAAAACCTCCTGCTTCAAAACAAACATGTTAAGCAAAATATTGCAGTCCCAGTAGGTACAATTTAATTTTTGCAAAGAATGCTCACTTGCGTCAGCAATGGTTTGACCTTGGGACTTGGTTCTAGTGCTACCAACCACTAATTAATTAGTTGTACTTAATAGAGGATTAAAATGTCCTCACCAAGGCATCAAGCGATCTCACAAATGCCATTATTGTTACTATTTCGTTTAAGGGGCTGATCAACAGTAACCAAATTTACTGAATTAATAGAAGCTCAGTTCTAGAAATTATAATAAATGCTATATAAAATTTATCATAGTAAAATTACCAAGTTCGATCACTTTCTTCACCAGATCCAAATATTGATGTTCATCATGATAAATACCATTAGCGGTCATTTTGTTTTTTGAAATTAGAATAAAATTATTATTGATCGAAAATATTATATTCCGGAGATGATTATTAAGCCATAAATAACAATAAACATGCAAAATAAGAAACTTTGAAAATCCTTGACAGTGTTGGTTTCGCACGTGTTTTGGCGCCAAATAAAACAACCACAGATTAACTTTAAAAAAATAGTAAGGCATTGGTATCTACAGAGCATGAAACTAATAATAAAATATGGAAACTCCATGTGCCTTATATGGCATATAAATCGTTTAACAAAACGAGCTCATTTGCCGCCATATTCTGTTCTCACTTCAACCAATCGATTCCTTGAGGGTAGCCCGAACACTGTAGTCGTGTGTTCCTAGTATATTTTTCATAGTTAAGTTTATAAGATACCTATTATTGTGCAAAAGTGTACCAATTTTGTAGAATAAGCATTCTAATGTGATCTTAAGTGTGGGAAGTGTAGTATTTACGCAGTGATCTCAGTGTTTGTGCTATCTCAACGAATCCCTTTATCTTCAGTAAAATGGCGGTACCCATTTTTCTGTCGATTATTTCCTCCTTTACTTGACACTGGCATCACTATACCGTATGTTTGCATACGGTCATGTGGCCATTCCTAATTCTAACCTAGTCCTTTCCATCCTACTTTCACTTGTGTAAAAAAAAACAATTTGAACCTACCCTCAATCTACTTGACATTGGCAAAATTACGCGCACGCGTAGAGGCCATTTATATAAGATAATAATAATTCAACCAATCGTCAGATGTTGGTATTTATTGATATATTTTCCAAAAAAAACGACCAATGCTAGCGCCGCGCTAACATTAGCTAACAAGCTAACAAAACGCACCCATAATAGGTGATATTGTGACCATGGCGTTTTTTTTGTTCATTACCAATAATTTTTGGGCAGCAAAATTAACGAGGATTGAACAAAATACTAAAATCATTAACTATATTTTTATACATTAACGTGGTTTATTTTTAAACCGTAAGAGATATTGATATGAAAAAATATATTCTAAAACCCACATTTACTACGATTACAGTAATATAACGTTTATTAGAATAGGTACGACTGTAAAAACTAAATAAAATATATTATTCATCACGGGATAGAGGATATTTATATATTTAATAAAAAAATAATAATATTAATATTCGCATACATTATTTAATTTTATTAGCGGTATAGAAACTAATAAAACATTACTGTAACTATCATCAATAAAACGTTTTAGGTAGATACTTAGGCCTACCTAAAACGTTGTTTGTTATGCATTTTCTAATTGAAGCAAGTCAAGTTTTACAGTGATAGTAAGGACCTGGGCCCTATTTCATAAAGGCGATAATTGCAACAATTGTCAAAAAGTGTCAAGAATAGTCGACTTGTCGTGGTGATTCTTGTTTCATGAATTCTGACTATGACTGGTGCGACAATTGTTAAAAAATGACAAGAATTGTCGACTAATTCATAAGATGGATTGCCTAAGACAGCATACTTAGCATTACAACTACGAATAAATGCTATTGGAAGTCATACCCTTGAATTTAAAAAATATTACGGTTAAAATTGCAGTTATAAAAAAGCTACAGTTAGCGAAAACTTTTTTTTTCAATTATTGGGAAGGCAAAGGGGTCTAATCCTATACAGATTTTTTTTCTATTCTTCCACCAGAGTGGAAAGGCAAAGATCTTTGATTTTTTTGTACAAAAATGTGTTTTCAGATTTAAGTATTTATTATAAAGATTTATAATAATAAAAAAATAATATAGTTATATATAAGTTTATTAAATAAGATGTTATTAAATGAAACATGCTATATTAATTATACAGTATTTAACTGTTTATGATCGACAGTTTCTTTGAAGACATTAAAGTAAATAAAAACAATGAATTTAATAAAAATAAAATAAGTCAGGGTGGGTGGTATGGACTTTATAATTCATTTGCCCATTCTTCTTACGATGAATGAAACAAATAACAAAAAAATATATATTAAAGGTTTATTTTTTTAAAAGAAAGGCTGTCCTCTCATGTTCTTCTGATTTATTTACGGAAAATTATTTATTCTTTCAAACAAAAAGGAAATATACAGAAGGCCTAAAATTGCTTCTCGAATGAAATGATAAACATGTTCGTTTACGTACATAATATTTTATTACCTATATAATATTTTTGTTCTGACTTTTTGTTGTGGTTTGTATGACGGGCGACCATCTTCTGTTTTCATGTTTGGAAAGCCTATTTTAGTCGTTAGCACACCTTCTTTTTATGCCTCCATAGAGATACTTACATATTTATGCATGAAGGTAGCATAATATACTAACGTATGCCTAACGTCCGGTTTTTAATAATAATAAGTACTTAAAAGTACATAGTTGAAAATGACGGATTTCGTAAACAGCTCTCAAAAATATTAATAATGTAACGTGTGCTATTAAAATACCCTATTTTCAATTATTTTAATTTAATACCTACTAACTTTTTGTACCTATTTAAAAAATATCTTTCTCTAAAAACTCTTATTAATAATTCTTCAAAAACATTATTGTCACTATTACTTTTATTAACAGCCATTTTATAATTTATTTCTGTAATTATAATTTATAATTTTATACCCGACAATTTTACAATTATGTCGACTTGTAAAGAAAACTTATGTTTCATAAAAAAAAATTAACCAATTGTATACTGACAATAATAAAAATATACCTGTCGTGAAATTGTAACAATTGTCAACAATTCTAATGCAATTGGTCGTGTCAAAATTTTTTATAAAACGCAATTATGACAACTTGTCAGATTTTCATAGTAATATACTTGTCAATTAAAAAGTTATATGAAACAAAAATTACATAATTGTCAAAATGTCACTTGTCACCTATCACCTGTAACTTGTCGCCTTTATGAAATAGGGCCCAGCGGTCATATTCTGTTTCTTATAACGTGAGCGTTAGATTGTCAAAATAACGATCACGTTATAAGAAACAGAATGTGGCCGCTGGATATATTAGTCCTTATTATCAATATTCATTCAATAATATGTTATGTTATTAAGTTAAGACATTATTCATTAATAATATCTTAACTTAATGTGAAAGGAAACATGGGAATGGGTGTTGTAGTTAGTTATTTTATAAGTTAATCTAAAACTGTTTATAAAACATTAAAAAAAACTTAGTATCAGCAGTTGATTCTTATTCGTTTTTTTTTTTTTGATGATGTTTGTTATCCTACTCTTCTTATAACGTTGCCTTCATTACTTCTACGCTCGAACGGATTGGATTTCTGTACCATACCTTTTGTTTGATGTCGTATCATAAATGCTCAATGAGATTAATACTTAGACTAAGTAAAACTACCAAAGTACCTGTAATACGCGACGTGTGTAGTATCAGCTTTAGCATGGATTTTAACTAAGTCTCCGCCGACAAACACCGCATAGGGAGCAAAATGATCCTGGAGAATATTGGCGATGTACCGGTCTGCTGTCAGCCCGTAAACTATAAATATAAGTTCTATTCCAATGGTTATATAGACTGTATTAGGTTGTCTATAATAATGCCGCCATCTTGAAAAACACGAATTCTTCGTTTTTTTTTTGTTTGAACATGTTTGGAGCATTGGAATTTCAACTCTATATTTACATGTCTCAGTTCTTGCTGCACGTCAACACCCAATGGTGCCGATTGTGCAAAGTGGTTGAGAAGATACGAAATATAAAACGGTCGTCTCTCTCAAAAGTACACCGGCGGCGGCTAAGATTGAAGGGACAAGTCTCGTGAAATCGTCTCTATACCCTGGCTCCAGCAGTGAAGCTGGGTAGCGGCTAACTGACTGGCTTTGTTACAAAATAGTAACAGCTGTAACGGCTTCTTTATGTGTTTTTTTTTTTTGGAAATCAGTTATTAATCCTTAAGTTATCTGACAACGAGACCAAACTTTCCATTATACCATTAGTTTGGCACAATAGCGCTCACTCGTGTAAAACTCCCCCCATCCTTCCCCTCGACACCCGCGTGGTGGCTAGCGATGGCTAACGGGCTAAATCTACTCAAGAAACCCAAGAAATAACTATGCCAAGTTTGAGCATTTAACAAAATACAGGATTCCCATACAACATGTTGCACTAAATAGTCAACTACAATGGAACACCATATTTTACGAAGTATAATTATTGCCTAGATCAATTTTCTAGAGATAGGCCCCGAGTTGAAAACTTGTAAAAAACTTGTATTAGATGGGTCGTAGCCCAGACAACTTTGGGAACCACTGGCCTAGATAATCAAATACCATGAATGAATTTGTAATAATGCCATATATAGCACTATGCCAATGCATACTTACCTATTGCATTTGTACCTGGGGTCACGCAGCTAAAACACACCTTATTAAATTGGAAAGAACCCAAAGAACAATATTAAAAGTTTGTCTCAAGCTTCCCTACCGGTATCCAACAACACAATTATACCAAAAAGCTAATGTTATTCCCATTCGTAAATTATTTATACTACAAGCACTACGTAGGTTCCACAGTAAAGTCTCGCCACAACTATCTTTAATAACGAAGAGAACTGAACGTTATCCAACACTAACTGTTAAATCCTCTTTTGCTCGGAAACACTTTAACTTTATAGCTCCTAGAATATATAACCAGTTGCTGAAAAATAACAAAAAGCTTAAAACTTATAGTAATTATGTGTTTGGAAAACATGTTTTAAAATGGTTGGAACAATTTGACTATGAGTCTACTGAAAACCTATTTATAATACAAATCTAAATTACATTTAAATATACATATATTATACATACAAATACAATATGCATATTCACACATACATACACTCACGTACGCACTCTTATAAAATATATATACATTAACATATTATTATACTCAACACACGTATCTTGCATATATATATATGAACATACTCACACACATGATTAGACATAAACATATTTAAATTGATTGTTATTAGTTGTTTATGTGCATTGTAACTAAAGAGCCAGTTTCCCACAACACAGGGAAACTGCGCGCTAAAATTATTTTTGTAACTTTTCTCTGAAATAAACATTTTTTTTTTTTTTTTTAGAATTTAATTTTGTAAAACTTCCAAAAGTGGATTCTTTGATCAGTGGATACATGAAGGTAAAAACCGTGCCCGTCCGCGCGCCCCTCGGGGCGCGTTTTTTTAGCTTCATGAGTGGATATGATTGAGCTTGTACAAAACCAGTTTCTAGTTTCTTAGTACTTATAATCAATTCCATTTTTTTCTTAATTATTTAAACCACGCTCTTAATGTAGGAAATATAATAATTCTTTATTTACATAAATTTGTCAAACATCAGTCGCCGCTCCGTAGTGTAATGTGTTCTTGCTATGCTAAATATAGCTAGCGCACGAAATTGTCAGTGACAGTGACGTCACGCGTAGCTTGGTACACTGGCTTTTAGCGGCAGGAACGGTCTATGTTTATTATTTAATATCTCCGTAACTAATGGTCCGATTTGGATAATTCAAAAATATATACCATTCCTATTTCATAAAGAACAACGTGGATACTAGTTTTAATGAATTTAATTTAACTTTACTGATCCTCATTCTTTCCCTTACTGCTTTGACCACCTTTTTCGTACGAACACTACGTGGACGGCCAGATTTTTTTCTGTCACAAACAGAGGAGGTCTCATTGTACCTATTAATAGCCACCGGGCTATAACACAAACATTTAACTAATACCAAGTGTATGGACAAGTTTATGACAAATTTTAAAAATTGCATCTGGCTCCATACATGGCCTTTGTGTGATGTAATCACAGTAATGAGGAGTTTTCCAGTAGTTATTATTTAACGCAACAGATGGCGTTTAGTCGCTATCTACAAAAACTGTCAAAATAGATAGCGGTAATATATAAAATACACCCAAAATTTAGGGTAAATAGGAAAACAAATACTGTAGGGGAATCTAGCACAAAGACGCAGTGGCAGCGTGTGTGTGGGCGATTGCCGAGGTCTTCCCCTAAATAAAAGACAAAATTATATTTGTGGTGACCGTTTATTGACAGGCATTCAATGTTACTAAAACTAAGCTAGGACATGCACTACAACTATGGATATATAAATTACAAGCAGTACGGCGGCGTTCCCAACACAGATCCCCGAGGCAAAAGTCTGTGGCAACCACACCTAGCAGCACCCTGCTGCAGCCATCGAAGGGATAGTGAAACCTCTATGAACCACTGGCCTAGATAATCAAATACCATGAATGAATTTGTAATAATGCCATATATAGCACTATGCCAATGCATACTTACCTATTGCATTTGTACCTGGGGTCACGCAGCTAAAACACACCTTATTAAATTGGAAAGAACCCAAAGAACAATATTAAAAGTTTGTCTCAAGCTTCCCTACCGGTATCCAACAACACAATTATACCAAAAAGCTAATGTTATTCCCATTCGTAAATTATTTATACTACAAGCACTACGTAGGTTCCACAGTAAAGTCTCGCCACAACTATCTTTAATAACGAAGAGAACTGAACGTTATCCAACACTAACTGTTAAATCCTCTTTTGCTCGGAAACACTTTAACTTTATAGCTCCTAGAATATATAACCAGTTGCTGAAAAATAACAAAAAGCTTAAAACTTATAGTAATTATGTGTTTGGAAAACATGTTTTAAAATGGTTGGAACAATTTGACTATGAGTCTACTGAAAACCTATTTATAATACAAATCTAAATTACATTTAAATATACATATATTATACATACAAATACAATATGCATATTCACACATACATACACTCACGTACGCACTCTTATAAAATATATATACATTAACATATTATTATACTCAACACACGTATCTTGCATATATATATATGAACATACTCACACACATGATTAGACATAAACATATTTAAATTGATTGTTATTAGTTGTTTATGTGCATTGTAACTAAAGAGCCAGTTTCCCACAACACAGGGAAACTGCGCGCTAAAATTATTTTTGTAACTTTTCTCTGAAATAAACATTTTTTTTTTTTTTTTTAGAATTTAATTTTGTAAAACTTCCAAAAGTGGATTCTTTGATCAGTGGATACATGAAGGTAAAAACCGTGCCCGTCCGCGCGCCCCTCGGGGCGCGTTTTTTTAGCTTCATGAGTGGATATGATTGAGCTTGTACAAAACCAGTTTCTAGTTTCTTAGTACTTATAATCAATTCCATTTTTTTCTTAATTATTTAAACCACGCTCTTAATGTAGGAAATATAATAATTCTTTATTTACATAAATTTGTCAAACATCAGTCGCCGCTCCGTAGTGTAATGTGTTCTTGCTATGCTAAATATAGCTAGCGCACGAAATTGTCAGTGACAGTGACGTCACGCGTAGCTTGGTACACTGGCTTTTAGCGGCAGGAACGGTCTATGTTTATTATTTAATATCTCCGTAACTAATGGTCCGATTTGGATAATTCAAAAATATATACCATTCCTATTTCATAAAGAACAACGTGGATACTAGTTTTAATGAATTTAATTTAACTTTACTGATCCTCATTCTTTCCCTTACTGCTTTGACCACCTTTTTCGTACGAACACTACGTGGACGGCCAGATTTTTTTCTGTCACAAACAGAGGAGGTCTCATTGTACCTATTAATAGCCACCGGGCTATAACACAAACATTTAACTAATACCAAGTGTATGGACAAGTTTATGACAAATTTTAAAAATTGCATCTGGCTCCATACATGGCCTTTGTGTGATGTAATCACAGTAATGAGGAGTTTTCCAGTAGTTATTATTTAACGCAACAGATGGCGTTTAGTCGCTATCTACAAAAACTGTCAAAATAGATAGCGGTAATATATAAAATACACCCAAAATTTAGGGTAAATAGGAAAACAAATACTGTAGGGGAATCTAGCACAAAGACGCAGTGGCAGCGTGTGTGTGGGCGATTGCCGAGGTCTTCCCCTAAATAAAAGACAAAATTATATTTGTGGTGACCGTTTATTGACAGGCATTCAATGTTACTAAAACTAAGCTAGGACATGCACTACAACTATGGATATATAAATTACAAGCAGTACGGCGGCGTTCCCAACACAGATCCCCGAGGCAAAAGTCTGTGGCAACCACACCTAGCAGCACCCTGCTGCAGCCATCGAAGGGATAGTGAAACCTCTATGAAACCACCAAGGCGCCAAACCGCTGCTACCAGGGGCTACCATAAAAAGCCCTCTCCAAAGACTTCTTCATGTGGCGGTAGCCGGAAATAAATCCCACCCGGGATCCTCACGGGCACCGGTCACGAAGACACCAAACTCAATACACTTACGTGTAGCTCTACGTCTTCATCAGTCTAAGACGTAGTTTTTCAGAAACATAGGGTTTTCCATTTAATTTTGAAGATTCTAACCTAATTTAGCTAAATCATCTCGACCATATTTTGACGTCTAGAGTTTTATTTTTAAATTTATTTTAAGGCTTTGGCAAAATCAGGCAAGCCGATAAAACCATACAGCCTTGCATGCTGATCCAAATCTAAACACACCCCCGCCCCGGCCAGACACCTCTGGCCGCTATTAGCTAACAGGTAGATGGGATAATATTGCTACTACTTTTTTAAACAGCAAACTCAAAACTAAACCTTTGAATTGCAATAATAACATATAGGATATTTCATACATATTGCCTGGTCACACACTAAGCTCTAAGCTTGTATTATATGTACCGGAAACAACAATACCAATACAGATTTTATAAACACCTAGAACATGACAAACTGTACAGAATAACACTAATATTATTTTGTCATGAGGGGGAATCAAACTCACAACCTCCGAATACAACACCAAAGGCGCAACCACTAGTCTACGGAGAAGAGGGTACAAAAATAATGTGACCTAGAACAGTAACTACAGATACAAGCTACCCCCATGTTGAAGAACTCGTTTTCCTCCAAACAAGAGAGACCTTAAAATATCAGCTCAATTTAAAAATCTACTGGCCTAGAAATATACAAATAATATCAGCTAATCTAAATAAAATTATTACATAACTTACAAATATAATAAGATAATTCAATATAAGGATGCGTACCCAGCACATTATTCAGTACAATGGCCGTAGCAAATATTTTAGAAGAAGAATGAATTCCATAAAATAACATAATTTCATCTTATAAACATATGGACATCAACGCCCCCAACTTCTTTAACTAGAGTAGGGTGAGCCCTTAAGAGTTTAAAATCCCAACTTGTCCACCAAAGATCATGACATAATACAACTCTAACTACCAGAAACGCAGTAACAACAACTGTTTTTACGACCAAATACTCATATGACTGTAGACAAAACAACCGTACCCGGACAAAACGGTGCAGTCGATGGACAAGAGGGAACTGTATCCTATAATGGGCCTGCAGAATTGTTAATACCAGAACAACCATGTTGTGACATCTCCACATACTCATTAGGCCTCTTTGAATCCAAACCTACAACAGGTTTGTTATAACAGGGTTTACCATATCTACCGTTACGTTTAGGAGACCTAGACGTACGGTGGTTCGGTGATTGATCATGCAGTACATGTTCAGAACTAGGTGGAGCACCCCCGCCCGTGCGTTAGGCACCTCCCATGACAAACGTTTACACAAAACAACATTATGTAGCCATTGTCAGGGTGACAATGGCTACATAGTATAGACGATGGACATACATTTTTAAAATGAGAACCTAAACACACAAAACAAAGTCGGCGCTTCCAAGCGAGGTACCGGCCGGCTCAACCCAAGTCTAAGGAACCTCTCACAGTCAACACAATCATGCCGATTTTCATGACAGAAAGAACACTTGGGTTGTGTACTAGTCATAAACACATGCTTCTGTCTATTTGCTTCATAACGACATGGCGGTGGCAAGGCATGTGTTGGAGGTTGAACAAACCTCGGGCCATGTACCTGTATCAAAGCAGATGTGGAAGAGGTAGCACCTGAATTGTCCAATAGCCGACATTCATCCTCTAAAAATATGATTAGGTCGCTAAAAGGTGGCAAATAAGCAGCAGAATTTCCTCCAAACCGCTGCTCGAATCTCACCCTTAGATCAGGTGGCAACTTCTTAAAAATAATGTGGAGCAACATGAATGACCATTGATCAGTCGCAAATTTAAATTATTAAGTGAATTTACTGCAACCAATAAAGGATTTAATAGTTGAACCCGAAGTGTGGACACCCTACTAATATTTGGTAATGCCAAAATCTGCTAAACATGCACATCAGCCAACCTCCGTATATTTTGGTATCGGCGGGTCAAGATATCCCGAGCAACCAAATAGTTGGTATCCTCAACACATAAATGCTGGGTGAGTTCCTTTGCTTCACCAAACAAGGATCCCAGCAAGTAAACCAACTTCTCCCTATCTGACAAGTCATCTCGCTTGTCCACCAACGAGTCAAAAAGGTTTGTAAAACTAACCCACTGGTCCAACTTACCATTAAAATATGGTAAATTCAAGGACGGTAACTTACCCAAGTTGGAACCACGAGTACCTAGTGCAGACAGCTTCTGAGACACTGGAAGCAATAATTCAGGCTGTGCTCGCTTGATAGCAATCTGAATTTGGTCAGCTAACTCAAATCCATGATCCAGATCTTTTTCAAGTTCCACCTGTTCAGAATTATCAAAATCACTACCCTCAATTATACTTAACAGCTGTTCAAATGATGATTCCAATTTATCTACATAGTGATCCAATTTATCAGCCCTAATCAACAGACTTTCAACCTTATCTGAACGATCACTAATGTCTTTGGTCACAGCCAGCCATTGCAATGCTGTCTTCATTGCAGATTTTATAGAAACATTTTAATAAATTAAAATTAATTAAATATGTATAAACTAAGTATGTATGCACTAAGTAGTTAACTAAATGATTGTCAATATACAAATTTTAACATGAATAGAACCCTTATAATATCAAATGCACAGCTAGGGGTTGTAAAATAATTAGGTACTAGGCAGTTAAGCATACAGCTACATGCTTATTAAAAAATACTAATAATTAAGCTATAAATACAATTTCCAACTTAGCTTCAATAATTTAAACATTAAGCACAACTATACATCTATAAAGCGTAAGTAACTAAGCACAAGCATAACTTAAGTAGATAGGTAGGTGTGTCAAATACAAAATGCAAATAAAGTCAAAAATATAACAATAAATCACATCTACTTATACTACTTTACTGCATACATAGTAAAGCATAACCATTAAAAGCAAAAAAAAACAAATAATATAGGTAAGTGTATAAAATACAAAATGCAATTAAAGCCAAAAAATATAATAATCAAGCACATCTACCTATACCTATTTCACTGCATAGGTACATAATAAAAGCATATTAAAAAGCAAAAACCAAATAATTGTATGTAAAGCAGGGAGACACAACATGTATAAGTGGTACCATATGGAATTAATTGTGTCCTAGGACAAAATTAAAACTCTTAAATACATTAAATTAAAACAATTACAGAAAATTAAGTTTAAAATTATCACCATTGCGACCCAACCACAAAATAAATAAAACTATAAGGAAGTGGCAGGCCAGCAATATTTAAATGAAAATGAAACTTCGAATGAAATTTACAACAAAAGTTTATTAATTACAACAAAACACACACACAAAGTCTTATTTATAACTAAACCTAGGTAACTATATTCTAAGTCGAATGAAAATACGCTTTAACGGCCCGTGAGTCACACACGCAAAGACACCACCTGGGGCCTTATTCCGAGTTTGCAAACGTTAAACACGACAAGTTCGCGCGTTACAATTTTTTCGTGAGTTGCGATGACGTCGATTCGTATTACGAGTCACTAAACTTCGTGCGTTCGCGTTGTCGCAAGCACCATAGACAAAACAGTTTTTGCGTAAAGTTTTTTTAATATATTTTTATTTCATTGCACAGACTATTCAAACCTTGAAAATTAAATCCAAAGCATTAGTACTTAGTATAATGTCATATGAAGTACTTTATAATTTAATGTGTTTTTAAAGAGAAAATAATATTAAGTTAAAATTTGATAATGGAGGAATTTAATTTAGTATATTAGATTAAGTTTATTGGTAATAAGTAATAATTAGTTTGTAAATTTGGTGATTTATATCACTTAATAGTAAAGTTTATATACTTTTTGTTGTTGTTTCATCTTAGTTCTGAGAAGTAGTGATTTTGAGTTTTAACCCCAGGCTTAATATTTTATGGATATCTCTTTTAATTTTAGTGCTATTAATTTATAACTCCAGATAATCTCGAGTGCAACATTGCCATTTTAACATTACCATCTATGTATGTATTAAATAATATTATATATGCAAATTAAAATATTCATAATACTCCATTGAACTCTGATAAGCACTCGTTCTCAACAAGAAACAAAAATAAAATTTCTAATATTAAATGTAGAAATACAAAGTATAAAAGTTATGTTATAAATAGTGTAAAATTTTATAATAAAATAGACGATGATTGGAAGAAACTCAAATTCAAAAGTATTTAAAAGAAAATGTCAGAATTGGCTCCGGGACCTTAAACTATATGATATAAAAGACTTCACATAGCATTTGACTTTGGTCTATTATTTGTATTACTTGTTTTGTATTGATATTTAATTACCCCCAAGTTGTGTTGTGACATTACGTTTTATTATACTGACCCATTGTTAATTATATCTTTATAAAATATTTTTGACAGAGGCCATTAACGGTCGCTTAGTTATTTATTACATACTATCTTTTTTTTTTTTTAAATATATATATAGTGTTTAAAGACATTGATGTATTTAGGACAAAGCCCCTATACAGCTGCTAACATATTTGTACTATTTTTTATTTGATTTATCTCACCGACAAAGCCCATTTACAGCTGCAATTTTACTATAAATTTTATATTGAAATACATAAATAGCATCTAAATTTTTATTTTATTTCTTGTTGTTTGTACATTTGATTTTCTGTTATATAGCTTTTGTATTTTATATGTACTTTTTGGTTACAAGCTGTATCATTGTTATTATTTTTCATATTTGTTTGTATTTCATTTGATTAGTTATTTTGTTATGTATGACGATAACCAAGTGTTCTGTATTGTACCTATGGTGGAAATAAAGATATGAATGAATGAATATGCCAAATAGACTGATTAGATTTATTTTGTCTAAATCGTGCCCTAACCTCAGTGAACGCCTCTGGGGTCTGTGAGACCCCACGTTGTATTGCACGCAGCTAAAACGTAAGTGCTATTTTTTTGTATTTATAGGGCTTTTCATTGTTTTTTTGTGTTATATTTTAAATTATTGTATCTTGAGCCTGTAGCAGTCCGCTGCTGGCACGGTCATTACCCAAAGCGTTTTTTTAATGAAAGAAATTACAAAAACAAATACAGTTTTGCTTCATTGAAACCAGGACAGGCCCTACTAGTATAGAAATTATAATAACAGAGCTCAAAGAACTTCTTGGTTTATTTATATACGACAAAGAGTACTTGTGGGCCTCTGATGGAACAGGCATAGAAGCATTTTATTATGTCGTTTTCTTAGTAAGTAATTTACAATTTGACGACATGCTTACTAGAAATATACCATGAATTTGTAAATTTGAAAAAAAAAACCCTGTGGATAATGTCTAAGCTCTTGGCTCTAAAAACTTCTTGGTTTATTGGAATACGACAAAGAACTACTTGTGGGCCTCTGATAGAACAGGCATAGAAGCATTTCATATTATCATGTCGTTTTATTAGTAAGTTATTTGTAAATTGACGAGATGCTTACTAGAAATATAACATATAATATCGAGCTGCAGAATATGTATGTGGATAACTGCAAATATTATAATAAGTTTAAGAGGTACTTTATGGAGGCGATAGATGCACAGCGATATAATAAATAATTGGAATGTTTCTACCTTTTCTATGTACCTACTACAATGTAATGATAATACCTATTGTAAAGTGACTCCCCGTACTCATATAAATCTTAAAGGTTTTCGAATATGGGTGATTACTAATATTTGTGTATATGTAATATGTAGTAAGCATTAAATAAAAAAATAAAAAAACATGAATTTGGAAGTTAGAAAAAAAAAACTCTGTAGATACTGGGCTCTAGAGAAATATCAGGCGAGGCGACGTGTCGTGTCGCCTTCAATCAAAACTGTATAGATTTTGGCAGGTGACAGCGTACCTCACGCCTACTGTCACTGTCAAAACCCATAGGTTTTTGACTGAGGCGACGCGACATGTCGCCTCGCCTGCTTTTTCTCTAGAGCCCACTGTCTTCTAAAACAATAAGCTCTTGGCTCGTAGAACTTCTTGGTTTATTGCTATACGACAAAGAACTACTTGTGGGTCTCTAATGGAACAGGCATAGAAGCATTTCATATTATCATGTTGTTTTCTTAGTAAGTAATTTACAAATATTCCGTATTGCGGAATATTTGTTTTAAAGCATAATGGTCATTACAAGTAACGAACTTAGTTTTATTATTCGCAGCAACAATATTGTATAGAAATGAAACTATTGCATAAAAAAACTAATAGTGCCATAATGGATCTAGTGCGAATTAATAATTATTTTATTATTCGCAGTAGTTTATATATATTTCCATTAATACCATTACTCTTAAAAAATGTGTGCGAAAAAAAATTAGCACTAGTTCCATCATGGAACAACGCAATGGAACTACTGCGAACAATCCTGAAAAAGTCCGAATTGACGGAAAAATGTTTTTTTAGTGGGATTTTTTTAAAAGTCCCACTTTTTTAAAAAGTAGGAAAATCGTCCTAGTTGACGAAAAACATTTTTTTTTAAAGTAGGAAAAAGTCCCACTTGACGAAATAAATATTTTTGGAGGGATTTTTTTTTAAAGTCCTACTTTTTTTAAAAGTAGGAAAAAGAACCCACTTGACGAAAAAAATATTTTTTAGTGGGAAAAAAATCTAATTTTAAGAAAAGTAGGAAAAATTCCCACCTAATGAAAAATCGGGAAAAAGTCCCAATTTTTCAATACATAAGAATTTTCCCCATTAAAATAAGAATAGGCAGCAGGAATTTGGGCTTTGATTTTATAATCGAGATTAAAACGCTTAGCAAATCAGAGTAGTGACTTGGAATACTTTGGGCATTTATATGAAAAAGGTTATTTTTTTTATAAAACGTTGAAATTAGTGTTATATAATGCTTTACCAAGAAGAATATCGCTTCTGCTGATTTCAAACTCATCAGAAGTGGATGAGTTACACGAATAAAATTCTATAGATTCATCTTCTGACGATGAGTTAGGCATAATATATAGGTAATATGGTATAATATATAAAAATAAGTATAATAAATATATAAACAATATATATATGTATAAAGCATTGACGTTTATATCTATGGTATAAAGTCATTAAAACAGCAATAATTTGCCAATATTTTGAAGTGCCACATCAACCGCCAGTTAGCTGGTTCACAATTGAAGAGAAATCACCAAAAGAAAACAATACGTAACTCAACATCAATAAAGTAAGGCAGTAATTAAATACTATATATAATTAAACATTATATATTTAGATAGGCAATAGTAATGTTAATAAGTATTATGGAATTTATGGATAACACAGAACCTCATGGTACATTGATCTTAGCCTTTTCCAGTACCTTTGCCAAAGCTCATACAAATTTTAAGAGAAAAAAATTAAAAAAAAAAAAACAGAAATGTAAAAAAACATTGTGAATATTTGTGAAAGAAATTATTTGGTAATTTAAATTTTTATGGTAAGAGCCTTTTTAGTTGCAAGCATGGTTACAATTACAACATTTGTAGGAAAGAAATATTGGGTATTCACTTAACATATAGAGAAATACACTTACAAACAGGAAATATGAATTTAACTTGTAATAACCATTTCTGGGAATAAAACTAAAACTACTAATAAGATATTGATGTTAATATACAGAAAATTATAGACCTGGGTAAATATACATAATTAACAATATTTCTTGAATTATTTTGTTTTAGAAGTTTTTACAGCACGGATTTTCCTTTTGATTTGTGTTTCAGGCTGAACCGGTGGATGTTTGGCAGCCAATTCACTTAGGCAGCAGAAGGCAGGCAATGTTTTTGAACATTTGGCAATTTTAAGTAGACTTTGCCATCTTGGGACCAACAGTTATTAAGACCATATAATTGTCGGCCTTCAATGAAAATCTGCCTCCGAGTTGGTGTCATGTAGTCAGCTAGTGATAAACCAGAGCCCTTAAGACTCTTTTTGGCCTGCTAAATACTGACTCGGATATCCTCACCTTGAAATTTTACCAGAATTGGACGGGGTTTGTCCGGCTCAATTTGTTTTCTAAGCCGATAGCTAAAACTTATGTTACTTGGTGTACAATGCTGATGTAACCTGTTGGACACCACATTACAAATAGTATTGGGAGTGCTTTCACCAACTTCTTCTTTTATACCCTGGAATATAATAAACTTACGCTGGCTTCTGTTCCCAATATCTTTAGCCATAATAGCGACACTATTGATTTGGGCAGTGACCGTGTTTCCCGTACAAAGTCCTTAAAAGTATTGAAATTCTTAGCAAATTGCGCCCTTGAAATTGAGGAGAGAGATGCAGATGAAAAGTGTGCTTCAAAGGTCTTCATGGTCCTCTCAAATTTGTCCTCCAGGCCCAAAAGTTTTGACATTGGCTCAACTTCCATAATGTTGAAAAACAAAAAGGCAGGGATGTGCTTAAAGTAATTTACACTTTCATTTATCTTTCAATGCTTTAATATTAATATAATAATTAATTAAAAATATAACAATTCAAAAGAGTGTGTTTTTTTCTGCCTACCCTACAATCCATTATTAATTTTATTCACAAAGGGTGCCAGTATTTAATTATATGTTATTATAAATTATTTGTTGTTTTTTCTTCCGCAAGGAGAATAGTTTATTAGATAAATGTTAAAAATATGATATAAATTAACAGGTTTTTATATCATATTATTAAAACACAATACAGTCACACAAATTATAATATTTACAAAAGGAACAAAATTATTTATAATAATAATAGGCTAAAAAACACAATAAATATAAAAAAACATAAAAGGAACAAAAAATAACAACGAAAATCAGAATAATCTATAATAATAATAGTCAGATTTAACTAATAAATAATTACAAAAAATCCACTCTTTTTAACAAAAATAAAGAATATCGAAAATGAAGACAACAAATCTACGTATACGAACAAGCTGCCGCTTTCTTTAGATATTAATTATACTCTATGGCAGTCGCAGAAAACATTTTTTTCGTTTGTTTGAATGCA
The DNA here is from genome assembly GCA_947458855.1 of Monopis laevigella. Taxonomy (NCBI): domain Eukaryota; kingdom Metazoa; phylum Arthropoda; class Insecta; order Lepidoptera; family Tineidae; genus Monopis; species Monopis laevigella. Next base: position 20,490,405 of record OX381578.1, read on the forward strand.
TGCACTCGTAATACAAAATTACAAGAAATCAATACTAAAATTCATAGACAAAACAATAAATGCGCGACCGTGCGTGACGGAAATTTCGCCAATTACTCGTAATACCATTTAAAAAATGACAGCTGTCATCCCATACAAAGGTGATCGTCGAAAACGGAAAAAACGTACGCAAAATTCGGACGGTGAACGTGTCAAAACTCGGAATAAGGCCCCTGCATCCTGCGCGTTCCTCGAGTAATTAACCATCGCGTTCCGTGCTTAGCATCGCTGCCACGGATCGCTGGTTTTTTTGGCCAAGGTCGTTTCACCGCGCGGAAATGTTAGCAATTCAAGTTACCATCAATCGTTCCGCGACCAGAAATTTTAATACGAAAAGTTAGCACGGGTACTTTTTGACAGATGTTTGTTTACATGTGAATATCTATCTACAAATTGGAATTTAATTAATTATTTTATATATTCATATCTGTTTTAGTTTTAAAAGTTTGATTAAACCTAAAAAATAAATATAAATTTATCATAGTAAAATTACCAAGTTCGATCACTTTCTTCACCAGATCCAAATATTGATGTTCATCATGATAAATAGGTACCATTGGCGGTCATTTTGTTTTTTGAAATTAGAATAAAATATATTATTGATCGAAAATATTATATTCCGGAGATGATTATTAAGCCATAAATAACAATAAACATGGAAAATAAGAAACTTTGAAAATCCTTGATAGTGTTGGTTTCGCACGTGTTTTGGCGCCAAATAAAACAACCAGTAACCACAGATTACCTAAAAAAAAAATAGTAAGGCATTGGTATCTACATAGCATGAAACTAATAATAAAATATGGAAACTCCGTGTGCCTTATATGGCATATAAATCGTTTCACAAAACGAGATCATTTGCTGCCATATTCTGTTCTGTTGGTATTTATTGATATATTTTCCAAAAAAAACGACCAATGCTAGCGCCGCGCTAACATTACCAGCTAACAAAACGCCATAATAGGTGATATTATGACCATGGCGTTTTTTTTGTTCATTACCAATAATTTTTGGGCAGCTATATTTTTATACATAAACGTGGTTTATTTTTAAACCGTAAGAGATATTGATATGAAAAAATATATTCAAAAACCCACATTTACTACGACCACAGTAATATAACGTTTATTAGAATAGGTACGACTGTAAAAACTAAATAAAATATATTATTCATCTCGGGATAGAGTATATTTATATATTTACGTTTTAGTCCAGCACTGACGTAACCATTGGTTACTTAGTAAAACATCATACTGATAATTTTAATGTCCAAATAAAAAAATAATAATATTAATATTCGTATACATTATTTAATTTTATTAGCGGTATAGAAACTAATAAAAAAAAAACTATAACTATCATCAATAAAACGTTTTAGGTAGATACTTAGGCCTACCTAAAACGTTTTATTGATGATAGTTAAAATATTTTTTTTAAAAAGCTGCATTTTCTAATTGAAGCAAGCCAAGTTTTACAGTCATAGTAAGGACCAGGTCCTTATTTTCAATATTCATTCAATAAAATGTTATTAAATTAAAACATTATTCATTAATAATATCTTAACGTAATGTGAAAGGAAACATGGGAATGGGTGTTGTAGTTAGTTATTTTATAAGTTAATCTAAAACTGTTTATAAAACATAAAAAAAATACTTGTATCAGCAGTTGATTCTTATTCGATCTTATTATTTTTTTCATGATGTTTGAGGCACGCCAGCCTACTCTTCTTATAACGTTGCCTTCATTACTTCTACGCTCGAACGGATTGGATTTCTGGACCATACCTTTTGTTTGATGTCGTATCATAAATGCTCAATGAGATTAATACCTCGACTAAGTAAAACTACCAAAGTACCTGTAATACGCGACGTGTGTAGTATCAGCTTTAGCGTGGATTTTAACTAAGTCTCCGCCGACAAACACCGCATAGGGAGCAAAATGATCCTGGAGAATATTGGCGATGTACCGGTCTGCTGTCAGCCCGTAAACTATAAATATAGAAATATAAGTTCTATTCCAATGGTTATATAGGGGATTAGCACGCGGACAACGATAAGATATATACCGTCACATTATAGTCACTTAAGTATAACAGTTTTTCTAACGAGAATGAAATAATTTGTGTTCTGTTTTTCGCTATTAAATCAATAAAAATATCAAAGCAAAAGTAATTTCGACACTTATCAGCACCTAAAAGAAACGTGATAAAAATTGTATATATATCGACTTTTGTCTACAATCTGACAGTTTAGTTTTGATGTTAATAAGTTGCGTGCTAGCATTTTCGATAAAAGTCGACATATATCTTCCAATGCGTCAAATTAGTCTATTCGTTATACAGGGTGTTTGGAAGGGAGCTGTACATACGCCTAGGTTAGAAACTGGGGATAGTCTGCTACCTACCCCCGCCCAATATATTGACCTTGGCCTCAAGGTTTTTTTTTATTTATTTTTATTTTTTATTTGACTTTTTTTGTGATTTTTTTACTAAAACTACCTGTAGCTCAAAATCTATCCATGGGACCGGTCTGCTAATGGTCTTGTTTTAATCGTTAGAGTCTTAGGGTCCTGCAAAAAAATATTTTACACCAGAAAATTGTGGAGAAGAAAAGTTATGGGGCCTGAAGTACCGTAGTAAGGTAAAGAAATAATTTTAAGGGCAACTTTCTATGGGGTTTAAAAAAAAAACTAACAGGGTTGGAGTTCTTCTGATTTTTTAAAAACATCCTCAGTCCATGCCCTTTCTAACGATATGCTAAAAGTGTAATTATCACTTTTAGTTTTAAAGTTATTAATTAATTTCCGCAACTAGGGCACTTTAAGCAAAAATTTCAACTAATAAAAATTAAATGTGTTCGATCGTAAATCCCAAGAGCGAAAGAGACAGAAATACGTATTGTTGTCGTGTAAGAGTGAGACCACAAATTTTACCTGCCAACTGTAGGCCAAACTGGTTTAAATTCTGGAAATTACATTTGTCTTACAAATGTCGAGTCGTGGTGGTTTTTTGCAGGACCCTAAGTCTCTAACGATTAAAACAAGACCATTAGCAGACCGGTCCCATGGATAGATTTTGAGCTACAGGTAGTTTTAGTAAAAAAATCACAAAAAAGTCAATAAAAAAATAAAAATAAATAAAAAAAAACCTTGAGGCCAAGGTCAATATATTGGGCGAGGGTAGGTAGCAGACTATCCCTAGTTTCTACCCTAGGCGTATGTACAGCTCCCTTCCAAACACCCTGTATATCGTGGTCGCGCGTGTTAGCTTTGTAGATATATGGCGTAAAAAATAAAAAAAAATTGGGTAAATAGGAAAACAAATACTTTTATATGAATAATTTATAAAATTTACTTCACTTTGTTTAACATATATACTAATATCCTGAGCACTTTGCCTTACGGCACCAACTTAAGCAATATTTTTTCTTTTAAATATCATCATATTAGTAATTAAATTTGAATTTCTAAGGTACCATAGTCTTTTTACGAAGTTTTTCTTGACAGGGTATCTACTAAAGATTATAGAGACCAAGAATAACGAGTAAGTAGATACATATAAAAGTGATAAAATATAGTAAAAATAGTCTTGCAATACCAAAATTTAGTTTTAATTCATAAAAAATTTAGAGTCCATATTTGAGTAGTCTATATAAAAATTTAGACTACTCAAGTATAGAAACTGCCTTTTTTGACAGTTTTTGTGGATATCTCTCTTGCTGCCATCTAGTGAAATGTTTTGGAACCGGCAAAAAGAAAACTCCTCAATCGGTTCCCTTTATCACCCCACTCTGGGGCCGAGCACGCGCGTCATTCGGTTCAATACATATCGATCGATAAGACATATATCTACAAAGCTAACACGCGCGACCACGATATTTACCGAATAGACTAATTTGACGCATTGGAAGATATACGTCGACTTTTATCGAAAACGGTAGCACGCAGCTTATTAAGATGAAAACTAAACTGTCAGATTGTAGACAAAAGTCGATATATATGCAATTTTTATCACGTTTCTTTTAGGTGCTGATAAGTGTCGAAATTACTTTTGTTTTGATATTTTTATTGATTTAATAGCGAAAAACAGAACCAAAATTGTTTTATTCTCGTTAGAAAGACTGGTGACTATAAATGTGCGTGTTATAGAAAAGTTGCTGGAACAACTGGAACCTCAAAAAACAATGATTTTGAAAAAAAAACCTGGATGCCCAAACAAATAGATTATGAAAATAAGATTACCTATCAAAAAATAAGTATATATGTTTCTAGAGTTATGCTATTTAGAAAAAATAATTTAATTAATATTAAAATTATTGTTTTATTTTATAATCGTGTATTTTTTTTATTTAATTTTATGTATTTATTTTTATGAAGTGGCAGTAGGTTAGTCTTAATATTTCCGAACAAATCCTAGAGGGGACGATCACTACCAGAGTAAAACCCTTTGAAATTCGGTAACTCCCGAAGTTCAGAGGTTTTCAAGTTCAGATAGGACTTAAATGCGGAATGTATTGATTGTGTAATGTAATTTAATTATAGCAGGCGACTAATTCAGGCTGATAATTAAAATAAATCATTCACACGTCGCCGTATTGCTTAAAATTCAAAACATATATAAAATAAAATATTTGATTTATATCATTGAAGTATATTAATATACACAAGAGACACTAGACAATTTCAAAAACATTTATGTAATAAATAATTTATTATTACCTTATACGATGCATTTATTTTATATTATTATTAATAATCGTTACAGAAATATAATTTTTAATTTAAAAAGATTTAAAAATACATATATTTAACAAAATAAAAATAAAGCCGAAGAAAACTCGTTGCCTTGGCCTAAAAATATTTTGTTTTTTGGTGAGTTTTTTTTATTTCATGCATTGGATAGGATTAAAAAAATGTAATGGAAAGTACGTATAGATACGGAAGTGGACTAAGACCTAAAAACGCTATTCAAACGAATTGTCAGACATATTTTCTTGAGCATTGATTGGTTATGATCGCATTTGTGTTACTTTTTATTTTGGTTGGTATTGCGGGCGGTTATCTTTTGTTCTTAAGACTGGTAAGGCGATTAAGCCTTAAGGTACTTCCCTATAATAATATACTTCAATGATATAAATCAAATATTTTATTTTATGGATGTTTTGGATTTTATGCAATACGGTGACGTGGGAATGATTTATTTTAATTATCAGCCTGAATTAGTCGCCTGCGGAATAATCATATTACATTACACAATCAATACATTCCGGATTCAAGACCTATCTGAACTTGAAAACCTCTGAACTTCGGGGGTTATCGAAGTTCAAAGGTTTTCACTCTAGTAGTGATCGTCCCCTCTAGGATTTGTTCGCTTTAATATATTAAGACTAATCTACTGCCACTTCATAATAATAAATACATAAAATGAAATAAAAAATTACACGATTATATAATAAAACAAGATTTTTTTTTTTTTTTTCTTAATAGCATAACTCTAGAAACATAAATACTTATATTCTTTCTAATAATCTTATTTTTATAATCTATTTCTTGGTTTGGACATCCAGATTTTTTTTTCAAAATCATTGTTTTTTGAGGTCAGTAACCAGCAACTTTTCTATAACATTCATAGTCACTTATGTATAACAGTTTTTCTAACGAGAATAAAACAATTTTAAAAAACATCATACTGATAATTTTAATGTCCAAATAAAAAAATAATAATATTAATATTCGTATACATTATTTAATTTTATTAGCGGTATAGAAACTAATAAAAAAAAAACTATAACTATCATCAATAAAACGTTTTAGGTAGATACTTAGGCCTACCTAAAACGTTTTATTGATGATAGTTAAAATATTTTTTTTAAAAAGCTGCATTTTCTAATTGAAGCAAGCCAAGTTTTACAGTCATAGTAAGGACCAGGTCCTTATTTTCAATATTCATTCAATAAAATGTTATTAAATTAAAACATTATTCATTAATAATATCTTAACGTAATGTGAAAGGAAACATGGGAATGGGTGTTGTAGTTAGTTATTTTATAAGTTAATCTAAAACTGTTTATAAAACATAAAAAAAATACTTGTATCAGCAGTTGATTCTTATTCGATCTTATTATTTTTTTCATGATGTTTGAGGCACGCCAGCCTACTCTTCTTATAACGTTGCCTTCATTACTTCTACGCTCGAACGGATTGGATTTCTGGACCATACCTTTTGTTTGATGTCGTATCATAAATGCTCAATGAGATTAATACCTCGACTAAGTAAAACTACCAAAGTACCTGTAATACGCGACGTGTGTAGTATCAGCTTTAGCGTGGATTTTAACTAAGTCTCCGCCGACAAACACCGCATAGGGAGCAAAATGATCCTGGAGAATATTGGCGATGTACCGGTCTGCTGTCAGCCCGTAAACTATAAATATAGAAATATAAGTTCTATTCCAATGGTTATATAGGGGATTAGCACGCGGACAACGATAAGATATATACCGTCACATTATAGTCACTTAAGTATAACAGTTTTTCTAACGAGAATGAAATAATTTGTGTTCTGTTTTTCGCTATTAAATCAATAAAAATATCAAAGCAAAAGTAATTTCGACACTTATCAGCACCTAAAAGAAACGTGATAAAAATTGTATATATATCGACTTTTGTCTACAATCTGACAGTTTAGTTTTGATGTTAATAAGTTGCGTGCTAGCATTTTCGATAAAAGTCGACATATATCTTCCAATGCGTCAAATTAGTCTATTCGTTATACAGGGTGTTTGGAAGGGAGCTGTACATACGCCTAGGTTAGAAACTGGGGATAGTCTGCTACCTACCCCCGCCCAATATATTGACCTTGGCCTCAAGGTTTTTTTTTATTTATTTTTATTTTTTATTTGACTTTTTTTGTGATTTTTTTACTAAAACTACCTGTAGCTCAAAATCTATCCATGGGACCGGTCTGCTAATGGTCTTGTTTTAATCGTTAGAGTCTTAGGGTCCTGCAAAAAAATATTTTACACCAGAAAATTGTGGAGAAGAAAAGTTATGGGGCCTGAAGTACCGTAGTAAGGTAAAGAAATAATTTTAAGGGCAACTTTCTATGGGGTTTAAAAAAAAAACTAACAGGGTTGGAGTTCTTCTGATTTTTTAAAAACATCCTCAGTCCATGCCCTTTCTAACGATATGCTAAAAGTGTAATTATCACTTTTAGTTTTAAAGTTATTAATTAATTTCCGCAACTAGGGCACTTTAAGCAAAAATTTCAACTAATAAAAATTAAATGTGTTCGATCGTAAATCCCAAGAGCGAAAGAGACAGAAATACGTATTGTTGTCGTGTAAGAGTGAGACCACAAATTTTACCTGCCAACTGTAGGCCAAACTGGTTTAAATTCTGGAAATTACATTTGTCTTACAAATGTCGAGTCGTGGTGGTTTTTTGCAGGACCCTAAGTCTCTAACGATTAAAACAAGACCATTAGCAGACCGGTCCCATGGATAGATTTTGAGCTACAGGTAGTTTTAGTAAAAAAATCACAAAAAAGTCAATAAAAAAATAAAAATAAATAAAAAAAAACCTTGAGGCCAAGGTCAATATATTGGGCGAGGGTAGGTAGCAGACTATCCCTAGTTTCTACCCTAGGCGTATGTACAGCTCCCTTCCAAACACCCTGTATATCGTGGTCGCGCGTGTTAGCTTTGTAGATATATGGCGTAAAAAATAAAAAAAAATTGGGTAAATAGGAAAACAAATACTTTTATATGAATAATTTATAAAATTTACTTCACTTTGTTTAACATATATACTAATATCCTGAGCACTTTGCCTTACGGCACCAACTTAAGCAATATTTTTTCTTTTAAATATCATCATATTAGTAATTAAATTTGAATTTCTAAGGTACCATAGTCTTTTTACGAAGTTTTTCTTGACAGGGTATCTACTAAAGATTATAGAGACCAAGAATAACGAGTAAGTAGATACATATAAAAGTGATAAAATATAGTAAAAATAGTCTTGCAATACCAAAATTTAGTTTTAATTCATAAAAAATTTAGAGTCCATATTTGAGTAGTCTATATAAAAATTTAGACTACTCAAGTATAGAAACTGCCTTTTTTGACAGTTTTTGTGGATATCTCTCTTGCTGCCATCTAGTGAAATGTTTTGGAACCGGCAAAAAGAAAACTCCTCAATCGGTTCCCTTTATCACCCCACTCTGGGGCCGAGCACGCGCGTCATTCGGTTCAATACATATCGATCGATAAGACATATATCTACAAAGCTAACACGCGCGACCACGATATTTACCGAATAGACTAATTTGACGCATTGGAAGATATACGTCGACTTTTATCGAAAACGGTAGCACGCAGCTTATTAAGATGAAAACTAAACTGTCAGATTGTAGACAAAAGTCGATATATATGCAATTTTTATCACGTTTCTTTTAGGTGCTGATAAGTGTCGAAATTACTTTTGTTTTGATATTTTTATTGATTTAATAGCGAAAAACAGAACCAAAATTGTTTTATTCTCGTTAGAAAGACTGGTGACTATAAATGTGCGTGTTATAGAAAAGTTGCTGGAACAACTGGAACCTCAAAAAACAATGATTTTGAAAAAAAAACCTGGATGCCCAAACAAATAGATTATGAAAATAAGATTACCTATCAAAAAATAAGTATATATGTTTCTAGAGTTATGCTATTTAGAAAAAATAATTTAATTAATATTAAAATTATTGTTTTATTTTATAATCGTGTATTTTTTTTATTTAATTTTATGTATTTATTTTTATGAAGTGGCAGTAGGTTAGTCTTAATATTTCCGAACAAATCCTAGAGGGGACGATCACTACCAGAGTAAAACCCTTTGAAATTCGGTAACTCCCGAAGTTCAGAGGTTTTCAAGTTCAGATAGGACTTAAATGCGGAATGTATTGATTGTGTAATGTAATTTAATTATAGCAGGCGACTAATTCAGGCTGATAATTAAAATAAATCATTCACACGTCGCCGTATTGCTTAAAATTCAAAACATATATAAAATAAAATATTTGATTTATATCATTGAAGTATATTAATATACACAAGAGACACTAGACAATTTCAAAAACATTTATGTAATAAATAATTTATTATTACCTTATACGATGCATTTATTTTATATTATTATTAATAATCGTTACAGAAATATAATTTTTAATTTAAAAAGATTTAAAAATACATATATTTAACAAAATAAAAATAAAGCCGAAGAAAACTCGTTGCCTTGGCCTAAAAATATTTTGTTTTTTGGTGAGTTTTTTTTATTTCATGCATTGGATAGGATTAAAAAAATGTAATGGAAAGTACGTATAGATACGGAAGTGGACTAAGACCTAAAAACGCTATTCAAACGAATTGTCAGACATATTTTCTTGAGCATTGATTGGTTATGATCGCATTTGTGTTACTTTTTATTTTGGTTGGTATTGCGGGCGGTTATCTTTTGTTCTTAAGACTGGTAAGGCGATTAAGCCTTAAGGTACTTCCCTATAATAATATACTTCAATGATATAAATCATATATTTTATTTTATGGATGTTTTGGATTTTATGCAATACGGTGACGTGGGAATGATTTATTTTAATTATCAGCCTGAATTAGTCGCCTGCGGAATAATCATATTACATTACACAATCAATACATTCCGGATTCAAGACCTATCTGAACTTGAAAACCTCTGAACTTCGGGGGTTATCGAAGTTCAAAGGTTTTCACTCTAGTAGTGATCGTCCCCTCTAGGATTTGTTCGCTTTAATATATTAAGACTAATCTACTGCCACTTCATAATAATAAATACATAAAATGAAATAAAAAATTACACGATTATATAATAAAACAAGATTTTTTTTTTTTTTTTCTTAATAGCATAACTCTAGAAACATAAATACTTATATTCTTTCTAATAATCTTATTTTTATAATCTATTTCTTGGTTTGGACATCCAGATTTTTTTTTCAAAATCATTGTTTTTTGAGGTCAGTAACCAGCAACTTTTCTATAACATTCATAGTCACTTATGTATAACAGTTTTTCTAACGAGAATAAAACAATTTTAAAAAACATCATACTGATAATTTTAATGTCCAAATAAAAAAATAATAATATTAATATTCGTATACATTATTTAATTTTATTAGCGGTATAGAAACTAATAAAAAAAAACTATAACTATCATCAATAAAACGTTTTAGGTAGATACTTAGGCCTACCTAAAACGTTTTATTGATGATAGTTAAAATATTTTTTTTAAAAAGCTGCATTTTCTAATTGAAGCAAGCCAAGTTTTACAGTCATAGTAAGGACCAGGTCCTTATTTTCAATATTCATTCAATAAAATGTTATTAAATTAAAACATTATTCATTAATAATATCTTAACGTAATGTGAAAGGAAACATGGGAATGGGTGTTGTAGTTAGTTATTTTATAAGTTAATCTAAAACTGTTTATAAAACATAAAAAAAATACTTGTATCAGCAGTTGATTCTTATTCGATCTTATTATTTTTTTCATGATGTTTGAGGCACGCCAGCCTACTCTTCTTATAACGTTGCCTTCATTACTTCTACGCTCGAACGGATTGGATTTCTGGACCATACCTTTTGTTTGATGTCGTATCATAAATGCTCAATGAGATTAATACCTCGACTAAGTAAAACTACCAAAGTACCTGTAATACGCGACGTGTGTAGTATCAGCTTTAGCGTGGATTTTAACTAAGTCTCCGCCGACAAACACCGCATAGGGAGCAAAATTATCCTGGAGAATATTGGCGATGTACCGGTCTGCTGTCAGCCCGTAAACTATAAATATAGAAATATAAGTTCTATTCCAATGGTTATATAGGGGATTAGCACGCGGACAACGATAAGATATATACCGTCACATTATAGTCACTTAAGTATAACAGTTTTTCTAACGAGAATGAAATAATTTGTGTTCTGTTTTTCGCTATTAAATCAATAAAAATATCAAAGCAAAAGTAATTTCGACACTTATCAGCACCTAAAAGAAACGTGATAAAAATTGTATATATATCGACTTTTGTCTACAATCTGACAGTTTAGTTTTGATGTTAATAAGTTGCGTGCTAGCATTTTCGATAAAAGTCGACATATATCTTCCAATGCGTCAAATTAGTCTATTCGTTATACAGGGTGTTTGGAAGGGAGCTGTACATACGCCTAGGTTAGAAACTGGGGATAGTCTGCTACCTACCCCCGCCCAATATATTGACCTTGGCCTCAAGGTTTTTTTTTATTTATTTTTATTTTTTATTTGACTTTTTTTGTGATTTTTTTACTAAAACTACCTGTAGCTCAAAATCTATCCATGGGACCGGTCTGCTAATGGTCTTGTTTTAATCGTTAGAGTCTTAGGGTCCTGCAAAAAAATATTTTACACCAGAAAATTGTGGAGAAGAAAAGTTATGGGGCCTGAAGTACCGTAGTAAGGTAAAGAAATAATTTTAAGGGCAACTTTCTATGGGGTTTAAAAAAAAAACTAACAGGGTTGGAGTTCTTCTGATTTTTTAAAAACATCCTCAGTCCATGCCCTTTCTAACGATATGCTAAAAGTGTAATTATCACTTTTAGTTTTAAAGTTATTAATTAATTTCCGCAACTAGGGCACTTTAAGCAAAAATTTCAACTAATAAAAATTAAATGTGTTCGATCGTAAATCCCAAGAGCGAAAGAGACAGAAATACGTATTGTTGTCGTGTAAGAGTGAGACCACAAATTTTACCTGCCAACTGTAGGCCAAACTGGTTTAAATTCTGGAAATTACATTTGTCTTACAAATGTCGAGTCGTGGTGGTTTTTTGCAGGACCCTAAGTCTCTAACGATTAAAACAAGACCATTAGCAGACCGGTCCCATGGATAGATTTTGAGCTACAGGTAGTTTTAGTAAAAAAATCACAAAAAAGTCAATAAAAAAATAAAAATAAATAAAAAAAAACCTTGAGGCCAAGGTCAATATATTGGGCGAGGGTAGGTAGCAGACTATCCCTAGTTTCTACCCTAGGCGTATGTACAGCTCCCTTCCAAACACCCTGTATATCATGGTCGCGCGTGTTAGCTTTGTAGATATATGGCGTAAAAAATAAAAAAAAATTGGGTAAATAGGAAAACAAATACTTTTATATGAATAATTTATAAAATTTACTTCACTTTGTTTAACATATATACTAATATCCTGAGCACTTTGCCTTACGGCACCAACTTAAGCAATATTTTTTCTTTTAAATATCATCATATTAGTAATTAAATTTGAATTTCTAAGGTACCATAGTCTTTTTACGAAGTTTTTCTTGACAGGGTATCTACTAAAGATTATAGAGACCAAGAATAACGAGTAAGTAGATACATATAAAAGTGATAAAATATAGTAAAAATAGTCTTGCAATACCAAAATTTAGTTTTAATTCATAAAAAATTTAGAGTCCATATTTGAGTAGTCTATATAAAAATTTAGACTACTCAAGTATAGAAACTGCCTTTTTTGACAGTTTTTGTGGATATCTCTCTTGCTGCCATCTAGTGAAATGTTTTGGAACCGGCAAAAAGAAAACTCCTCAATCGGTTCCCTTTATCACCCCACTCTGGGGCCGAGCACGCGCGTCATTCGGTTCAATACATATCGATCGATAAGACATATATCTACAAAGCTAACACGCGCGACCACGATATTTACCGAATAGACTAATTTGACGCATTGGAAGATATACGTCGACTTTTATCGAAAACGGTAGCACGCAGCTTATTAAGATGAAAACTAAACTGTCAGATTGTAGACAAAAGTCGATATATATGCGATTTTTATCATGTTTCTTTTAGGTGCTGATAAGTGTCGAAATTACTTTTGTTTTGATATTTTTATTGATTTAATAGCGAAAAACAGAACCAAAATTGTTTTATTCTCGTTAGAAAGACTGGTGACTATAAATGTGCGTGTTATAGAAAAGTTGCTGGAACAACTGGAACCTCAAAAAACAATGATTTTGAAAAAAAAACCTGGATGCCCAAACAAATAGATTATGAAAATAAGATTACCTATCAAAAAATAAGTATATATGTTTCTAGAGTTATGCTATTTAGAAAAAATAATTTAATTAATATTAAAATTATTGTTTTATTTTATTATCGTGTATTTTTTTTATTTAATTTTATGTATTTATTTTTATGAAGTGGCAGTAGGTTAGTCAAAATATTTCCGAACAAATCCTAGAGGGGACGATCACTACCAGAGTAAAACCCTTTGAAATTCGGTAACTCCCGAAGTTCAGAGGTTTTCAAGTTCAGATAGGACTTAAATGCGGAATGTATTGATTGTGTAATGTAATTTAATTATAGCAGGCGACTAATTCAGGCTGATAATTAAAATAAATCATTCACACGTCGCCGTATTGCTTAAAATTCAAAACATATATAAAATAAAATATTTGATTTATATCATTGAAGTATATTAATATACACAAGAGACACTAGACAATTTCAAAAACATTTATGTAATAAATAATTTATTATTACCTTATACGATGCATTTATTTTATATTATTATTAATAATCGTTACAGAAATATAATTTTTAATTTAAAAAGATTTAAAAATACATATATTTGACAAAATAAAAATAAAGCCGAAGAAAACTCGTTGCCTTGGCCTAAAAATATTTTGTTTTTTGGTGAGTTTTTTTTATTTCATGCATTGGATAGGATTAAAAAAATGTAATGGAAAGTACGTATAGATACGGAAGTGGACTAAGACCTAAAAACGCTATTCAAACGAATTGTCAGACATATTTTCTTGAGCATTGATTGGTTATGATCGCATTTGTGTTACTTTTTATTTTGGTTTGTATTGCGGGCGGTTATCTTTTGTTCTTAAGACTGGTAAGGCGATTAAGCCTTAAGGTACTTCCCTATAATAATATACTTCAATGATATAAATCAAATATTTTATTTTATGGATGTTTTGTATTTTATGCAATACGGTGACGTGGGAATGATTTATTTTAATTATCAGCCTGAATTAGTCGCCTGCGGAATAATCATATTACATTACACAATCAATACATTCCGGATTCAAGACCTATCTGAACTTGAAAACCTCTGAAATTCGGGGGTTATCGAAGTTCAAAGGTTTTCACTCTAGTAGTGATCGTCCCCTCTAGGATTTGTTCGCTTTAATATATTAAGACTAATCTACTGCCACTTCATAATAATAAATACATAAAATGAAATAAAAAATTACACGATTATATAATAAAACAAGTTTTTTTTTTTTTTTTTTTCTAAATAGCATAACTCTAGAAACATAAATACTTATATTCTTTCTAATAATCTTATTTTTATAATCTATTTCTTGGTTTGGACATTTTTTTTTCAAAATCATTGTTTTTTGAGGTCAGTAACCAGCAGCTTTTCTATAACATTCATAGTCACTTATGTATAACAGTTTTTCTAACGAGAATAAAACAATTTTGGTTCGGTTTTTCGCTATTAAATCAATAAAAATATCAAAGCAAAAATATTTTCGACACTTATCAGCACTAGGGCTTTCGAATACCGGATTTTTTCAATACCGGTATTGATACCGAATATTTTTTTCTCAATACCGGGATCCCGGGATACCGGTATTGAAAAAAAAAAACAGTTTTGTCTTTCGTTTTGGAAGTAGGTATTTCTGAAGAAGGAATTTTCTCGACTAAATGAAAAAAAAACGTTTTTTTATTTAAAATCATCATTTATTTATATTAAAATAATATTACGTGTCAGTCAGGTCAGTCTTTTTTTACGATAATTCGTATTATACAAATGATGATCAAAATACCGGCAATAACCATTTTAATCTGTTGTCTTTTGACGATAAAGCTCTACTTGCAGTTTTATTGGAACTACCGTTTCTTAGGTGGGAGACCTTCTCTATAACTTCGTTACACCGACCGACCGGTCTCGTTACCACTACCCATACAGATTCAAAAACCGTCAAATGACATCATTTTTCGGTTTTAGTCTGTGAGTTCACCAGTTTTTTTGGAGACTACCAAAGTCGAGCTGGTAGTCTTCTTTCAGGGTGCGAAATGGGTAGTAGTTGTTTGTGTAGTGCAAAACCTTTTAATAATAATAAGTAATGGCTTTTTAATGCTGTTTCAACTTATCGCAAATTTCGCAAAATATATCATTGTAGATTACGTTGTGATTTTTTAAACATTTAAAATTGCTAAAAACTCATTTCTTTGGTATGTTACTATAAATTATGCCTACCTTATACTAAAACCCTGTGCATGCCACTGGTAGTTGAACTGACGATAAGGCAGCAAGTATATTAAAATATACTTGTAATGCAATTCGTTATTGTCGCCCCCTATTTCGTAATCGCATCATTTAGCCGGCATAGTGAAAGCGATTAATATTTTTTAAGAACAATTATTGATTGATCCCATTCACGAAATTTGTAGGTCTGTTCACCACCAGGTAGATACAAAGTCACATGTTATGCTTCAATAAAAATAAATATAAAGGTGCACAGTTCGCATATGGAGTCCATTCGTTGATCCACCATGAGTTATATCATTATAACTCATGGTGGATCTTTTGAAATAAAGTACTTAAAACAAAAAAAATATATATTTCGCCGTAGGCTTCTTTATTAGTCTTTTGACATATTTTATAATAAATAATATTTCTAGATAATTGGCTTTAGCAACGAAAAGAAATGAAATGGGTAAAAATGTTTGTGTATCACAGTGAAAGTTTATTACTATGTGTTTTGTACTAAAAAATACATAAAATCACTAATACCGGGATCCCGGTATTGGACATTTTAATACCGATATTGAAAACGTCTGAAAAAAGTCCGGGATCCCGGTATTGCCCGATACCGGGATCCCGGTATTGCCCGATACCGGGATCCCGGTATTGCCCGATACCGGGATCCCGGTATTGGAAGCCCTAATCAGCACCTAAAAGAAACGTGATAAAATTTTTATGTATATCGACTTTTGTCTACAATCTGACAGTTTAGTCTTCATGTTAATAAGCTGCGTGCTACCGTTTTCGATAAAAGTCGACATATATCTTCCAATGCGTCAAATTAGTCTATTCGTTATATATCGTGGTCGCGCGTGTTAGCTTTGTAGAAATAAGTCTTATCGATCGATATGTATCGGACCGAATGTCGCGCGTGCTCGGCCCCATAGTCTGTTACGTAAAATTTTCACGATTTATTTTATCGAACAAACTATTTTATTTTACATTTCTGACGTAACAGTTATCTCACTTATATCCTCCAGATAAAGAAAATATTTTTCTGAACGTCTAAAAATAGTCACTTTCTTAAAAAGTTCGATGCAATGCAATCTGAGAGCAATAAATTTGTTGATGTGAGGTGAGTTCAGGTGGGCGATTCTCGCGCTTTCGAGATTCATCTCGATTCGAGATTTTTAAACGAAAAATGACTAAATATGTCATTTTTCGTTCAATATTTGTATATTTATTATTTAATTTGTTTAATGTTCGATATTTTTGAACGAAAAATGGCATATTTAGTCATTTTTCGTTTAAAAATCTCGAATCGAGATGAATCTCGAAAGCGCGAGAATCGCCCACCTGAACTCACCTCACATCAACAAATTTATTGCTCTATCGTTAGATACTCTTTTTTTTTTCTGGCGAAACAAAAATACACCTTTATTGTAAATGAAGGCTACGGCTATACTGGTGGAATAAACCTACAGATTTGTTTACAGAATAAAGAGAAAATGGCAAGTTATTGGTGTCAAGGTAAAGAACCTTCATTACCATATATCAAAATACCATTCTTGAGAAGACCATGTTCAATAACCAAGTATGGTCCTTCCAGCAAGACTCGGCACCGGGTAATAAAGCTCCGTCTACGCACGCAATCTTGGATGGAAGCGAACGTTTCGGACTTCATCAGAGCTGAAGACTGGCCGTCCTCGTCTAGTCCCGATCTTAATCCGCTGGACATTGACGTAAATAGTATATTATATCTATGCCGCTGGATTATGTTATGGTCAGTTTTAGAGAGTAGCGGCTTGCTCAAAACGCCATGATAATTTGGAGTCCCTAAAACAAATCCATTGCAGTAAAGAATTTTCCTATGGAAATAGTACGTGCTTCTATTGATAACTGGCCTCAACGTTTAAAGGACTGTATTGCAGCCAATGGAGACCACTTCGAATAAGCTTTTTATATTTTTAATTGTTATGTATTAAACTAACACACTGTGCACGGCAGCGGAGCGACGCGTCGCGAGTCGCGACCCAACCACAAAATAAATAAAACTTTATTAAGCATACTTAAATAACATTGCATACCTAATTAAAACTATCTTAAAATTAATACATATTTGCAATCAAGTTGGGTAGGTATACATTCAAAAGCAAACTATTACCTCCCGCGCTAGTTGAGACTGTGTTACGGCAAGGTAGTGATTCTCGCTTCCGATACAATGAGACATTATGTAGCTACATTGATTGTTTACAAATGCAGTTTCTTTTGTATTCAATAATGAGTGTTTGAAGTAAACAACTTTTGCATAGTACCTATAAGCTAGAATTTCAGGGTTATTCCCAGTTGTCGCTACCCTCTCCGTTCCTAGAGTTCCTACTAACGACAACTGGGAAAAAAAATCCCAGTTGTTGCTAGTAGTTACGGGTGGCACTAAAACGTTCCCAGTTGTCGTCACCACTAAAATTTATTAAGATAAAGTCTAGTTTAATAGTGACGAAAAAAAAATTTTTTTTAAGAAACATGATAGGTAACAACCTAAACGTTGTTCTCGTAACAACTCACGAGAAATATTTTATAAGCTTGAGTGTAAATAAAAATTTATTATTATTAGGTTGTGTGAAGTGTAGTGGAGTAGAACAAATAAATGTGTTCTAATCGGACTGAATAGAATAAAAAAATAAAATGAAGTGAAATAAAAAAAACATATTTTCAAAAAACATGACAGGTATACCTAAAACGTTGATACGCGAAAAAAAATCTGCTTACAAACAAATTGGAGTGTAAAATATTGTAGTAAATTAAAGTGAAGTGTAGTGAGTAAAGTAAAGTATAGATAGTGAATTAAGTGTAGATTTGGTTCATGTGAAGGGTAGTGTAGTATAGAACATATTGAAATGTTTTAAAGTGAATTAATCTGGAAGGAAATTATATAAATGAATAAAGGAAAAAAAGTAAATAAAAAAAATATAGTAAGTGAAGTGTTAGTAGTTAACTGAAGTGGATTTTGTTGGACTTAAGTATAGTAGAGTAGAGAAAAGTGCGGAGTTAACTGAAGTAAACTAAAGTAGAGTAAGGAAAGTGGAGTAAATAGGGTGAAGTGGAATAGACTTGTGGAGTAAAACAAGGTATAGTAAAGTTAAGTATAGTGGATAAAGTAAAGTAGATTGGGGGTATACATTTAATTTACTCACTAAACTTCACTTCACTTCACTACAATATCATTCGCTTCCCTTTTCTATAAGCTATTTCACTTCACCGGGTTTATTTTACATCTCTTTACTTCACTCTACTCTACTACATTCCAGTTCACTGGATCTATTTCAATTCACTATCTTCACACTTCACTTACTACATTTCTTCGTTTTTTCCCCTTTATTACATTATATTTCATTTCATTTCCTTAATTCAGTTCTCCTCACTTAGTTATACAACACAACACCCAAAATAAACTATGACTTAACTCCACTTCACTTTAATTACCTTAGTTTATTTTATTACGCTCCTCCTTTTATTTTACTTCACTCCATTATATTTTATTTCATTTTCTTACTTCAGTTTACTTCACTCCATTTTAGAACACATTCATTTGTTCTACTCCACTACACTTCACACAACCTAATAATAATAAATTTTAATTTACACTCCAATTTGATGGTAAGTTAATAAAATATTTCTCGTAAGTTGTTACGAGAACAACTTTTAGGTTGTTACTTATCATATTTTTTAAAAATATTTTTTTTTTGTTTTACTATTAAACTAGACTTTATCTTAATAAATTTTAGTGGTGACGACAACTGGGAACGTTTTAGTGCCACCCGTAACTACTAGCAACAACTGGGATTTTTTTTCCCAGTTGTCGTTAGTAGGAACGGAGAGGGTAGTGACAACTGGGAATAAGGAGTTTTGGCGGGAACTTGAATATAGGCGGAAGTTTATTTTAATTTTATTAAATTTTATTGTTTTAAATGGTGGAAACACTATTTATTTAGCTTAAAATGGAGTCCGATGACGATTCGGATGGTTCAAGACCACCTAAAAGAAAACTTACTATACCATTGGATGATGAAGGGAAGTATAAAACCTATTTTAAGCCACAATATAAGCGGCAATACACCGATAATCATAAAGGATTAGAATTTAATGTTTTTGTTGAAAGTACAATAGGAGATAAACTTGGGAATAAAAATCCAATCAGCATTTCTAAACTATTTCAAAAACAAATTAAAGGGATTGAGAGAATGACAAGATTTAATGCCAACAAAATTACAGTTACCTTCGGTCAACCGAATAATGCAAATAATTTAATAAATAACGATAGTTTTCTTGAAAATAATAATTTTAAAGCCTACATACCAGCCCGTAGTATAGAGAAAATTGGTGTCTTACGATATGTTCCAACTGAGATTGGTAACAAATCACTTTTTCAAAAATTAACATCTGAATATGAAATTATATCAGTTAAGCGTTTTATGAAGAAAACTAATAATATTTTAACCCCCATAAAGACTGTAAGTGTAGTTTTCCTGAGTGATGTTTTACCCGAGTATGTGTACCTAGATAAGTGGAGATTTAAAGTATCTTCGTATGTACCCCCACTGCTTCAATGCTACAAATGTTTACGTTTTAATCATAGTACTAAAATTTGTAATGTTATTCAAAAATGTAGCCAGTGTGCAGGTGACCATTTTTACAAGGAATGTAGTCCGGATAGTATTATTAAATGCGCTAATTGTGGTGGCTCTCATCTGGCAATATCTAGAGATTGTCCCATCAAACAACAAAAAATGTTAGAAAAGAAAAGTAAAATTACTTACTCAGATGCTGCGAGGACCACTATGTCTAATAAGCATACACATCAGACATTATCAACTCCTAGCTTCCCAGCTCTACCTACACCTTCTTATATAAAACTTAATGTAAATAGGAATAACTTAGTAAATAAAAATGAATTAGCAAATAACAATGAATGTGTAAATAAAAATGAATTTGTAAATAAAAATGAATTAGTTAATGATTCAAACATTATCCAAGCATTAATTAAAACTTTGGTTGATTTAGGGAATAAAAAAGAGGAAACTCCTATAACTACAAATGCAATAAAAGAAAGACTTTTAATAAACTTAAAACAATTTAATTATGGGTAAAGAAAACAACATCAAAATATCACAATTTAATATACAAAGTATTAACAATAAAAAACCCCTATTAATAATTTTTTTAGCAGAGGAAAACATAGATATTTGCCTGTTAAATGAGACTTGGCTTAAAAGTAGCAGTAATATTAAAATTCCTGGTTATCATTTACATCATAAAACTGCAAAAAATGGACACGGAGGTGTAGCTATATTAGTTAAATACTTTTTAAAATACGAGGTCATCTCCACACCTTTCTATGAGGACATCCAGAATATAGCAATTTCATTGAGTACTGAAATAGGTAAAATATATATTTTATGTGTTTATTGTCCACCTAATACCAATAACATCAGTTCAACAAAATTTAATAGAATTATTAATAAATTAAATAGACCTTTATTTATAAGTGGTGATTTCAACGCCCATCATATAGCATTTGGTTGTAGTACCACACAAACTCGGGGAAGAAATTTATATGATATTATTGATGACACAAACTTATGTATAGTAAACTTAGGACACTCTACAACAGTAAACAGACCTTACCATAATCCTTCTGCCATAGATGTAACATTTTGCAGTCCCAATATTGCTCCTCTCTGTCACTGGACGGTCTACGATGATGCAATGGGAAGTTATCATTTCCCAACCATTACCACAATTGTCACGTCCCCAATAAAATTTGTCACAGGACCATCTGAAGATATATATTTGTATAAGAAAACAAACTGGTCACAATATTATGAAATGTCACGTACCTTCTCCCAACAATTGATAGTAGATAACAATAAACCACTTGATTCATACAACTCCTTTTGTGAAATACTAGATAAATTGAAAGACCAATGTATTCCAAAATATAAAAATAGCAATAATAAACAAAATAAAAATAAAATTAGAACCCCAGTAATTTGGTGGAATGAATTATGCTCTACATCTGTCAAAAATTCAAAAAATGCGTTAAACCATTATAAAAAATATCCATAGACAACTACATTAGCTATAAAAAACTGGATGCTCAGAAAAAGAAAATTATTAGTCAGGCTAAAGCAGACAGTTGGCTCCAATTTTGCGAATCAGTTGATAGAACCACCCCAATTAGTAAGATATGGACAAATATTAGAAAACTTAAAAGAGTGAACTACAATAATGTAAATAAATCGGATGAGTTTATTCCAAGTTTTTTGAATAAATTATCTAAAATAGACGACAATTAAATAGTCTCAAATAATTTATATTTAGAAACTATGTTTAATTCGAATAATAATAATTTAGAAACAGCCTTTCTCTTAGAACCCTTCTCTTGGAATGAATTTACGTCTTCACTAAAATCGAGAAAAAATACTACACCTGGTCTTGATGGTTTCCCGTACATTCTTATAAAAAAAATATCTATTAATATGCAAAGAAAGTTATTAGAAATTATGAATGCACTATGGGATAAACAATTGATTCCGGATGCTTGGAAAAACCAATGTGTTATACCAATACTTAAGGAGGGTAAGCCTCCAAACGATGCCAATTCGTACAGACCTATTTCCCTCTCTTCTTGTATAGGAAAATTATTTGAAAACATGATAAAAATAAGATTAGATTACTTCGCAGAATCGTTTAGAATCTTACCCCCTAACCAATTAGGATTTAGGCGAGGCAGAAGTGCTGCTGACAGTTTTTCTTCACTAATAGCCGAATTAAAACATGCAAAAGATTGTAAAAATAATGTTATCTGTATTTTCCTTGATATTCAAGGTGCATTTGATAATGTAAATATTTGTAAATTAATAGAAATATTAGCTGCCAAGGGCATTCCAGGATTTTTATGTAAATGGATTTATAACTTCTTAAATAACAGAACTTTATATGTAAAATTTAATAATATTTTACACGGTCCCAAAAATGTATCAAAAGGAACTATGCAGGGCGCAACACTGTCTCCTATTCTATATAACTTATACACTAGTCAAATACTTCAATATATTAACACAGAAAAGGTGAATATATTACAATTTGCAGATGATATTGTTTTATATAGTATAAATCAAAATATAGAAGTAATTACAAATGAAATAAATAGTGTGATGACGCAATTATATGACTACTATCACAACCATTTAAAGTTAAATATAAGCCCTGAAAAAAGTTCCGTGATGGTTTTTGGACAAAAGTCGTTCCCTGTAAATATTTTATATGATAGTTTAAAAATTCCTATTGTAAATATTAAGAAATTCTTAGGTATAGTACTCGATGTTGATTTAACTTTTCAGGAACATATAAAATATATATCTAAAAATGCTTTAAAAGGTGTAAATGTTTTGAAGTGTTTGACCGGTGTTACTTGGGGTTCAGATCCGAAAATTTTAAATATATTATATAAATCATAAGTTCGTAGTCATTTCGATTATAGTAGTTTTGCCTACCATGAAGCAAACATTACACATTTACGAAAATTAGATATAATCCAAAATAGATGCCTTAGAATAATAACTGGAGCAATGTGTTCCACCCCCATTAGAGCAATGGAAGTAGAATCAAAAATAATGCCTTTAAATATTAGACGTATATATCTATTTTCAAGATTTGCTTTAAAGCATTTAGCTTCTGAAAATAAATTTATTATAAATAAAATAATGCCAAAAGCAGTTACATACTCACCTTATGGTCCTTATACAACAGGTTCAGATTTGCTTATTGGCATTTCCCCTGGAATTTTCCGCATGATGTTAGAAGTTAAATCAAAATTTACAAATATTTTTAGCAGTTCAACTTGGCCCTGCTATAATAATCCATATTTGATTAGTACTTTCAAAATTCTTCATAACCCTTTAAAAGTCAATAATAACGCTGAGTTTCTACATATTGTAAATAGAATACTTAAAAAACATTATAGAATATATACAGATGGTAGCAAAAATGATACCCATGTAAGGAGTGCATTCTATAACTCAATTTGTAAATATATTAATAGTTATTTGCTTCCAAAAAATTGCAGTGTTTTTACAGCAGAGGCACATGCAATACTGGAAGCAGTTAATTATATTAAAAACGTAAATTGTAGCTTATTTGTTATTTTTACAGACTCACTTAGTGTACTTAAAAGCCTTGAAAGTAATGATTGTCATTATAAGAATAATTATATAATTTTTAAAATTAAGAAATGTGTATACGATTTAACTTTAGATAACAAAATTATTAATTTTGTGTGGGTACCATCGCACATAGGAATAAGTGGAAATGAAATAGCCGATAAAGCTGCTAAAGAAGGACAGAACTGTTTAGATTTGTCGTCTGATTTTAAAATACCATTCACTGATATTTATCAAGATATTAACAAGAACATGTTTAAACTATGGAAAGACTTTTGGTTCAAAGACACAGAAATTAAGGGCAAATGGTATAGGCAAATTCAAAATGAAATACCTACAACTCCGTGGTACAATTTACTTCCCAAAAATATGTCACATCGAAGAAACTTTATAGTCACAATAAATAGACTAAGATTTGGCCATCACAATACTCCGGCGCATCTTGCAAGGCTGCAAATAAAAAAAGATGCTATATGTCCACATTGTAGAAACAATACTAATGCAGACATCAAACATTATTTTAACGACTGCCCAAATTTTAACATGGAAAGATTAATTCTAGTTGCAAATTTATCGAACCAAACTTCTAAAAAGAACATCCCCCGCCAAATAGAAAATCTCCTTAAAGAAAATAAATACTATACAGATATATATAATTGTATAAAAACCACACTTGGTAAAATTTAAGACAAGAATAAAAATGAAACACTGAACGAAAACTATAGAAAGCTACCCATAGACAAAACAGGCATAAAAGGACTAGAATCCAGTGCCGTGAAAATAATTATTAAAAAAAAAAAAAAAAAAAAAAAGCTGGGAATAACCCGAATTTCAGATATGATTTAAATAAGGGTTTTTTTTTTGAAAGAAGACTAGGCTGTATGGTTGAAATGTCTTTCCAATTGTGGAAAAACCAAAAAAAAAAAATATTAAATAAGGGTTTTTTTATTATTTTTTTTATTTTTATTTTTATTAAGGTATTTATTTATATCATTTTTTCCCCCTTTTTTCTTTGAGGCTTAATAACTTTGAATAACCATTAAAATTAGTAACTTTTATAGCAGGCGAGATGTATAAATACAACTAAACTAGTAAGTATTATATTTTTATAAATGAAACTTAAAAAAATAAAAATGATTTAATTTAAACTAATAATATATTATTTGTGTTATCAATATAGGTATTTTTAATTTATATATTTATTTATACTTTATATAATTATAATAAAATTATAAGGTAGGTATTAATTTTATATATTATTTTATCAAAATTATACTAATATATAGATATGAAATTATTATAGACTAATTTCATAATATACTCATATATGTATATTATATATATATCTACAATACACACTTTTATACGTACATACATACATTTCATACATACTACTCAAGCAATATGCAGATTATATACAACACGTCACGTACATATTATTATATAAAACACGTCACGAATATATTCTTAATAGCTCTTCGGTTTCATCATAATTAAGTTTACATAGTACAAACTCAAACAGCAATTTTCCACACACATATTTTGTTTTATCCTTTAAAGTTATAATTTTACTTATACGATTATATAAAAATGGTCCAAGAAAGTACGAAGCACGCTGTGCAAGTCTGTTTTTGCGTGATGGAATAGCATATACCTACTTCATTTGATCTTCTATTTGAGATATTTGACTGACCCAGACAAGAATGCTGTCTATGAATTATAAGTTTAATGAAAAGTTGACGAACATTGAGTACTTGAAACTCCTTATACAAACTGGTAGTAGGAAATCTAAAAGGTTTAAAATTTATGACTTTCAAAATTGTTCTTAGTGTTCTCTCTAATTTTATTATAATAGTTTTACACGCCCCACCCCAAGCCACCATACCGTATGTAACAATGGATTGGCATAAAGTTAGATAAACAGTTTTACTAATTTTGCTGTCTCCAAGATGCCTTATTTTTTTAAAGACAGGTATGAGTTTACGCACACGAGCCTTGAGAATATTTATATGCTGATTCCAATTAAGGTTTTTATCTATAGTAACTCCGAGATATTTAATACTATCTGTTGAAATTAAAGTATAGCAATTGCAAAGTTCAGAGCTTGGGAAGCCACATGTGTGCGCTTTGATGACGAAGTCAGAATTAGGTTGTGTACTGTTATTTATTGTAAATGAGATGTACTTTGTTTTCTCTAAATTTAATGTGGGTACATTATTATTTAAGCAATCCATTATTATACGCATGCCATTTTCAGCTGCTAATTTTATATTAACCCATGACGGCCCTCGAAATAATATTACAGTGTCATCGGCGAATGTTATTATTTTACTGCTTGGAATTTTGATATTGCAAAGACTATTTATATAAACAAGAAAGGGGGTTGGTCCGAGCACTGATCCCTGCGGAACTCCATAGGCGATAGTTTGCACACCACTTAACATGTTACCTATCCTAACAGATTGAGATCTATCACTTAAGTAGTCCTTAAGGAGATCTAATGCAATACCTCTAATACCACAGCATTCCAATTTACGAATAAGCAGTGGGATAGATACGGTATCGAATGCCTTCTTTAAATCCAGGAACACTCCCATACACTTTTGCTTATTATCTAAATTATCTGACACATGTGAAACTAAATTATTAATTGCATCAGTAGTTGATTTTTTTTCCCTAAAGCCAAATTGATTGTTCAATAATATATTATTTTTTTCTAAAAAACTTACCAATCTTATGTTAATAATTTTTCTAAAATTTTTGCCAAAGTTGACAGTGGTGAAATAGGGCGATAGTTAGTTATATCATCTTTATCCCCTGATTTGAAGACAGGAATAATAATTGAGTCCTTTAGTAATCGTGGAAAGTCACCATTCGATAAACAAAGATTGCACAGATGTGCAATATGAGGTCCAAGAACATCAATAAATATTTTTAGGAATAAAGATGATATACCATCCCAACCAGTAGATGTTGTATTTTTTAATGAAGTGCAAATTTTGTTTATTTCGATTATGTCAGTTTCTAATAGTACAAATGAATTTAACAAATTATTGTCAGGTTTAAAATTTTTAGCTAGGTTTTCTTGATTTAAATTAGTATTTAGTGTTATATTTTCGGCAAGTCTCTGTCCTATATTTACAAAACAGTCATTTATAAAATTTATAGAATCCTGCGAAGTTGGCTTTAAATTCAATAATTTACTGTGAGCATCTATTTCTTTAGTTTTATTCAAATTACAAACGCGTTTATTAATGGTCCAAGTCTTTTTAATGTCGTTTTTACTATCCTGTCGGTGTTCCAAATCATTTCTATTTTTTTAATTGTGAAGTATTTTATTACAATGATTTCTATAACGCTTATAAGTTATCTCTATATCTTTTTTGGGTGCTTTCTTGTGTCGAACGGTGAAGTGTGTCTCTAAATCTCATACACCTCAATAGTCCAGGTGTTATCCACGGCTGAATGTTTTGTTTTCTATATGGTAAGTTAGTAGTATAAGAACATTTAGATATAATATTTTTCAATGTATTTAAGAAGATTTCTGTTGCTATATTTGGGTCCTTTGATAATAAAAATATACTCCAGTCTGCTTGTTTCAACATTATTGAGATCTTTTTATAATAAGTTTTAGTGACAGATTTGAGTTTTTTTTTGATACTACAATTTTGATTTAAGGGTATAGGTAAATACTGCTGTGATCAGTAACTGTTGTAGTGCAGATGGCAGTTGCAATTTTAGAATTTGATTTAATAAAGGAGTGGTCCAGACATTTATTTGCGCGAGTAGGCAAAGTGTGACTTAGTAATAAGCCGTGCGTGGCAAGTAAATCTAGATATTCATCACTTTTCATATCATTATTGTTTTTGTTTATATCAACGTTCAGGTCTCCAAGCATAAATACATTAGGAATACATTTTAAACTAGTCAGCAATTCATCCAAAGAATTTTGAAAACCTTGAAGTGATACAAATGAAGGCGACCTATACGTACATACAAAGACGTGATTTCTACCCAGTTTAATAACAAGATAATCAGCATCCATTATCTTAGGTTCGTTTACGGAGACGTCCCTTATACTATCCCTAATGTATACGACAACACCACTATTTTGATTTATATGTTTGCACGTCTGATAGGAGTTATAATGTTGAAGTACTGGTACATTACTATAATTTTTTAACCAGCACTTTGTTAAAATAATCAAATCATAATCCAGACCACTTCTTGTAAGAAATACTAAAAAGTCTTCAAAATTCTTCACGTCAGTGACAATGCGTTCAATATCATTTGCCATTATAATTAATTAATAAAATTAGGTAAAATGACATTGATTGGTTTCCCTCACCCTCGAAAACAATAGCCTCTATGCATTTGAATTTGACTGCCTTTCTACCGAAGACATAATGTTGTATATAATATTCAATAGATATGATAATAATAAAATATATAAATATAGATAAATAAACGCAGCCCATGAATGTATACATACTCGCCAACTCAGTATAAAATGTTAACATAAAACAAAAATAGAACAATTTAAGTCAAAATTTAACAAATAATCGCAAGAATAAAATGTGTGAAAGAAAAGTAAATTGCTTTTCATATAGTCAGGCTGTAGTAAGGGCCGATAATTGCTCCAATGATTTGATCACAAGAGCAGGTTGACCGTCTTCTTTATAAATAAGTACATTACCTCTTGATGTCCAACAGTATTTATACTTTCCACTTTTTACAAGTTCCCGAGCAGCTCTTAAGATATCTCTTGTCAAAAAAGTCAAAGATTCAGAAATGTATGCCCTACCACCATCTCCTGTAACCCCCAAATGTTCTGAATTAAATTTGCTATTATTGATCTTAATAAATTTCTTAGTAGCATTCATAAGTAATTCTTTATCATTTATATTTTTTAATTCAAGAACGATAGGATAATTATTATTTTTGCCTCTTCGAAATATTTCGGGACCAGCTGAAGGCACCGAACGGCTCAATATTCAAAGTCGTATAGAGGTTGTAAATTATTTTTTGTAGGTTTTCTTTGTCTTGTCTTGGTACATTTCTTATTGCAAGCATATACTTCCTTTGTTGCTTTTTTAATTCATGAACTTGCATATCAAGATCTTGCACTCGTTTTACCGTAGTTGCAAGTTCACACTCCAAATTTGTTACTTTCTCATTCAACTTATTAAAATGAGCAGAATTAATCTGTAGCAGTTGCAGAATCTCAGCGTTAGATTGGAGAATTTGAGCATTTTTCTGTTTCATCTCTAATACCTCTGCATTAAGCATATCTTTAAAGGACTGTAATATTTTTCGTTTTTTTATGTTGATGTTTTTAATTACTACATCTTCGTCCTTGCCAGTGCTCAAATTCGGTTGAGAAGAATAAAATAATGACTGACCTGATTTTGGTATATGCTGCATCTTTGTCTGATTTTCTTGCATATACTATGTTTTCGTTCCAATTAAGTTTTTCCGATAAATAACTGTATTGACAACGGGCGTAAGAGTCAAATTTAAGTAAACACAAGGAGCAGCTTATTTAACAAATACTACAGACGTGTTGTCTAGTTTGATGCTACGGCGAGAATAATATTATTCTGAATCCTAACCCAACCCTATATTCTATGTATGAAATTGTATGAGATATTACACACTACGCGACATCTACCAAATTCAAGTCAACGGGTCCGATTCCCACCCACATGGCAAAAAATATTAGTACGTTTCTCAGTACAAACTGTACTGATCATGGTCTGAATGTTATTATATAATATAATATGTATAATATTATATCGTTGTTCTGGTACACTTAGTACAAGCTTAGAGCCTAGTTTGCGACCAGAGCAATGTGTGTAAATTATTGTCCTATATACAGGCTGAAATTTTCAAGTGTGCCTTCAAGGCCAAATCCTAAACTACAAAGAATAGCGAGAAATGATTATAGAAGTCTCGGGGCCGATTATGAAAAACTCAACCAGTATAATTGCACCATCTGATAGTGTCGCTTATTATCGCCGAATGTAACTTCAAACGTAAAACTAAAGGAATGTGCTCATTTTTAAGAAAATAGGTAATGCTCAAAATTATGGCCAATATTTTTAATACATACCAAAATTAGTTTTTTCTTACTTTTTTTTTTAAATATATTTTTTTACTGGAGTACGGCATGTGACTTTGTATCAACCTGGTGGTAAGCAGACCTACAAAATCCATGAATGGGGTCAATCATTTCATTGTTTTTTTAACAGCACAGATCGCTTCTACTATGCCGGCTAATATATATGCGTTTTCTTTTTCTTCAATATAAACCGGTTCGTTTCCTGGCTAGGAGAATATATTTTTTACAAATCTTATTATGCCGTTTTAGTTTTTTTATAAATTCATCATCAAACAGACAAATAATGTTTTTATAATTTGTAACTATCTCCAAAAATGTTTACTCCATTATTTAATAAAGTAAAATCTAACATAAATTAAACAAAAGTATGCACTGAACAAATAAGAAAGTATGTATGAAAACTAAAACTTTATTGTTTGAAAGATAATTTTAAGATTTATTAATCTTGAAATTGCTTGGTTGCTATAAATACTATACCCATAGAGTATAAATATAGTAGTAACAATAACCATAGCAACTAATTAACAATAACCATAGCAACGAATTAACAATTGTGTCACAAATCGTAAACAGCGAATTATTATTATCATAAATTGTGTTTTTACTTTGATGAATATCAAATGCCTGCGACAGAAATACCTAGGTTAGAACTAGGTAGTGGTCCCAACACACCGACTATTATTACATCTCGGAGTGCTTCTGATGCGTCTAGTGCAAGTTCTCCTGAACCACTACTAATTGAGGCAACACCACTTTTTAGGTAAAAGCACGGAATTCTGTAATGCACATAACAATATTAATCATTTTAATCTTATTGTAATCATTGTTTAAGTGAGTGAATATCATGTTAGATATTCTTTATTGATCTTTACTGCTAACCAACAAAGAACTGTATTGAATATAATGTTGGCTTTCCCAACTAATTTAAGTAAGATTTTCGCGGGTTTTTTTTTGTAAAGCAATGTATTGACATCAAGTAAAATAGTCTATGAAGAGGTAGGTACCTATAAGTACCTACCAGGTAATTAGGTACTTCTAATTACTACCTATCAGCTATCATTACCTGCAAGAGGTCTAGCTAGGTATGTATGTTGGAGTACGGAGTAGGTTAGTAATTAGGTACCTACACAAAATTACCAATGTGTGTCCACAGAGCATTGGCCCTGCCACCACCAGAACCTGAACAACCACCAGGACAAGATGAGTTGGAGCGCCGTTTGCCAGGATATCGACGAATAGTGATTCCACGGGAACTGACACTCATAGAATTGTTGGTGAGAATCATACAATTTTATTCTATCAATTTCTTACGTAAAGTGGCATACGACTAAATGCGCCATTTAGACGTCTGATTTTAATAATTTATTTTAACCGACATTATCAACATTTATTTATGTAATTTATATGTTCAGTCCTCTCAAGGTAAGTATTCCACTAATAAAATATAGCATGGGCTTAGCCAGGATTTGGACGCAATACTCAGGATTTTTGGTGGGCAATCATAAAAAATCAACATACGCCGCCCCATGTATACTACCCCATACAAATTTATCTATTTCAAAACATTTCGGGGGGGGAGTTTGAACCCCCAAAACCCCCTCCCTGGCTACGCCCATGAAATATAGTAGGTACTTAACTAATTAGTTACCTAATAATTAAGTAGTATATAGGACATAGGTACATATTACTAGGCACATAGTATTTCAGCGGCCCGAACATAGTTTACCAGTTTTAGAGCTAAGATACCATAAACAGACAGAAAAAACACACCGATGGCGGGTTCTTATTAACAGAAAACGTTTTGTTCTTCAATACAAATAGGTAACGGACAATTATAGTTTCATCTGTGTTTTTTATGTCAAAAACAAACCGTGACTCAACAGTGGTTTCTAGAAATCCCACGTAAGGGGTAAAACTTATACTCCCCTCTTTTTTTATTGGGGGTTCAAAAGATCAAGTCCTTATAAATAAAAGGTAAAAATAATTCCAGAAAGAATGTAGCGGCGCTAACACCGACGAAGAAGTACTGCGAATTCGCGAAGCTCATTTGCGTGTCATTGCGGAAAGAGTTGGTCTACGTCGCCTTCACGTCCTTGCTCCACGGCTTAAAGTCCTTACCCTAGACGGCAGCGCTTTGTCCTCATTACGAGACCTAGGCATTGGTCTAATACATTTAAAGGTGCTCCACTACTTTAAAATTACCTAAAAACTGTAGCAAAAGCATTTCGTACGCAGAACCCACATAACCCCTTATTTCCTGCCGTTTTTTTGAAGCAGGGGCACTAATGGTAAGCAGATACAAAATCTATAAATGGGGTCGATCAATACATTGTTGTTTAACAGTGTTGATCGCTCCCACTACGCGCCGGCTAAATGATTTGGTTACGAAATGGGCGGCAACGAGACGAATTTGCATTACGAGTCTATGTGTGGACTCGCTCATCCAAATTAACTGTCCATTGCGAAGCCGTACCCTGAAAGGAGACAAGAATTGATTGCAAAAGTCTTCTTAAAATCGGTGAACTTACAGACCAAAATACTGTTTAATAGTATGTAAGAGAGAAGCGTGTGACAGAGAAAAGAGAAGTTAGCTGCAATTAATGCACTTGGTACGAAACTTTTTCTCTTCCGTTTAATCTTCACTTTACATTAGATTTAGAAGTAGCTTATGGGAAAGTGAAACAAGTGACTTAAGAGCAGGTTAAAGTGTAGGTACCAGTAGTAGTATCAGTTGTCCATAATGGTTGTTTTGAAAATATTAAAATCGTTTAAGTATAAGTATACGACCCCTTGTATAATAAAGAATGCCACTCGTGTTTGAAAATACTGGGTCGGAAATACATGCAAGGACTGATGATGATAAAAACTTTAACTAATATTTTATATATTTTTATATCGTCCAGATTTTAAGTGTAAACCGCTGTAGTTTGAC
The DNA here is from genome assembly GCA_947458855.1 of Monopis laevigella. Taxonomy (NCBI): domain Eukaryota; kingdom Metazoa; phylum Arthropoda; class Insecta; order Lepidoptera; family Tineidae; genus Monopis; species Monopis laevigella. Next base: position 20,523,023 of record OX381578.1, read on the forward strand.
GACATTTGATGGTGTTTGGGGCTTGGGGGCTTTGAGAGAACTATACGCTTCTGGTAACAAACTGAACGATCTAAATCCACTTGCGGCTCTTCAGAAACTACATACATTGGATTTGTCTGAGTAAGAATATATAATAATAATAGTAGGTACTTATTCATAATTTAGTATCACCATCGTCATCATTATACCTAGTATATTATAAAATAAATGCTTATAAATATATTTATATTGTGCAAATAAATGTTTCGAATCGACTTCACGATCCATGATAAAATTCAACCAAATCATTAATTTCAATAGTAAGCTGGTTAGATATCTTATTCAGTAACTTTAAAGATCTTTAATTTTATTAGGAATCCATTGTCAGAGTCTACTCGTTTGTGGACGTTAGGTGTTTGTTCCTCGCTGCGAACGTTAACTTTACGGGGATGTTCAGTGTCTGAAATACCGCAATACAGAACAAAATTGGCATCAGCATTACCATTGCTTGTTTATTTAGATGGACGTCCATTACATACAGATATAATATGTAAGTTATTTCCTTTTTTATTTTTAGATATCTGATATTATTAATTGTTCTGTCTGTCTATTAATGAATCGTTTTATCTTTACGTCTACTGTTTCTGATTTTAATTATCATTTTTTATGTAGGTGTAGTAGGTTATTTATATGCCTATAGGCTACAAATATATTATACTTATTTTTACACCGTTTTATATTATAAGCTTTGACCGCAGTATTAATATTTATTAATAGGTACATCTACTAAAATACTTAAGTATTTATGTAAGTAAAAGAATAACTAGTTTTATAGCAACCTATATTATTTTGTTTTAGTTAGATTAAAAGGTTACAATTAGGCACAGTGCCTAATTTATGCCTGTATGTGTGAAATGTTTATTATTATAAAGTATATGTTCTAACAGATGATGTTAATGATGAAATATTTGGAATGCCTGCTAGTTCCGATTCTGAATCAGAGTTGGAGTTCTATCCATCTGAACAAGAAGGTGACTCAAATTCTCACTCGTCCATCCATCAGGTAAGCTATTTATGCAATTTGCTTAGGTATCTAGTAATTCTACACGTTTTAAGATCATTGAGTTCAGACGAGTGTTTCGTAATGTTAAATTGTACTCAAATGAATAGGTAAGTAGATACTTGTTTCCACACCAAGATTTGTACATGTTTATGACTAGTAACTTTATGATTCTATAGAATCAGTAGATACTGTAGGAACAAGTATGCTCAGCTCATTCAAATATTTGTGTAATTTGGTTAGACGTACCACTTATCTCTTTAAACATTGCTAAGAAAGGTAAATGTTATTCCGCTAATGTTTGATGTAGGATATTGATGTGCGTTGCGAAGTGTACTCAGACGGTGACCGCCGCCGACCAGCCACCACCGAAGGGGCGGGAGAGCGACCTCGTGCGAATGTGGCTCCGAGGCCTCGGACCGCACACGCATGCGGACGCGACCAAAGTGGTGCAACCTCCCGTTTGGAAATACTCAATACTTTGCTTGGTATGCATTACTTTAAGGTTGAACAACAACCTAAGAAATATACATCTACTGAAAGAAATAAGCTATGAAGCTATATATACCTACATCTATCGAGCGTGTATTTTTTTTAGTTAGCTTTCCAATTTTTAAATGTCAGAAAATAGAACCACCTTAACCACAAGTTTAGTAATTACTAAGCAAAGTACTATAGTAAATAGTAACTAATATTTATATTAGAATCTAAAAGACTTCTATAACTAACCAGGAACTCTTTTAAAATGGCTGATTCATTAATTTCAGTTTTATCTGTAAACTTATTGTTTTCGCGCTCTATTATATCAAGTTTCAACTTTTCTAGTTCCCTCAAAACTCAGATTTATCATTTAACTAGGTACACCGCTATCATATTGTACTTATAGTAGGACTATGTCTGCAAGTAAGTATTTCCTAATAACAAAGCTATTATTTCCTTAGATGATGAATGGCGATGTAGCGGCAGCAACCTAACATCTCGTAATGCGGTTTGTGGGAATTTAGCTCAAGCATTGCGTCGCCCGCGCACTGTTGGCGCTAATGAGTCCCTACGAAAAGCTGATGGTGGTGGTAATAGACGAACACATCAAAGAACACAAACATTATAGTATGGAGAAGTACCTACTTTATAAAGTATATACAAATTATAAAGTTTGTGTATCTTTTCATTTAGCGTTTAAATTCTATATGTAGTTAGTTAGTTTCAGAATATGGTCATGATAAAAGGTATTTTCACGGTAGGTTCAGCAGAACATTCTACAGAGAATGAAGAAGTTTCCATCGACAACACTCAAGAGACTAGAACTGGAGCAGTAAGTAGAGCGCGATCCATCGCTGCAGAGATACCCGTATTACCCTCAGATGAAGACTGGGATAAGTTTCGTCGTGACACTGGGTAATTATCCACTAATGAGAAGGATGTGGATGCCTTCTTTATATGTTTAAAACTTTATTGCACAATGTTATATATACAAATGCTAGACATTGGATTTACCTCATTTTGTTTTATAATATACATACCCGGTGTCCCACGGCCACATATACCTATATGCCACACACAGGGGAAGTAGGTACTTTCAAGAAGACTTCATTTTTTTTTTTTAATAAGTATTATCTGCATTCACAGTTTTTTTTTAAATATATATAATAATAATATGAAGGATTTTGCACATATATCGCCATGGTCACAAACTAAGCTCTAGGCTCGTACTATGTGTACATTTAATAAACAACGATATTAATGCATATTATATATTATGTACACCCAGACTGTTCCGGACGGCCTTAGCCATTAGAAGTATTAGTTTTTAGAAATAGTTGTAAACACCTATTTAGTGTGATTGCGCATGTTATTTAGCGGCGTATACTTTCCCATGGTATCTTAGTTATATTTCTCTATTATCTTAAAGCCAGCATCTCGCCGGCAGTTAGTGAGATTGCTAACTGCCTTTGTAGTATTTAACAATCTTTTGTACAACTAGTTTATTGTTTATAGTTAGTTTCATTATGCCGAAAAGGATAGTTTAATTGTTATTGTTTTACGACTTAGGATTCTTTAATATTTGTGTAAGTCATAGTTACTTTGTTACTTGCCGACTATTGTTGTATTCGCAATACTTGCTGTAATAAAATATCTTGGGAATAAAGAAGCGTGTGAACGGAGGTAAGAGGCGTGGGTAACCAACCAGATGGGATTGGGATAGCTCCACCCAACTCGGAGGTCAGTAGGGATACGGGGCGGGAACCGCCTTAAGATGCTTTGCATATATAGTACTGGAAGCGGATTTCAGATCAGTTCGATAGTAGTTGGCAACAGTTCGACAGTAGTTGGGCAACAGTACGACAATAGTTGGTTAACAGTTTGACAATAGTTGGCCAATATTTCGCCAACAAGTTCATTCGCAGCGAGAAGTCAATAAACAGTCCTAAACCCGAACTTCGAGTAGAGCACGCAGCTCCTCGATAGTTATCTACGTTGGTCACTATACCGATTAGTGTGACCAAGCCCAGGACCAGTTATTCAACTTCGCCGTGGTCTGAATTCCGTCTACTACCGCCAGTACGTAACGGATAGACACTCGATCCGCCCGACCTCACAAACAGAAGCAACGGAAGCCTCCGCCTCACCGCCGTTCCGCACACGATTACTGTACCGATCTCCGTGGTTTTATTTGGCATTCCTTGTTCAACAACGATCCAGAAACTTAGTGTACGCGACAGTCCCGTACATTAAATGGTCCTTCGAGCCGGATCTTCGTGAGCAAGAATCCTACGACGAGAAGTGGCAGATTACAGCAGCTCTTCGACGCAGCGCCTGAGTCTACAGCCGAATATACAGAAGATCAGACGCCCGTACGAAAACCCGACTGCGACCACTTCTACAGATATGGAGACCGCTGGTACAAAGTACGTGCAGACCTCAACCGAACGTATAGCCGTAGGTAAAAATAGTATAGTAACTACACCTACTGCTGCATCAGCTGCCGCCGCAGGCGTTCGGTTACGAGGAGGAAGCCGACATAGCAGGAGGTCAAATCGAGCTAAAGAAATTGCGAAAGCCAGAGTAGAGCTTGCCGCTGCTCGCCTGGCTGCCCTCGAACTCGAATCGGAAGATGAAGATATAGCCATCTCCGACAACAATGACGATGAGCTAAGAAGCTGGTTTAATCATAGTGAAGCACGACTTCGAAGCAAAGAAACAGTTCACCAGGTACACGAAGAAGAAGACAGCCTACAGGAAGCCGTAACCGATAATGCTCGGGTCCTGCTTTCAGATAGACATTGTATATTGCTGGGACCAGAAGTGAACGCTAACCGTTCACTAGAGTCTGTCTTCCCAGAAAAGGTGGCCGATGTGGAAGCTAATCCACTGGCGGGAGCATCGTCTGCGACCGCGACACGTCAACAAGTGGACCTTTCGGAACTTGCCTCAGCGATCAAACTGGCAGCTAGATCGGGAAATAATACGCGCAACCCGATCGAGCTCCCTAACTACAGTGGATCATATCAAGAATGGCTGGCATTTAAAGCAGCTTACGCCGAATCATCGCCTTCCTATAGCGACACTGAAAATACTCACGCGCTCTTATATGACGGATCAACTGTCACGTTGATTGGCTCACAAACTGCAGAAGCAATCGGTGCCACAGGATCCATTGACCCGCTTCATATTCAAGGGATATCAGAAAAAGATGTAAATGCCGCCGAATCTGGTAACATTAGTTTATTTATTCATGGAGTGCAAAACACGTATAAGATTCGTGCGCAAACAATAGATAGTCTACAGCTCGCCGCTCAAGAAATAAAAGACGAAGATTTGAAACAATGTAGACACCTTGACGACATTCGGGAGCATCTGGTATACAATAGCGCTACAACAAAGATTCTAATTGGACAAGAAAACTGGGAACTCTTGAAAGCAACAGCAGTAAGACACGGGAACAGAAATCAGCCGGTCGCTTCACTAACATCGCTAGGCTGGGTATTACATGGTGCCTACACTCGGACGCTAGGACGGCGTGTTAATTACGTTTATTGTATAAAAACAATTGTCGAAAACATGGACGAACAATTAAGATATTACTTCGCTATTGAATCGCCTACAATAACGCCAAAGCGTCCGAATAATGATCCTAAACAACAGACCATAAACCTGTTGAATGAAAACACAGTAATAAGAGAAGATGGGCGATACCACACCTCGTCACTATGGAAACAAGAAGACATCGTGATGCCTAATAATTATAATAATACGCTAAAGAGATTGCTGGCAATAGACAAAGATCCGCTACTTAAAAGAAAATATGAGGAACAAATAAACGCGTTAATTAAAAAGGGATATGCACAACGGGCGCCAAAAACAAAAAAGAACAATAGGACTTGGTACCTGCTTGTTATCTATACCGGAGTCGACTACTTTGGGCAATTGACAGTAAGTCGAGAGGAAAGACAAAAGGGATATGTCGCATTGTTCACATGCCTGAGCACGCGCGCTGTACACCTCGAGATAGCTGAATCCCCGAGTACTAAGTCTGCAGTAATGGCGTTAAGACGAATGATTGCTCGTCGGGGTTGTCCAACGGAAATATGGTCGGATAACGGTACTAACCTTCACGGGGCCGACAAAGAGCTTGAGCGCACAATTGACAGAGAAACAGAGGAAAAAGCTGGAAAGAAAATGATAAGCTGGCGTTTCATACCTCCGGGTGCCCTGTTTATGGGTGGCGCATGGGAAAGGCTTGTAAAAAGTGTCAAGTCTACACTACGTGCGATCCTTCATGAACGTTATCTAACAGAAGAAGTTCTGACAACGCTACTTGCCGAAGCAGAATATACAGTTGACAGCCGCCCACTGACTCATGTATCACTAGATCCGGAAGATCAAGAAGCTATTACACCTAACCATTTTCTGTTACATGGTTCAGCACGTGTACCTGCTTCCGGCAGGTTTGATGAAAAGGATCTTATTAACCGATCAAGCTGGCGTGCCTCTCAAAGGCTAGCTGATCTTCTTTGGTCCAGATGGATTCGAGAATATTTGCCAGACCTGCAGAACCGGCGGGAGCCATATGGACGTGGTCCCGGCCTAAAGACGGGAGACATAGTTCTCATAGCAGATAACACCCTTCCGAGGAATACGTGGCCACGCGGCCTGATAGTCGCCACATACCCAGGAGCCGACGGGATAGTACGAGCAGCAGCTGTTCGCACTAAAGGAGGACTACTACGACGCCCGACCAAGAAGTTGGTGATCCTGCCTACAGAGCCGGCCGCCCTACAGTAACTAGATTTGCGTAGTCAACGTAGTCGCAGACTACGCACGGCGGGAGAATGTTCCGGACGGCCTTAGCCATTAGAAGTATTAGTTTTTAGAAATAGTTGTAAACACCTATTTAGTGTGATTGCGCATGTTATTTAGCGGCGTATACTTTCCCATGGTATCTTAGTTATATTTCTCTATTATCTTAAAGCCAGCATCTCGCCGGCAGTTAGTGAGATTGCTAACTGCCTTTGTAGTATTTAACAATCTTTTGTACAACTAGTTTATTGTTTATAGTTAGTTTCATTATGCCGAAAAGGATAGTTTAATTGTTATTGTTTTACGACTTAGGATTCTTTAATATTTGTGTAAGTCATAGTTACTTTGTTACTTGCCGACTATTGTTGTATTCGCAATACTTGCTGTAATAAAATATCTTGGGAATAAAGAAGCGTGTGAACGGAGGTAAGAGGCGTGGGTAACCAACCAGATGGGATTGGGATAGCTCCACCCAACTCGGAGGTCAGTAGGGATACGGGGCGGGAACCGCCTTAAGATGCTTTGCATATATAGTACTGGAAGCGGATTTCAGATCAGTTCGATAGTAGTTGGCAACAGTTCGACAGTAGTTGGGCAACAGTACGACAATAGTTGGTTAACAGTTTGACAATAGTTGGCCAATATTTCGCCAACAAGTTCATTCGCAGCGAGAAGTCAATAAACAGTCCTAAACCCGAACTTCGAGTAGAGCACGCAGCTCCTCGATAGTTATCTACGTTGGTCACTATACCGATTAGTGTGACCAAGCCCAGGACCAGTTATTCAACTTCGCCGTGGTCTGAATTCCGTCTACTACCGCCAGTACGTAACGGATAGACACTCGATCCGCCCGACCTCACAAACAGAAGCAACGGAAGCCTCCGCCTCACCGCCGTTCCGCACACGATTACTGTACCGATCTCCGTGGTTTTATTTGGCATTCCTTGTTCAACAACGATCCAGAAACTTAGTGTACGCGACAGTCCCGTACACAGACCATGACAAACTGTACAGAAAACGACTAATATTTTTATGCCATTGAAAGCTGGTAGAATCAGAAGTTATTTATATAGACATATTAGACAAGGTTTCTATTACGGTAATGCCTCCCGAATCGGAAGTAGGTACTTTGAATATTGAAGATTTCATTTTTATAAATAAGTATATTCACAGATTTTTAGAAGAACGAACGCAAGCCTGAATCGAACTCAATAAAATCTAAAATCAGAACACCTACTCGTAGGTATATTTTTATGTTTGCAATCGTAAGGATGAAATTATTTATTTTATGTAAATCTTAAATCTTCAATATTTAAAGTAGGTACCTACTACCAGCTTTCAATTTCTGCACTAGGTATGCTTAGGTTGGTACCTACTTGTTTGAGCACAGAAGAAATAACAGTACAAGTAGTATTAGTTTCTCTTACCTAAGTTCTCAATTTGCAAAGTTGTGTAATACTTTGTTGGCATAAATGAAGTACCTACCTACACCTATACCTCTTATTATGTCATAAAACTTTAAGCGGGTCAGTGTGTTACAAGATTTCTAAAACAACAAAAAAAAAAATTAATAATTTTCAATTGCTATAGTAGTATTCTTATAGGTAGGTAGCTGGTATTTAGACCTGGCTGAGAAGTGTGGATTAAATTATATGGTTTTCAAACTTAGGAAATGGTTACCTATTTACATTTATATACATTTAGGTGTTATACTAGTCTAGGCGTACATATATATATAGATATATTTACCAGGATTTTTGAGTTCCCTCAAAAATCCTGGTTATCCATTTTGTTTATTATGTCGTAAATTATTTTGGTCCCACCCCTGAAACTTTCTATAGACGAAAAATTAATTTTCAAATACGGCAACGTGTGACAAAAGTTAGGCTGAACCCACATACCTATATATAATTTACTAGCTACCCGTGCCGGCTCCGTACAGTGTCTGCTGGAAAAAATACTTAGGTACTTTCAGTTTTATAATGAATAAAATAAGACCAAATATTTCCTTTACGACCACGTAATTTTTACAACTTTTTTCACAAAACTGAACGTACCCAAGTATTTTTTCCATAGATTGGGCTGATTTTTAACAACGTTCGAAATCATTGTTTTTTTCCGTACAAATTGATTAATTGATAACATTTTTTCTCTCATACAAACCTTGTCCTGGCGCACAAACACAACAAAAACATTATTAGCCAAATAGCAGCCGTTCTGGAGTGATGCGCTTATATATATTCGGCAATTGGTTTTTATTTAAATACGTAAATGTATGTAAATAAAAATCAATACGCTGCGTATGCTGTTAACTGATAGATATATGGAGTTCCATATAGGTTATCTCGGGTCCAATAATATTATCATATATCGTATGTCGTTATTTCACTTAAAACTTATATTTTTCTTGTACTGGCGATTATCTATACAATTAATTAAAAAAATCTGTACATTAATCTGATCAAAAATTTATATTAATTAATTAAATTAATTATTTTTGGAATTCGTGTCATTCTGTCTGTTTGTTTGTTTGTCGGGTGGGCATCAGTATTTTATAAAATAAAACATAATCTCTGATGTTGTTGAGTTTCACTGGCCTAACTACTCTACTAGGTACTATTGATTCTATAAAATGTATATAATGGATATTAGAGATAGGCCAGTGAAAGTCTATAACATCACCGGGTCAAACGTGTTGGACAAACTCCATTTCCTGTCGTCAACTGGCATGACTAGTAGTAAATAGTATTAACAACCGTACCTGCTTTCTACACTGATAAACGTCGCGTCTCGATCATAGTCATAGTCGATGGACAATGATAGTATGCATGCTGAAATTTTGTCATTTATCTTATATGTTTTATTTCAGAATAGATATTCGGCTAGATTTTACTGAAAGGCCTACAGGCGCAGATCCAGCAGAAGTAATTGAAAAACTCGAACAAATAGAAAAAGAAACTTTTGATAGGCTTCAAAACTGTAATATAACTGATAATTTCGATTATCAAGCTTTTGTAGAAGGAATATTTAAGAATCGATCCGGCCATCGGTCGGATATCGATAACACTAATTCGGAAACCAACAGCGAGGCTTCGGGCTTAACATAACCACATCGATATAGTTCGACAGTCGATAAAATGAAGATTATGAATGAACATTCATTCATAAAATCGATATGTATCGATTCTGTCGATTTATCGAGCCTATCGATGCTGTTGTGCTAAGGCCCTAGGTTGATAACATAATTAAATAGATACTTCATAAACTTTTATACGATTGATTATTACACAGGATCCTAAAGTAGAAATTAACAATATACCTACTTACTCGTATATATTTTGTTAAGTGTATTTATATTATGGCTTTAGGTATTCATAAAAAAAGTTATTGAGAACTTGAAGAACACTTTAGTTACAATAGGTTTTGCCTCTTTTACATCATTCATTTTAGTTGCCAAAAAAGAGATGACTAAATTATTATTAAGGCAGTGGCGTAGCCCAGTATCATTTTTTTGGGGGGCCCAAACGAAGTGTAGATTTTTCGTAATATATTTTATTGATGAGCGAAAAAAAAAACAAATCGTCAATAAACATACCCGGTGTGTCATAAATATTTTTTAGAGTTTAAGTGATTTTGCTCTTGTACGTACGGGGCCCCTGTACATGGGCCCCATAACACTGATACGGCTAATACCGCGGTAGCTACGCCCCTGATTCAAGGACTCAATAAGTTTTTATGAATACCGGTGATAAACTATAATGCAGCAGTGAACGAGTAAAATATTTTATGTTTTGTTATATTATGTATTACCCATTTAATTGGACCCGCGTGAAAATGATACTACTTACGTATAAAGGAAAATTTGTTGTAGTAATAATAATCTTGATCTTTTAAAAAAAAATGTTTGTTAATTATTTTGGCCTGTAAAATAAAAACATTTTAGTACTTACCTACTTAATAATTTTATTTGATAAAATATTTATTAATTTATCTGCGATATTAAATATTCAAATACTGGAAAAGTTGAAAAATCATGAGGATAAATCATTCGCAAAAAAGCAGCGTCATTTTAATTAGGTATTTGGTCAGCTGTTCGCTAGTTTTTCCAGGTATTTCCGCTTAGCACCAAAGCAGTAGGTACTCGTATATCGGACTGTACTCTATACTCATTACAAGTTACTATAATAATGTCTTCAGTATATTCTAGTCGTGGATCAGTGTACCGCTCCAACTCAGTCGTTGCGAACGTATCTTCACTTGATCATTATTGCCATAGTAATGATTTATAATAATCAATACTTACCTATGTAAATTACAACAAAATGAGTTTTATTACCATTGTGCAGAAATCCATATATTCCAGTGCATTATGTGTTTATTATAGTTGTTTAGTTTTATTTGGTTTTTTGGTGAACTTTTTGAAAAATCCTTTTGCGGACCCTTGGGCACAGAAATTGCGCTTAGAACCTCCGGCGTGCTTAACGGACCCTAAATATGGAGTACACAAATACATGATGTTTAATGTAAGTATTTTCATTTATTTATTATTTAGATGTAATCTGTAAATGAATTTACGGTACGGTGAGTCAGTTTAATAAAGTTTGTTCCTAAAATACTATCAGAATATAATGACTTAATTAGTCCGTCAGTCGGTCCAATTCTATTATCTCTATATAGGTATATATGTATAGCAGTTTTAATAAATATATATTTAGGTACATAAACTAGTAGTTAAGAATAGATGTTAAATAAACTAAAAATTAATAGGAGCATGATTTAGTATAAAATAATTACTTTTTCAGTAAAAATAGGTATTTAGGGTTCATCTATGGGTGCATTTTTATATTTATGGTCCAACTACCCCAGTCCAATTTTATAATACAGGAAAATAATACTATTCGTTCTTACCCACTTTTTGTTTGTCGGGGCCCAACATATTATTTTGAGGTGTTTACAAAATATTATTTTTTAAATCCACATAAAAACTAATAAAGTGATACTGATACCTATATATTTCTCTAATACGATATGCAGCTGGAGTGATTACGTCAAAATAATACTTGAAGTGAATTATTGCAACATATAACTACATTTGTGCAGCGTTTGCAGCCAGAAAGCGGAACATAAATGCAGTTTTGCGTTTTACATTATGCCTTATTTATTGTATTCATTTGTAAAATTTTGGAATGGGCTTACAAGTATTGCCAAAGAGAATATATAAAGATTGAATCCAAAGTATTAGCTTGAATGAATAAAACTTAGTTTTTTAAATTAAATAAAAATGATTTTTTAGATATTATATTCTAAAAATAGTTTGACGTTTAAGGTCGCGACTCAATTTTATTAACTATTATTATTTTTAAAGTTCTTATTTTTGTCCATAATTTCGGAGTAAGTAAAAAATAGATTTTGGTATTGTTCTTGCAATCTCCGTTTTTCGCGTTAGTGACGTCACGCGGGTGTATTAAAAATACTTATAAATATATATATATATATATATATTATTTTGTATGAATATGTCAACAGAACATTTTTTTTTTTCGGAAGTGCATTGTGAAACAAATATAAACAGAGCATAAACTAATTATGACAAAAATACCTAAAATAAAATTTAATCATAAATAATACAAAATTAATATCCTATGTCCACCATATCCAAACCCCGTCCCGGCCCGAAAGTACCCATAACACTGGCAGCATTACCACGCTGTACTGCCAGTGATATTCTTTGTTTAAAAAAATATCCGGACCGAGGATCTCCAGAGGTCTCTTTTAGAAGAGCACATAACCACATTTCTTACCAAATACCACAGCCCAAACTCCAGTTGTCTCCACAGCAAATGGGACAAATAAACATTGTAGTGCATTGTTGAAAAGAGTTAATAATATAATTTTTATATAATAATATGATTTTTTTTTATATCATTAAGTATGTAGAAGACGTATATCTCATATACCTACAGGATGAATTTGAAAGGATGTATAGGTATGTATACTTTGAGCTAATATGAGGCTCTACTGATCAAATCAAACAAATTTTCCCATGGAACCATATGTTGCAAATCAAATGAAAACAAAATTTGGCTTCAATTTAGAAGGATCATTTTGACATTAGGTTGTAGTTTGTATGGAGAAGATTTTTTTTTTTCATTTGCTACACATGGTTCCATGGGAATAGTTGTGCGTTGGACAGTAGAACCTCATTAGCCCAAAGTACAACCTTTCAAAGTATAAAATATTGGTTTCATTTATTTAAGTAGGTAGTTCGAGGTGTCTAATTATATAAGCCTACCTATTCAAAAACATCAATATTTAAAAGTGTAGTAAAAACATCAAATTAAAATATTAGGTTCACACACCTTTTCTTGTTATTTCAGAATTCAAAATTTCACTATGTCGAGAGCGGCGATCCGAGTAAACCGTTGATGATATTTTTACATGGCTTTCCCGAGTTTTGGTATTCTTGGCGATATCAAATTGAAGAGTTTAATAAAAAATATTGGTAAGTTTTTTATAATATTTATAAAAGTAGGTAGGTAGGTACTAGTAGATAGGTAGTTTTTTTTTTAATTTTTTTTTTTTATCAACGTGTAATAATTTTATTATCCGTTTATTAGGGTCCCCTAATAAACGGCCGATAATATCATTATTCAAGCAAGAGAATTCAAAAAAGAAACCCCTATGGTGAGACTCGGGTGTCCATCCAAGTACATGTCTATCGGTCTCTCTGTCCGCGCTGTAGCGGATTTACAGATTTGCCCAATGATATTTTTTATAAAAAAATATCATTGGATTTCTCGTAGGTTATTCAAACCTGCCGCCTATTCGCATTTTGCCGCACCTACCGAAACACTTAGCGAACAAGCAAGTTCTCCCGCAACCAAATTGCTTGTGTGAACCTAATAACATTTAGACAAATAAAAATAAATCTTTTCCATTTTTTTTAAGTTAAGGAATCGGCCGAAACATAGCTTAATCCAAAAATATGTTCTAGGGTTCCTTATCTAAGTTTTTAAATAAAAACGAAATCTTTATGAGATCACTTAGTCCGTCTATCTACCTATTCAGTCGGGCCCATATCTCAAAAACCGATTACTGTAATTAGTGATTCTCGGTGCCCGAAATATCAAATATTTCAAGTACTTATTCAAATGTTTAGAAAAATATTGCTCGCTAAATAAAATAAAAGGGAATAGTAAGGTATACTTTATTAACAATATAAATCATTACGAGAATTAGCCTAAACCTGGTAATAAATGTGTTTTGTTAATTTTGGAGAAAACAGGAGTAGCCTTATTTCACCGAATCGTTTAGATAATATACCAATAAGCTGATATACTTATAAATAAAGTATACTTAATATACTTTTATAAGCATTGATTTATTAATAGTACCTACTTTACAAGAAGTAGGTAGGTACCTAGGTAAACATTTGATTATTTACCATGATTTCTTCCCAATTTGCATGAAACTAGATAAGAAAAAAGTTAAACTATAAATAGGTAATTATCTCTTAGTTCAAAAGGTCCAAAGATTGGCTAACCTCTGTCACTCCTCTCTTTGTTGTTTAACATTTACATATTTATAATTATGTCTACGTAGGTACCTAGATATAGGTACCTACAGATAAATGTTATTACCTTTTGTTATTTTAAACCAGCTAAGGCTAAACTGAAGTCGACTCGATTTAAAAAAAAAATGGGTTTGCAATGCACTTTTGCATAGATACCTATTTACGTTGGCCGATTATGATAATTATTTTTGGCCCATAGGAGCAAATTGAGAGGTGGGACCACAATAATTTCACCATGATTTGTTGATAATGGATACCCAGGATTTTTGGGGGAATTCCTGACATTCTAACAGTAACAGTACAGTGTATTATACGTACATTTTATTTCTTATGTACCTACTTCGTAATTGATTATCAGTTTAATTTGAAATATTACCATGGGATCTTCTTACGCTTAGTGTAGTTGTTTTTTATTTTACCTTTCTTGAGTTAAATTTACATCTTAACCTATAAATCATTTTGATTTATATTTTACTTTTGGATATAGGTACCAAAAGATTTATAAGAATACCAAATTTCCAGTTAATTGGGCCAATAGTTTTCGAGGTATTTGATGCGGACAGACTGACTGACACCCTGTTTTAATTTCCAACATATAAAAAATAATCTAGGTAAGTAGAGTTTTATAAATGGGATTTTTTTCCCATTGTGACATTTGTTGTGGTGACCTGTAGCACAGAATAAATAATAGTACAAGTCCGTAGCACGGAATTATTCCCACTTGTGGCCACCACTAAAATTATTAGTGCCATTCGTCACTACTAGCAACAATTTTGTTTTATTTTTTTCATTTATCGCATAAACGGTGACATACCTATAGGTATAGGTTGTTGGATATTATTGGGTGACGATAAAAAAAAATAGTACCTATCTACAAAACTTGTTTATTACCTATTCTCTTTTTAGTATCTCTACTTGGAAAGTCTGTTGTTTTTTTTTTATATTATAGGTAAAATTGTTACCCACAAATATATTAGCACCCTTCTAGAATCTGGGGGTTAAACATTTCAAACCCCAGATTCTAGCGGAGAACATTTTACTAAATAGTCTGTTAAATGTTTTAGGTGTATAGCTGTGGATATGAAAGGGTATGGTGATTCAGAAAAACCTGAAAAATTGTCGGCATACAAGATCAACGTGCTCGTGGACGATGTTCGTGACATTTTGCGGCAACTGGGTAAGGTTACAGAAGAAATAATAGTACAAGTAGTAAGGTTTAATAGTCGTTTACCTAAGCAACAATACGAATTATCTAACAATTCTTAAGGCCGCAGTTAGTAAAAATCTATATTGTAAACACTTACTAAAAATTGTAAATACGTATTAAAAATTGTAATAGGTATACTTAATTACCTGATGACAAAACAATTGAACAAAAATAATTAGAACCAATGAATGATAAAGAAGTGATAACACAAATGGCTACAACAAACTTATTTGACTGAGTTTAACATTTCGTTCGACAGACGATTTTAGGCTACTTCTGTAGGTATATTATACCTTACTTAAAAGCTTACTTTCAAGATCGAACTATAAAAATATTTCATCAAAATCAGTTTTATTTCAGTATAGGTAGGTCAACGGTTGGAATTTAGTAACAAACATAAATTTTAGCAACGGTTTTAATTCCGTGTACACCTACCTATAATTTTTCTATAAAAATATACTTACTTTATTTTTACAGGTAGAGATAAATGTATCTTGGTAGGTCACGATTGGGGCTCAATAGTTGCAGCAAAGTTTCGGGACATATATCCTGATGCACTTTTGTCAATCATACTGGTGGGAGGGGCCTCCATTGAGAGCTGGCATCAAGAAGTTTGGTCCAATCCTATTCAATTCAAGATGTCTTGGTGAGATAAAAGCTATTTAGGTACAATCTAGGGCGTCCAGTATCGGAAGGTTTTCAATTCCGGAGCTGATTTACGATATTGGCCCCTTAACTCCGGAATTCCGGAGCTGGTTCCGGAATTGGTAAAAAAAACAAAAACTTTCTAGTCCGTTTTAATCATTTTTAACACCAATCTTTGACTCTTGATATGACAATTTTTAGAACTTGGCGAGTCTAGACCTTTTAAACAATCAACAACTTGAGAATCTTAATGAAAATTGACATAATTAAATGAACACAAGAAACATCAGACTTTCGAAGTTTAGACTTTACTGGCGGCTAGTTAAAAATTTTAATATAACATTAACAAATATTAAAACGAGCATTTAAGGCTCGCGTCACTTTTATCATTGATAACAACAGTCTTTAACTTTTGACATTACCATATATATTATTAAAATTAAACATGTTGAACTTTTTAAAAATAAATCAACTTAAGTAATTTGAGCTCAATAGCAAATATTTATCATAAAAATAATTATTAGAATCACTTTTAACATTATTAAGTAGTTAAATTAAAATCATCATTATAGTAAAACGAGCATTTAAGTCTCTTTAATAGGAACAGAAAATATTGAGTGAGATCAAATCAAACCAGTTTCTTATGAGCTAATTAGGCAAAGTCAAGGAAACATTAAGCTCTTGCAATGCAATGAGATCTCACTATCAAGAAAGGTGCTCTACTCTACGTGTTGCGCTGTTTTTGATAATGCATTCTCAAGAGTATCAATGAGTCTAACATTTTGTCAGAGAGAGAGCTTCGTAGTCGGTTACAAAAGTAACCAGCGCTCGAAACTAACCTTTCACTCTCGACACTCGTAGGAATCATGATGCTTAAATAATTATAAGCTTATGTCAGATATACACCTCGCTCTCCGTCATTATCATACGTAGCGTTTTCAAATTTGACAAATCCAGAAAGGTTAAAATTGGCAGTCCAATGTTTACGGGGCTCCTGCAGGCATTTATGTAGCTCTCTATCAAGCTGTTCTGCAGTGTAAAATCGTCAACTGCGACGTCAACATTAGAAGACGAAGACTCATTTTGATTTTCTTCACGCTCACTTGAAGAGGGGCTGTACTTAAGCTGTTGTAGGCTCAACGAAATTTTCGAGATTATTGTAACTCTGCTACAACTTGTAGCAGAGTTACAATAATCTCGAAAATTTCGTCGCTTTTGGGTTTGATAAAAGTGTAATCATCATCATCTGCTTGTTTGTAGAAATCTTCCTAATTTTGCAGATAGTGCAAAACACCTGCGAGTGGTTGTCGCCTTAGCTTGATACGATTTCTCAATCTTGTGGCAAGCTTAGCACTTAAAAAACTATTTTGTTCGTCCAGTTTTTTAAGCATGAATCTCAAAGCCGTGTCAGCTGTATAAAGAGTTGCATCACGTCGGCACAATGCAAGAACAGCCAGTTTTATGACATTCAAGCTGTGATGACTGTCGGTCAGTATTTGAATGTCATCTGAAAAGGAAACTTCAGATTTGCAATCTATTAGTGCCTTCAAAATAGAGTCTTTTATTTTCAAAAACACTCCAATCATGTCCGACATACTGGACCAGCGTGTGCGACAATCTAGCTGCAGTTGTATGTCTTCACCGTGTTCTGTTTTGACGTATTGTCGCAACATATCAGCTTTTAGAGGTGACTTTCTTATTGACCTGATACCGATAGAGGCGCAGGAAACATTGCGCGTAATACTATGTGTTTAAATTACACATTTTTTAATAAAAAAATATGAATATCGAAATACGATATTGAGCCCAATTCCGGAGTTGAAATATCGGACCTAAATCATCCGGAATTCCGGAGTTGCGAAATTCCGGAATTCCGGAATGGACGCCCTAGTACAATCTAGGTTTATTATCATATTTTGTTAACGCAATGGCGACAATGGCGGATGATTGTCAATGCTGGAGCCTCTGATAGCGCCTAAATTATACGCTTTCGGAAATCGAATTTTGGAAAAATAGGTTACCTACTGATTTTTTATAAGTTAATATTGTATTATATTATTAATTATACTATGAATTATGTATACCTACTTATTCCTTTATATCTCATCAATTGGTCCACATTCGTATCTACACAGTAAATTTCATATTTAAAACAAGTCGTTTCTGACTTCAAATCAAATCAAATCAAATATTATTTATTTCATGTAAATCTTTACAGATATTTATGAATAGTCAAAAAAAAAAGTTTTAACAATAAGGTCTAGAGTGCGTTTGGTTAGGCTGCTATATATATATTAATTAATAAAAGGTGTCATTAAATAAAAACATTTAAAAAAAAAACAACGAACCGAACGCACGCTACATAACCAACTAGTGTAAGACTAGGTGGTTAGCTGATTCCATTGACCATCCGATTATCATACAAGAGTGCCACCGAGGCGACCAACCTCACCAACCGTATCCACGCCTTAAATATTAGTTCTTATATTAAATTATTATCATTATATTAGCTGTAGATATTTTTGAATGACCATCAATCGCATTAACATAGTTATATGGATCGGTATCTTTAAGGGCGTAAACACAGTTGTAAAGTCGATCCCCCCGGAGACACCCCAGAGTAAAAGGTACCAGCAAGTAAAAAACTCTGGTGCTTCACACACACTAACAGAGGAACACAGCCATTGAGTTACCGATATGCATATAGCATATGGTAGCATACTTAAAATGCTCTAATCCTACTAAAAGCACGCACAAAACACCCTATTGCAGATTATTTAACAGTATAGCAATTGGTTACTGTACCAATGTACAAAACTGCAAATACTAAAAAGTACAGGCTTTTTACTAAATAATAATATATAATAACAGAGTATCTGTATAATGTAAATATAAATAAGTAATCATAAGATATACCTTATCCAAAGATAAAAAGTTAAATCATAAAAATATCATAAAAAATAAATTAAGTAATAATTTATTATTACAATATCAGATTTAACATACCTACTAGGGTACTCAATTGAAAAGGCAATACTAGTTGTGAGACCTCAATTGCAAATCAGAACGGGTCCAGACATCTTTATCATTTATATAGTCATTAACTCTATGGTAAGCCCTATGGATTAATGTTTATTTTATACAATTTTAAAACTTTATTTCACTTAAATCTATAATACTTTTAGGTAATTTATTAAATAACCTTATACTGTTAATGACAAAACATTTATTAGTTTTTTGTAGTCTAAACTTTGAAATATCAATTTTATCTGAAACAAATAAAGTGTGTTAGATGTGTTTCTTACTTGGTAAAATATATAAATTGAAGCTATAAAATTTTATTGCCAAATATTTCGCCTCTCTTTGGAGCGGCGTCATCAGTGACAGTATCAATTTTATCTATATTTCTTAAGTTTAAATTATGCCTGTCGCCATTTTTACTAAACATACTTAAGTTTTTCTTGACGTACAATAAATTCTCATAAATATATTGAGATGGTAGTATCAATATATCAATCATAGGAAATGTTTCCCGGAGAGAATCACGGAAAAATTCCTTCATTAACACACCCATTATAAATATCAGCAAGTACCGGTCCTATAGTATTAATGATTGGTTCTATAGCTTTGACCGACAACCCCCATAAATCTTCAGTTTGCTTCTTATTTAACATTTTAAAGTGTTTAAGAATATCCTTATTTGTGACATATTTAAAAGTGAAATAAGGTATTTTTGGTATTTTAATATATTGTTTTAAAAATTCCTTAGCAGTACTAGCTGATGATTTAATACTGTTCGTGATTTGTAATGGAATATTAGTAAAAAAATCTTTGAATAATACAGCAACTTGTTTATTGTCCGATATCATAACTCCATTATGTCTAATTGAAATATTATTTTGCCTAATTAGATTTTTTCCAGTTTCAGTGTTTATCATTTTCCATACACACTTGGATTTATTATCTGACTGTTTGATTTTAGATCCAATATAAATAGATTTTGCTATGATACAAACTTTTTTAAATAATTTTGAATAATTCCTAACATAATTGTGGAAACTTTGGTCAGATGTGTATGATCTTTTGTCATATAGATCGTATAATGTATCCCTACTTATTCTAATGCCCTTTGTGGCTCAAATAGCAACATTTAATTTGTCGTTAATTTTCTTTGTTTTTATTTGACATACTTTATCAAATTTTTGATCTATTATTTTATATAGATTCGCGTATGTAATATCTGGCTGATTAATATTATATATGAAGCTGGACATTTGATTTATTATGTTGTCATTAAAATAATTGAGTTTATTAACTGTTAACGGCCTATACATAATAATTTTATTTATGGGTTTAATTTGAGATTGAAAGCTAACCAACAAACATTTATGGTCAGAACGCACACTTGTAATAACAGAATTACTTAAGAGTTTTGGTAAATATATTATCTATGCAAGACCGACTAGTTGAAGTGATCCTAGTTGGCTCCATGAATACATTATTTAAATTAAAGGAATTAAACAATGATATTAGTTTATATTTGTCGCTTTTATTTATTAAAATATCTATATTGAAATCCCCACATATAAAAATTTGTTTATTTAAGTCATAAACTTTTGACAGGACATCCTCCATTATAGTAATAAAATTAGATAATGCAGAGGCCGGGGGTCTGTATATGTATAGAATAATATAAGTATCCATCTCCGCACATGAGATCTCACAAACACGTTCAACTGATAGTTTTACAATATCCGTCCGCTCTTTACATTTTAGTGATTCTTTAATTAAGATAATAGATCCACCTCCCTCACCGGAGTTTCTATTGAAAGAACTAGCAACTATAAAGTTATTTATACTGAAACACATTTTCTCTGCTTTTAGCCAGGATTCTGTAAAACACATCAAATCTAAATCATATTTTTCATTAATAATTCAATGTCAAGAACCTTGCTAGAGAAGCTTTGTATATTTTGGTGTATTAAGGTAAGTTTACAATTGACCTTCTCTGTTGTCACATCTATAAGTTTAAAATAGGTTGTACCACAACATTATTAGTAACAGTACTAAATGGTAATGTGGAGTCAATACTTAATAATATATTATTGGCTACCAATGTAGCAATAATTTCTTGTACCTTAGGTAGTTTAAAGCTACCCTGGGTCATATTCTTAACAAATTTGTTAATATCAAATAAAGTAAACAAATTATTGTAACATGTCAAATTATTCATGCAATTATTTAAATAATATTATATG
Organism: Monopis laevigella; assembly: GCA_947458855.1. NCBI lineage: Eukaryota > Metazoa > Arthropoda > Insecta > Lepidoptera > Tineidae > Monopis > Monopis laevigella. The sequence continues at coordinate 20,544,043 of OX381578.1, forward strand.
TTTATTCTGTGAGGTGGGATATTGGTTTGAATAAAGGAATGTACATATTGTAACATTCCTTACTCCAATTTCAGACAAAAGATCCACACTGTCCAACAAGTCTTTTTTGCTTGTGTTCAATCCATTTCCTACCACTATAAGAATTGTAAAATTTGGAAGAAATGGATTTTACAATATACTTAAAACTATTACCTGGCATACAATAGTTTGTCATAGAATGATCTAAATTATAATTAAAAAATTGACCTATTCCTGAACCAATACTGTCTGTGAGTAGCAAGGTGTTGTTGGTAATGTCCTTTGACGGAGTCACACTGGAATATGATAAACACTTTACTCATTATTAACAAAAAATGTCATACCTACCGCATATTTGTGCACTATGTCGTCGAATAATGTAACTATAACTTGAATACGATGGAAACTAGTTAAATAGTTAAAAAAATAGGAACATATAGGTACCAGAGTTGTAGCTTCTAAAGTGCTAGGCGGTGTCGTGCATCGGGGCCCTCACGCTCAGGGGGGCCCTTGGACCCTGACCAGTGGCCAAGAACTTTTAATACCTTGATTAAAACTGCAACACTAGTTGTGTTGCAGTTTAAATCTAGGTGGTTAATGCAACTTAGTTGAAAATTCCCCCAAATCTTTATGTTGTTTGTAGAGTTCCTAATTTAACCTACCTATTGAAAAGTTTATAAAATATGTAGGTATTACTTATTATATTTTATAATAACAGTTGTTCAAAAAGTTGCGTATTGAAGGGACGTATAGCGTTCGGGATGTGGGCTATTACATACTCGAGCTTTTTTTTTACCTTTTCCGAACTCGTGCGTCCTCTTTTCCAACTGTCAAAATAATGTCTATTAAAAAGAAAAAAAACAACCACGAAGTTTTTAAAAAAGAAGCTTTATAGCTTCTTTTTTAAAAACTTCGTTTCAATATCAGATTTAATGATTTGATTCAATGAGTTAGGTTAGGTTTCATTTCATTTTATCTCATTAAATTTCATTTTTCTTTCATATCAATAAAAAAAATCTACTGAAGACTTGGCTGAAGAATAGTTCCCTTTACCTACCTAGAATGGGTAAAGAAAAAAAAAATCGCGGCAAATTTTTTTTTTCATTTGCGACACATGGTTCCATGGGAAAAGTTGATCGATTTGATCAGCTGAACCTCATTTTAGTCCAAAGTACATCCTTTCAAATTCACCCTGTATATATATTGTAAATCGATGCCACCATTATAAATCACTATGTACTTTACTTGATAATTCCTATTTAGTTTAGATAGGGCCCTCTCTATGGCACCAGGGCTTTTGGACCCCTGCAACGCCTACCTAGATAAATAAAAAATAAAGATAAATCCTAAACAGCTTTATGAAAAAAAAACCGGGTGACTTTGATAAGTTCCTATATAAACAATAATAATAATTATTATAACAGCATCTCCTTGGACTAAAGATTCCCTAAATTTATATCTATAGTAAAACAATTTTTTTTTCAGGTATGTATTTCTATTCCAAATGCCAAGGATTCCGGAAAAAATGCTCTCGATGAATGATTTAGAATTTTTCGATAAAGCAATGTTAGTAAAGGGCAAGAGCAGCGTAACGGTACAAGATGTAGAGTGTTACAAATACTGGTTTGGCAAGCCCTGTAAGTATATTTCCTAAATTATATTTCACCTATCTATCTAAAAACCCGGTACGTATCAATTTGTTTTATAAGAACTTACAATAACTTAAATTGAAATTCTATATTTTCATTACCCTCATTTTATTATAAAAATACGTACACGTAGTTATTTAAGCTTCTTAGAGTCAACTTCTAATTTGATCGGTGCCAGAAAATTTTAACTTCAAACAGATTTTGATATCAATAATACCTATATGATGTATCATATACATAATGCATAATATATATTTTTGCATATAATTTTAAGTTATGAATTGTATATAGCTTACCCTCGAACTCTCAAACTTTGCATCGAATTATTGTTTGATTTAACTAATGTTTAGTAGTTTAGTAGAGGGTACCTCCTTAGTCCCTGCTTAGTTTTTTAATACCTACCTTTTTTTTCAGTGGCCCTGACACCGCCTCTGAGCTATTATCGATCTAATTACATGCTAAGTTTACCAGCAAAACCCCGCTGTGAATTGCCAGTGCCATTCCTTATAATCAATGGATCGAATGATCATTTTCTAAACAAAGGCATTCTCAATAGACTAAAAGACTTGTACGCTAACATTGAAACGGTGTTGCTACAGAACTGCGGCCATTTTGTACAGCAAGAAGAACCCGTTCAAGTTAACACGTTGATGAAGAACTTTTTGCTTAAACACAATGTTTAGCTGTAAACATAGAATAACTAACATAGATTGATAGATTGGCTTTTATATTAAAAAATGTTTTAAGAAATATTTAACAATAAATAATCTTTATGAAGATTTAATTATTTTTATTACCTACTATCTATTAACTCTTGCTATATAGAACATCCGTGATACAAACCGATGAAACTATATACTATATACTTAGGCTGAGTTGTACCAAAGTGTATGTTAATACGAGTATAATGTAACGATTAAAATAAAAAATGGCGTCGAATGTACCAAACTTATTTTTCAGTTCGAATAACAGCTGTACCTTCGACGCCATATTTAATTTTAATCGTTACACTACATTAACATACACTTTTGTACAACTCAGCCTTATTCAGAAACAATTAGTTAGACAAACCAAAGATAGCAAAACACCTGTTTTCTCTCAGTTGTACTTTTTGATATGGAAGAAAATACGTTTATACCAGGCTACCCCTTTCAATTAGTGTTTTATAAGAAGATAAAACCTACCTATTCACTTCCTAAATACCGAAATAGTTTTGTAATGCATAATAAGTAACCCTGTTCCACTTTGTACCTACTTCGTTTTGTATTTAGGCATGCTGATCTTTGATTTGCACTTCACATAAAATTATAAAAATTAAGAAAAGTAAGACCTCTTACTTATTATTAAAAATTAACTTATATTAAATATGTGTGACAAATTATTTTGAATAAGTATATTTATATAAAAAATACAATAGATTAAGCGATATTAAAATATTACTTAGCAAAAGGGCAAAAGGGCCACGTCCCCACCCCCTGAAACTAGTAATAAAAGGGAACTGAACTAATTGGCTCTTTGGTAAGCCTCTGGGGCCCATGAAACTAGTAATAATCACGAAACTAGTAATAATAGGAAACTGTTACAAATTGTCTTCTAAAGTAATAAAAAGTCACGTACATGTATCTGTCTCACTCGCACTCATTTAAATCTACATATGGCTGAGATAAAAGCTATTTTTTGTTTCTTAAAATTATAATTTAAATGCATTTAAATGTCAAAACTGTTCTTTGGCGCCATATTCTGTTCTCACGTTTTTTTTTAAAGTCACTGTTCTCAGCTTGGATCATAAAATTGTAGTCTTGTTCTCAATGAGGAGTTTTCTTTTTGCCGGTTCCAAAATATTCCACTAGATGGCAGCAGGAGAGATATCCACAAAACTGTCAAAAAAGGCAGTTTCTATACTTGAGTAGTCTATATTTTTATATAGACTACTCAAATATAGACTCTAAATTCTCTGTGAATTAAAACAAATATTTGGTATTGCAAGTCGTGTTATATTTTTACCATATTTTGTCATCTTTAATATGTATCTACTTACTCGTTATTCTTGCTCTGTATAATCTTTAGTAGATACCCTGTCAAGAAAAACTTCGTAAAAAAGACTATGGTACCTTAGAAATTCAAATTTAATTACTAATATGGTGATATTTAAAAGAAAAATTATTGCTTAAATTGGTACCGTAAGGCAAAGTGCTCAGGATATTAGTGTATATGTTAAACAAAGTTAAGTAAATTTTATAAATTATTCGTATAAAGGTATTTGTTTTCCTATTTACCCTAAATTTTGGGTGTATTTTGTATATTACCGCTATCTATTTTGACAGTTTTTGTAGATAGCGACTAAACGCCATCTGTTGCGTTAAATAATAACTACTGGAAAACTCCTCATTAATAATTAGTTTAGTGATGTCCGTGCAATTTTTTTTTACGAATACTTATTTATATATTTTTTTATATTACACATATACTTATTCGCGCGAGAATATATTTGTCCTAAGTATTCTAAAATAAATGTCAGACAAATAAATATATTTAAAAAGATGACACGCATTAGGGCGGTTCCATATATTATTCTTAGTTCCAATGGAAATTTGAATTCTCGTAGAGATCTATCCAAGAAATCGTTTTATAATTAGACCAATGGGTGGTACCTAATTGGTAAATAAAGATTTTATTATTATAATAAATATAAGTTATTATTGTGTTTGGTGGTAGTTACAAATTTGTAATAAAAAAGTAGGAGAATTTCATCTCATAGAGAATTTCATATTACAATTATATTTCTAAATTTCCAATAAGCCAAAGAATACGTGTAATAAAAACTTTGTAAAACTAATATAAATAGTCTGATGATCGCAATAGACATGATATTCCTAAGGCTGTGCTGTGATGCATGGAGAGATATATATAGAGAGCCGCCCTAATGGCTAAATTGCCTTTCCAAATAAAACTGAATATATTATTTATTTTTGTTGTCACTTTTTGTTTTGAATGTTCAACCAATCATTGAGCGTTGATTTGTTGAAGTGAGCACACAATTGTTTTGTTGGACATTTCGTTATAAAGGCTTTTTATCGTGAAGGTAAAAACCATGCCCGTCCGCATTTTATTAGCTTCATGCTTTTTATGCATTTATTGGAACCGGCTTGATTCCATATGTTTCATGCTATATAGTGTATAATGAGTAGTATTTTCCTGAAAAGGTGCGAAATAAAACACTTGAATATTTGGTATATTCAAGTTTTTTATTTCGCACCTTAACGAATAAAACACTTGAATATTTGGTATATTCAAGTGTTTTATTTCGTTGATGTTCTTTTTAAATATAGCAAAATAATTATTATTATAAGCTATGCACAATTTTCCCTTTTTCCCGTTCACAGAGTACCATCAATCGACATACTTAATATTCTAGTAATTCATATTAATATATTATTAAAATTAAAACTATAGAACATTTACTAAATTTTTAAAATATTATTTAGATATCATATTTTTAATTGGATTTAAATATAATTAATAACATGATAATTTAATTAAAAAAGACGAATAAGTACAAAAATATGCCGATTAAGTACATTATTATAATATTAATTTGTATGTCCGCGGTGTGCTCCTGGAATACATACACATAACCAAATGCTGTTACAAGTGAAAGCCCAATAATACAAACTGCCGCGCCGTGTCGCAATGAAGATAACAAAATTTCCGCTGAAAACATACCAAATTAATTTTAAAAACCTACCAAGTATATTCATCTATATATTCTCATAACGACAGCAATTTGCGTGGATCATCGTCACAAAAAAATTACATTGAAATAATAAATAAATTTATTAAAATATTATATATTTTTACAATGAAACCTAGGTATATATGTAACAACTTATATAGGTTTACTTCGTTTAGACCAGATAGATATTAGGTTACTAATACGGGTTAACCTACAGTACAGTGTAGGTTGACCTGTATTAGTTTCCCTCCCAACAATAATTACAAAATGCTAATAAACTTTTTCGACTAACGACGATGATCGCTTACATTTTGTAATGACCCTTTATTTAAATTTTCTTCATTATAAGATGATGTACAAAAGTGAATTTTTACTTTAGAAGTTAAACTGTTAATATTGTTTTATTTTAATAAAATAGTAATAAAATTAAAACTATACCTAAATTAAAACATAATAATAATTAAAAAAAAAAAACAAATATAACAAAGATCCTATATAAAAATATTAAAAATCTGACAATATAATATTATTTTAAAGTTGTAATTTCCATACATTGGACAAGTTCACACAAAGATGTGAAAGATTCGTGTTTTCAAGTTGACGGCATTTTTATAGTATTAGAATTTCAATTAAAAAGTATAAAACTTTCTGTAAGTAATGCTTCTAAAATATAATTTAATATTAGCAAAAGAAAAAATCCAAAAAATAATCGATTATTGAAAATTCATTTAGGTAAAATTATCATCAACAAGTGTCCCACCTCTAGTTGTGTGGCCGCCATCTTCTGTTCTCACTGGAGAGCCGATTTAAGGCCAAAGAGCGCCTCCCTATTATATTATATACCTCCATGAATATAATAGAGAGGCGCCCTTTGGCTTAAATCGCCTCTTTACTCATTGGTCTAATTATAAAACGATTTCTTGGATAGATCTCTAGCATTTACTGCATTAGCATTAAGAGCGACGAGAATTCAAATTTCCACTGGAACTAAGAATACTATATGGAACCGCCCTAATGCTTATGTTAATTGCCTATTAAACAAAATGTCAAAGTTGTTCGTACCGCCATATTGTTACGCGTACTTAAAACCACCGAGGAAGTCAGTCAGCGATCCAACATGTTTGAAATTTGCTCATAGCCCGCCGCGGCCGTCTGTCATCACCACGAGTCGCGAGTCATCATTTTAAATATACATGGTGACTTTGAAAGGATGTACTTTGGGCTAATATGAGGTTCTACTGATCAATACGAACAACTTTTCCCATGGAGCTATGTGCCGCAAATGAAAAAAAAAATTGCCTTCTCCATACAAACTAGTAATGTTAAAATGACCAATTTGTATGGGGAATCCAAATTTTTTTTTCATTTGCGACACATGGTTCCATGGGAAAAGTTGTTCGATTTGATCAGCAGAACCACATATTAGCCCAAAGTACATCCTTTCAAATTCACCCTGTATTTGTCTGACATTTTAGAATACTTAGGACAAATATATTCCCGCGCGAATAAGTATCGGTGTAATATACAAAAATATATAAATAAGTATTCGTTAAAAAAAAAATACGTACATCACTAAACCAATTATTAAAATGCAGATAGGCTGCCAACCAAAACTGACTTGACTTTGGCTACGTAAGGACGGACACCTCGCAGAACTGGAAGTGGAATTGCAATCGGAGAAGACATGATAACCCTGCAATCGGGCCATCAACTCTACTTCCGGGAAGGAGACCACCTAAACCGAGGCGGGGCGTCGCGTTCTTATCAACAAAGTTCTCACGGACAACATTATGGAAGTCTCCAGTGTGTAAAGTAGAGTCTCGTACATTGTACTCAAACTAACCGAGAGATATACACTTAAGGTAGTACAAGTGTATGCACCAACTTTGGCACGTTCTGGCGACGAGGTAGAGGCTATGTACGAAGACATAGCCAAGGCCCTTTACACCACCACTAGGGCCCATTATAATGTTGTCATGGGAGATTTCAATGCCAAAGTGGGAGTACAAACTGGCATCGAATCGAGTGTCGGACCACACGGACATGGAAGCAGGATTGTTAGGGGATGAAATGCTGGTCAACTTCTTCGATTAAGAGGGGCCCTTTGCAATGAATACGTTCTTTGAAAAGAAGCCCCACAGGAAGTGGACCTGGAAAAGCCCTAACAATAAGGTCAGAAATGGGATTGATTTCATTATGGCGGATAAAAGGCGCATATTCAGAGATATCTCGATGGTCAATAGGTTTAATACCGGATGTCCGAGTACATGCAGGAAATGCTGTACAGTCTAAACTGTGCCTCATGACGAGTGGGCCTCGGAATGAATCTGGAAAAGACCAAGGTCACATATTACGTAACGCATATCTTGAAGATTTTCGACCCTCTCTCCCCCCAATGTAACTTGCCGTAACGTTGTTATGTACCCCCCTCCGAAAACGTTACGTGACACCCAAAAGAGCATTTTTAACTATAAAAGTCACAATTATGTTGCGTAAAGTACCGAAAAGTTAATAAACTACCTTTGTTATTATTTTGATCATATTGTTTTATAATAAAAAGTAGAATCATAACTAGCACAACTAAATCTAATCTTGCAGTGAAAAATAATATTTTGGAGATACAACAACATTAGTTTCCAGCCCTCATATGAATAGGTTACCTTGTAGGCATACAGCTATTCATATAATAGCTAGAAAAGTAACTTTTGGCGGTTGTGTTGACCTCCTGCTTGCTCAAGCAATGCCAACATTTTGAGAGGGACTCCTTGTCTATAGATTGGCCTGCCTGGGCTGACGTCATGAACCCAGATATTTTATGATTCATTACATTTAGAATGCTAGAAGTTCAGCCTTCTACGTACACGTACACATTAATTCCACTCAATGAGAACTTTTCCTAGAGGGCCTAGTGATCGCAGATAGTCTAATTAATATATCGTGATCAGCGTTGCAGTTCCAGTCACTGGTGGTATAGTTAGGTCCCACACTACTGCGTATTCTAGTTCTGCCAGTCATATCTCGCTAATATTTACTCCAGTTTCTCTCAAAACATACAAAAATCTGAATAAAAAGAATCTACAAAAGTTTTACAAAATCAATATTTGTTTACATTTTGTTTGTTTTACAAGTGTCAAAACGGTAAAACATCGCTATTTCTACGGAATTTCTCCATGAAAAATTACATTTTTATTACCATACGCAAAACTTTAATAATAATTTTAATCTTAAGTCCACAATATTTGCCGAACAAAATTAGGAAAACATCTTTATATATTATTATAAACATAGTAAATTATATATATATATTTAGAACATACTGTCCCTATACGAAATAAATTAGTTTTTTCACCTGGTAAATTTTTTTTTCGTATGGTATCTTATTCCGTGAAAATAGCCACCGCCGAAAGGTAATACTTCAGAGTTAAATCAGCATGCTTATTCCTAAATAACTATCACAGAAAAAAGCCTCATCTGACACTTCTCTTAAATCACAGTTTTCTCGACTTATTAATGTTACGTTCTATGTATTCTCTATTTATTTAATCTGTGCTTGTTTGTTTCCTTGCGTGACGTCACACTGCCCATGGAGGTATATAATATATTAGGGAGGCGCCCTTTGGCTTTAGATCGCCTCTTCAGTGAGAACAGAAAATGGCGGCCACACAACTAGAGGTGGGACACTTGTTGATAATAATTTAACCTTTATTTTAGAAGCATTACTTATAGAAAGTTTTATACTTTTTAATTTAAATTGTCATATTATAAAAATGCGGTCAACTTGAAAATATGAAATCTTCATCTTTGTGTAAACTTGTCAATGTATGGAAATTACAATTTTAGAATAATATTACAATGGCAGTTTAATATCTAAAGTAAAAATTCACTTTTTAAATTCATTTTATAATGAGGTCCTTTTCAACGGTAACATCTTATAATGAGGCTATTATTTAATTAAAATACCTTCATGATAATTATTCATTTACTACGAGTGTCTACGAGTATTTTAGGTTACGGACATCTCGTATTTATATTTTGAATTAAAGCAATAGGACCCCTAGGTCCTACCGGGAAGCCACGACTATCGTCGATTGGTTTAGCTATGTGGCTTCCCTGTAGGAGCTCTGTATTGCTTCGATGAAAAATGTAGTAACTAAAACGGTCAACGTACACTACATGGACCTAATACCTATGTCTAAACCTCTAGTCTAAACGAAGTAAAGCCTTAAAAGTTGTCACATTATATACCTAGGTATCATTGTAAAAATATATAATATTTTAATAAATTTATTTATTATTTTAAAAGTCGACTTCAATGTAATTTTTTTGTGACGATGATCCACGCAAATTTGTGTCGTTAGGAGCATATGAATATACTTGGTAGGTTTTTAAAATCACGGACTATATATAGTGCCGCCATTTTCATTACATGTATTCTTTAGCATATTGGTAAATTTAGGAATGTAAACTTTAAAACAATTTTATTGTCCCACTCTTGTATTACAATTTTGTAACTATCACACAAACAGAATAATAACTTATATTTATTACAATAATAAAATCTTTATTTGCCAATTACCACCCAATGGTCTAATTACAAAACGATTTTTTGGATAGATCTCTATCATAGCTTATATAGCATTGGCATTAAGAGCGATGAGAATTCAAATTTACTATATTCTAAGTTTCAGAATAATATATGGAACCGCCCTAATACCTAAAATCGCCTAGAAAACAAAATGTCAAACGTTTTCTTGCTGCCATTTTGTTACGCGTACTTAAAAACCTGTTTGAAATTTGTTCATAGCCGCACCTAACATGTTTGAAATTTGCTCATAGCCCGCTGTCTGTCATCACCACGAGTAGCGAGTAATTATTTTAAATATATTATATTAATCTGACGTTTATTTTAGAATACTTAGGACACAAGTTTTACATTCCCGCGCGAATAAGTACATGTGTAATATAAAAAAATATATAAGTAGGCATTCGTTAAAAAAATATAAATATAATATGTAGGTACATCACTAAACCAATTATTAAATGGGAATTTTAATAAAAACAGTATATTTTCTGTAAGTAATGCTTCTAAAGTATAACTATAATTTAGATTAATATTAGCAAAAAATAATCGATTACTGAAAGTTCAATTAGGTAAAATTATGGCCATCTTCTGTTGGAAAGGCGATTAAAGGCTATTATATTATATTATATACCATCGATGAAATAACCTTCTTTTAAAAAAGTATGGATTTTGACAGTTAACAGCGAACGTCACGCCTAGAGGGTCGACAGAAAACTGTCAAAATCTATATTAATTTGACTGATGGCGATTCCATCCATGGAATTGTCAACATTTCTGTAAGGCCCTGTGTCGGGTCTGGAGTTGGCATGCTAAGCTCGCTAAGACTGCACGGTCCATGTCCATGTAGTTTTTAGTCATTGGGCAATCAAAAGACAAGATAGAAAAATGGCTGACAAATTTTAATTCTCAAAACAGCTGATGTGCGTTGTTAATTTTGCTCTGATAATTTTGTGTTTCTTTTTTGTAAATACCTCGTGGAAATACTTAGATGAAACCTAATTTGTTATCTTACAGTTTCTTGCTATCAGGGTAAGTATTTAACTACCTATTCTTAGTAAAATTTCATATAATGTTGGATGTTATGGATTACTTTCGCTTTTTCAGATGTCACTGACCATTCAACAAATAATTTTGGATGCAAAAAGGCTTGCTGGTCGACTTAAGGAGCGGGAAACCGAGTCAGAAGCTTTGATTACCGAGAGTCAAACGGCTTATAGGCAAATGCACACTATGAAGCAGGTAGAAAACATGTTAAATTTTCATGTCATTGAACCTATCTGCTTATAACGGCTAGGGAATGTCAGCATTGGACATAGGTAGTAAAGAAACGGCGAGCAGTAACGGTATAAATATTGTTAATGCAGTTATTAACTAAAAGATAATGTGTAAATTATTATTTAAATATCTTATAGATTAGAAGAAAGTTTTCTATATGCAATTATGCCCTTTTTGTAATATATTTATAATATTTATTATCCCCAAGTGGAGAGCAGGGCATAAGACAACTAAACAATGTGCGTAAGGATTGAGGGGCCACATTTTATTATACAAATTTGCTAAAAATTACCAGTAGTTAGTAAAAATCATTCTAAAGTTTGTAAAAAAGTGTCAAGTTTGTAAAAAAAGTGTCAAGAATAATTTATTACTCTCGAACCACGCAAAGCTTATTTTGAAACTATTTAATATTAACGGAAATATTATAAAAATAAAAATCTTCATATACAAGAGTGGAATAGGGTAATCACACATTTGGTTTCACTCTTTTTTACAAAATTTAGATTGATTTTTACTAACTGCGTGCATAAGAATAACTAGCAATTTCTTATTATAAAAAATTTGGGCCCTCAATCCTGACCCACATAACTATACATGTTGACAGCCAAGCCAAATTTATATTTGGGTATCCTAAATAATTAAAGGGTTGCTGAAATCTTAAACACAATAATACAATTTTATTTTGTGTATTATTATTTAAATACTTTTGGTTAAATATTAGAGATTGAATATGGGTTCAACCAAATACAAATGTTCAAATTATTTGATGTGGAATATTTCATTTCCAAATAATATTCAATTACTTTCTTTTAAATTTTAATATACAAATAGATGGTTAAATTTACAGACCGCAGAATTGTTTTTTTTTAAGGAACGGTAAATTTAATTTAGAGAACATTGTCTTTTGTTATAAAATAAAAACATTTTTACTTTTAATCTGCTGGTTAAAAAATATAGTTGGGTGATTCTCTGTAAACTCGTAAACGGCTGTCCAAACCAAGTTTTAAGAAAAATAGTATAATTTAATAAATAACTATTACACGTAATTTAAATAAAACACTTATACTTTATAGACCACATGTATTTAGAACGATAGCTATTTTACTTTTTATCCTAATAATCATTAAAGCCCTAAAAAGACAGTCCCCTGGCTGTCCCATTCCCTGATTTCCCACTCAGAAGTAGTATTTAAAAATATCTTATTAACACTACATAAACTTGGCAATTAACATTTATACATAGAATAGTGAAATTATTTATTTTTCATGAAACTAGATCTCGTTACGTATTTTTTAAATTGAATAATGTCATGTAAATGTTGTCCGGAGTTTTTTTAAACAGTCCCCTGCCAAAAATTCTAAGCTGCAATAAAAACAAACTGTTATGTTTATAAACTTTGTTTGGCATTAAATGAAACTCAATCAATGTGAAATTAGTAACAGTGTCGAGAACGGCGCGAATCGTCATTTTGTTTAGTGTCTGGGCGTCATTTGGGGTGGGAGTATGCGTCTTGATCTCTGCAACATACAGTCCCCTGGTAAGTGATTATAGTTATATTTGTTAGTTTAATTATACATACATATTATTAATAGTTGCTATGATTTGTATCCTAAATTATTGTTACCTTAGCTAGAGTTTTGTTCCAATAGTTTTGCAAATATTATGTAACTAAACCAAAATAGACAGTCCCCTGGTTACAGTCCCCTGCTTGGCAATACGGCAGGGGACTGTTCTACATGCCAGGGGACTGTAGATGTCATATATTGATCAATATTTAAAAGTGCATCAGGTTGCAGGTATTCCAGCTTTATCCTCGGTCTCCCAGCTAAATGTAAAACCCTAACAATGAAGTATCAGAAGTCAATGAAGATTGGCAGTATCAACTTTGACCTAAAACCCAGATGACAGTAGAAAATGGATTCCAAATCAGAAAAAGGCATTGAATCTGCTGTATTTATACCAACACTTATGGGTTACTTTTCTGAAGTTCGAGAGGGGAGGGGGGAGGGGGGAAGCAGTATCCTGTCACAATAAAAACAGTGCCCTGTTGCACCAAACAGTCCCCTGCCATGATTTTTTAGAAAATTACAAATAACTTTCAAAATACATATAAATTTAATTGGCCCTCTTATGTACTAAAATAAATAGTTACTTTCGTAAACCATAGTATGATTTATTTAAGAAAATGCAAAAAAAAATTGCCCGGACAGCATCTGTATGGGCCATTACGAGTTTACAGAGAATCGCCCAGTTGTCTCATTTATCAATGGAATAAACCCTAAAATAGCACTATTTAATATTTGATAATTATTCCCTAAACTAACCAAATATTCGGCTGAATACAAACATTTGGCGTATCTCTATTAAATGTATTTAATGGAGATGTCTTATTTATTTTTTTTGTCTTGATTTTTTATGTCTCTTTTATGTAGGATGGGATGTAATTTTACATCCCACTTATTTGTCCAACAATGTGTGAATATATGAAATAATAAGAAAACCTGTGATGTCCCTACCCATTCTCTTACAAACTAATTAAATAAATTGACCTGTTTATTTATTTAATTAGTTTGTAAACAGTTTATATGCAGAGTTTCACTATTGTAGCACCCATTGTTCCTGAGGTATGGCATATTTTGAAAACCCCCTCTTTATCACCCCCTACAATTTACAACTATGAATTTATTTTCAAAAGTCATGCCCCAAATAAGTATTGGGTTCTTCTATTAACAATATATAAATTTTGTTTTTAAATCATTTATCCTTGGGATTAATTTTTTGAAAAATGTCTTTTTTTATTTCTTAAGAAATCTAAGGTTCAACAAAGTTTCTAATATATAATAATCTAATAAGTAATAAAGTTTCTATGAATCTGTTTAATTAGGGGTAAAGTAAGTTATTTCTGAAATTTCAGTACAAAGATGAAGTAGACACTTTAAATGAAGCTTCACATGAAAGACCAAGAGGTGCTCTTATTGCAAGCATAGAGCGTGAGTCTAGACTCATGAGGGATGTTCAGCGTGAGAATGGTGAACTAAGAGCTGCCTTAGAAGATCATAGACGGGCACTGGAGTTCATAATGTCAAAATACAGACAACACACAGAAAAGAGAATTTGGGAATCTAGAATAGATTTCACTAGTGCTATTAATGAAAAACAACAGGAGGTAATTAGTTTTTATTTTTCACGTTCTAAAGTTTTCAGTTTGACTACCATGTATATTTCTTTGTAAATATAGGTGCTACTTTAGTATTTGCAATAGAGAGAGAGAACGAGACAATGTTTTTAGCTTTCCACGTATTGTCCAAAGGGTACATCATGTAGGAGGCAGGTGAAAATTTCCTGGACTTGGTAAAAACATAAAATTCTTTTGACTTATATTGAATTATGTATGTTCATTTATTATTGTTTTTATTGTATTATTTTATGATGAATATGAAATTAAAGGTGATCAATGTAGCAGAATGCTGTGGGCGAGCCTTGTTTAAACTTTATATGACAAAAGGGTGATTGAATATTTCAGTTGATTCACCAGCAAGCAGAAAGGATCAATGAAATGACAAGTATTATGTACAAAGCAGTGAACATGGATGAGAATGCTGACACACGGAAACATGAGGAACAATATCACAGGCTCATCACTGAAAACAAGGTTAGTTTTTATGCACAAGTATATATTTAGTATGTGGTTCTTTATTTATAATTGGTATTTTCTATTTAGTTTTTTTCTTTGTACTGAGTTGGTCACCAAAAGCTTTGCTAAGTATTGTTATGACAGAATTACCACTGCTATGCTATTTCCAACAACCATTTATTTTACTTTTGACAGTCCTTGTTCTTATAAATTAGTGATGTCCTATTGTGTTACTGTTTTAATTTCTAATAACAATAAACTTTATTATATAATAAAGAAGTTTTAATCATTTAAACCCATAATATTTTATTTTTACTCAACATTTTGTTGCTGTCTATTACAAGTAGGTATAATAGTTCAGAACTATATACACAAACTTTTTTTCGCATTAATTTTACACATGGTGTCAATATTTTATAGTTTATAAATTAGATAGCAAAATAGTGTCATAAAATATGAAGGTTAACAGGAGTGCAAATGTCAAAAGTAAAATAAAGGATTGAATTAGGTATAATGCATTGATTATTTGTTGATGTGGTAGTCTTTTTTCAGGGTAGGGTTACAAATAGGTTGATAAATTTAAATAGAGGATATGGTAGTGGGAGCATATTAATATAATGCACAAAGTATTTTTCAGTTTCAACATAAATTTTTTGAGAACTTTTGATACTTAAAGAAAATGACACATACTTTCTGCTGTGCACAAAATAATCAAACCTACTCTCCAGACACAATGTCCAGGTCTTCACCTATTCGTAAAGCTGAATGTAATATAGATGTTAAATCCATTATTAGCATTGTCTCATTGCTTGCAGGGTCTCCGAGAGATGTTGAATATTTCTCGTCAGTATGGGTCGGACCGCAGCCCCTCGCCGCCCACCGCCGACAAGCAAGTGCAGACCGATGCAGCGTGACGTTACACTGACAAATACCCTCAATGCTCCCTATGAAACCACTAACCCACGGTAATCATGGATAATTTTCTATGAAAATTTCTTCACTTTTCAGGAGAGCAGATAAGTAGATGGAACATTGCATCTCGCCTATGCTAGGTCACATTATAACCCCCTAAAAGAAGGGATGTTATTTTTTGACTCCTTGGTCTGTCTGTGGAATAGTTGCTCTAAAATCAATAGACCAATTTTTTTATCTTTTATCTTGGGTTTTGGAATCCATTATACAATAATTAAATCTGTCAAATGTAAAATACAATAGCTTTCATTGTAGTGCCAAAACCTTATCCGTTCATGGAAACAAACACATGGATATGTTATAAATATATTATTTTAAGAATCAAAGTTAAAATTAGGATTGTACTTAATTATGTCACACATCTAAACATTATTGAAGGAGAACTTATTTAATTGTTAAACTATGCAATTGGAATTAGTTTTAATAATTGACACTCTACAGATAAATTTTTGGCACTGAATATAACACAATTTTAAATAATATAACATTACCTAATTTCATTACTGTTAAATGTGAGTAGAAGCAATTCTCTTAAAATTCTGCCCAACTTCATCGTTAATAATATATTGATATAGAAATTGTTCATTACAAAATATAATACTGCTCCCGAAGATAAATCAATGTGAAGGCAATAGTGTCTGTGCCTACTATGACATGTAGTGCTGTAGTTTTTTTCGCTTAGAAATGCTTTCATTCCACGCCATTCCTTGAGACATTCTTTAGCTAATCTGAATGGAAAAATGGATATAATTTTTCAAAAAGCTAAACAACTTAAGCTATATCCTGCTATTTTCATATGCAATGAAAACCTTTTGACTTTTCTTGGAAATCATATTATAGTAACATCCTGAGAAAATGCCTAGGGTATATTTTAAAACTTAATAAATCCGAACCTAAATAACAAAGAGTTGTCATATAAATCTTGAGATAGTCATAGACATCTAAATGATCTCAAAATTATATAAATCAATGTGTCGTGATTAGTTTTAGAATGGAAACATTCAAATAAAAATATATATTTATTCCTAATATTGAAATATATTATATAATCATATTTAATAAAACTCTTTTTTTGTTTTCTTGTACAAACAACTTTAAATTATACACTCAAAAAGAGATGCTTTCTGTTATACCTACATAAAAAGGGAAAGCAACAGATAATGCATGAAAACACTAAACAGATTCAAATATTTCTTTAGTTTATTTAAATTTAAGTTATTCAAGATGGGCCATTTAGTTGAGTGGTTTAAAAAAATAATGCTATAAACAGGCACGGAAGAAAAACTTAAAATTAAATTTAACATCCTGGAAAATTGTACCAGATGGCGGGTGACCCGCTATTGGTTTTGAGCACACTAAAATGAAGAATCGTAGATTGGTTTATTGGCGTAATCCGACTCTTGAAGGTATTTCCAGAGAAAAACACGAAAAGCGTGAGGATTAGGCTCCTGGCAGAGCACGGAAAAGTCACCCCTCAGCGCGTCTAACTCAGCTGTGGCCACATTCTGTTTCTTATTGAGGTGTCGAACTATAAGTTTATCCCGAATTATCGTTTCGAAAGAGATCAGCAACCACATTCTGTTTCTTATAACATGAGCGCTAGATTGTCAAAATAACGATTTTAGCTATTAGAGCGCTCTTCTTCAATCAGAGTAGTTTTTAACCTTCTGTGATTGGTGGAGAGCGCGATAATAACGGAAATAATTATTTTGACAATTTAACGCTCACGAACTGTTTCTTATAATGTGGCTGCTGATCTCTTACGAGACGATAATTCGGGATAAACTTATACTTCGACCCATAATTTGATGAAAGATTGACAGTTTGAGGTTAAGCCAATAAGCTTAACCTCAAACTGTCAATACTCTAACAATTTCTAACTTAATATTATTTTATCTATTATATTATAAACCTTTATTAATTTAATTAAAGAATGTATTTTACCTCCATTATTTAGTAATTTAGATATTAAAATCTTGTTTGACGTTAAATATGTCAAATCTGGCATGAAAATAAAAGTAGCTTTCTAATATCAATGTACTTAACTTTTCAAACAAATCATTATTTTTAGGTAATGCAATAAATACAAAATAACATTACTCTGTGATTTTAAAATTCTATTAGTACCTTCAACGAACAGTTTTTACACTTTTGGATAACATTTTTAAAATTAAATATCTTTAATGTTTGGTATTTTGTAACGCGAGACTTCAACAGCAATATTTGGTGTTCTGTATTTTGATATTGGGCACTTTTTTACAATTACTTATTAGAGAAAGTACAGTACTCCCGAATTCTCTATACCTTGTCTCACTGTATAAAGAATTCGGACGCTGAGCAAAATAGCTAGCTAAATATATGTAAGAAGTTTCCATGTTGATGTTCCGATTACATAAATTGACATGTATCGACATTATTGCCTCTAGTTAATAAATAATCTTTTGATTGTCTCTGATTAAGTTCAGTTCCCAACTGTAGTTTAAAACTAGTCGTTTATAGTTACTGTATTACTTGTTTATATATTTTTTCAGGTTATTGAACACCTACCTAATTTAATATTTTGGCGGTTTAATTTTTATACAATGAATGACAGTAGTGTCAGTATCCGTGTCATTCATCTGATGCTTGTAGATCTGTACAAAATAGGTATTTGATAAGGGTCAATAGCTAAAACTTATTTTATATGTAAGTGTTTAGAAATCTCACCTAAACTAAACTTGTTTGAATTCTTTTAAGATTTTAATCAGCCGTTAATATGAAAAGTACTTGCTCCAACTTAAAGTATGTAGGTATGGCGTTCTGCCATTGTTCTTTACATTTAATAATTTTAAAGTAAATTGGGATTTTTAATTTAAAATATATATATTTATTCTTTATACTGTATTTTTTTATTCTAGAATTAGTTTTTTTATTTTTAAGATTATATCACCTAACAAAAAAATCTTAGAATTTATTTAGTTTGAATATATTTGTTTTGTATATAATTGAAGTACCTAATGTAAACGGACGATAATTTGATCAATGCTGAAATAAATTTATATATATTATCTGTATCATCAAATCAAGGAACAAATAAAATTATACGTAGTGATAGAATTATTGTAGGTATGTATACGTATTTTAGAGTACTGTTGATGTAGGTATATATATATTATATATGATCCCTGATGAATAGTATCTGTTATGTATCAATAATATATGTTATAATACGCCATGTCACACCTAAAAGAGTTAATTTTAGCAGAATAAATGTTATTATTAAAGTTTGCCCTTAAGTATTTGATTCTTCCTTATTATCGTTTATATCACAAGTAGTTTTTAGTGTGACATTCCGCAAACTAATGCTCATTTCTTAATTAATATTTACGTTTATAAATGTTATATATAGTGCGTTCGTTAAGGTTTTATGTACCACTCACAATGCTACATTTGCTCACGGTAACTATGGAGGAAAATGTTAATCTTTGGTATTAAATACTGATTAGTGAGAAATTTAGCTGAAGGACTTGTGTCCAAGCCCAATAAATAAATAAAAATATTTAAAAAGTGAACAAGCTGGATTGTGAACGGTTCATACTATACCAACGTATATATTTATCTTCTATATATAATAAGCAGGCAAACTTATACTGTACGTATTTTGTGGCGATACTATAATTAATTACAATAACTATGACAAGGGGACATAATTTAACTATTACAATGTTTTTAGGGAAAATAATGTCTCGTTTTTTATCTTAATAATAAAATATTAAATGCTTATTATTGTAATAAACTAGTTATTTGCCTGTTAAGTTAAAATACCAACCCCCGTAGCCAGATATTTGTGATAAGATAGCTAAAATAGTTGTCTTGTCTAACTTTTTACAGCAACAATTTTAGCATTTAGATATAGAATATGACAATAATGAATATTAAATATATCTCAAAATAAGAAATTTTACATTAAAATCAAATGATTGTTACTATAACAAGTATATTATCTTGAACGCTTATACGGGGGCTGGTCAGTCAATTGGGCAGAGCCAAGACCAATTTTTACACAATTGTTTAAACAAGAAATATAAACATGTTTCTGCCACAAAAATATTTTTATATAAGTTTTAAACTCTGCAGTTCATAATAAATAAGCTTTCTATAGTCGTGATTTTAAATGTTATGGGTTTTAATATTGGAAACTTGTTATTTATATTTTAATAGATAAATTATGGGGTTTCAAACTTATATTGTAGATTTAAATTTTAAAGTTGTGAACCCATTAAAGTACATATTATTTACTATTCTTGCTCATAAATATAAATAAAATATAAAAGTAGTACTTTCTATGAATAGGTCTCAAGCCACATCTGTGGTTATATATTAATGTTGGTTAAGGTGATATGCAATATTTTTTCATAAGAAAAAGTACTAGTAGAAAGCTTTGAATGTTAGAATTATGATATAAACTATATTAGTGAATTATGTAGTCCACATTGCAAGTAGTTAACGGGGATTTTGTAGTGATGAAACGTTAGGTCGTGTATGAATATATAGCAGTAATGGAGTAGTGAGCTTTAGAAATAGCTGTCTATTACTCTCCTGGTAGTTGTTACTAAGACCGTCCTGAGACAAATGAGCAAAACAGGTCTTAAATATTTGATAGGCGTCTACTTGCTTTAATAAATATATTGACTTATTCTTAACTATAAAATAAAACTTAGAAAGTTGAATTAGCTTATTATTCGCTCAATTATACTTAATTGAGCGAACTTTAATTGTTTTTTCATAATTTAATTATTTAGAAATTTATAAACTTGATGAGGTTTTTGGTGAACTACCTTCATTAGTTGTTTTAGCACCCTAATAATATATACTTATTATTTTAGATTAATGATTAGTAGCCTAATTATGAAAAGTAAACGCCATTGCTTTCGCTTGTAATTTAATATGAGTGGCAAAGTTTTATTTCATAATTTGGGCGATTTTGTTAGTACTATCTGATTTTACCTAATACGTTAAAATAATTATTTGTATTTAATATCATTACTTGTATTTAATATCATTATTTGGACAGAACAGAATCGATAATTGTATCTGTAATAGGTATATAAATAACATTTAAATATTTTAAAATTTTATCATATTAGAGAAAATATATATATACTAATACATTTATGTAGGTACTTATTTTTGTAATGCACCTACATATAATTAAACTGAAAGTTTAACGAACAGAGATAGGTCAATGAGCAGTTTATGCATATTATGCTTTTTATAAAACTAGGTAGTTTCATAAATGATCTCTGTATAACAGAACTTTTTGGAATATAAATTGTTATAGAATTGTTGTTCTGTTTCACTTTGTTGACATATAAGTGTTAAAATTATGTACTACTGCACAAAATGTACTAAATATATTTGAAGTTTTATTGCGATTATATTATATCAACTGTGTCTGTACACGTTATTATAATAAGCAGCTGGTGTTGTTTGTTCTTGTAAGTTCTTTAACTTGATATTTGATGTAATTGAAAATCGTCGGTTAATCGATAAATTTTAAGTTTTACGCCGATAAGATCAGTCTTTACGATTGCAATGTCGTTAAACTAACTAATGCCTTTTCTATCATGATACTACGAGGCGCTTCTAGTGGGAAAATATCACAACTCTTCATGTTAAATGTTGCAACGATAAGTTATCATGATGTCTTACATGCAAATCATTTCATGCCGGTCAACTTTTACCGAAACTTTCCTGCTAACGTGTGACTCCGACTAATTTCTCGTAATTTCATTTCGATTTTAACAGGATGAGTAATGATATATTAGAATGCTTATGCAAGAAAGGAATACGGATAAATTATTGGTTCGGACGCCTAGTCGTTTTTTATGAGCTATACGCGTAACGGGCGCTGATTTCATATTAAAAACTTGGGTATATTTTTCTCAGTGCAGAGTCTTACGACATTTTTTTCCCGAAAATACAACAATAAGAAACTATTTTAATTACGTTATAGAAATAGTTGTGTGACGTCATTTGCTACAGACTTTTATATTAATTATACAGACTTAACGGCTAATACGCAGAACGAGCTAAACTCTATCGCACGAAACGAGCTCCTAAAAAAAAATATTTGCGGCCAGCGCGCAGCGGCTGCATTCTTTTTCTTAAAACGGATACGTTAGCTTGTCGAAATACTTTAAAAATGACATTGACCAATCAATTCATTAAAAACTGCGGCCATATTGTTTCAATGTCTTGTCAATACAAGACATTGAAACAATATGGCCGCAGTTTTTAATGAATGCACGCAAATGGCTCACGATGCTTGTTCGCAGTGACACCAAATTGGTAAAAAAATATATATGGCCCATCTTAAAAATAGATGCTTAATAAATCCATAAAAAAATATGATTGTATTTGTGCTTTTGCGCTATTAAGCGAATATTGGTCCTTATGCGAGTATAGGTGTAGGTATGTAAAGCCATGCTTAATGAGGATCGTATTCTTTAAATTTAATAGTTACAAAAAACTATAAAAGGTATCTAAGTATGTGTGTTTTAGCTAAATATTAAGTTTTTATTAAAAATATTTAAATAAGTATGCATGTTTGAGTGCAAATAAAAATATCCATGACAAAACCACATATTAGAGAATAGTTTTGATAAAGCTATTGTACAAATAGTTGTACTTAAAAATAATGTTGTAAACAATAAAATATAATGCATATACTTATACGTATGCATGGCAAGATTATTTTTAAAATGTAAAACTCAAAAAGAAAGGGTGCATTCATTTTACCTTGTAGTTCACTATACCCCTACTTGAATTGAACTTGAATCTCCAAGTATAAAAAAAACAAATTCATGATTATTTTTAATTAGCATTCACTTGATATTTTTTAACTTAACTTTATTATAAAAATTATATAGTATGTTTTGTACGCTCCTTAAAGTATATATCTATCGATCGAAATATTATTATAAATTAGTATAATGTGTTTATTTTACCTTTATAAAATACGACTATTAAATTAGTAATATAATAATCATTATCTACTTTAGCTCAATAAGTTATGATGATCGATATATTTTTTGTAGCGTAACAACTAAACAAATTAGAAGTACTCATAACTTATTTTACCAAATTGATAAGTTCAATAACGGCGGGAATAGTAATTGTGAAGTGTTATTTGTTCTTATAAATTTGTTCAAACAAACATTTTGCAATATAAAAGGGACAAATTATTTTTAATGAATGTGTGATAAAGCCAATATCATGTATTTAGATATAAAATATGACAAAATTAATATTTTTTTATTAAGAATCTGGATAAAATTTGCATTTAAAGCAATGTTAATTTTATTTTGACTTATTTTAAGAGTAATTAACATTTAGTACATACCTACCTGATTTAAATGTTCTTTTAGTGGTATAGTTTTCTTCTGAAGTAGTACACATTTAGAGCATGAAAATTATTAATCAATGTATCTTTAAAATGTATTTGATATGAATAAAATTACCTATTATGTAATTTATGTTTTATTTACTAATATGCTACGCTATAACCTTATAAGTGTAAGCATCAGGATTGAGGGACCACATTTTTTATAATGATAATAATTATTGCTATATATATACATATGCTAATAATTATTTTTGCTAATATATTACTGCGTCCGCAGTTAGGAAAAATGTTAAGAAACGAGTTTAAGGTTTTAAAACTAGTGTGAGTTTTCTAACTATTACTTTACGTTTGAGTTGAACTAAAATTTGCATGGGAAATGGTTCAGCGCTCCAAGCGCAAATTTTGAGAAATAGAAATGTTATTGGTGAAAATGTTAACGCAGTAGTATAGTTAACGCGAAAGTAAACGTTAAAAAAACACACTAGGGCTACTGACGTTTTTATTAAACTGCACTTCAATATCTTCCAATCTACATTAGTTAGACGTATAAATAGGTCTAGTTTTAAAAAAAATATACACTCGGAAAGATTTGAAAAATAAAAATCTCGAATTTTTTTTTTATTTAACTTTTACAAAAACTAAGCTAGATTTTTACCAACTACTGGCATAACAATTATCAGCAAATTCGTATTAATAAAATGTGGCCCCTGAATCATTGACGCTCATGTAGGTATAATTAATAATATGCGTGTGAATTGATACACTTTATATATATTGTTATAAAAATGTTTTTTTGTCTACATAAAAAAAAAGAAAGTCATCATCGCTGCCTCATACAAATTTATCTATTTCCAAAAATTTCGGGGGGTGGTTTGATCCAAGCTCTCTTAAAATTATTATTGGCTTTTTGTCTACTTTTTCTATCTCAGGAATAAAGAGTTCTACAACTACATACAATGATGGTGTTCTTCCTTTAAAATAAATCCTTCTGCCAAGGTATTTGAAAGTTGAAAGATACGATTCCTCTACCCTAGTAGAATTTGCCTATAAGTATATGTACTGTAATGGAATCTCCACAGTAGGTACCTACCCAAAAAAAAACTGTCGGAGGGAGGGGGCACCTGCCGGGGCCGTGTTCGTAAACTAACACTTTAACACTGGGTAATGTCACTACACTATAGGCATCTCTTGTTCTCTAAGAATTTTTCAATATTTTTGTCGCACTCTGTTACACTACCCAGTGTTAAAGTGTTACGTTTCCGAACACGGCCCGGCACAGTAGGAGCGATCAATGCTGTTAAACAACAATCTGTTGATGGACTCCATTCATAGATTTTGTAGCTGTGCTTAAAATCGGGTAGATATAACGTCATGCCGCGCTCCAGTAAAAACAATCTAACAACTTATTTCTGGAGAAATTGTTGTTGTACTTGTTGAAACAAAGTATGTGTTCTTGAGTTATAGGTAAGATGATAATAGATATAAGCCTAAAATATAAGTTACTAAGAATAGGGAAAATGTATGTTTTTTTTTATTTCATTACTTGATAGAGTAACTACATTAGACCCTAAAAACAAATATTAAACATTTTTTAAAGGGTAATAACACAAAAATAAAAGGGTTTAAACTTTATCTGCCACTACCGCAGTAAAAAACGGTACATCACTAGCCGCCATTCTGTGACGTCATTCGTGCTCAAAATGCATATTAGTTTAATGTTATTTCATCTCAAAAGTTAGTCAAAAGGTTTGTTTATCACAAATTATCGTAATAAAGGACAATAAATACCCGAGAAAACAAGAAACTGTAGACTACAGAACACGCGTTGACATTTGTTTGTGCACGAATGACGTCACATGTAGTGTTTGCTAATGTCGGAGCGTTATGAAATGCGTTCCGTTTCTACAAAAAAAAAAGGTTTTTAAAATCGTATTTATAAAAAAAATAGCTAATCAAAATAAAATAGATTACTGTAAATATGTTCAAAGACATAAAAGGAACATTGAATATTAAAATAATAGATAATAATTGGCGTTACATGCATATTCCCTATTAATTTGATTGTTTCTTTTTTTATACAAAAACTGTTACATCCATGGAATGTTTAGTGGCCTGTGGCTTATTGAGTTTTCTGACTGTCCAATATTAGTTTTTATAAATGAAACTAACCTTGTGATAAATATTTAATAAGTTTTTTTAATAAATATTTTATTAATTAAAAAAAAAGAAAGACAAACTGGCAACCTGAATGTAGTTTAGGTAAATAACTATAGTTGGCATAAAAAATATTAATGTTGCAATTTACAAAAATATTTAAGGGAAATGATATTATGAGGGGAATGATCGAATGGCCTTGGATATTTCAAAATTTCGGTGCTGAGGGCGCTCGGCCATCGTCGCAGTCCCACAGCACCGCTTATCAACAGGCGCGGCACCAAACGTAGCGCAAGGGTTGTCGTAAATAAATTTTTTTTCTAGTTTTTAATTTCCTAACAACTAAATCGTTCATTTTTTCGCCATTATATTGTAATTATGGCGATACTGTAATTATCTTCTATATAGGTTTGCTCTGACTACCAACTTGCAGCAAAAACTACTAAGAGATTTTTAATTATTGTTTTAGTTAATGCATTATTAACTTGTATGAAGAATTGTAAAATTATATCATTCTCCATAACTTTATCTGACGATTGAAAAATATAGTCTTACACCCACACCGTTATATCTAAAAAAAATATTGAGTTCTTTAAATGTATATGCGTAAAATAGACAAAACCTATTGTAACCAAAGTGTTCTTCAAGGACTCAATAAGTTCAACCCCTCCCGAAATGTTTGGAAATAGATAAATTTGTATGGAGGAGCAGTTAGGGGGCGGCGTAGGTCGTGTGTTTGTAGGTTACAACCCCTCCCGAAAAGTAATAAAGGGTACTTGCAAAACGATTGTGAACGCGCATCCCACAGTAATGCAAGAGACAACATTAGGTGGTAAAATCCCTGCCCCGGCAACAGGGTCTACCCTAGCCGGAACTCGGCCCCACCGAACAACCGGGGCCGACAGACAATAGTATTATGACGATGTAGTATAGTGGTATTGTGACGATGATGTTTTGGCGACATCAGATCGGTTCTGATATATCTGGTGCTTTATAACATTGCCTCTTGTTTTTTTCCGTTTCATAGTTTATCATTTACTCAAATCATTTAAATATCTAAAAATATGACATAAAATATCAACTTGGAAACAAAAGAATACATATATAGCGAGTTTGGAATAAATAAAGCAGACCTACAAAGTCCATGAATGTGGTTGATCAATACATAGTTATTTATCATATTGATCGCTCCCACTATGCCGGCTAAATGATGCGGTTACGAAATTGGCGACGACAAAGACGTACTTAACTATTTGCAGTTACGAGTAATGCAAATAGTTAGATATCCTCGCTGCTTTATTGTCAAATCAGTCGTATCTTTCGTCGCACCAAGAAAGGAGACTATCACCTAGAAAATAAATGGATGCAGTAGTCCCCGGTAAACCGGTGAACCCACAGACTGAAACCGCAATCACTCACAATGAGGTCACTTCCCGGGTTTTGCATCTGTATGGGCGGTGGTAATGACAGCCTAGCAGTTATTTAGAAAATAGTTAAGAAATAATACAAGTAATACAGCTAATATTATTTTATTTACTTTAATAAATAATTTAATATTAATTTGGAATAATTTTGTATTTTATAGATTATACATGATTTTGAGTATAATCTAATGGGAATTTAAATGAATGTTGTCCATTAGAAGTGATACTGGGCAGTAATCCTGCATTAGGTATAATATTCCATGATAATGTTAGTGTAACATTCTTATGGGCCCTGAAAAAGAAATTTAACAAAGGTTATTTTCAGTTCAGAGTCAAAATTTATTTTCAAAAGCATAAAAAGTTATTTCCTATAGATGTGTTTTTAGATTTAGTATACAGTTACTTATTAGATCACTAAGTCTGTCCTTGACTGATATTTCTAAAAGCAATTGAGGTAGAAGGTTGAAATTTGGACGATAGATTATTATTGATTTTATGATGATAATTGGTCTTATGGGCCCTGGAGTCGACTTGAAACCCATACAAACATACTTCCAATATGCTGCTTATATTTGCTGTTGGTCGAAGTAAATTTTTTTTAATGTTCTAATTTGTATGCAAAAATCTTTCTGTTGTAGGAAAGGTAACTGTTTTTTTTTCTGATTTTGAAAAAAATAAATATAATAATCCAACACAGAAAGATTAATAAATGCAATGACCAACAAAAATATGATTTTATTTCTGTGACAAACAGTAAACAAGAGTGAAAGCTTATTTTGTATGGAGGATGCCGAGTTCGCGATTACGAATGCAACGCCCATAATGCCTGAACTGGAATATATAAAACATAAATGGCTTCCAATAGGGAATTTTAAATCATAATAATCATTTGAAATAGAAAATTTAAATATTTGTATGTGCTTTCTATCTCAAATGGTTACTGAGATAAATAATAAATCTCCTTCTCAACTTTCCGCCCAACATTATATTGTTGTTTGTATAAAACCCTAAGTGCAATGAGTATTTTTTTTTCATTACTGGTGTAATTTCTAATTTCACCGTAATCATAAAATCCTCCTGCAGGTAATAGTTAAGAGAGCTGCCCATGTTTTATTGACTGGCAAAGAAACCATCTGCTGGACATGACATATCATTCTTAGTTGCCCCAAGTAGACTGGAAATAGTTATTATTTAAATAATGTTTTTTTGGGTATGACTCTGGATTTGACCTCATTTGTAGGTCCAACTTAGCAGAATGTAAGTCCAAGATTGTATCTAACCAGCAGATGTTTTCCTAAATGAGTCGCAATCTGACTTATTTTTAAACACCCTCTGCCGGGCATTGAAACTCTATCCAAGCTTTTTGGGGCAGCACTAAGAATGATTTTTCATGCCCAGACAATGGTTTATTTACAAGTCAGTTAGATCTCTAACTATAAACAGGCCATCTAGTCAGTCTTAAACACTTGTGTTAATAGACATATATGTATATCTCTTCAAACCTGGATGATATTGTTTATTATACAAAATTACTTACTTTAAACCATTACCATCATCCCAGAAGTAGTACTTAGTATTCATGTTCTTAAAATCTAGAAGAGCATTTTCTCCTCGCAGGATGATTTTGTCCCATAAAACTACTTGATTTAATACATTATTAGGTGTGATATATTCAGCTGTTAAGTACAGAAATAATTGCTTCACATTCCAATTAAATAAATGTGTGAGATCTGTTTTAAGATCAAAAGTTAAAAAACCCAAATCATTCTTTTCCCTTAGAACTCCGTAATCTGGTACATTCTTGCTGTAAATATAAAGAATATTATTGTTTTATATATAGATATTAATAATAATAACGCTTTTTAAATTTAAAGAGAAGATTACATACACTACAACTTTTACTGCATTCATATGAGCTGATGTTTGATAGTTCACAGTTATCGTGGATAAGAAACACAGAAATGTGAGACATGCTAATACACTTAAAGTATATGTTAAAAGAGCATTCGCTCTTGTCATAACAGAATACATTTTATTAAATTTATGCTACTTTTCTTGTATTTAAATTAAAATTTCAACTACGGACACGGACGATCATCAGCCGGCCACGTCAAAGCACAGATTATTATTATTATTATTTTATGTTTTATTTAAACTTATGGGAAGGGCAAGGGTAAGAGATATACAGCCAAGTCTTCAAATTATATTTTCTTACACGTGCTACAATAATAGGATGACGGCCAACAACACGAAAAGTCAGGTTTTAATGTATATATTAACTTTTTCATACTTATGTTTATCTAAAGAGAATTTCACGAAATCACCAACACTTTTGAACAACAAACTGACACGGATACAAAAATATCGCTGTTTGCCTTTGCAAATACACGGGTTTTGAAGTAAATTTACTCTGTTTTGTTCTGCGACCGCGCCCGCTAGACAGACTCCTCGCGATCGTAAACGCGATCTTACGCTCTCGCCCGTACCGTTGCGTCGAACAACGCAGGCACCCGAACCTCGATCTTGCGAACGCATATTTGTGCACGTAACGTACGCGCACACGTATCCCTGCGCGAACAACAGTTCGCAACGCATTATCAAGACCGCGCTCTGGTAACCTGGATAGTTGAGTTCTGGAAGTGGCCTTAACCCTCGCCGCAGTAGACGACCGTGAGAACCAGTGTGTTCTATAAGGTAGATGGGATATCTCCCCGCTCTTTCACCATCTCCACGCACGACTAATTCGACCAGCACCAACGCAAGGTCACGTCGCTATCGAAGGTTTTTGCTAAGGTCACCCTAACCCACCCGTGGTCCAGGAGTTCGCCTTGGTCTCCCTGGCTACACCAGTGATTATTTAGCCAATGTCATGTAAGCACAGATTATATAGTAATATGTACTGGGGCTCTAGAGAAAAATCAGGCAAGGCGACGTGTCGTGTCGCCTTCAATCAAAACTGTATAGAATTTGGCAGGTGACAGTGTACCTCACGCCTACTGTCACTGTCAAAATACATACGTTTTTGATTGAGGCGACGCGACATGTCGCCTCGCCTGCTTTTTCTCTAGAGCCCCTGACCCTGTACGTCAAAGTCACACAGCACAGATCATAAGGAGATACTACTACCAGGGTTGCATTCTTATGTCTGGATTAATAGTCGCTGCTTAGCACGAGCCATTGCTTATAACTGTCAAAGTGACAGTTGTTTCTATAATGATTCCAAGTTACATTGCTTTAATATTTAATGAATGTATTTATTATGGCGTGTTTCCTGATTTGATGAAACATAGCAAGATTATTCCTTTGTTTAAGTCTGAAGACAGATCTGATCCAACGAACTTTAGACCTGTCTCTATTTTACCAACATTGAGTAAAATATTTGAGAAGATTATACTTAATCAAATTCTATCATATTTTAATAAAAATGATCTTCTTCACAGTAGTCAAATCGGTTTTACAAAGGTTTTACGATCTACTACTGATGCAGGTACGAAACTCATGAAACATATTTTAGAGGCATGGGAAAACTCCTGTGATGTTATTGGTGTTTTTTGTGACCTGAGTAAGGCCTTTGATTGTGTTCATCATACAATTTTGTTAAATAAATTACATTATTACGGCATTAAAGGCGTGTCTCTGAGTTTGTTGTCGTCATATCTATCTTCCAGAATTCAAAGAGTATCTGTAAACAATACCACGTCTACGGGTTCCCCAGTGTCAATA
The DNA here is from genome assembly GCA_947458855.1 of Monopis laevigella. Taxonomy (NCBI): domain Eukaryota; kingdom Metazoa; phylum Arthropoda; class Insecta; order Lepidoptera; family Tineidae; genus Monopis; species Monopis laevigella. Next base: position 20,574,594 of record OX381578.1, read on the forward strand.
GGAGTACCCTAGGGCTCCATACTGGGTCCATTTCTATTTTTATTATACATAAATGATCTTCCTTATTATGTTAGACAGCTCTGTGATATAGTACTGTTTGCTGACGATACTTCACTAATTTTTAAATTAAAAAAAAAAAATTATACTTTCGCGGATGAGATAAATTATGCTTTATCTCAGGTACTGGATTGGTTTACAGCCAATAATTTACAATTGAATGCAAAGAAAACCAAATGCCTCAGATTTTCCATTTCAAATGTAAATCCACCACGCGTAAGTATAATATTAAATGGAGAATGTTTGGATACTGTGGAATCTACCGTTTTCTTAGGGATACATTTTTCGTAACGTTGATCGTAAGCTACAGTGGGGTGTACATTTACAGTCTCTATCAAATAGACTAAGCTCTGCGGTGTATGCCATTAAGAAGATCAGACAGATGACAAATATTGAGACTGCAAGACTGGTATATTTTAGTTACTTCCATAGTATTAAGTAATACGGTATCTTACTGTGGGGTAGCGCAGCTGATATTAATACAATATTTATACTACAGAAAAGGGCTGTTAGATCAATATATAATTTGGATTCTCGTGAGTCCTTAAGGAACAAATTCAGGCATTTTAATATATTAACGGTAGCATCACAATACATTTTTGAAAATATATCATATATTCACAAAAATAAAACTCTATGTAATAAAAATAGTGATATTCATTCTTACAATACACGAAATAAGAGCAAACTTGCGTTACCTTTGTATCGTTTACAAAAGACAAACGGGTCCTTTATGGGTTTGGGTCTGCGCATGTATAACAAACTGCCGCAGCAGATTATGGACTTACCATTAAATTTATTAAGAACACATATAAAACAACACCTTAATAAAAAAAGCTACTATAAAATAGATGATTATTTAAATGATAAGGATGCCTGGATTTAATATGTATTATTAGGTATATATAGTTAATTTGCTAGTTTGTAGTTTGACAATAAAATACAGCAGCCATTATTATTGTGACATTTGTTTTTTTTAATTTTTTAAAATATTTTTATTATATTTTGTGTGAATTATTAGTATGTATGTATGTAAAATTCTTTATTGCACAAAAGCTTAACACTAGTACATAGGCGCTTGTACATAGGCGAGCCTAATGCCTTAGGCATTATCTACCAGCTAACCTTTGGGAGATTGACCAAAAAAAAAACAGGCAGAGTGCTATTTAAAGCAATATATAATATAAAATACAAGGTATATAGATAAATTATTAGATAATATGACAATACATACTGGTATTATAACATATAACATATAAACTTACATAAATAATAATATATAGACATACATAAATAAGTAGATATATATACATACATAAATAAATAATTTCGCATACTTACAGTAAAAAAAATAAAAAAAAATAAAAAAATGTTAACAGTTTTGATTATTAGGGAGAAAAAAGTGAAGATGGGTTTTAAATGAAGCTGTAGTAACTTTTGTTCGTATTGACAGGGGAAGATTGTTCCAGAGTGTGCTGCGGTTACTGTAAAAGAATTTGAATATCTGGTTGAAGAATGCATAGGAATAGTAAGAAGGTTATTTTCGGTAGACCTTAGGTCACGATCATGGGTAGAAGAGAGGTATTGGAAGCGCTCTTTTAAATAATTCGGAGAAAGAGGGTTGGAAAGTGTATTAAAAAGAAGAGTTAGTATATGCTGATGGCTGCGAAAGCGGATATTGAGCCACTTTAACTGAATACGAAATTGGGATACATGATCATACTTACGCAAGCCAAATATATAGCGTATACATAGTATGTACTATGACAACGTCTTTTTACAGCAGCTCTTATGATTATTATAATAATTTTATTTAATTAATTTATAATAACTTATATGTTATAGGTATGTGTAATATGTTTGATTTAATTTTTATTGAATGTTGGATTTTATTTACTAGATACAATTCTTGTTTTGATCAAATTATGATTTCACTTATTATTATAATTGATTAATTATTATATTTTATTTTATTGTAATTAATTATTTTTGTTGTTATTTTAGATAAATATGAATTGAATTAAGGAACTAAACTGTATTATTATGGTATTTTTTTGTAAAATGACGTGTTCAAGTGTTACTATGTATCCTATGAATTTAATAAATAATTGAATTGAATTGAATTTAATTAGATGGGCCCCTCCCAGCTGTACGGTGTAGCAGTATACTCATGATTTCGTTAAGTTGTATACGGATATTTTGCCATACCGAATCTACCTTTAGAGAGAACGCGACTTAGCGAAGCTGCCCTATTGCTCAGTTTTTTGGTGCAAAAAGCAATCTACGGCGTCAAATATCCAAAAGGATGGTGTTTCTTTTCATAAGTAAGTAATATTATTTCTATTATAATTAATAATATTTTATCAAAGTAAACGGAGTTTTAGACAAAATTCCCAAGCGTCTATTCAGTCTGTCGATCGATCAAGCGACCGACCACACTCCCGTCCCAAAATTTGATCAGTCAACAAACAAATCCGACATTTGGCCGCCTTTCTTATAATTAGGGCTGTTCGCGTCGCATTAGCAATATGTCATATCGATAAATGAAATAGGTAACATTGAATAATATTATACAATATACGACTTGTTTTTCTTTTATTTCAAATTAGCTATACTAAACGATTATATATATATGATTCCGAAAAAAATCAATGACTGATTCTCTAACTGTATGTACGGTGATAATCAGAAATTGAATTAACTTTATTTTATTTTTGCTGTTTTCCTGAGGATTCAAATTTAAAGGAAATGTGGAGGCGGTTTTGTAAAAAAGCGGAGATTGGGGTCCCGTTAAAAACAGTGCCATTTGTTCAGACAACTTTAACACCTTTGAATTCCTAAGGCAAAACCACAATGTATAAAGAGCCATTTAAGTAATAAAAAGCCTCACGGGACAAACGTCCCGTAAAAAGAGCCTCCCAGGCAGGAAGGCTCTCTCTTCTTTATCTATCAAAGCTTCTTTGTCAGGAGTGCTAGTAAAGACTTTTCCATGCTGTTTCGAGAGGCTCCCAGCACTTTCTTACTACTTGTCATCCTTTTTACAGAGTCTTTAGCTGGTCTTTTGTTTGCCGCCGTTATTTTTGATGTTGGCACTACATTTGTTTTCTTTCTTTTTTTCTATTGTTGCTCTTCTCTCTTCTTTTTCTATCAAAACTTCTTTGTTAGGAGTGCTAGTAAGGACTTTTGCATGCTGTTTTCGAGAGGCTCCCAACTCTTTCTTACTACTTTCGAGTTTTTTTGGAACTTTGGCGGTGACTCCTGAAGTTGTGGGTATGGAATGATTTTTTTATTGATCGTGGGACTTGGGGGGATGCTGTTGGAGCTGTTTAGGTGCGATCGTTAAGAAGTGATGGAAAATTCGGTGCAGAAATGTCTGTGGTTAATGAAATCATTTGATCCAGTGTTTTATAGCCCGCGACTCTCTTCTACCGCCACCGCCAATTCACTGCTATTCAAAATTTCAGCAGCCAAAAAGTCTTCGGTGAATATATCTGGGTTCAGGGGATATATGTCAGTAGCAGCGAATCCTGATTCAGCCTTTGGTATGGTGGCAATCTTTTGGAAAGCTTTTCTGAAAAGAGAGGAAATATCGTTTTGAGTGATCTTTCGTCCCAATTCAGTTTTCATCAAAAGATTGCACTCTTGCATCCAAAGGCTGGATACGATGAGATCCATGCAGTGGTAATGACAGTATTACTATGGTAAACACCAGTAGTACTTACTGCACACACAGCTGTTACATTCTTTCCTCTCTCACCAGAAGTTATTGAACCCACACGTTTTTGTCCTTTCTCAGTTACAACTTTACCTGGGTCTTGAACTAAGGAGATGCCAGTTTCATCAACATTATAAATATTTCTTGGTTTCCTACCAAATATTTTTCCATTAACTCCCCAAGGAGCTTAAATAATTAACTTCACCCTTATTAAAAGCAGTTGCTCGATTTAAGCTCGTGCCTTCAGCTTTACGGCTAGACAAATTATTTCTTTTTATGAAACCCATTAACCAATCTTTTCCAGGCATTGAGAGAAGATTGCCAGGCAAGATTTTCATTAAAGTTGTGCTTCAAATTATTTTTAACCGCATACTCATAAGCCATCTTTCTTATATGAATTAAAGTGCAGCCATAAAATATCTTACCGAGGAATTTTACTTGGTCTGCCATTTCTGCTTCCTGTTCCTTCGTAAAAACTGGATTTCAGACACGGTGGTTCAGGATTCTTTTTTTTCAGTCTTTCTTGAAGGGTTGAAAATGGGATACCAGTAGAACGCGCTGCTTCTCTTATTGGTGACCCTTCTTCGACAAGTTTGAATGCCCTGGTTAAATCGCCTTGGCTCCATTTCACCTTCAATCCTTGGCCTATATTCCGAGATGTTGACATCCTAAGATTGAAAAAAATATGAATACAATATAAAAGCAATTAATATATACAGAAACTATTTGTTACGCCTAAATAAATACATCTACTTGTATACGTGACCTGCGGGTAATACCGGTCTTCGGTAAACGGCATTAGCCACCTGTACACTTTTGAGATTAATCATAATTTTAGAAAAAACTTGACGCAAATTGCTTGAAATCTATATAATCAAATGGATAGTTAGATAACTGATTGGGAAAAATTATTATAGACAATAAATTAAATATGAATATTATGATACTCACCCCTTATGTTCTGCGACCAAAAAGTTAGAAGTGCACAAACTAAAACAAAATACGTAAGATAGGTTGGTGACCCGTATTGTCACCTGAAAGGCAATACCCTTCCTTACTATACTGAATTGTGTGATGATTAATTTAATAATTTGAAATAAGTCATAGCTTATTATGTAGTGACGAATTGATTAATTGCGACATTGATTTATGTGGTAAACGTATTGATGTTTTATATAGTGACATTGTTACTACTATGCATAAGGCTGCCGAGCTTTCATATACGCAGAGTAAAAACACGTATAATAAAGTCATCGGTTGGAATTACCACTTAAGTGACCTGCATAGGGTGGCCAGGTCAAAGTGTATACAATGGAGTTTGTATAGAAGGCCGCGTTCGGGGCAATGCTATGATGAAATGCGTGGGGCGCGATTGAGACAAGATCAAATTAGATATACTGGCTAAGCATAGATTCAGTAAAAACTTAGTGCAATTCTGGAAAGCTACTAAAAAGATAAACAGTAAAACTAGAATACGTGCCATACGTTGTAGGGGACAACGGTGACGCAGGGTGCCCTGCGGTCGTCGTGACGCGGGGACTGTCGCGTTCCTAACGAACGAGGTGGAGGGGGTCCTCCGTGCGATGAAGCGAGGCAAGTCTCCTGGGCCTCAATTCCCGTAATTAACAAAAAAATGACGTTGGTTACAGGAATTAAAAAGGTGTATAAATAAGCGTTTACGAGGCAATGACGATGCAAGTGATCGACTATTGATCTACGGGAATTGGGCCCCTGGTGGTTTGATTGTTGGGAGTGGCGTAAAAACGAATATGTGCAGGTGCAAGTAAGTAGGTACGATTTTTGTAATTTGTAATTTTTGTAATTTGCTTTTTTTTTTTTTTTTTTTAAATCTTTAAAGATAAAAATGCAATGAAAAAAATCCTGGTGGGTTTGTATCTTTAAAAATTTAATATAAGATTATCCTAATAAGGAATTTATAAAAATACATAAATATAATACACTGAAAAGGTAAAAATAAAAAACTGACTCCTCTGCCATCTAGTATTAGAAACTAGGCTAATCTACTTCTAAACTTCTAACTTCACTCGTATAGAGTTAATAGAAGAAAGCTAATATATAGAGGGCGTCTGTGTATAAGCAGATAACAAGCAATGACAAAATTCGTGAGGGGTGACTGGAACCTGGTTGGCTCAGCGGTTGAGCGCTTTTCCGCGATAGCGAGGTTCGTGGGTTCGAGTCCCACCCACCAGAAATTTTTTCATTGCATTTTTATTTTTATTATATTGTAGGTTATACCCTATATTGTATATAAAACTTTAAATTTATGTAACATTATTTAAAACTATGATCAATATATGTCTTAAATAAACGAAGGTATTATTATTATTATTATATTTGTGAAAATGTATGTTTACCTTTCAAAAAGTAACAAATATTTTGGTTTTACAACACCAAATTAACAAACAATATCAGTTTTCTTTAGTAATGAAACTCATAATTTATCCTGAGATTGATGATTTACATTCCGCTATGGTTGTGAACCAGGCCGTGGGGGCCGGGATGGAGTTGCGACATCTTTGGCTAGCTCGTTCCTCGGACATCACAAAGCTAAACCCCAGAGAAAGTAACACGACGATAACGATTTAGTAAAAAGATATTTTATATAATTTCAATTTATAGATAGATATTTATTTTTTTATAATATTATACTTAGTAAGTTTACACATATATAGAATGGGTATGGTAGGATTTTTTACCTTAACGGCATTTCTTGACACGAATGTCCGTCATCAAATAAAAATAAGGTTATTTAATTTCATTCAGTATTATTAATATAATCAGTTAATAGATATATAAAAATAACAATTGATAATAAGGAACCCAATTGCAAAATGGGTACCCGTAAAGAAGCACTGTTGCAAGGTCTACCACCAGCGATGGATCGGCAAAAGCAGACCCTCGTGGATGCGCTGCCGTCGTTTTGTCGATAACACCCACTTGTTATAGCTTCACCCATCGTATTCACTGCACGTGTACACATATACGTAGAGTTTTCAGCTGTAAAATGAAATTAAAATGTCTAGTAATGTATGGCAGGTGGAAAAAAGGCAGTATCAGCCAAATATTAAAAAAAAAACATAACGGAACGCATTTCTAAACGCTCCGACATTAGCAAACACTGCATGTGACGTCATTTGTGCGGAAACAAATGTCAACGTGTGGTCTGTAGTCTACAGTTTCTTGTTTTCTCGGGTATTTATTGTCCTTTATTACGATAATTTGTGATAAACAAACCTTTTGAATAACTTTTAAGGTGCAATAACATTAAACTAATATGCTTTTTGAGCACGAATGATGTCACAAAATGACGGCTATTGATGTACCGTTTTTTACTGCGGTAGTGGCAGATAAAGTTTAAACCCTTTTATTTTTGTGTTTTACCCTTTAAAAAATGTTTAATATTTGTTTTTAGGGTCTAATGTAGTTACTCTATCAATTATTGAAATAAAAAAAAAACATGCATTTTCCCTATTGCGACATTATTCTAGAGGTTATCTTATGAACAGCGGCTCTACCATAAGTTATTGCTTCGTGTTACCGCACTGTCAACAACCAATACGACCACTTTATTTATGAAATCAGAAAAAAACAAGATCTACCCTATTGGTGTAGTTTCCTCACTTATTAACGTTACGTTCATTCGAAGAAAAATCTAGTGGTAGAGCCTCAGGGCAATATGTGTGAAATGTTTATCATTATTAATAATAAGATGGATTGTATACAAATAATGAAAGTGACAAGCAGTAAGTAGGTACTTACGAAACCCATTGAAATAGTAAGTGAATTGTGCACAAACATCGTTCTCATTCAGCACACAACTCGCTTCCTGTCTGTAAAAATCCCATAACTGATTCACATCTGGCCATGTCCCATCATCTGTAAGATTTATATTTCGGTAAATTAATCTAAGTATTTTAAAAGTTCTGTCTACTGAATTTCTAATAAAAGGAATGCATTCTTTTAGATAGATCGTCCTCATACATGGACTTAGAATTGACTTGACTAGGTTGTTTGTCACTAGGTAGAAAAAGGTTAAATGCCGTGTTCTCATAAAATTGTAAGTTCTTGTTTATGATCATGGCGGGCCACTGTCCGCGCCAAGAGGTTAGGCGTGAGTCGGCTCACTATTCCAGCCAGCCCAGCTCCTTCCAGAAGGCGACAAGAAGTACGGGGTTTTTCACAGCCTCAATTATAACACCTAATTTTAGTACTTAGGTAGGTAAAATTTTTAAAATTACTCGTAGCTGGCTCGACGTAAGAGTTAGGCGAGGGATAAAAGGAAAATATGCAGATGATGTACTAGATAGATACAAATGATCTAGGTCGGGGGATATATATAATAGAAATGTTAATAACCCCATTTTGGACCAATGAGCTTTTAATTAAAAATAATATGTGCACACGTTTAACAACATCTCTATAGTGCATCGAAGGGCACGTTAAGATGTCGGTCCCGGTTTCACTATACAATTTGGTTAAACTGTTTATAGTAGGCATAAGGAATCTATCAATATCCAATTTGGTGATTCGTATATCTGTCGTACTATTAAAATGTAGAATGCTCTATCTGCTTGCGTGTTTCCTTATTTTTTTATAATCTTGTGTCCTTTAAACGAAGCGTGTATAGGCATCTTAAGGCGCAATAGATGCAATCAACGGTTACGTAGCGCGTAATTGTTGGTTGAATTTGTTCTTGGACCTTCATACTGCTTTCCATCACGTAGATGTGAGTTCATATATCGAACTCTCAATAATAATAAAAAAGTACAAAATGTAAATTATACATTCTGTTTAGTTGAACGAGCCTTAATTATTGAAAAATTTAATAATCTGGCGCCTGATATAAAAGTTATTGCAAAAGATTCATTAAGTTTAACTTCGAACCTACTACTCAAGAAATCCAAAGTAAAGCCCAAGATGACCTGAATAATTTATCCGAATGGTTTAAAACTAATCTACTAACTATAAACACCAATAAAACTAACTATATTTACTTTACTGCAAAAAATAAACCTATTACCTGACTGTAAATGGCCAAATTATTAATAACTCAACTCATGAAAAGTATCTCGGGCTTATTTTAGACAGAGAACTAACATGGAATGCTAACATTGATCAAATAATATCAAAGTTAACCCCTCTAACTGGAGTATTGAGAAAAATATCACCCTTACTTCCCCTTAAAACTATATATTACTCTCTTGTGTATCCTCATCTCGAATATCTTTCAGCAGTATATGGTAATGCAGGAGCAACAAATATAAAAAGACTGCAAATAGCTCAAAATAAAGTTGTTAAAGTATTGTTTCATTATAATTACCTCACACATACAATGGATTTATACAGAGATACCAAACTTATAAACATATCAATAATTTACAGATATAACACATGCATATTCATTAAAAAAGTTATGGATAGTGACATTCATTCATCCATAACTTTTAAACCCAACGATGAAATGATCACAACGTATTCCACCAGAAGTGCTCAGAATCTGTATATACCTATGCCACGAACCAACTTGGGAAAGAAAAACATAACTTTCGAGGGTGCACAAATTTATAACTCGCTACCAACTCCAATAAAGGCTGCTAAATCATATGCAATTTTTAAAAAGCTGTTGAAGAATTATTTTAGGGATGTGGAATGTTGATACAAAATAATTGGGTACCTACTCAAGCTAGATTGCATATTATTTACTTACGAGTACATGTCTTGTTTAAAATTTGATTTAATTTGATTTTGTTTATCATAGGTATATCTTTTGTTATATATATTTTGTTTCTTTTTAGTGCTTATGTATTATTTAATTTAATTTTGTGTTTTCATGGGGGGTCATTGCAGGCTACATCCTTGTTTGTGTAGTGCAAAACCTTTTAATTATAATAAGTAATGGCTTTTTAATGCTGTTTCAACTTATCGCAAATTTCGCAAAATATGTCATTTATAAAAAATCACAACGTAGTCTACAATGACATATTTTGCGAAATTTGCGATAAGTTGAAACAGCATTACAAAGCCATTACTTATTATAATTAAAAGGTTTTGCACTACACAAACAAATTAAAATCATTACCATAAACCTCTCACAGAAGAAATAATAGTACAAGTAACGCGACTAAAGAATGCGAAAGTGACAAAAAAACAATACCTACCTTATTAATAAATGACAAAAGAAAAATATCAAAACATTAGGTAAATTTGATTAGAATTACGTAACATTGCAAATTAGTAGGATAATATTAATAACTCACGACTTTAAGCTCCACCCAGATGCATGCGATCTCGCTCTGCACGCGTCATGTGAGCAGGACACAGTATAGTTTCCTATTTGTACCGCTAAGGACTCCTGCGCTCCTGGTACTTCTCAACAGTTTTGTACAGAGAAGTTCTCGTTCTTTCATTAATACCGTGTGCCTAACGACTTGCTACCTACAGTTTCTGCGCTCCTAGTCCTATTGGATTTAAATTTATCACAAATATTTGATTGTTTGAGGTACAAAGGCAGTGCCTAAAACATTTAGCATAATCCAATAATAATAATAATTGAAAAATTGTAAGGAAAACTTAGGCAACCAAAAATAATACGGAGAATAATAGTACAAAAAAATAAAGATAGATGGCGCTAGTACCATATGATGATAGTACCACAAAAAAACTATAGATGGCGCTTTTTGAAATACAAAGTGTCAATATAACAAAATATAATATGTTTTTAATATGATTTTATTACCAAATTTCTGGGGTAGGCAGTGCCTTTGTGCCTATATGGACTGCACGCCACTGATATCTATAGATTATATATTTTCGACGTTTGCTGTGGAAACGATGGGTCCGTGGGGATATGAGGCGAAATCTCTGTATATAGAAATAGCCCCAAAGTTCATCGACATCTCAGGAGACAATAGAGCTGGCAGCTTTTTCGCCCAAAAATTGAGCATCTTAATTCAGAGAGGAAACGCTGCCAGCATATTGGGAACCATGCCGTCCATGGACAGTGATTTGGACGATTTTTATAACTTGTGAATATACATGTAGGGTTTATTTAGGGTTTTTTTGTTGTTGTTTTGTTTTCATTTTTTTATAATATGCTAAACCCATTATGTCTAGAGTTTTAGAGGTGTCTATTTTTGTAAAATTTAAATATGTTTTTATTAAAAATAAGCATTTGCCTTTAAATTGCCACTAAATATTACTTACCAGATTTTGATCTTTATCTACACTATGGTTCAAGTAATTTTTTTTTCAAAATCAACCGGTTTGATTACCGCCTGGAAGAATACATTTTAAATAAATCTAATGATGTAGTTTTAATTTTTATTAAAATTGGCCCCAATACTCCTTTGAGCATTTATCGCTATTCCTTGTAGTTTAGGATTTGGCCTTAAAAAGCACACTTAAAAAATCACCCTGTATAGCGGACCGAGTACAAGAAATTTATTTTAGAAAGCTTCGTCTTACAAATAAAGTGTGTGTAATTGACTAAAATAAAATAATTATTTATTAAAGGTGTCGATTTACCCCGCGGGTCACAAAAAAGCAGGCTAAAACGACACCTTAGCCGTAATTTCAGCCACTCGACACTAGAAACTACTGCAGGTGCTAGGAATATGAAATTTGTACCGTAATTTCCTTTTGTATAGGAGCCCACTAAGTAGGGATCATTCAAAATTCGATCCACATTCATGAGTGAATGGTGAATTCTTAAACATGGTGTGTTTTTCACAATATCACAAAATGAAACTAATAGACAGATAATATTGGCGAAACTGATAAAAAAGATAATTTTATTAGAAATTCGGTAAATATCTATAAATAAGTACATAAACACTACTTCTGAAGACTTACCCGATACTACTAAAGGTTGCATACAAGGGACCCCAGCAGAAAGTCTTGTTGCATCTTGACAGGTAGCATTCATGAATATACTCTGGTTATTAAAGCTAGGTCCCAGCCAGGTAAAACTGAAGCATCGTCGCTCTACATTTGTTTTTTCAGCTTGAGAACCTATTAAAATTATCATAGTTTAATTTAATCGATAACCCTTGAAGCTGCGATACGCAGTACTCATAACCGTAGAGCTTGTATGAAGAGAGCGAGAGAGTTATGCCAGGATCGTTGTAGATGGCTTAAATACTACTCGCACACAGTTTCTAGAACGTTAATTTGATTAACGATCAAAATGCACATGATTGGTTAATTGTCACGTTCATGTAATTTCTACCAATCGTGTGCGGTATTATTAACTACTCGTAATTTGGAATATCAATTAACATTACATTTTCAGTTTCTAGAAATGTCATCATTTTTAATTGATGACTACTTTCATACTACGTAAAACTAATAAACCTGAAATGCCGAAAAGTTTGAAAAATTGGAGTATGTCAAACAAGAGGGAAATTTGCTGTTGGTCAGTAGCAATATCCACGATACTACAGTCAGATTGTGTATATTTTCGAGCAGATATAATCTTTATAAATTTATGGACTCAAAAAGTTTTTCATTTTATTTATAGAACTTCGAGGTACTAAATTAAAGATTTAGGTAGGTACTTACCACAAATAAAAAACAATCCACAAACTAATATACACGTTATACTTTTTAAAACTGCCCTAAGTATAGAACCTTCTTCCATAATTGCACATGTTACAGTTACGCTATTGCTAAGTAAATGACGGTAATTATTTTCTTTATTGGTGCTTTGTAGATAATATTTGTCACTTATTGATAAGAATTATCGAAATCCATACCTATATAATGAAGTATCATGTTATCTGATATCTAGTGGGACGCCGGAAAAATCAGTACTTACCTACTAATTATAGATTAAAATAAAATCGCATTGGTATAAACTAATCAAATTCTTTGGTATTGGTATTGTTTTGATTATTTAAGCATGCCTTTTATTTTTTAAGCAGGAATCTTTTAATTATCTACATAATCTATAAATATACCTACCTAAAGTTATAGATTAAAATAAACTGGCATTGTTATAAACCCAATCTAAATAATTCATTGGTCTTATACATCGACAGGTATTGTTTTGATTGTTTTACAATGTTTTTTAAATGATAAAATTATAGCTTTATTAGTTGTGTAGAAATCTTTTAATTGATCCTATAATAAAAATATTTACTGATTCATTGTCACTTCAAGAAGTCGTTTTCCGCTGAAAACATACCTCAATGGAATGCAGGAAAAGTCAACCTATTAGATTTACCTTCAACAACAATCGCTTAATTTGTCACATTTCGTATTCTGCTAACCATATTCTATCTATAGGAATATCCAAGGGTATAAAACATAAAATAGTATAGAAATCTTTTTTAATTCGTTCCCTCTCTTAAAAATATCACAACAAATTGTTATAAAAATAAAAAAAACTGTGAAAAAATGCGTGTGTGATTAAGATACGATTAAATTAAATTAATTTAAAAGAGAATTGTAACCCATATCTTATATGTACACAATAAATTTATCATTAGAATATACTAATATCCTTTAGGGTAGTCATGCAAATTGTTGTGCCAAACCATGCAAATTCTTTTAGGTGGAAGGAAGGTCTCTATAACTTCGTTAGGCCGACCGACCGGTCTCGTTAATACCGCCCATACAGATGCAAAAACCGTCAAGTGACCTAATCATGTTTCGGTTTTTCAGTGGGTTCACCGGTTTTCAGGAGACTACTGCATCGATTTATTGTCGAGGTGGTAGTCTCCTTTCAAGGTGCGGTTACGAAATAGGTAGTTGAACTGAAGATAAGGCAGCGAGTATATTAAAATATACTCGTAATGCAATTCGTCATTGTCGCCTCCTATTTCGTAATCGTATCATTTAGCCGGCATAGTGGGAGCGATCAATATTGTTTAAGAACAATTATTGATTGGCCCCATTCATAGACTTTGTAGGTCTGCTCACCACCAGGTAGATACAAAGTTACAAATCGTTCTCCAATAAAAAAAAATACTAATCAAACTCTATCAAATAATCAAAAGTTGTACTTATGATTTATACAATTAAAAAACAAATCAAGTTACAGACCACCGGCATATCCCGATGGTTTATTATTTAACTCATATAAAGAAATAACATAATATAATTTTGTCTTTATACACACTGACCACCCATTTTCAACGGTCGCCGAATCATCGATGGTATACATTTCACGTCGGAATTACCGCTGAGCTAACCGGGAGTGACTACCCCTCACGAATTTTGTCATTTCTTGTTACATACACAGACGCCCTCTATTAGCTTTTACGATTGAAGTTAGAAGTCCTAGTTTCTTTTATTTTTACTTTTTTCTATATTTTATATTTATGCATTTTTTTAAATTCCTTATTAGGATAAACTTATATTAAAGTTTTAAAAATAAAAATGCAATGAATTACGTCGGAATTAATTAATCAACTAAGATGGACGGAATATAGAATCGCATAGAACGGCTGGTGCCAGCAAATCTTGTTATACCATCACACCGAGACGATCCTTAAGCCGATTTCATCACTAACCTCGTCCAATCAGCTTGCACATAGAAATTTTGTTTTCGGAGTTTCAGTCTATTGAAACTAAATTCAGTTACAATACCCATCGATGTCTATTTTCACCGATGGGAGTTTTTTAGTCAATTGGAGATTTTTTTTGCAGCAAGGGCTCTTCAGTCGTGTTGACTTCTATTATTACAGGCTGTTAGTCTTAGTTGAATTATTATTTTTATGTTTGTAATTGTAGGTTTCCTGATTTAAAAATAAATGTTTAAAAGGAAGATAAATAAATAAATAACAAAAATCTTATTTTAGTTGTGCGAGAAACATTAGTGGATAAATAAACTATATTTATATATACTTTTAAGTTTATAATATTTATTATTATTTACCTACCTAGCATTATATTACAATACTTACAATACCGAAATAAAAATATTACCGACATAAAAAAAAATGTGACAACCAGCTTCTAAAAAAATCTCCTGGCCAGGCTTTTATTTTCTAGGCTCTGCGTAAACTTCGTTAGAACCATTTATGTATAAGAGCATTTATGAGATTTTCATACTCCACCGACGTATTTATTCCTTTTCCGAATACACAATTCAATGTTTTGACTTATTTTTAATTTAAAATTATTTTCTATTTTAAACAAATCTAAGTGGGAGGTAGGTCTCTATACACATCGTCCCATGTGTCCCATGCTACTACTGTCTAGGATTATTTTCCAGGGAGGGCCTACCCCATGACCCCCCCCCCCCCGTAAATCGTAGCACAATATCACAATATCATTTGACCACGATTAGATATTTATTAAATAAGCATGATTTAGTATTTGGCTTTTCCCAAATTTCAACATTTTCAGAGTGCTATCTCCTCTCGACACAATTTCTTTTTTACGGGATTTAATGGAATATATTATGTAGGTTATAATAAGTATGTAATGAATTAAATCCACATTGAATTTATTTTTATGTAAAGTTATTTAAGTGTCCTACTTATAATTTCGAATCGGTTACCCAACATCCTGGGGTGGGCACTGCCTACCCGGCTCCCCCATACGCCCATGATTATACAGTTGCATAAACCGTCAAGTATCATGTTTCGGGTTTAGTCTGTGGGTTCACCGGTTTTTGGGATCCTATTGCATTTTTGTATTGTCGAGGTTGTAGTCTCCTTTCAGGGTTCGGTTACGAATCGGGCAGCCAATTTGAAGGTAAAGCAGCGCGACGCTATTAAAGTGAACTCGTAATTCAAATTCGTTTGTGTCGCCGCCTATTATATAGTAACCGCATCATTTAGCCGATCACTGCTTTTAAACAATAATGTATTGATTGACCCGTTCATGGGTTTTGTACAGAGGCGGACTAGTAGTTTCGGCCGACCTAGTCCGTTTAAGCGGCCGCCCCATTCTAATATTTTTGCTGCGTAGAAATGTGAAATTGTTCTGTGCAAAAAAAAACATGGAGTTCAGTTCTTTTGTTTAATTTTTTCAATTTAGGCCCTTAACCTGTTTGTAGGTCTACCAGCAGATAGTGCTGCAAAAAAAACAAACTATAATACATGTTTACCTGAGCATCTTTGTATCCGAGACAAAGCTTCGATAAACCACCCCGGATAGAAAGATGTGGGACAACTAGACGCATCTCCGCAGGAAACCGCTGAAAAATGTTTTCTTAGGGACGCAAACTTTGCTGATAAACGACTTGCTAGTAGAGCTTCAGGGCTTTGTAGAGCTTTGTGTTGCTTTTTAAAAATAGAATTAGAATATTATATAAGTTGATATCTAGACATGTTGTATATCTCCATAGTCTACTTATTTGGCTTTATATCCGGAGGTTGTTTTCCTACTCTGGGTAAATAACACCCGTTAAAAATGCGTTCCAAATAAGTAGACATGTAATATAAATTCGTCTTTGTCGCTGCCCGTTTCGTAATCCCATCAGTTAGCCGGGATAGTAGCAGCGATCAATTGATCGACTCTATTAATGGATTATATAGGTCTGCTTACCATCAGGTAAATACAAAGTCAGATGCCGTACTTCAGTAAAAAAAAGTGTAAAATATTAATGGTGATTATCGCATCTACTATTTACATAACGTTTTGTGAAATATCTAGGTATCTATTAATACTAATATAAGTATAATTAAAAGAGAAAAGATTTGATTGTTTGTTTAATAAACTCAAAAACTATTGACCCAATTTCAAAATTTCTTTCTCCAATCTCTATTATTAGATATAGAAACATGTGATATATTTTATAGTCTACTACATCTCATACCAATTTATTTTATTATAAAGTTTATATATATTTTTTTATATATAATTTACAAAATATATGTTCTTATTTTTCGTCAGATACTTACCTAATGTGAGCAGCTATAGTAAATACTAGAAATATCTACGAAAATTTCTAATTAAGTTTGGGCCTGTTTTTGATGCACGGGGAAAAGTTACACAAAATTAGAAAAGAAGATACTTTGACATTAAAAAAAGTGGAATCAGGTTCTTCAGATTGCAAAAGTTGTAAAAAAAAATATTAGGAAAAAGGTGCTTTTATTAAGTTTGCAAAACAGCTTACATTAATCTTAGTTTCATAACTTGGAAGTTCCTTTGTTTTGTTAGCGCCCTTGCTGAGTATGAAATGGCTTTAATTAAGATATCATGGGAAATAAACCTCTCAACTCAGTGAAATATTAGACACCAGAGTAAATTGAACATTTTTCTTCCGACCTAATTTGAATTTTGATTAAATATAATACTTATAGGTAGATACTTACCTTTTTTTAACAGGTTGCTAATAATTATATTAAAAAAATATATAATATCGTTGTGTCATGAGTGGGAATCGAACCCACTGCCTCCGGAGACAACGCCAAAGTCGCAACCACTAGTCTACGGAGGCGGTCAAATAAAGGCAAAATTTAGTTCTCCCTTCTAGTAAAGAGCCAAAAAAATATATTATTTAAATTTACAATATATTTTTTTATAGTTTAATAAAAATGTTTTAATCATAATTTGAAACTTTAAAAATAGTAGCTATATATGTATATATATATTTATTTATTTACGATTTAATTATATTAATATAAATATAAAACAAAACTTTTTCATAAAATTCAAGCCCCCCATGCCCAGCTATTTGTAGAACTCAATAACCCTTGCCACATTCCGTCTTTGAAAATTAATACTTAATATATTATGTTTAAAAAGATAAAGATCATTTATCTGCGTAAATATGGTTACATAAAGATGGACAAAAATGTTCAGCATATTTTACCACAACTGGCATGCAAATGTTTATATTATATTAAAAAATATTATGTTTATATTTAAAAAAAACAGTGAACTAGGCCAACACCGGGATATTTTCTTGAGAAGCGCGTCCAATTCACCAGCATTTTTTTGGCATATGATGACGACTTAAAACCTATGTTTCAAGACAAATTTATTGGTTTACGCTGTAACACTTTTAGATCCCAGTCGGTACAGAAAAGGTATTTTCTGCGAAAGAGTGTTCGCGAGAAGCCTTAATTTAATTTACAACGGTCAACATTGTAGACGGATTTATTAAATACTATGTAAACGTTGTTAAGGAATAAACAATAAGTAAAAATAATATAATTATCACAATAAATTATAAAGGACGTTTTATTAAGTATTATGTAAGAAGATCACTAATGGCACTTGGTGTATAGTATCTTTTGTATAAGTCCATTCTGTTTTTATTTTCACAGGTTTTCCTAAGTTTGTGAAAGACATCTAATAGGTACAATATAGGTATAAGATATAATATATTTTAGGATAAGTTTAAGGATGCTTGCACCAGAAGAATTAGATTTTGTTGACTTTACCATAAATAGCGGCGTTGTCTGATTGTATAATGATGGTTTGGGAAATCCAGCGATAACTTTATCCGTTACCATTGATTCCAACAAATAATAACATTATAATGGTTATTATTTGAAAAACTATAAATAAAACACTGATATTTTTATAATTAGTTTAGAATTATTTAATAATTCACTTATCTTAAAAACATAAAAAAATATACAAGCATATCGTTTTTAATTTATACATCATATTTTCTAATCTTATATACTAATATTTAAATTCTTTCTCTTATTAATAGAGGGAGTCAAATTATAGGTACAATTATTTACAATTATATAACTACTAGGTACTATAATATAACTTTAAAACTTTTCTTATCATAAATAGTTATTTACAACTTTAAGCTATTTTCTATAAACTCGTACCTTATTAAGTACACGATAACATAACAAATAAGCACTTTAACGCAACTTGCATGGCATACCATATAAAAGTTTAGAAGAATTACAACTTGTACAGTTTTCGTGTTACCCGACAATGGCTATAAATCCAAACAATGCGCAGCTTTTGCACATTTTACTGTTCACCCACTCACATTATAGTTTATCACGATCACTATAACGACGCACTCGCGTTACAAAGTTCGGTACCTACACATAGGAAAGTTTCTCATTCGTCTAACATCGTATCACAAAAGAAATTTATTATTATCGCATCACAATAAACTTTCTATATTTTAACCTACATAGGGGAAAGGTGCGAACGGTTGCGGGAAATAACCGGGAAAACCGGCCGCGCTCGGCTGCACGGGAAGCGATTGGGTGACGTACGACGTGAGAACCGTCGGAACCACCTTCGTGTCGAACAGGGTGGTGTAAACCGTCTTAGCACCGAATGTTAGTTTTAAGATTCTACTTTCGGTCGCAGTTACCTCCGTATTGTAAACTACAGGAGTAGATGTCACTTGATACTGCTGCGGAAATAGCGGATTCAACGGCTGCAGGGGCAAAGCTGGGAGACTGCTGGTGCCGATTTCATATTCGGTTTTGGTAATGGTTGCGACCGGTCTTGAAATCGTACTGTAAACAGTATTTTTTCCGTCAAACACAGGAATTGCATGGGATTCATATACAGTTTCATATTTGAATATAGGTTTTGATGTAGTTACTACGGTGGGTATTTGAGCTGCTGCAGCAGGATTTAACAGTCTAAGAAGGGCCAGCTGCTGAGCCTGTTCTGGAGTCAAAGCGGGCGTCGGTGTACTTGGCGGTTCGGTGACATGTTGTATTTTAGGTCCGTTTTGATTATGCGCTTTCTTTAATCGCAGGTGGTTGTCAGGTATATGATACTTGTCGACTTCAGTAATATCGAAATCGGACCCGATGTTGGCTACGTCCAAATCTGGTGGAAAAGCGCGATGTGGTACTCCATCTTCATCTTCATTGCTGTCTCCGAAGTCTAATTCTAAATGTAATTCTGATCCAGCTTCATCTAGGCGGCTGTTGAATTCCTTAAGAGTCTTGCTTGGTATAAATTGGAAATAGTCCATCGGTGGTAATGTTTTCGTCGCCGTTACAAATCTCGTGACATGGTATGTTTGTGTGAAGGTAAGACTAGTAGTATTGCCGTCGCGAACTATGGGTAAAATATGTGTTTTCAACATGTCTTGCGTTGTACTAAATGTCTCAGTTACAGTTTCTAATGGTGGCGTCTCCATATCAGATAACAATGTTATAGGTGGTAACGTAGCTATACTTGAGTCCAATAAATGGTGGTCTTTTCCATATGGAGAAGCTGTAGCCAAAATATTTTCAGACAATGGCTCATTAAGAGAACTGGGACTGAGAACGTTTGTAGGTTCAATTGTTTTTTCAATTGTTGAAGTTATCGTAGCAATTCTAGTATTTTTAACCCTTCCGATCTGAAACAAGGATATTAGTAAGTTTATAAGGCATACCATAAAAAATAAAAGTATTTTATAACTAACAAACATATACATAATTAGCACATAACAAGTATATATTATTTTTACCTGAACAGTGTATGTAGTACGGAGTGTAGCAATTTCATAGTAGATATTTTTGAAATCAGCCGGAGTTGATATTTCAACTTTTATAGTTTCAACTGGAGACGGTCTTTCAATGGAATTGTCATCTGGGTCATTCTCAATAAGTGATCCGGGACTGTTCTGAGATCCTGATAGTTCTAAGTCGTTATCAGATCTTGATTGTAATGAAATGTCATTAGACTGCGAGTCATCTAAAAGTGGGTTAGAATTGGGAGTCGTTTGTGTATCATCATTGCCATTCATTTTTCGAATAGTAACTTTTGGTTTGGGGCTTGTTGTGTGCTGCCATCTTCCAGGAGTTCTATTTAGTTTAAATTTGTATATACTAGTGGATGGTGTGGGTGTGACTTGATCGACGGATGAGGCCTGTAACCGAGGCTTGAACCCACGCCTGGAGTGGCTTTCGTTACTGTTCGCCGGAGAAGCTGATGCTTTATGTCCAGAGTTGCGAAGGGTCTTCCTTCTATTAGCGTATGATCCAGGTGTTGGTTCACTGAAAACAGAGACGGTTGCCAGTTGAGGAGTACGAGTGCGTCCGTACCTGTGACCGAAAATAATATAGATATTATTTTTAATAAAAATATCAAATTCAG
Organism: Monopis laevigella; assembly: GCA_947458855.1. Taxonomy (NCBI): domain Eukaryota; kingdom Metazoa; phylum Arthropoda; class Insecta; order Lepidoptera; family Tineidae; genus Monopis; species Monopis laevigella. The sequence continues at coordinate 20,595,370 of OX381578.1, forward strand.
ATCAGACAGTCTTACTAGCCGCGCAGAAATAAAATGGGAGTAGGGGAGTTACCGCTGTTATATGCCTTTCGCGAAACTGTTTTTGTACCAGTAGATTAAGCAAACATGCTCACTCTACTTATTAATAAAAAAATTAAAAATGAATACCAATTTACAAAACATTACACAATATATTAAAAAAATTATAACAAGAAATAAACAAAAGAAACAGACAGCTAAAAACACATCAAGCCCAAAGGGGCTAAAAAAAATCGCATGCGCGAGTAATTAATTTGTATGCGCTCGTAAGAGCAAGTACATCAAAACGAGTGTTAAAAGAGAGAGACAAATAGTAGCGGATTCCGCTCTCAGTCCCATTCTTTATCTGCGTGGGTAGTATGTTAATTATAAAGAAGCTTCAATTTACAACATTAGGAATACTACTCAGAAATGTTTTAGCTAAACCACTCCATCACAATATTCAAAAATGACGACAGACACAAAGAACACGGATTACGCTATTACCTGATTTAGCGATAAGTCTATTAATAAATGTGTCTATTTTTTTTTCATATAATGGAAATTAACGTTTTGTTTAGTAATAATAAAATAATTACTGTATTTCTTTAGTCAAAACAAGAGAAAAATATTTGAACTCGTAATATATTAGAATATCTAACATCTATTTATAACTGTACTGTATTGGGCGGAATAAATAATTTCACTTTATTATATTATCTGTAGTTTAAGGTGAATAGATATATTAAAATTTCTGAATGGTAATAAAGAAACTAGGAAACACATTCATTACTGATCAAATTGAAGAACTTTTCCCATAGAACACATAGTAATAAAAGAAAGCGTCCTCCATACATCCATACAAACAAGCAAAAATTTTTTTCATTTGCGACACATGGTTTCAAGGCAAAATTTGTTCGATTTGATCAGTATAAGAAAATTCACCCTGTGGGTATATTAGTTTCTACTCGAATTAATATTAATCTATCGATTTTTGCTTCGTCTCTACGAAGATTTCGTAGCATCGCCGTAGTAGTCAAAGTGGCATGTAGTATAAATGTAGACGTTTACCCAAGTTAACCTTATACTAACAGATTTTAAAATAACGTGAAATCTGATAGTAAGATCAACTTGGGTAAACTTAGAAATTTTTACGACATGCCACTTTGATTATCTACTACAGCGATATTAAATCTTTGTAGAGGCAGCAGTAAATATAGTATATTGTCTATAAAACGAAGAAAAACATATTTTATGTAATATGAAAAAATATATATATAATAATATCGTTGTTTCTGATACACATAGTACAAGCTTTGCTTAATTTGTGACCAGATCAATACGTGTAAAAAATGTACTACAATTTATTATTGTTATTCGAAAAAACTGAGGACGCGTAATCATTCACTAGGGCAGTATTTGTAAAATGTCCTTCATAATACATATGTATGTATGTATAGTAATAAATTTAATAATAATAATAAATTATTATTAAATGATACATTTTATTGTTACTGCTTTTCTGTAAATACTATTATATAGAAAACCATGTTTTGTAATTATGATTTACTAAGTAAATATGATGTATATAACCATAATAATAATAAATAAACAATATTATATAATACTTAAAATTATTTTTTATTAATTAAAATTTTGATTTACGCCCAACCCCATAGCTTATCTTCAGGTATATACAAAGTTATATGCCGCCCTCCAAAAAAAAAGAATAAAAAAATAAGTCGTACCTTGGTGGTCGTTGAGTCTGTGAAGAACTTCGATTTTTGTATTTTTTATTTTGAATAGAAGAACTATCACGCTCCTCTTCCGCATTGTTCTGTGGTCTATCAGGTCTATGTCGGTTTTTAAATGATCCATTGCTTACATGTCGACGGGTAGTCTTTGCGAAACTGTTTTCGTGCGATATTGATATATCGTCATGTAAAGATGCTGATGGAGTTGGTTCCAAATTATATCTGTGATTTTTAGTAATGGCCGGTGCTGCAGTTTTAAGTATTCTTTGCGGTGGACTTGGAGAAATTTTTTGTTTATGTCCCGAAGGTTGAATAATTTTAGAGTTACTGTTTAACACTTGGGCATATTTTCCTGAAATATATGTCCCTATAACACTTGTCTCATGTATAGTAGTCACCCCATCTTTGACTACGGTTCCGCCTAAAGTAGTGACCAGACCGATAGGGTGTTCATCGTCGTCACCCGGAGGAGGAGTCGGCGGGTGAAGGCGATTTTTATGTCCATGTTTTGGTTTTTGTGGACGAGATTTGGAGGGACGCACGTCAATAACCTTGTATGTTTCTTCAACAAATTCTGATGGCTGTCTTGAAAGGAAGTCGTATTCCGGCTCTCCAATATTATTATTAGTGACAAGTACTGCTGGCTCCTCATCGTTTGACTTAATTTGTACTACACTATTTATTTTAGGATTAGTTACTGTGGCTTCACTTTGTTTAATTTCGACTTTACTACTAAATATATTCTTTACTGGTTCATTCTTTTTCTTATTAGCTTGTGAGCTTTGTTTATTTTGTTGTTTAGCTGCAGAAGCTTTAGGGGTAGTTTTTTCGACAATGCTGGAAGATCCTGAGATTACTTCAACTTTAGTTACTATTGGTTTATTATTGATATTTTTTGGCACGTTTGACGGCTTATCTTCTTTCTTCTTTTCGTCAGAAGATATTACTGAGATGGCACTAGAAACTGGAGTTATATTGTTAGAGCTATCTTTTACTGCTAATTTACTGGGTTTAATTGTATTAGGATTTTCACTAGTGATAGATGCAGGAGGTGGTTTCGTTTCGATTATATTTTCTTCAATTGGATTTTCTGTTTTCGGTGACTCTGAAATTATATTAATTTTGTATTTTAGCATATATTTTTTTTACAAAATGATCAGTGTAATTAATTTAGAATATATACCTGGGGGAGGAGCAGATTGTGGGGAGAAAACCATGACCGTGTTACCAATGGTCGTAGTGAAATCCAGGAAACCGTAAACTGTTTGAGTAATAAAATCATTTCCACTTGAAGGAGATGGAATTGGTTGCTGCCGTTGCTCTCCATCATACACCTGCCCCCCAATACAGGTTACTGAAAAATACATAGATCTGGGTCTATCAATATAATCATAAATAGATAATAAACATAAATATATTTCTGTATAATCAAAATGCAAGTAACAGCAGTTTAAAAATCAAAAATGTAAATTTGACTAAACACGCTTTATACAACGAGGCTATACCATCATAAACACCGCAACAAGCTCGCCACTTATTAGGTCGAATCTTGCCTCCCAATACCGTCAGCGAAATGAGGACTTAATCCCTTCGCTGGGTACCCTGAGGCCGTTTAAACTGTTCTCGGGAGCCAAAAAGCACCGAGATAATATTTATTATTATTACTAAATTCCTAGATATATCTTTCACGAAAAAACATTTTTCACTTCTTAACACTTACTTAAAAGGATATATTTATAAAGAATAAGAATGCACTTGTAAGTACGTTTTGTCTACTTAATGGTGCCTCTATATCCCTGTTGCTTCCGTCCCATTTGCTGCCAAGTGGTGTGTAATAGTCCACCTTAGATACGGATCAGAGGCCAGGGTTTCTACTAGCACCGTTATTTAAAATAAAGACTCACCTACTTGAAATTATTTGAATTAATTTACAGCATTAAAAAAAAAACTGTAATTATGAATTTTTCAAATAGCTATCTTTAATGAACATCTTAAATAATAGTCTTCTTTAAGTCGATAATTATTATAATTAGAATAACATATTTGTTTAATGTATCAATTATCTTGATTGCAATGTTGTTATTATCGAGATTTTTGTTTACTCGAATTACAAAGACATGGTCGATGCAAAATTTTCACACATGTAATAATAAATAAACAATCAAAAACTTACTTAAATACGCCAAAATGGCCGCTAATATAATATTTGCTTGCGTCATCGTGGTCGCTGGTTACTGAGTGATCAAATAGATATAATGTCAGAACTGTATACAGGAATGACACCCAGCCTTTGCCCTTCGATCCTGATGCATGATATTCTGAAAAAGAAGGAAAAATATATGATTCTTTGAATGATAATAAGAAAAATACTGTCTCGCCGAAAACTATATTTATACGAAACGGTTGTATGTAGATATTTAACATTTAGTGCTGGTAAAATTATAAGGCTAATGGTGGTAAATGTTACGTGACATGTATTTAAAATAAAAATAAATATGTACCATCACGGATTAAAATAAATATGTACCGTCTAGTCTGGGTTTCCGTGCTTGATACCCAACTATAAACAGTTTCACAAGTTGGCACTGCCTCCGAGGCACATTAGTGGTGATGTCAAACAAATGTATTTTTATTTTATTAAAAACTTATTGGTACCGGGATCTGAAACTTTTTAAAAAAATAAATACATCTAAATAACTTTACTATAAAGTTGTAGGTTTGATTCTCTTTTTGTACACTGAAATTTTATAATTTTTATTAGACGATCTCTACCTATAGAAACTATAAGCTATTAATAATAAAAAGTATAAGTAGGTACTTAACACAAAAAATAAAATTTCAATGAATATTACAGTAACTTTTTTATACGCATTTGTATTATAAAAAAAATATCATTGATGAATTTATAGTGCTCGCGTAAATGGTTTCGCTTCAGTAGGCTGTGCGACTTGATATCGGCCCCAAAATGCGCTGCTGACCAAAATAATCACTCGATATGCAAAGCAGCGGCCACGCGGTTTGGATTCTCATTTCCATGGCTCACAAATTCATTGCTGAAAACCGATATAGCTTTAAAATTGAGTTACCACGAAGTATCGAATCTATTGTGGATAATGGATACTTATATAATATTGCATTTGTTTTTATTTTATATTTGCTATTTTTTTGCGTTATTTAAAATGTATTTAAACAAAAAACGAAACTCTTAGGCTGAGTTGCACCAAACTCTCTGTAAAGGTAATGATTAAAGTTAAAAATGGCGTCGAATGTACCAATTTTATTTTGCAGTTCGAATGACAGCTGGTATACCATTCGACGCCATTACATTAACATAAACTTTGGTACTACTCAGCCTTACTCAGCCCATTTGTCTGTCTGATGGTAGTCGTCAGTAAGCATATTTGACTAATCTCGTAATGTTGAGTCAGTGTCGTAAAGGTAAGGGGTAGGTATTACAGTTTTTTAAAAGTTAGGTTAGTAATTACTGAATACAATTAAATTATCAATATCATTATGCGAAATGTTGTTAACTTAAAACTACTACGGTCCATCCTTATGGCAATCATTAAGAGGCGATGATTTCTTAAGGGCTTTGCAGTCGTCTTGAGGCCCCTACAACGTACTTCCAGTATTACAACTTGGCTGTTCGTCGAAGTTTGATTTTTATATTGTGTTGGTAGATAAAAATCTTTCTGATTGGATTTTTTAAAATAATATTTTATTAAAAATGTCTTTAAAAAACCCAACACAGAAATATTAATACAATAACAAAAATATGATTTTAATTCTGCGTCAAACAATAATAGAGTATTACTGGAAGTGCAAACTGCTTAAGGTAGGTGACGATTTAATTTTAATTCAGAAAACTTTGATGGATGAATTTAATATTACAATCCTTATAGCAACTCTGCCCTACCTAAGTAGCGCATATTTTACGCCAAATGAATAAGGGCAATTGATCCCGTCCCTATTGAGTCGGATCTTTGTTAACGCTTGGCAATTCACGACTGACATTCTTTGTATGGCTATGGAAGACGCTGGCATTTGAAGATGAGAGCGTTTGTGAAACACCTATTGGCAAGTCCGTAATAATATGGCACAGACTATTATATACTGTTTATGGTATACAACTATTGTTACTATTGGGAATTTGTGTAATAAAGGAACCTTAAAAAGCCACCAAATGTCTAAAACATCATATGTATTCAAAATAGCCTTTATTTACATAATTTTTACTTGTAATTATTACAGGCTGTTCCAAATTAGGTGTAATAATTTACCTGTACGATATAAAAAAGAAAGAGATAAAAATATGTAATTTGTATTCTCTTCTTTTCCCCGATTGCATGGATAATATTTAATTTTTGACTCTAGATAAGAATGAAACATCATTCGACTATAGTTCAACCCATAATTCGATACAATGGTTTTTATAGTAAGTTTTCTATAAGTAACTTGTCACTTAAATACTCTCTTATTGCAATATTAGATATATTAATTTATTTTGCACAATTTTTTTTTGTCCTAATAGTAATATTTATCAAGATTTAAAATTTAATATGCAGCATACTTTTTTAGATATTACAACAAAGAATTAATAAAAAAAGTATGCTTAGTTATGACCAAAAGAATACCAAACACTGTAAATATATACGAACAAAGTCGCATACCGTCACACAAGAACCGCGATAAAAACATCTTTATACGCGAGCAACCGCAGGCGAAAAAACGGTGTACTGTTGACGTGCAAGATAGTTTGCTGTAGGGAAGGAATTTATGGCGTGAGAGTTGTGGACTGAAAGCTTACTCTGTAGTACCTATATAAGCAAAGCAGGGTTGATGGCAGAGGGTACTTGGTTCAAACGTATTCAAATGGGAGGATGTTTTTAGTACTGGTTGCAGGAACTACAATTATTATTATGGATTTTTATTATGGATTTTACTTTAATGTACGTTTTATTTATTATTTAAAATTATTTCTTGCAGTAGCCCTAGGGTGAGCTTCTGTAACGTTCAGTGGTAACTCTACTGCTTTAACATTGTTACCAATCGTGTCGCTCTCAGAGTAATAATAACAGTGTCGCTCGCATTTATGATTCCTAAAATTTCCGGTTGAGGCGCTTTACTATTCGCAAAGTAATAGTTATAAAACTCAAATATAAATAAACTTTATTTTAAAATGGATAACTTTAAATTAAAATTACATACAGGGATTTATTTAAGGATGGCTTAAAACGCTTATTTTAACACATAGTTATACCAACGAAAATAACAGTCATAACTACGTGGATTACCATAGAGACCTATCTAGTAATCCACGTAGTTATAACTATGTGGAATTGATCAATTAATTATTGACGCTTCAATAATGTATAAATCACAACGATAATTTATCCACTTGCTCAGTGTAGCCTCAAAATTCCATCGTCAAAGATTGGATCTGTCGGATGTAAAAGTAGGCATTACTTTGGGCAACTATGGCGGTGTTATTGTCTAAAGTATATTTGGGCAGGAAATTATAGAGAAATTGTTTTCGAGAAGTTTGACAATATTGTATTTTATTAACACACATTTTCAAGTTGCAAAGTGAAATATTTTGGTTAGTTTTTATTTTACTTTTTGAATATTCACCAAAACTTTGTAGTATTTTTTATTTAACAGATACTCATATGTTAAATGTGTAAAAAAAACATTAAGCTAATAATATTATATTGAATCTCTTTTCTTCCACGGGGATGATAAAGAAATTGGGGCATTATTGCAATTTAATCAACTTTATTCTATATACTTAGGTATTAGAAATTACAATGACATAGGTACTATACTAAGAAATTAGGATATTATAACTTATATTGAACTCGACGGTACCTTAATTGGTAGAACTAAAATGACACTCCTCAATAACTTCCTAGCAAGGCAAAGGCAAAACCGTCAAGTGACTTAGTAATGTTTCGGTTTTAGTCTGTCAGTGCACCGATTTTAAAAGTATACTGCATCGATTTTTTATCGAGATGGCAGTCTCTTTATAGAGTGCGGTTAACAAACGGGCAGTAGATTTGACGATAAAGCAGCAAGGACAATAAAATAGATACGTAATGTATTTTTTTCTGGTCTTTGACGCCGACTATTTTCGTAACTGCATCATTTTTATGCGGCATTTTGGGAGCAATCAATGTTGTTATAGAACATGACTTGATGCCGACCCCAATTATGGACTTTGTGGGTCTGCTTATCATCTGGTAGATACAAAGACAGATGCCGTGCTCCAATAAAAATTAATGCATATATTTTTAGATTGGCTATACATTTTTTCATGAAAAAATCTTAAATAATATACGTCGTAATTTCTGACATGAAATATCTGACGGTTAGCGTTTGGTATAATACACATGCTGCCCTTACCCAGTGCTTATGTCTGACCGAGTAGGCGCTCTTCGCTCATCCCTCTATTCAAACAAAATTTAATGAGGCGTGCGTCTATACAGAAGTGGCAGGCGCTCCCGTGGTTACGCCGGCCTAAGCTCGCGCCTTACTCAAGCGAAAATGACACGTATTTTTTTGAAAAAATGTAACACTTTTAGATTTGTAAAAATATTTGTAGATAAATATTTAAATTAAAATAGTTTTTCAGTATTTTTTTTAAACCTTGTACAGTCAGCTCAGTTTTAATTAATACTAGCCGGTGGCGCCGGTGCCCGTAAGTAACTTTGTAAGCATGTTTATTTTACAACAAACAAAAACATTTATTAATGTTTTTTAATATATACCTAAGATTGTTAAGAAAGAAAACATGTTGACCATGGCTACCGTGCCAGAACTTTATAATGAATATAAATCCCAGTGGGTTTCAGTAAGTACTTCCCTATAGTGTAAAAAATCTGACATAAAATGTCAACTTTATACGAAAAAAAAACTTCTTCAAAAAGTAAATAAAACATATTTTAATGCAGTTTTATGCCATTAAAATATACCCAACTTTGCTTCATAGAATATTTTATTTCTTTCAATCTGATGTATTAAAACATTTTTTCTAAGAGACTCTTAAACCACAAACACCCTGTATATCCGAAATCCCTGTATATACAAAATCGAGTATAATACATTTCACCCACAGCTGTTTAACAAAAATATATTGCATATAAATTGGTCAAGTAGATTTTTAGTGATGCCCTGACAAACAAATCAATAGACAGACAGACACGAATTCTAAAAATGATAACTATTTAGAGAACATATCTAATTGTTTTTTTTTTATCAAATCAATGTACAGATTTTATTCATTTACAGTTTTATTATATTTAATAGATAATATCTAATATTTTAAAATAAAATGTGGTGAAACTTCATCAGGATCCTTCTGTTTACCCTAATAATAATACACCAAAGGCTCTACCATGGGTTTACGCATTGTAGCAACGTAACGCATTTGTAAACGTATACGTGAGCAACAACCAATAGGATCGCTTTATTCAACCCTGTTACCAAAAATAAAACGAAAATATACGAAATAAAACGATGTTTAAAAAAATATAAAAAAGGCTAATTGCATAAATATTAATCAATCGTGTTTTTTTAATACAGGAGTTTCATGGTCTCTCTACCAGATGTCTCCTACTGGGGTCAACAAAGTCCATGAATTAAGATATCTATTTAACAACAGCATTGTTAGGTACAAGTACAATAAATACAGTATATGCACAAGCTCTTTTGATAAAGAAATTCCCAACTATAAAGTAGGTAATTCTCTGCAAAGTAGGATACTTATAGAGATATGGCATTGTGTTCTCACGTAGATGGCGCTGAACACTCTTACAGAGACCGTACATATAAGCTTCTTTCAGGATTTCAGACATCTTCTTAAAGTTAATTCTTTCTTCGAGATTGTGCACATCTGCTCAGTGAAATATAAACGTATTTTGGTGAAAAGTAACGTACCTTATAAGAAGTTTAAAGTAAATAGCAAAGAAAAACAGGAAAGTTACTCGTAGATACACGTTTTAAAACGTTAATCGTTATCATCGGCCAATCAAATGATACAGTAAGGCAAATTCTTATAAATAACTATAACGGTAAAGGTTTTTGATTTTCATATTAAAATGATTTTTATAGAAATATCGGACCGTTATCGTAGATTATAGAAATCCGACATATTTTAAGTGCAGTCTGTGAGTTTTACAGTTTTAAATTTACAGTGCTGTGTTAAAATACTAAATTAGAAATCTGTTTTTTTCAGCACCTCTTTCGTATCTGTATATTAAAGTACTTTTGATAACTATAAATTTTGTTGTATTTTGTTGTATTAATGTGTATTTATTACTATATACCTGTTGTGCTTTGTTTGACTATAGATAAAAAATGAACACAATAAATTAAAATATTAATTTATTGTGTTCATTTTTTTAGTATAGATTTTTGATTGACAAAGCTTGTCTTTAGTGTTTAACTAGGTGTGTAGCCTATGTAAGCAAATAAATAAATAGTTAATGTGAAGTTTGTAAAATCCCTATTAAAATAGGTATTATTTTATGATTTTTATTATTTTTTATCTGTGTTATATTTTTTATATAGAAAAAGCCAATAAATATTTTCGATACATAGACCAAATTGGTGGGGATATTGTAAGGATAATTTATGTTGGCCCGGCCTAGTATTGTGGGACAAACAACGTTACCGCCCTGCGGTCATTCCTAATTTATATTCCAAGTTTTGTATGCCAAGGGTGGCGCAAAACTAGCCAAACCGATAAAGAACTTCGTCGGCAAAACTGCTGAAAGTAAATAATAGAAAATTTGCTTGTTGTTGGTGGAATCTTTGTGCTGATCTGCATGCGTTGGAGAAGATTTATGCTTAGTTATCTTGATGGCATATGTTGTATCAAAATAAACTATATAAATCTTGGATAAAGTTTTATAGTTATTCAGTTGTGAAAAGAGGTAGAAAATAGCCATTAATTCTCGTAAGAAAACTATATTAACGCTGAAAAATGAACGAGTGAATATGGGAGTAAGTATGGTGTAGAATCAAGGTTACATACTGATTAATTAAACAAGAAAGGAGATTTGTTTGGTTGTAATACAGATGGACCCATAAAGAATTTTAAAAGTATAAGATATGGTTGAATTATATGTTGTTTTGAACCCCAAACTATGAATTTTGAGCAGTATAAATAAATAATTTATTTTTGTCTAGTCGGAATATTGAGAAATATAGCATCCCGTAATAACACGTGGTTCAAATTGCATGTTTTTTTAAATAATTTAGACTTAATTGAAATAACCTTTGCTATAATTATTTGTAGCGTGTATTAATAAATGTACAATTAAAATTTAAGCATACCTATATAAAGATATTTTATATTATACGTGTTGGGCGAGTTGGTTAGACCTTAGACTTAAAATAATTAGGTCCCTGGTTCAAACCACGGTGTGCACCAATGAGTTTTTAATGTAAAAAAATATGTACAACACCACTATAGTGCCTCGGAGAACACGTTAAGCTGGCGGTCCCAGTTGCAGAAATTATTATGTAACAAATCGCTTAGTAAAACTCTGCAGGGTAACCACCGACTCCGATAACATGAGATCTCGTTCGAGTTGAGATAGAGAACGATGTTTTTAGTACTACAAAAAGTGAAACATCGTTATTTGAATTAACCACTGCATAACTAGTTTGAGTACCTACCTAATTAATTACAAAAAAATATTTATAATATTATGAAGTTTGTAAATATGATTTGTATGAAATGACGTCATTTTTGATCTCAACTCGAACGAGAACTCACGAATTTAAGTATAACCCGCCCCGGAAACTACAATCAAAATATATGAAGTAAGCGTTAACTAATTGCACACAGGACATGAACCCAGCTCCGTTTGTACACATGCACAGATCGGTATATAATCTAGGGCTACATTATTGATACAGCGGACGATGTGTACTCAATGTAGCTGGAGAAGATCGTTCGTGTGCAAACCCTTGCATGCTAAGAGCTTCCAACAAAATGTTTCTCGTAGTGTCAGGCGGACTATGAGGTGGGAGTGTCATAGCAGGGATATAAATACAAATTGCACCGTTATGCTACATGCATTTAGCCCACAAGAAATAAGGTTAAATGTTATTCACTATTCTTTTTTTAAAAGTTTATTTTTATTATAAATAAGTGTTTAATTGGCTTTTTTTTATGGAATATTTTTATTCTTTCAGTAAATATTCTATTGCATATTCTTATGTATCTATTAATTTTTATTTAAGCTTGGAATGTCATTCCAAGGGGTAGAACTCGACTTCAAAAGATTCTTCACGATTTGAGGTAAGACACTGTCTTAAGACCAAGGGAGCGAGGAGTGTCCATCTTATACCATTAGACAGTTTTATGTATTTTGTGAAATAATATCCTTTTTGTTAACAAAAAAATTTTTAAATGCATTTTTTTTTAACAATAGCACAGCATGTGACTTTGTATTTACTTAATGGTAAGCAGACCTACAAAGTCCATGAACGGGGTCGATCAATACATTGTTGTTTAACAATATTGATCGCTCCCACTATGCCGGCTAAATGATGCGGTTAGGAAATGGGCCCATAAAATTATACATTGCATTATATATTGCATGTTTGTTGTATAAATAAAAATTTAATCATTTTAATTTTATCATCAAAAGATTATTATTCAGATATTAATTTTTATAATTTAATGTTAATGTAATATGTTAAAATAATAATTTAATATCACAATTTTACATACTTAGGTATATATTTATATAACATTAAGGTGCTGGAAAAGTACCCATAACATCAGCTAGGTTGCCACGCTGAATTGCTATGGATACTTTCTGTTGATTCATAAGATTAGACTCTGATTTAAAAAAAAAATTTTTTTTTTATTGGAGCACGGCATGTGATTTCGTATCTACCTGGTGGAGAGCAGACCTACTAAGTCCATGAAAGGAGTCAATCAATAATTGTTCTAATCAACATTGATTGCTCCCACAATGCCGGTTAAATGACGCGATTACGAAATGGGCGGCAACAAAGACGAATTGCATTACGAGTATATTTTAATATACTCGCTGCTTTATTGTCAATTAAACCATCCATTTCGTAACCGCACCGTGAAAGGAGACTACCACCTCGACAAGAAATCGATGCAGTAACCTCCTGAAAACCAGTGAACCCAAATTCTATCAAATAAAAAATGATTTTATCATATTTATATTATACAAACAAATCACTTTGTAATATAATTTACTTAGAATTTAGACAAATATAGATGCGGTTTAATAGGTGCCGTCATCGCAAATAAAATGGTAGTTGGAAACCGAAGTCTCCGCCGAGCCGAAGCGGATCGCCTCAGTCGCCGGGTTTGGCTGCATCCCAGACACGTTCTGCATTTTATTCAAAACGTTGACTTGAAGGATAAAGTTTTATTATTTTACTACTTTGACGTGATCAGACTACACCTGAGGCGAGTCAATGTCCCGGGAGAACCACCTAACGCTTCTTAATCAAACATTTATTTCTAGCAGATTTATATTTCTGAAAATAATCTTTAGGAAAAGTTGTCCAAACAACATCTATATATCATTGTGACAATTCTATTTTAAAATGTAACATTCCTTCAAGAACCTACTATATTGTTTCGAGATGGTAGTATCATTTAGCTGGCATACTGAGATCGCAATGTATTCAACCTCATTCATGGATTCTACGTATCAGGTAGATACAAAATTCCACCGTTCTTTAATAAATAAAATTATTATTCAGTTTCACGTAGCATCTTATTTTAGAACCAGTCTTTTTGCCAAAATAAATGTAAACACACGAACATCCACGTTCTTGACACATAAATGAAACCGCAACACCGACCGGTTTAGAATTCAAATGGCATTTTTTTCTTTCATCGGCGAGTGTTTCGCGAATCGCCCTGTCAAACATTGCGTGTCGACCATTTAAATTCAACTGCCGTCACAGGCACCACTCAGTGGACAACTCAAAGAATTTTAAATAGCGACAGTGGTGATGTCCAAAACGGATTTTCATTTTGTTTATTTGACCGCATCTCGTATGAATATAAATCCGTGTTCGGAGGACGAAAAGGTTTGGTTCCGAATGGACAGGTTGTATGTACCTTATGAATATTAAACATAAAAATGAATACTTAATGAAATATAAAAGCGTTCGTTAAAATCAGCAAAATGTTCCTTATGAATGTTGTTTGAATCGAATTATAATTTACAAAAATATATATCCATAGATTTTAACCATATATTACACACTTTCCATTAAGCACATTGTTACTGGCCGGTAGTAGAACCTCAAATTTATATAACAGTATTCCCTTGAGCCACCGTAAAATTGTCGACAGTAAGTGCAAGTAAGGAAGTATTTTCTATAATTTAGTCAAAGAACATGTCTATTCATTTTAAATAATAAAAAAAGGATAGTCTCTAATTTTAAGCACATAAACGAACATATATGCAGACAGTGAGACATTGCATTTTATAACAGATGGATGAGGTTGTAGTTTAAGATATATTTTAAAAGTAGAAAAAGGAAATACTGTACTGAATAAATTACTTGAGTTTAAAATATATATAACTACATTATATACAGAAAGTAGATAAATGATATTTGTGAGGTAAGAGGTACCAATATTTCACAATTCGGAGCCCACGAGGCATTTGATCAGGCATCAGGCGGGCCCATGAGTCACTGCGACGGAACACGGGCCGCGCCTGCTCCGCCTGCAACGAACAATAGAATTACGAGAAGGTTACCAGCCCACGGATAAAGTGCTGTTAAATTTGAACTTGACCATCAAACTTCGAAGTCTACAAAATTTCAAAGAAGCGTCCTTTGTACCAAAATAATATTATTGCAACTTTAAAAAGTACCATCCTTTAGTTGACCTGTTGTATATTTAATAATATTAAAAGTTTGTATCTAAGTTTATTTTTAAATTTATAGTAAACGATAGACCAGATAAGACGTGTTAATTTTTGTTTGGTATGGTATGTATGTTTCTGTATTACATTTATTATATTATATACAGTATTAAAGTAGTTTAAGTATTGTTATGCATAATTGTTAAAATTATATCTATACCTTTTATCGAAAGTTCTGCACCCTAAGCATATTTCACTCTCTCAAAGGTTAGCTGGTAGAAAATGCCTAAGGCATTAAGCTCGCCTATGTACAATTTTATGCAATAAAGAATTTTAAATAAATAAAATAATTCAACATATACTTCTTTTTAAATGACCAATATAAGGCAGTACTTATTAACTTACAATATTTATTTGCATATATTATTCAAAATTTTGGGTGGAATCGGATAAAAGCGAATAATAATAACTTTATTTATAGAATACTAGCTGACTTACGCAACTTTGTCTGCGTATATAACTTTAACCGTTGACGCAGAGTACGCAACGGAAGCTCTCAAAAGGAACAAATTTTCCCCGATTTCCCAACATTTTTCATTGATGGTCCGCTTCTATTGGTCGTAGCGTGATGTTATATATGTAGATCCAGAGATTACCCCCTACAACCTCACAAACTCACAATTATCATTACATCTTTATAATATTTTTATATTATATATTTAGTATAGATAATAATATAAATTTATTTTTTAATAATAATAATCATTAATGGATTAGTAACCTAGTATTAGTGATACCCAAACTAGAAAAAAAAAACTTTATTTCAGGAGTCACATATTCCATGCTATGCCATAGAAAAGGTTTAATGGACATTGGACATTCAAGGGTCTATCTGTTTTTAACCTAACAAAATCTTTGGCATTGACATAGGCTTGATTATAATCATAAAATGTAATTTATGAGAACAATAGTTTTTCATAGGTTTTCACATTCTTTTCTTATTGAAAGCTATTGTGAGTAGAGCTGAAGCGATGGACATAGCCCGCATTGTTAGAGCAAATCGATCCCGTCTGCGCCCAGACAAAGGCCTGACCATAGTCCTAAATCTGTAGAAGGTAACATGTATCCTAAAGTAGAATTCCGCGTGACCCTTTTTTTTAAAATTAGAGTGACGGTAATTGGCTCTATGTCTAACTGGTAGGAAAGCAGATTTTCAAATTAAAGTTCATTAGGTAATGAAGACAAGCAGTATTGTCGTAACTATAGCTTTGTTATATTATTGTAATGTTAGGGAATATTCATGGACACCCGAGATACAAGCTTAATTTGGGCAACAGTCCCGTACAAATTTGGTACAATTTTTTGTATTGAGAAACTAAATGAAATATTATTATAATACAAGACTAGTATTAGTTTCTATTAATTTAACACTTAATTGGTGCGGTTACGAATTTGTAATACCAGACTCTAACTATATTAATATACTTGAATTATTTTTTAATTAATTACCACTCCCTCAACAAGAACAGACAAGTCCTACAAACATAAAATCTAGTCAGACAGGCAGACAAAGCATTCGAGTAATTTTACTTTATACAACAAAAAAAAAACCTTAGACGGGGCTGCAGTCGCGCGAGATGTTTGGTAACCTCAGTTTTAACACTTCCCATTTTTTTATTATTATGAAATCGATTTACTTTTGTTTTTTTTTTATTATTATAATTTTATTTATACATACATACATACATATCATCACGGGTGCCTTACGGCGCGCCCGAGACCGCCTAGACGGCCCCAGGGTACTAAGCGGAGGGGTTTTAATCCCACCTCGTCGTAGCCGATCGTATGAGTCTACACCGAACAAGTGGCTAGCTCGTCGCGATGTTTTGAATAGACTCAATAACCCATCTATAAACAGTTTCACAAGTTGTTATAGTGAAACCGGGACCGTCAGCTTAACGTGCTCTCCGAGGCACTATAGTGGTGTTGTCAAACAAATGT
Source organism: Monopis laevigella (assembly GCA_947458855.1). Lineage (NCBI taxonomy): Eukaryota > Metazoa > Arthropoda > Insecta > Lepidoptera > Tineidae > Monopis > Monopis laevigella. Next base: position 20,612,006 of record OX381578.1, read on the forward strand.
ACATAAATATTTTATTTATAAGTTAGTTTATATTTAATGTTATTTAAGTTTTCTTTTTAGAAAATAAAATTAATATAACTAAAAAAAAAACGTATATACGTGGTGGCCTAGTTGGTTAGACCTTGGACTTAAAAACGCTTAGGTCCCTGGTTCGAATCCCGGTGTGTACCAATGAGTTTTTAATTTAAAAAATTATGTACATTTGTTTGACAACACCACTATAGTGCCTCGGAGAGCACGTTAAGCAGTCGGTCCCGGTTTCACTATACCAACTTGTGAAACTGTTTATAGATGGGTTATTGAGTCTATTCAAAACATCGCGACGAGCTAGCCACTTGTTCGGTGTAGACTCATACCATCGGCTACGACGAGGTGGGATTAAAACCCCTCCGCTGGGTACCCTGGGGCCGTCTAGGCGGTCTCGGGCGCCGTAAGGCACCCGTGATGATATGTATGTATGTATGTAAAAAAAAAACATTTTATTTTCTCTATTTTATTACTTCTACTTATTGCTGCGCGATTTTTTTTCGTAAAATATATACTATAGATATATTAGATACCGATATATCGTAGAAGTTGTACACGTAAGTTGCCGCGATGTGCCCAGTGCACGCTCCTAATCTATTTTGTGTTCTATGGTCTAAACGAATATTGTTTGTCACAAAATTTATTATGGCGGCAGACAGAGCGGGCGTACCACCCCTCTCAAATAACATATCTAATATGTCACTAGGAGGTAACGGCTAGAGAGCAAACATATTTGCTCCGCACTGAGGAAACATAACACAATCATCTCCGCAAGAGTGCTGGCTACATTCACTGGACGTTAGGTTTCGAATTTTATTTGAAGTGTATTTGAAAATAAGTAATGAATTTAATATACTGGTGTTAACCTTAAAACTATATTACTTATAAAGAAAAATAAACAAAATAAAATATGTATCAAATGTTTTTGTTTATTGTAGCAAACATTTTTTGGATTGTCCGGTTGCACTTACAGAAACATTTGTTTTTTTAAAGTAAGTATTCTTTAAATAATCTAAAAGCCGACTGCGTAAAGAAACTAAAAAGATGGCAGTAAGACTTGAAACATAAAATGTTCGGAGGCATAACAGATTAGGAAAACAAGACAAAAAATTAGACATTAAAGGTCTTTTACAAATATAAAACTGACAGAGAGATAGTTGCAAGTAGAAACAAATTAAAAAATATATAAATAGAAAAAATCGCAATAGATTAATGCTAGATATGGTAAAATTATTGGTTGGGATATAGAAAACAAACCTTGCTAGATTCATCTTCGCCAACTTAAGGCTGGTCGAGAAAAGATCTACGTCCAAGTCAGAATTTGAGCAACTGATCTCGTTATGTACTATAGGATAGTTACATACTATTACCGGTAAAAAAGTCACGGCGACAACATAATCTTTGCAAAATAAGTTATACCTACAATGACATTAAACATATTTTTTCCATTCATCTGTTTAAACAAAATTCTGAATTTTAGATGAGAGAGCAAAGCGAAGCGACACGCTGCGTCGCCCCATTAATGGATGAATAATATCCAACCACTCTTTCTAACAAAACTCGGTAATGGATTCTCAAATAAATTCACATTAATAATTCACTTAAAGAACTAAAAGGGCTTAATATTAATATGAAGCTTTTGTTGTTTATAATTTCCTAGAATTAGGAAATCACAAAAAGTATGCATAATATAAGTAGTACTTACCTAAGCGGGTCTGCGAAATCATATACCTAATGTAGTATTTATGTCGTTGTACATACATCTTTGGTTATATGGAAAAGTAACATTTTCCAAAATAAAAAAAAAAAAAAGATTATTAAGAAGAACGTTATTAATCGAATTTTATATGGATAAAAGACACTTTATAAAATTATTACTATAAGCTCATCTGCGTCGCAAGTGTCATTTCGGTACTAGAACTAAAATTTTAAATGCTCACATTGTAAGCTTTGTTCTTTTTGAATAATGCCACTTTTCTAATTAACCGACAACATATATACATATCATCACGGGTGCCTTACGGCTCCCGAGACCGCCTAGACGGCCCCAGGGTACCCAACGGAGGGGTTTTTAATTCCACCTCGTCGTAGTCGATGGTATAAGTCTACACCGAACAAGTGGCTAGCTCGTCGGGATGTTTTGAATAGACTCAATAACCCATCTATAAACATTTTCACAAGTTCGTGTAGTGAAACCGGGACTGACAGCTTAACGTGCTCTCCGAGGCCCTATAGTGGTGTTGTTAAACAAATGTACATATTTTTTTTTATTAAAAACTCATTGGTACATACCGGTATTCGTTGTATTTTCTATAAAGTAAAAGCGAGATTATTATCAAATGAAAATGTAAACAAACTAAGTCGCCACGTGACAGGAGTACCAAAAAACCTTTTCCCGACAACTCTAATTTCACGGCGTGACGAAGAGCGCTCCTCATTCCTCGGTTGCGGATATTTTCAATTTTCCCGACGGTGGCTCCTTTTTATTAGTTGTTGTTTTCCCTTGAATACTAATCGAGATAGAATTAACATTCCAGTGACATCTGCTTTGTTTATTTTGGGCACAAAAGTATCTCCCATCTCGGAAATTATGTCACAAACAACCAACATCTTCAAATAAGGCTTTTCAAAGGAAGCATAACATTTTATGAATAAGTAATAATAATCTAGCTTTTAATCGACTAGTAGCTATTATCCAAGCGAAATCCGGTTTAGTATATTGGTAAATACTCGTATAAATGTTATGTAGAGCAATATTTTTTATTGGGAAGGCCCTAGTAATTATAAAGTCTTAATTTGTCATAGTTTTGAAACTGTAAAGTTTATACTATATTTAGTAATAACCTCGACTATGCCTTAAAAACATAAATTTTAATTAATGTATTGCAATTTAAAAATCCTTGATTGATTGATTTAGTTAGGTACATGATTTTTATACTAATAACTAGGCTACGCTTTTAAGTTAGGTATATAAAACGTTATTAATTACACTAAAAAAACTATCGTTTTAAAGTTATAGCCATGATTACAAGGTAGTTTCCCAATTTGGTAAAATTAATCTAAAATCAAACACTGTATAGCAGATTATTAATACCCAATCAGCTTATGCTAACTCTTTGCTTTTTTTCTTTCTTAAAAAATAAAGTACCATTAATTTCTAAATCCTGTTGCTTTTTATATTAATATACCATATCCAGCGACGCGAGTATACCACCTAAATGGTGGACACCGTCAGCACAAGTTAATGCCAAGCCCTTTGGCACATCCATCACACACAACATAATCTATATGAAAAAAAAAAAATTATGATTGTTAATTAATAACTTCGAAATGGCTGAACCAGTTTGGATGTTTTTATTACCCAGATAGGAGGATAAGGTCTGGTGCGAATAATAGGACACTTTTTATCCCGGCAAAAATATTCTTTAGAATTACTGGGACACATATACAATTTGTAAAAATGTACTTTGGACTAATATGAGGTTCTGCTTATCAAATTGAACAACTTTTCCTATGAAACCATGTGTCGCAAATGAAAAAAAATGTTGGCTTCCCCATAAAAATTGGTCATTTTAACATTACTAGTTTGTACTATAGATAAATAAATAAATCCAAGCGGACAAAGTCGCAGGCAGATGGTTGGTATTTATATAAGTTAGAATTAACGTTATTTTTAATTTAAATTAAATAAAAAAACCTAAAGATATAACAGTAAAAAGTCCCAATTTCATTAAGTCAAATAGTTGTCGTGTTAGTCGCAGGTAGAACACCGGCTGATGCACTTCTACGAGGTTCAGTGTAATTAAAGTCTAACTTAATCTGCTGTCACCGAGCAGCGCCGCCTGACGTCCTACACTGACAGAAGACTTAATTAGTTTTTGATGAATTGTAAGGAATACTAATATATATAATGTAGGACATTTTAAATATTGCCCTGCTCACAAACTAAGTATCGTTGTTTATAGTATATACCTACAAGACGATATATGTGACTGCATCCAAAGTAGTTTCATTCATTTTAATTTAATACTTTGGAGAATTCTTAAAAAAAAAGCCGGCTGGTTGGACCACTCTATTTTGCTCAATGTCTCACTTATTATCATGTTTCAGGCTGAACTTTTTAGATAAAAATTTAGTGACGGAATATGTGATGTAGATTAAACAGTTATTGACAAAAAACTTGATGGTTCAGCCAGCCGGTACTGGCATCATTTCTACCACTTCCAGATGAATAGGACTGTTGTAAACTAAAAACTAAAGCGCCCCCAGCCTAGTGGTTAAGTCACTGCGCAACTGATAATAAGGTTAAGCAGATGACAACAAGGCCGGCCTGGCATGGGTGACCGCTTTATACAAGGAGGCTATTTCATCATCATGATCTATATAAATAATTTAAAAAAAAAGGTCAAATAATGGCGTTTTTGTTTAATAACTTAAATATGAATTGTAAATACTTGCTATTTCCTAATACAGATTTGTGTGAAAGCCTAGGATTGTTAAACACCGCATTGATATTCCGTATTCAAGAGAATTTCATATTTAGGTAAAACAGTAGTTTTTTTCTTTATTTACAGAAAGGGGGTACATAAAATAATAAATATAAACAATACAATTTAATGACGACGAAGTTTAATAATAACTAAGTGTTAAATACATACTTGAATTTTTTTATTGGGGTAGAACAAGTAATTAATTAAAAAAAAAATGAAATCATAGGAATTTAGTTATTTGGCATTAGTTCCCATCCTTGAACTGGCAAAGAAAAACCTTCTGATTGCAAAGCGATAACAATCATTGGTTCAAAAAGAGATTGTCGAACTAAATAGGAAATGTTTGTGCAAATATTTTTGATGATTATTGCCACCATCTGCCATTTGAAATAATATTGACCCGACCGTGACTTTAATAGAGTAACAATAGTTGGTATAACAATAAATCTAACAATACCCGCCAAAACGAAACAGATCGATGGGAGCTCTACCGATAACCTTTGAAGCAATATTTTGACTGAACCGAACTAATATGACAAGGCCGATCGGTATTGTGGTGCCTTCGTAAATATTGCAGAGGAATCCGAGAAGTCTATTCAATCAAAATGTTCAATTATACAACATTTATAGAACCTTGGACGTTTTAAAATGATCGAGAACACTAATGAAAATTGTAATAGCTGAGATAAACAATACGTTGCTTACTTCAATCGAAGGCTGTTATTTGCGTTTGTTTTTCGAAGATAAGGCATTCTTTGAGACATAAAAGACACAACAATTGAAACTGCTTGTACTATTATTTCTTATGTTGTATAACGTAATTTTTTTAGGTCTCAAAAACCGTCAAGTGACCTAGTCATGTTTTGGATTTAGATTGTGGGTATCCAGAAGCCTATTGCTTCCATTTCTTATCGAGGTCTTTCAGGATGCAGTTAAAAACTTACATTATTAACCAAAAACTTATTTTACTAAGCATATTTCACTCTTTCTCTCTCTGGTAGGAAATGCCTAAGGAGTTAAGCTCGCTATTTTCTGGACAGAGAGACAAACAGACGAAAGAATAGTCCGTGACGGTCCCCATAAGGGTTCCATAGACCCCTAAAAATGCAGTAAAAAGTACAGTGATTTAATCATTAATTTGGTCGCTATTCGTATTCGGTAGACAACAGCGCTGATAACAAAATGGTCTAAGGAGAATTGAATATTTTCCCGCAGCGAGGCAGCGTCGACGCGACGTTATCACGACTCGAATTACAATGTCTCGAAGGCGAAATAAATTATTTATTTAACCTTATCTGAGTGTTTTCTAAAAGGGAGAGAATGCTCTGCTCTTACCGACTGAGAATACTGCCAAAAAGGTATGTCAGTCACATTGAAAAAAGGGTCATATATTAATCTATACTTACAATAAAATTGTAGATTTCCGTGTTATATATTAATTTTATAAAGATCTTTTTTTTTTGTATAAAAGTGTGTATAAACTCAAAAAATAGTAAGTATATTGCATTACGAGTATATTAAAATATACTCGTAATGCAATTCGTCATTATCGCCCTCCCAATTTCGTAATTGCATCATTTAGCCGCCATAGTGGAAGCGATCAATATTGTCTAAGAGTAATTATTGATTGACCCCATTCATGGACTTTGTAGGTCTGCTCTCGATACAAAGTCATATGTAGTGCTCCAATAAAAAAATTGTATTAGAAATTCTAACTTCACACTAATATGGAGTTATTATAAAAAGCACATAGAATGCGTTTGTGTATAAGTAGATAACTAATTGCGTGAGGGGTGACTGGAACTCAGGCTTGTTGGTTTAGTGGTTGAGTACCTTGCCTATAGAAAGCTATATATAAGTCAATAAATATGGGATGTATTTTCTTTTTTCTTTTAAATTAAACGCCGAGTAATATCTCGCGGAATAGCTAGTGCTTAATAAAGAAAACAAATGGGCCTGTGTTATTTAAATGCCAGACTCAAATCGGTAAATACGAAATTTGTACTAAACTTGAAGGAAACTAAAATTTGTAGAAGCATGTCGACACCCGAGTGGCAGCTCATGTCATCGGGATGTTGGGGTATGACTACATGACCTTTGAGTCACAATTTTCATGCCTCATTACTTTAGTGACCTTTTAAATGACAGACTAATATACTCAATGTATTTTGAATAGTGTTGAGCGACATTGTCATGCCTATTAGGTTACTATTTCAAAGTATTATAAAGTATAAAATATAATATGTATTATATCGTTGCTTCTTGTACTATGTGTACCAACACATAGTACAAGTCTAGAGCTTAGTTTGTGACCAGAGCAATATGTGTAAATTGTCCTACATATTATTAATAATATTATTATTATTTTTATAACTTATGAAGTATATTTATAATTATTATTCCGTCAAGTGATCTAGTCATGTTTTGGTTTTAGTCTGTGGGTTCAACGGTTTTCAGGAGATTACGCATCGATTTCTTATCGAGATGGTAGTCTCCTTTCATGGTGCGGTAACAAAGTGGCTGGTTGAATTGACTATAAGGCAGCGAGTATATTAAAATATACTCGTAATGCAATTTGTTTTTGTCGCCACCCATTTTGTAATCGCATCGTTTAGCCGGCATAGTGGGAGCGATCAATGTTGTTTAAGAAAATTATTAATTGACCCCATTCATGTATTGGTGAGCAGACCTACAAAGTCCATGAATGGGGTAGATACAAAACCAGGTAGATACAAAGACATATGCCGTGCTCCAATAAAAAAAAATATCACTGAACATACGCGTAACATAGGGCAGTCTGGACGCAGGGAGGGAGGGGCTTTATTTCGTCGTCGCCGATAGTATTCAAAATCTTTATTTCTTTTGTACTACTTGGTGGTAATCAGACCTACAAAGTCCATGAATAGGGTCGACCAGTATATTGTTGCTTTACAGAATTAATCGCTCTTACTATGCCGGCTAAATGATACGGATTTTTTTCCAGCGGTTGTGGGACCACCGAGCACTCGCACCTCTACTTAGTCTGGTCCAGACTGAGCGTGTGATCTAGTGGCATTATATCTGGAGGTCGTGGGTTCGATTCCCAATCATGGCAAAACAATATTAGTACCTACGTGTGTCTGGCCAGTTTGCCATAGTCTGTGTGTTTATAAAATATAAAATGTATTAGTATACACACACTCGTAGTACAAGCTTATAGCTCAGTGTGTGACCAAGGCAATTTTTACAAATATAATGACCTAAATATTATTAGCACTCCTCTGAATCCATAGTTTCCTGTTCTTTAAAAAGATGATAAAAGAGTCTGTCGTTTCTCCTCGTTCTTTAAAAAGATGGGTACCTACAGCTTCCTCAATTGTTATAAAAATTCAATAACATTAACTATTGAAAGATAATATTTTGATATTAATAATAGACGTACATGAATGACTAATTTTGAAAGGTCAAGGGTATATGTAACGTATATTTTAAGGTATTGTTTACAAAACATCGTGAGGGCGTTTAAGAATAATATGTTTTTTATAAATTACTTAAGACATAAAATTGTTTTTATTAGGTATTCATTATGATGCGGTGTTAATTGGCTGCTCATTGAAGACGATTGATGTAGGATGATCGTGTGTAGGCACAGAGTGATTGGTGTAAGTAAAAAGGTCGCAATTTACTCTCAACGTGATGTTTCATACATGAGACCTTCATTATGTACATTGGGCACGGAATGACGAAATTTACGTGAATCGTGCATAACCTCGTTAGAAATTATTATTGTTTTAGAAAAATAAAAAATATTTTACTAAATTATAGTTCAATTAAAAATGATAGTTTTTTTTAGTTAATATAAAAAATTATATATTTTTATTATAGTGTTTACTGAGCAATAAAGTGTTTAAATAAATAAATATTTAAATGTTAAGAAATATTAAATAATCTATTAATACAATGGTAATTTAATGACCGTCTTTTGAATAACTAACAATTCATGTACCTAATGATAACAATATAAATAGTGAAAGACAAATATTTAACAGTAAAAAAGGTATTATATTTGTGATATCAATAAGTTGAAAATGCAGAAAAAGATTATAAAGTTTGCCATTGCGCAGCCTTTTTGCTAAGATAAAAGTAGGGGTCGAGTAACTTTCACTAGAAAAGACCACAAGTAAGATTTACATTAGTGAACTGCTTAGCATATTGTCTTGCGAAATGAAAACAAAAGAAAATTCACATAGTATTTTTCCAAGACGTCGCGGCTAATAGATTTTTTTCACGGAACTAACTTCTGGCGGCGTGCTGGGAATTTAAAGGAGATTTTCATGGACTGAATTAGCATGGCGAAAGAAACCGTTTCAAATCCGCCGGAAGTGGCCACTGTCTGTTGAAATATCTTGTATGACGAATGTTGATGTTTGTTTATAAAAATACTTTGTAAAAGCTACTTTTTATGGTTTGTGACTTCAGGACCCGATATCGTGTACATAATGGAGGGGTTGTATCCCCATCAAATAAATTACCTCTAACTAAGTAATATAACATATACTCGGCAAAATATTTAGGTAAGTAACTAAATGTCCTAATTGGTCGGTGAAGATAAGATAAGATAAAGGAAGGTATTATGAAATATATATATAAAAAAAAGCGGCCCCAACCTAGTGGTTAAGTCACTGCGCAACTGATAACAAGGTTAAGCAGATGACAACAAGACCGGCCTGGGATGGGTGACCGCTTTATACAACGAGGCTATTTCATCATAAACACCGCAACAAGTTTGCCACTTGTTAGGTGTTGCCTCCGAATACCATCGGCGAAATGAGGATGGGTTAATCCCTCCGCTGGGACCCTGAGGCCGTTTAAAACGGTTCTTGGGAGCCAAATAAATACCATCACGGGTGCCAATTTGCACCCGTGATGGTATTTATTTTTATTATGAAATTATTTTTGGCTCTTTATGCCTATAGTTAGCTTCAGAACATTTGTGGTCAAACACAATTGATTGGTTCGAACCACAATACAACAAATGCAGAGATAATGCGAAAATCGTTTTCAAAATAATACCATAAACATTTACCAAGAGAAATGTCATAAAAATAATTCTGAAAGCACATTGGTATGTATTCTGGAACGGCGAGTTATAAGTATGCCGCACCGGACTTCAACGAGGTATAACTTCTGGAGGCGAAATTACTAAGTACCTACATATACTTTTTATATACGTGGTGGCCGAGTTGGTTAGACTTTATACTTAAAAACACTTAGGTCCCTGGTTAAAACCCCGGTGTGTACCAATGAGTTTTAAATCTATAAACTTATGTACATTTGTTTAACAACACCACTATAGTGCCTTGACGAGCACGTTAGCCAGTCGGTTCCAGTTTTACTATACCAACTTGTGAAACTGTTTATAGATGAATTATTGAGTCTATCCAAACATCGCGACAATATAGCCACTTATTCGGTGTAGACTCACTCCGCTGGGTACGCTAAGACCGTCTAAACGGTCTCGGGCGCTGTAAGGCACCTGTGATGATATTGATATTTATTTACTGTTTTTATCAATAGCTCTTTTACTACGTTTAAATATTTTCACGCCATGTGATTACCTGATGGTAAGCAAACCAATAAAGTCCATGAATGGGATCAATGAATACATTGTCATTAAACAGCATTGTCCGTTCCCAATACCGGCAAAATTATGCGGTTAAAAATTGGGCGGTGACAGACGAATATGCTTGAATGACAGCCTCTGCAGACTAGTGATTGCGGCTTTGGCGTTGTATCCGGAGGTCGTGGGTTCGATTCCCACCCATGGCAAAAAAAAATGTACCTTTTTTTTGTTTGTCATGGTCTGGGTGTTTATAAATTATAATATATCGTTGCTTCTGGTACACATAGTACAAGCTTAGAGCTTAGTTTGTGGCCAGAGCAATATGTGTAATTTGAAAAAAAAAGAATAAAGAATTTATATTGTACTAATATAAATTCTTTTTCTAATGCTTGATGTAATATATATATATTTTTTATAAAATTTTATTTATTATCACATTTTGTCTTAGTTACAATAACACCACGATACAGGGAATCCTATTGTGGTGAATAGTGAAATATATACCATTGTAAGTCATAATATTTATATACTAGCAATGTATTATTTTTGGTTACTTTGTTATTTTTGTGGCTTCAAATATACAAATTTATTATTAGCTAAATAAAAAAATTAACTTTAAAATTGTACTTTCATGAATAAACCATTTTTATTTTATCTGTTTATATTTTAACTGTGAAGAAGCGAGAATTTTAGATATACATCCACTCTATATTAAAATCTCATTGTTTATAAATATGTCGTACTCACGCAGGTGGAGAAAACGTGGGATCCCTTGCCCCGGGCTTCAGGACTATTCAGTTATTTGCAGCTCTGCACACCGCCCTGGAGCTTGCATTCCACAAGGCACTGGCATACCTCCACGCGGCCGACCCTCATAGTCGCAGACGTCTTTATTACTACACAACCCACTATGACCGATTATTTATTCATAACTCCACGCTTAGATGCTTATTTTTTAGATAAAGTTTTTTAAAATTAATTAATTAATTTACAGCTAAAACTGAACAAAAAACAACCTGCTAATCCGTGTAACCGAGGATTTAATTAATTGTATTCTAATAAAAGCGTAAACAAAAACTTAAATTGTCGTGGGAAATGGGTTTTGCGCAAGGCCTCGAATATGAATGGATTTTGTGATATTTACTTCAAACATGATTATCCTTTCATGAATAATTTATTTGTAGTCCTGACGACAGTTAGCCGAATGCCAAAGTAATTATATGGGAGTTGTCGAACTGTAATTACAGGGGCGGCGATACAATGTGCGAACGTCGCGCGCCGATATTTGATATCGTGTCGGAAAACATGCAAATGATGCAAATGAAAGGATCCGGGGCTTAGAGTTGGGAGAGAAATGGTTGCTTGGTGATGCTGGCGTCACTCGTCTTAGCCATGTTTAAGCTTACTTACAAGCGATGTTTAAGCTCATAAATCATTATACCAGGATAATGAACTTTCTTAATGTTTTTGGAATAAACGAATTTACACATCTATCCATAGTAATATATACATATTTATTTTAATAACAGATTACATATTTATTTACATACTTAATATTTTGGGTAGTAAATACCTACTCGAGTATTATTGTACAGTTGTTACTGGGTACTGTACTTGTACTATTATTTCTTCTGTGGTACTGAGTAGAAATTTATATTTATATAATACGCTTCTAGTGCCTAGTATGAAATGTAAGAAAGTTAATGTCTCATATTATACTTTACTCCTAACTAGTATACTACTAATAACTACTTAATAAAAATTGTTAATTAACTACTTTTATTATATATATATTAAATATATATTATATATATATATATATATATATATATAAAATATATATAAGTATACGAGTAGGTATGTATGACAGAGGTTAAAATTATTTCTAAAGTGAAGAGCGGTGACTCCCGACATAAGTATTTTTATACCTCAGAACCTGTAAAATGTAACAATTTAAAGTCAAAGGTAAAGTTCCTTAGAAAAAGATTTAAATATCCAGGTACAAAAAATGCTCATTAATTGAAGCAACGTTGTGTATATTAAAATGAGACAAAACTGTATTAAACAGTTTTCGGATTTATATTCACTTTTTGAGTAACCTAATATTATATTTTTCTATAAAATTGCCATTTAAGTGTCAACATGTATTCTTCAATAATTAAGTAGGTAAGAAACTTACTAAAATTAAACTTAAGTACCTACATATTCTTTTTGTTTTTATAAAAAATGCTGTCAAAGGCGATTGTAGTTCGCGCACTTAGGGTTCCGTAAACATATATAAAGTTACTTATTAAATCACTATAAATGTTATAATAGAAATAGAAAATTAATGTCTTATTCCAAAATTAGACACTACGTTAGTCAAAATCTCTCTCGTGAGACGAAAATGAAATCGTGAGAATCGTGGAAATTTCAGCGAAATTAATGCGAGTATATTCTGTACCACGCATAGTTATGATATTATTCCCGAGCACGCTACCCTTAGCGCGCCACTAATGCACGGGTTTGTGTGCGCGATGCACGCGTTCTGTGGAACACTCCACAATAACATTGAAGCCCAGCTTGCATCCAACACTAATGATGGCTCACAAATGTTTATATATTTAAAATTATAACTAACTAAAATAAAACAAATTTAACAGAAAATGCTTTTTTCGGTTGATTTCACAGAAAATTATTTATATTTCTGTGGTTAATTTGTATGAGAGTTACATGTACGTGCATTTATGTACTTAGATATCGCTTGTTTAAATTTGACAAGTTATTGCTCATTAATATTGAATGAATATTACAATAAAAATTAAATATACAATATTAATAGGTTTTTCAATAATTACCTGCAAAAAAATACTTTAGAAATGGTATATTGGCGGTATTATTATATTCATTATATACGTGGTGGCCTAGTTGGTTAGACCTTGGACTTAAAAACACTTAGGTCCCTGGTTCGAATCCCGGTGTGTACCAATGAGTTTTTAATTAAAAAAATTATGTACATTTGTTTGACAACACCACTATAGCGCCTCGGAGAGCACGTTAAGCTGTCGGTCCCGGTTTCACTATACCAACTTGTGAAACTGTTTATAGATGGGTTATTGAGTCTATTCAAAACATCGCAACGAGCTAGCTACTTGTTCGGTGTAGACTCATACCATCGGCTACGACGAGGTGGGATTAAAAACCCCTCCGCTGGGTACCCTGGGGCCGTCTAGGCGGTCTCGGGCACTCTCGGCCGTAAGGCACAAAAGTCAAAAAGTCAAGTCAAAAGTCAAACATATTTATTTCATGTAAACCTTTACAGGCATTTATGAAAAGTCAAAAAAAAAAAAAAAAAGTATATATAAGGTCCTGTGTGTACTTGGCCAGGTCGCCATTCCTCCCACAGACAAATGTTGAGAATATAATACAAAATAAACAAATCGTAAACTATTAAACTATTGTCCTTGCGGGAAGAAAAAAAAAAAAAAAAACAACCCAACCGAACACACACTACATAACCAACCAGTTTAAGACTAGGTGGTTAGCTGGTTCCATTGACCTGTCAATCGTTGACTGCCCTGCAAAAGTGCCACCAAGGCGACCAACCCAACAGACCATAGCTACGCCCCAAATATACATACTTTAGTATAGGTAATCAAAATATACCTACAAGTAGATAGATGAAAGGTATCTTTTAGGGCGCAAACGCTGATCACAAGTCGATCGCCTCAGAGACACCCTGGAGAAAAAGGTACCAGCAAGTAAAAAACTCTGATGTTCCACATGTACCGTATCATCGGAGGAGCATGGTCCTGCATGGTTATTGACTTAAACCTATGCTTATAGCATGTGGTATATACTCTCATCCTACTGAAGAGCACGCGTAGAACACCCCAAGGCAGATATACTATCTTACAATATTGAAAGTACATAATTACAGAACACAACATTTCTTTGATGCCAGCGCCGGTCTATCAGCAGAAGATTTTTCGGGATCTCCGCTTCTTATATGATAACAATCAAACGTGCGTGCCCAGCGGAAATCCAAGGCCCCCACAGCAGCAGCACCCGTGATGATACATATACATATATATTATATTAATTTATAAAAGCTATTTAATAATTTAATACTATAGTATGCGTGCGCCTACATTATGTCTATGTCTAATTACGCTTAAGCAACCGTAAAGAATATAGAGAGATAATTAAACGGAGCATATAAAACGAATTAAGTCCTACTGCTACAGTTTATTGGCATTACATTTTATTGATCTTCCACCTAAGCACGGACTAGATTTATGCCAATTAGTGCTTTAAACCACAGCAGCAGGCTTAGGCGAGGTTTTATTACCGACGCATTCGTAAAGGGTTCAACGAGGAGAAATTATAGAGGTACGAGAGACATGCCTATTGCCTACTCTATCTTTGAAACGGTAATTTCCTGTATTGGATTTGCTGAGTTGCGTGCGGGAAGGTGCGGGAAGTGTTTTCGAATTGACTTTTGATTGTGTATCCTCAAAACACCAATCAGAACTGAGGCCGTGTTTATTCATTCGACACACGACATGAGTTTCCTTCATGTTATGAGTGTTTGATGATTCTTTTAGTTATTCAATCAATTTCTATCACCGGCTGATAGCTTTATATTATGTAAATTATATCTTAGTAATCGGTGTATTAGACTGTTTCTAGATATGACTATGTTTACTAATATAAATATAGAATTAACTAATATAGATTATGTTAGTCAATCAGCTACTGGCATTTGATCATTTAATTGATTGTTTATCTAATTTTTAATCATATTGGTATATATTTTAATGTGCATCTGGATGAGGGGCTATAACGGAATCAACTATTTTTATTTTATATATTAACTTGTAAAAACATACATAAACATAAAGTTTCTCTTATATGAGTTTCTCATCAGGATTTATATGAACGTTTTTGTATAAATTTTACCAAATTTTAACTTACAAACGCGATTTCGATTTTTAAGATTCCGTTGTAGTCCCTCAATTCTGATGCACAGATGACATATTTTTATGAGATTCATAGATTTATAAAGTTCGATTAGATTTTATTACCTATAACTACAATTTTGGAGACAATTTTGAAAACAATGGGCCGTGGGGCTCTCGAGCAAAAATATTTTTCAAAGAGATGTAAAAAATTGGAAAAGATGCATTAAATTTGGTAGACGTCACAGGTGACCAGAGGGCTGGCGCATTCCTCTCACAAAAAGAATAAACCGAGAAACCGATACAGAGAGGAAATTTAGCCAGCGGTCTGGGCCTTATGCCGCGCGAACACTGTGAAGATTTATTTTACAAGATTTTTTTTCTTAGGTTTCTTTATTATTTTAATTTTAAATAGTATTTATTTCTAGTGAATTTGTTTAAAGAATAATAAAGCTTTATTTTAATAATTTATTTAATAAATTAAGATATTACTTCTTATTTAGTATTTTAGAGACTGAAAATAACAAGTTTTCTTAAAGTAGTAACATATTATATTAAAGTAGATATCGCTTTAATTTTTTTTTTACACCTTATATCATTAGTAGTTAAGTCGCCGGACAACGAGTGGTAAGCAAGCAATACCGGCAAAGTAAATAAGAGATAACTATGCTAAGTAGTAGAAATAGAAGTGAGCACACACCACATCGTATCGTCTGCGCTTATTCCTACGGGACAGTGGCAAGCAGTTTGGACGCAGTGGAAATTTGCATTTGTATCAGCAGCGGATAGTGCAGGCAGATGCAATATCGTAAACCGACCGATTGTAAACTCTACTGAGATTACAATATTCAGTAGAGAGGGCGTTTGTTTCTGAAGTTGGTAACTTATGAATGAGTGAAGATTGTCTTAGCCAGAGTTGGCAAGTAGTGCAGGCTGGAAATGAATACAATCTACTACAACCTCACCTAAATTACTTTATTAAGTCGGATTGCTATTGTTCTATGAAATGATCAGTTTCCAGCAGAAGTTGTTGAATCTCCAAATTGGATGAGGGAATGAAATGGGATTTATTTTATTTTATTAACTTCAAGCACAAGTAAAATATATAATGGGATAGATTTCCATTACACATCAGCCTTTTACTGTATTTATATTTTCTTGAGCTTGTAGTTAAGGATAACAAGGTGATGAACAGAGCTACAATATCTAAATTTTAACTAAAATTTTGCTTTACGTATAATTCCCGTTCCATTTCTTCATCCAGTTTGGAGATTTAACAACTTCTGCTGGAATGGTCATCGAAACCATACCAGATGAGTTTTAGAACAATCTAGTTGAAACAAAACGGCTTAAAAAGAACTGAATTCATATTAGCATAAGTTGGGAGATGTATCCATTTAATTTAAAGATCGATTTTTAAATCTACATAAGTAGATTTATTAAGTATAAAAAATATAGTTTTTTTCATTTACAGTGATTTTTACGGAGAAGTCCAAAAACTCGGCTGCTATGACGTCTTAGTAGATATAATATGCCATTTACAAGTCATGGGAAGGGCGTAGAAAACTAAATCTGTCCATTAATGGATTTGAGATTTTTAGTCATTTCATAATGGACTTGTTTTTTTTGTAATTGTGATAGTAAAAGTCATACTATCTGCGCGTATCAAGTCCTGATCTAATTAAAATATGAATTTTGTCTTCCCTATAATAGATATGAAACTATATAAAGCAATAAATTATTGCACTTTCTACAAAGAATTTTAAGTTCAATGGTAATTCTGTTTTGATTTTGCATTACGCCCTTGTGTGACTCGAAAATAGGTCGTCGTTATTGAGCGAACAAATCACGTGCGTCATTTCATCAAGTTCCGATTGGACTTTCATTCAGATGATGCGACTGAAATTTAATAAACGAACGCGTTCAGGTGTGACCAGCGTAGGTGGTACAGGTTATGTAAGCTTGTGAACATAATATGATCAATGCTTTCGTGTTTAATAAATTGTGTGTGTTTTGATAATAGAATGTTGTGCTTAGTTGAACTTATAATTAGTGACACGAATACCTGAAAATTACCTATTGTTTGTTCTGAAATATAATTTAGGTTGAAATGTGTTTTAATTAGTTTTAAATTTAATGTGCTTTTGACGTATTTTGACAATCGGCAATCATATGGTTTGCTCGTTATGTACCACATTAATAAAAAAAAGTGTGAAATGTGAGTATAGGTTGTAAAAGTTTATTGTTTTACTACGGTAAAACAACTTTCGCGTTTGTTCTTATTACGATAAGAACAAACGCGAAAGTTTTTTCGTTGAGAAAAATACAATAAATTCATTGATTTTACTTATGATGCGCAAAGATTGCGAAAAATAAATCTAGCCTAAAACACAATGAAATTTTCAAGAACGTAACCTACTTACATGTTAAACATATTTACTTACCTATAGAGAGAACAAAAATTAACGCTCAGGTGAACTTATGCAAACGATAGTGTAATAGGTAATTTTTACAGTCTGGAAACTATAGTTGCGTCAGGTATCAGTAATTAAGTGGAATTGGTCGTGTTTGGTGAACTGTGGCGCGACGTGTGCGCATTGTAGCGTTAATTCGTTCGAAACCAAAAGAAACACTTGTCAAACCCATTATCAAATAATTATCAGAAACGTGAATTTGCAAAACAATTGCTATTAAAATAATCTTTTGAACCTAGAATTTATTTCTGACACGATATTGCAATTACCTACCGCCTATAATAATATCATGCATTTGAACTTTAGCCTTATAAATCCGTGGGTAAATGTGGGAACATAAATACTTATACCAAAGATATAAATCTTCGAATATAGAGCACTTTTTCACAATTATCGGGCGGTAGCGATCGAGGCGCGGTTAAATTTACTGCCACTTTAACTTTCAACAACACAAAGACTTACCTATTCAATCTTACTAAGCGTAAAGTAATCTTAAATCATTAAAATTCACTGATTAAAACCCTAAACTTGAGCGCAAAAGTATTTAGAAATTAGAAATTTTCTAACAGAATTACTATTAGAAAAAAAAAACTTTTAAAACCGTTTAAATTTAGTTTTTTCGATGAGGTGGGAATAAAACCCCTCTGTTGGGTACCCTGAGACCGTATACGCGGTTTCGGCACACACGTGTTGATATGATTTTTTTTTGGTACTGATAGACTGAAAGTTAAAATTAGCAGTAGAAGTAAAATATATATAGCAACTAAGTAGGCCAGTTAAATAATTATTAAAGTAAAGTGGAAAATTATACCACAAGCAAGGCAAAACACTCTTCTGTTGAAAAAGATAGATCAAGAGAAGAATAATAATAGTAACACGTAATTGTAGTACATTACGCTGTCATACATCATATGATATATATAAGAAATTTGATGTGTTATATAAGGAAGTCACGTATACAAAGTTATTTTACAAAGTTCACAGATTTTTTTTTTTTTAAATATATTTTTTTAAGTATAAAATATAAGTATGGCCCAGGCACTATACGAAAAGTCCTTGTGGACTTATATGTGAATTTAATTGTAGGTAGACAGGTAGGATTCTATAAATTCGTCCTTGTGGACTTATATGCGAATTTAATTGTAGGATGACAGGAAAGACTCTATAAATTCGTTAGGCCGACCGTTCTCGTTAACCCGCCCACATATGTAAAAAACCGTCAAGTGTCATGCCATGTGTCGGTTTTAGTCGGTGGGTTCACAGGTTTTCAGGAGCCTACTACATCGTTTTCTTGTTGAGATAATAGTCTCCTTTCAGGGTGCCGTAACGAAACGGGCGATTAATTTGACGATAAAGCAGAAATAGTATTAAAATAGACTCGTAATGCAATTCGTCTCTGTCACCGCTTATTTCGTAATCGCATAATTTAGCCGGCATAGTAGAAGCGACTTATTGTTTAACAATAATTATTTATTGACCCCATTCATTGTAGGTCTGCTCACCACCATACAAGGTCACACACCGTACTCCGTCAGTAAAAAAAAAGTTTATTAGAATAGAATATGCGGATATCTCTCTATACTGTAATAGGATAAGTCTCTATGACTTGCGTTAACGTTTACAAAAACCGTCAAGTGACCTAGTAATGTTTTGGTAGTCTAAAAGCTTTTCTTAGACCTCCTTAATCTGTGTTTACCCGCTTCAACCATAATCAGTAACCTGACCTCATGCTTGCCACTATTAATCCTAATCCTAATTAAGGTGAATGTCCTTTCGTGTCCCAATTAGGGCCAACATAAACATAATTATTTATAGTTACCTATAGAACCCTACCAGCCTATGTGTAAGGTAAACACGTAATAAGCTCAAAGTCTTGGGTTTCAGTTTTGAGTGGCGATTGTTAATTTTTAGCGACTTCAAAAGGAGGAGGTACACATTCGACCTGTATATAGGTATATGTGTTTTTTTATGGATAACCACGCATTTCTTAACAGATTTTTGCCAATTTCGATTTTGAAACTAAAAATTGGGACTCTAGGGGATGAATTAGGAACGACCTATTGTGTTATTTAACAATGTTGGTTGTTCTTACAATAAGGACTAAATGATGAAGTTATGAAATAAGAGGTGATAATGACCAAGCTTAATCTTCAAATTAAATCTCTATTACGCACCCTAAAATGAGGTTTATACCTCAACAATAAACCTATGCGATTTTCAGTATAATAATTTTAGGACGGTATGAATATATTTATAGGATTATAGCAACAAAAAAAACAGTCGACCTAACGTTTTGGGTGTTCTAACTAAAAATATATATTTTTAAAAATGGATCACGGCATGTGACTCTTTATCTACCTGATGTTAAGCGGACCTACAAAGTCCACGAATTGGGTTGATCAATACATTGTTGTTTAAAAATATTGATCGCTCTCACTATGCCGATTAAATGATACGGTTGTGAAATGGGCGGCGACATGGACGTATTTGCATTACGAGTCTATTTTAATATCCTCGCTGCTTTATCGTCAAATTAATCGCTCATAGCGTAACCGCACCATGAATGGAGACTACTACCTCGACAAGAAATCGATGCAGTAGTCTCTAGAAAACCGCTAAACCCACAGACTAAAATCGAAACATGACTAGGTCACTTGACGGTGTTTGCATCTATATAGGCGGTGATAACGAGTCCGGTCGGTAGGCCTAACGAAGTTATAGAGGTTATATAGGCCTCCCTTCCACCTAAAATGTAATGTTAATGTAAGTAGCATTTTTGGTACTAATTTCACTTTTCACTCTAAAATAGTTTATATATAGTTAGTACAATATTTGTTTTGACAAATGTTTAAAACACCGGGGTTTGAACCAGGGACCTAAAAACCATAGTGTTTTTAAGTTTAAGGTTTAAACCAACTCGGCCACCACGTATTTTTTTAAAGAGTAGTGGTAATAAAAACCAGTTGGCTTTAAGTTATAGAGAACGAGTTGGTTTAAGGTTTAAACCAACTCGGCCACCACGTATTTTTTTAAAGAGTAGTGGTAATAAAAACCAGTTGGCTTTAAGTTATAGAGAACTCCTACAAAATAAATGTGAAAAATAGTCACTACTTTACTAAAATTTCAACCATGCGAATCTTTTCAGGTAAAACTCAAGTAAAATACTGAACTTTTATTTTTATAAAAAAGTTAATTCTGCGGGAAATAAAAAGTACATTGCCTCAGCGTATAAGTGCTTCAATTATGACGAAAACTAAAGGTCTTTATTAAACTAAAACTCTTTAATATAATTCTGGTCGTGAGTGCTCGTGAGCGCTATACGAGGTAGCGGCTCCGTAATAACTGGCATAAATAAACAGGAATTATATGCATTTACTCGCCAGACCCAGCTTGAATGTACATACGGAGAAACTTACTGTGCTCAGAGCTTAATTATTTAAAAAAATCATAATATATTTTTCTATATTAATTCTTTTTTTCTTTTATGGTTTATTTTTCCCAGATTTGACGTGCCCCAGTCATTCAACATATATGACATGTATGACCCGCCATACCTGTGCGTGTAGTAGCCGTTAGATTGCCTAGACGGCATGGATTTTATTACTACCCGTTTTCTGAGTATGACCTATTATATATATAATAATAACAATAATATGTAGGACAATTTACACAAATTACAGAAACAATGATATAATACATATTATATAAACACCCAGACCATGACAAACTGTACAGAAAAACGTACTAATATTTTTTTGCCATGAATTCCCAATCGAACCCACGACCTCCGGATTCAACGCTAAAGGGTCAACGTAACTACTGTTCTACGGAGGCTGTCAATATATATATACATATCTAAGCCTACACCGAACATGAGACGTTGTTTTTATAGAAACTCTATAAAATAAATATAACATGTAATACGTTAGTGTAAAATACATATAACATGTAATACGTTAGTGTAAAATAAATATAACATGTAATACGTTAGTGTAAAATAAATATAACATGTAATACGTTAGTGTAAAATAAATATAACATGTAATATGTTAGTGTAAAATAAAATCGTAATAACGACATGATATAAATTGCCATAAATACATTGATTTATCCTCAGTTTAAATGTAAATTTCTCTGTAGAAACTTCACTGGCATTGTTAACTAACTAATCGCACAGGATCTTCAGCAATCCCGAAATGGGTAAGGACAATAATATCTAGACCTGGGGCTTCCATATTTTAATGAGAAAATCTATTAGATGACATTACTCATAAAAAAATAAATCACGTTATGCTAATAGTTGATCTTCCTAGATATGTGTTTACACTGCAATAAACGAAAAAAACAAGAAATATTTTTTATTAGATTGTTTGGGTGTGTTTATGTGTATGTATGTAGTATATGCTGTGTGTGATGTTTGTAGTACCTAAAGTTAGTATCCGACCGAAACAGGTTTTTCAGCCAAAACCGAAACCGAACTTTCGGCCAGGCTTTCAGTTTCGACCGAAATCAAAACTTATATACACATATTAAAATTGATATTTATATTGAAATCTAGTGTATTTTTTACATATTCATTTGCATATACATACAGATAGTTAAGGAGTGTTAAATACAATAAAAAGACAATCATTAAAGCGCGACCGGCGAGCACGTGTTAACCACGAAGTTCGCCGAACGACTACGATTCACGAACATTCGAGTTTGTTAACCGAACTTTCGGTCGGCCTTTACTTCAGATACATACATTATATTTAAATAGTTTTTTGGTTTTTGCAAACTTAAGGAACAAGCCAGAGAATCGCTTAATATAAATTAATGTATTAATTTTGACCTTTTATAATATAAATACATACCAAATACAAACTAAGCTTTTCTATGAATGCGCTCAACTTTATTTAGACATTTACGGTAAGTACGGGAATAACTTATATTTCAAAACGCTCACAATTGTGTAAAGCACTTCAAAATGCATTAGATTAGATATTACCTACGAGCACATAATGTGTATCATTTATTATCCTGTACCTTAACAAAATTACTATCAACAGTACGAAATCAGCCATTGACAGCAACTCGAGTTTCAAATTGCCAGTCAATAATTGAGTGTAAAATGGAAGCAGTTGTTAATTAGTGGGAATTGAGCGACGGTTTGAAAGCAAAGCTCTTTCGGTGGTGTGCTGTATGAGTCAAAGAAATTGCTTTGAACTCAAAAGCTACGATCAACTTTGTCGTTTTCCTGAACATAATCGATAATCATTTATATATGTATGATTATGATTTTAATAATCTAAATTTAGCCTTAATGCTAAGTTATATTTTTTTGACACGGCCCTTTAGAAGTTTTTTTATGACAATAACTGAATTCGGAGGTCTATTTTTCATGATATTTTATTCTTAGGTATTTTAACCTAATATAATATATTTTAGAATCACACTTTTAGGATGTATGCTCAAAACCGTTTATAGTAGATATATCAAATTTGGTTTACCAGATTAACCGTCGAAAGTAAACCAATTTTAAGAAAAATACTTTTATTTGAATATCTTTAAGTTAATTATTGAGCTATACATGGCAAATTTTAAAGGTTGTACTTTTCATTTGCGACATATGATTCCATGGGAAAAGTTTTCAAAGCGTATATAAATAAAACTTACATATACATAGGTACTCGTATAAGAATAAATAATTTAACCGAGTTCTGTTTTGTGTACAAATTATATGACGTGCAAAGCCGGGCCAACAAACGCTAGTAACTACGAGTTTATATATATATATAGGGAATAGGAGATTCGTACTTATTAGAAAAAGTTTTAAACGCCTTTATTCATGAAGAAAAATCATTGTGAAATAAAGATTCGAGATTCTCTGAATAAAACTTTATTTGTGTAGTCAAATTAAATAACTCCCTCTAACGGCGCATCCGGGAAGCTGTAACCGAGTAGCTGGATCTCTAAAATTAAATTATACAATCAAGTGTGCATTCATTGCCACGTGTAGGTGGTACGGTGGACGACAAGCTTTACACTATACACTGTCAAATGAATTTAAACCTTCAAGAATATAACTTAATATTACTATTTGTAAGTGGTAGAGATTGCGAATTTAGTAAAGGTATGCTTTATTTTTTTTAATAATTTTCCTTTTACTTTGTATACAGCCTTTGGTTGTTTAACTTTAATTGGTTTTAAGTACTCTTACTCATATATATAAAATTTAAAATATTTTATATAAAAGTAAAAGGCATGATTTTAGCTCGGACCTTTTTTTAGATCCTTCATCTATAATAATAATAAATACAT
Source organism: Monopis laevigella (assembly GCA_947458855.1). Taxonomy (NCBI): domain Eukaryota; kingdom Metazoa; phylum Arthropoda; class Insecta; order Lepidoptera; family Tineidae; genus Monopis; species Monopis laevigella. The sequence goes on from OX381578.1 coordinate 20,635,842, forward strand.
AGGGTTTATGTAGACATAAGAGTGTATATCCTTTCTGGCCACTATACAGAAGGCTTAATTTTACGTCCACTCTACAATTTCATATTTTGCATGAGGGAAATGCATTTTGCAAAATAAACGCGAGCAGTCTCTAAGGAAAAACGGCTGAGAATGAAGTTCGCCGGCCACAGCAAAATACATTTAGCGATAAAATATTCTTTTAGAAAATTTCTTCTCCTGCACTTAACTATTAAAACTTATATTAGCGTTTTAATTCATTAAATTAATCTTTGCTGTCTATTTTAAATATTAAGACCACCTTTTTTCATGCTTTATAAACTAATGTTTAAATTATAAAGATACAATTTTCTGGTAGATAGGACTCGAACATACCCTAGATTTTGTGGCAAGGTAGCAGCCACTGAGCCAACCAGCTATAAGTAACCCTTCATATGATATAGGTCTGTGTTCTAAATCTAGATGAATCAAAAATAACTTTATTAAAAAAAAAAAAACTATGTATGCATACAATACTAATAAATATAAGAACCTTTGACAGTTAAAGTGTAAAACTAAATTAGATAAAAAAATCGTTTAAGTCTTTCGATGCTGCGCCCAAAATACTCATACTCACATACTCTCTGAGTTTCCAGACCTTAGCACGTTGATCTCCAAGTGCATTAATTAATAGTTTCTATTATATATCTGGAGACCTAAAGTTTACACCTCAAACGCTAGAAATTCATAGGAGGAAAAGTGTCTAGCGTATTTCTGTTCTTTAATTTATCATGAGCTAGTAATGCTGCATCTAAATCTACTATCATTGACAAAGTGGCAAGTGACAGATAATTCCTATTGTGACAGTTACCGATGAGTCAATTTGTCTCCGTAATCTATCCGAGGCTGATGCATTATGCGCAGCAGCTCATTATTCTAGCGCACATGCTAATATCTATTCATTCTAGTCTACGAATTTGGGACGACTGAAATGTTACCACTTAATTAATATTTATTTATGTACCAAATTATACGTTAGCGATAATGAGCTATTGTTTATCTGTTCTGCAATATTACACTTGCGATGTGTTGCCACTTGGGACATAATGGTTATATTATAAAGCCGGTTTTCATAGTTAAAAGATGACATAATGCCTTCTCTAGTAAGTAGTAAGGGGTTAAATTATTATAATTCTATTTAATATTGAGAATAAACAAAAAAAATAGTTTTATCATATTTTAAAAGGCAATTTACAACTTTATATTTCTGTTTAAAGTAACAATGTATAGGTATTATTATAATATGCAGTTTTAACTTGCTATTATATTTTTTTTGGTAAAAATATAATATTATTATTATTATTCTTATTAATGTAATTGTATTTAAAGTTATATGTTTGAATAAACTTTTTATAAAATATGTATACTTAACGGCAGGTTTTCCGGACGGTTATTTTATAAAAATCTTTTTAATAAAAGATGTGTATTTTTATTTGGCATATCACTATTTTGACGCAGTGGTCTAAGCTTTATTTAAACTGAAAAAAATGTTTTAAAAAGCACTGACTTTGTTTATTTTTTCGATCGAGCAATATAATATTAATTACATTTTGAGTCCCACACAAAATAGTCTTCTATGACATATATTTTATTCACTATTTAAAAGGTATTTTATTACGGTTAAAACTTAATTTTAAAATCGGTAAAACTGGAAAACCTCTTGTTAATTAAAATAATTTTATACTCAAAAAATACATTATAAGAATATAAATAATATAAAATTAATCAATATAATAAAAAAAGTATGTATATATTCTGTTAGTTTTAATATAGGTGGGTACCATTAGACAAAACAAGATTAAAATTGGTGCAAAAATATAATTATAGAAAGAATCGAGTTCAACAACAAATATTTTTATAGATACGAGACATGATTTAAGGGCAAATAATAATGTAAGAGCATAAGATATTACGGCCTCACCGTCATATAAACGTTTCAAAATGTCATCACGCGCCACATTACCTGCATATTACTTCCACTTTTCATTGACAGTAAATGTTGCATATACCACGCAGTTTATATTAGATTGTACTTACACTTTATATATTTTATATACAGGGTGTTTGGAAGGGAGCTGTACATACGCCTAGGGTAGAAACTAGGGTAAAAAAAGTCAAATAAAAAATAAAAATAAATTAAAAAAAAAACCTTGAGGCCAAGGTCAATATATTGGGCGGGGGTAGGTAGCAGACTATCCCTAGTTTCTACCCTAGGCGTATGTACAGCTCCCTTCCAAACACCCTGTATATCGTCACGGCGCCCGAGACCGCCTCAGGGAAACCAGCGGAGGGGTTTTTAATCCCACCTCGTCGAGGCGGATGGTACGAGTCTACACCGAACAAGTGGCAAGCTCATCGTGATGCCTGGATAGACTCAATAACCTATTGATAAACTCACGATGCCGGCATAATTATGCGGTTATGAAATGGTCGGCGACAAAGACGTATTTGGATTACGCTAGCCACTTGTTTGGTATAGATTCAAAACATCGGCTACGACGAGGTGAGATTAAAATCCCCTCCGCTGGGTACCCTGAGGACGTCTAGGCGGTCTCGGGCGCCGTAAGGCACCCGTGACCCGATAGAAACTATATATAATTGCTTTTAGTAATATATATACATATACATACTAAAAGCAATGATAGAGTCACTCCCAAAAATAAATCTAGTTAAAACAAAAAATACATACTTAATAAAAAGTTTATTCATTTATCGCTTAAAAAAAAGGAAGTAAAAGAGACAATTTTGAAATTTTCATAAGCTAAGACGCCACAACCTACTCGTAGCAGGTAATTAGTATTTAAAGCTCGTTGTTAAGGCGTATTCTGTTGTCACAAAGGTGCCAACTGAATAATTACCTAGTATAGGGACGGAACAGGTTTTTTTCTCAGGCATCGTGGGAGGCTCCCATGGAGGCATATTGCCTCTTTTGTTGTCGTTGATGAAGTGCAGTTTTTAGCGATAACGCACTGCTGCGCGCTCGTGATGCAAACTTGTGCTTAATTGCTAAGCGTTGTTAGGCAAACGGGCCCTGCTTGATGAGATAAAAAGGCGAACAAGTTCTGTGATTTCAGAAATATAGGTTCTGCACAAAAAATATTATTTTCTCTCTACCTTATTCTAATAAGTAGAGTTTTTTTTTACAGGCGAAGTAATTTTGTTTATTCAACGAAAAGCAAATTTATTATACTGTTATAACATTACCTGCAAAATAAATACGGTGTGTCTGGCATGGTCCCCAAAATACTGAGATACAATTCAATGAGGCAGTGGTATACTGTAAACTGGGGCCGACAGCTTAACGTGCCCTCTGAGGCACTATAAGCACTACTTTGATATACTCGTTGTTTTTTAATAATAATTTAAAATAGGACCAGATATAGAAATTTTTCTGTTTAGTAGGTGGTGGTATTTACTATCTGTACAGGCAGCGGTAACAAAATCCGATCAGTCGTTGTAGTGTAGTTATAGAGAGAGTTTTAAGGTGATAGGGACCACCTAAACTTGCGGTAATTGCATAGTATTGTAAAATTTTATATAATGCTAGTTTGAGATTTTTCATCGTTTATTAACCTTTTTTTATTAAAGAAAGAATACTACTTACATCTACAACACAATTACATAGACAAATAATAGAATATATTCAAATACAATTACAGACATTAACATATGAAATATTTTTTTACCAGGAGTGTGTTGCGTGGCGACTAAAGGGTAATCAGCTCAGCATAAGCTACATCGTTCTAGGATGAAGCACTGATTTTCAGCTGACGCCTGTGTTAGAGTTGTACAGAATAACTCAATGTTTGCTTATAATTACAAATGTATACAATTTTAAACAATTTTATTAAACCAATATCTATAATTGTCTTGTTGTACACATGAAGAACTGTAGAGCTTGTATGAAAAGAGTTGTGGATGTGAAGGAAGCGAGAGAGTTGTGCCAGTTGTAGGTGGTGCTCCCTTGTCTCTGCCTAACCCGTGGGGGAAAGGCGTGACAATTTTAGTTATTTACACATGAAGGTAGCGTAGAGTAGTTGTAGGGTAGTGTCAGGTTTTTTAATTACAAATAGTTACGGAACCCCATAAACTAACACAATTACTATTTCACAGTTCTATAAGCACTGATTTTGTGCTTGATAATAATTTACATATTATTATGAAATTGCTTGAACCTACCATTGCATCGTAGCAAATTATAACAAAACTATAAACGGTGAGACGTGGCAGGCATGAGGCAAGTGTGTCATATGTCAGGATGTCATGACTTGTGATGTTAATAATATGTTATGGGTTGCGGTGGTGAACCATTGTCACACTGACATAATATCTGCGTAACATATAACATAAGGTTTAAGTATTTGTTTAATACCTACACCATCTTTGCTTTAATAAAACTTTTAAAACCATTATTTGTTTTATTTAGACTGCCTCCGTAGACTATTGGTTGCGCCTTTGGCGTTGTATCCGGAGGTCATGGGTTCGATTCCCACTCATGGCAAAAAAATATTAGTACGTTTTTCTGTTCACTATGTCATGGTCTGGGAGTTTATAAAATATAATATGTAGTATATCATTGTTTCTGGTACACATAGTACAAGCCTAGAGCTTATTTTTTGACAGAGCAATATGTGTAAATTGTCCTACATAATATTGCTACTTAGATTTAACTGTTTGTCTAAATTTTTTGTAAATATATCTATGGCAGAATTAATTAAATAGACAACTCTGTTTGTAAATCAAATTGAATTATTAACTTATTATATTAACCTTTAGCGAAGTTCTCACCCTTTAAAACACACTATCAATGGCCCTATAGCTCACACTGTAGCTCCATACATGGGCGTGCTGTGATATTTTCATAGGCATGCATGCCTGTCATAGAATAATTACTAACTTGTCTTTAGCAGAATGAACATGAGCTAATTATTTCGTCAAGGCAGCACTGACTTCGTGTATTGAAAAAATACATAACTACGGAATTGTAGTATATACACTGTTTTGTAATTTGATAGAATATTATTAATCAAGCAATAGTCATCATTTGTATTATTATATATTAAAATGAATCCCTATTTCCCTTGGTAGGAGGTTCTTGCGGAATAAAAAATTTTGAAATTGCGTAGGTAATTGGAAATTTTTAGAATATTTTACGACGATTTTAATTTTGTGCGGCTGACAATTCGCGTTTTTGATGAGAATGTGAATTTAGCAGACAGGTGTTTTTTTTAAATATTTTTGGATAAATCTATCATGGCAGTGATACGATGGGTAGTAATAAGTCATGATTAACCGTAGTTCACATCAAGGGGTATCAACTACGGTATGTGCATTTGCGCCACCTCTGGGCAAAATATGCGAGAAAGAGACTATATATAACAATACGGAAACAAGAGAGACAGAATGATATACAACAACACGGACACAAGACGAGACAAAACGGATACATTTTTTTTTTTTTACTCGGAAAGGCCATTTTGAATTTTTTAAATTTTAGTTCCCAGGGTTAACGCTGTGGCGCTTAAAACTTGTCGGCATTTATTTACTATGAAGTTGGCTTTCTTCTCTCGTAGAGAGTATTAAGTTCCTTGGTTCACATGTTTACCTTAGTAAGTACAGACCTATTACATTGCAATAGTAAATAGTTATTTTTTTGTTAATTATACACGAAGTTGCGGGCACCAGCAATTTATTTATTTTGAAGTGTCAACTTTATTAAACGTAGGTAGATTTTTAAAAGTATAATGTCCACTAAAGCTAATGTAAAATGAACCTATTGAAAAATGACAAAAATACCGCTGGGTAGTTTAGACCTTTATTATTAATTTTGTATTGATTTCATTACAATTTTGTGTTAATTCAAAACGTACAGGTAAAAAAACTATGTACCTTTTGACATTTCATTTAAGTATTTTTATAACATTAGACTAGCAACACTGTTAAGTTATACTGTTAATAATATGTATCTATTTATTGTCTGAAATTAAACAATATAAGAATGTTTATAAACAAATAGGACTCACAGGGAATTTATTCATTCGTTTAACAAAAATAAAGTTATAAGTATTGTTTGTGATTTTTAATAGTAATTTACGTCATTCAAGCCGTATTTTCGTCACGTAAATCTTAGTGAATCCCAAGTCTTTGTCTCGGCATACACACAATGAGGTTGTTTGGTGTTCGTAAATTTCGCAACTTGCCCACGGAGAATGCACGATCAGTTATTTATGTACGTAAGGACATACTACAGATACTCGTACATGTAGCTTTTTATTTTAATTAATTTTTATTTCAGTATATACGAATATATAGCGACCACAGCTAAATGGTTAAGTCACTGCGCAACTGATAACATGGTTAAGCAAATGACAAAAACTCCGGACCTGAGATGGGTGACTGCTTTATACAACGACGCTATACCATCATACCACAACAAGCTTTCCACTTGTGTTACCTCCGAATACCATAGGCGAAATGAGGACGGGTTAAGCCTCCCGCTTTACTTTTATTTATTACTAGCTGTGCTCGCGACTTCGTCCGCGTAGAATAGTTATTTTTTTATCATATAAACTTTCATCCCCTATTTTATCCCCTTGGGGGTAGAATTTATCAAAATCCTTTCTTAGCGGATGCCTACGTCATAACATCTACCTGCATGCCAAATTTCAGCCCGATCCGTCTAGTGGTTTGGGCTGTGCGTTGATAGATCACTATGTCAGTCAGTCACCTTTGAGTTATATATATTTAGATTATTCTTTAATACATATTTTTTGTGTATCTTGAACCGTTTTCACGGCGCACGCAACGGAAGGCTTCAAAGATGAAATAATTTCTCCCGTTTTTTACACATTTACCACTATATCTTTGCTCCTATTGGTCGTAGCGTGATGTTATATAGCCTATAGCCTTCCTAGATAACTGGACTATCCAACACAAAAAGAATTATTCAATTCGAACCAGTAGTTTCGGAGATTAGCGCGTTCAAACAAACAAACAAACAAACAAACAAACAAACTCTTCAGCTTTATAATATTAGTATAGATAAAGTTTCTTAGGGTATTAACACTTAATAATAGTACAGTATTTAGGTCCCCAGTTCAAAACCCCGATGTTTTTACTTTTCAACCAATGTGTTTTTAATTTTAAAAACTATGTATGTTTTGTTTGACAATATTATTATAATGCCTCAAAGAATACGTTATGATAACGGTCCAATTTCACTATACCAGCTCGTGAAACTGTTTATTGATGGATTAAATGAGTATCCAAACACACCGACGTGCTGGCCACTTTTTCGGTGTAGACTCAGAATACCATTGGTTACGACTAGGTGAGAATAAAATCACCGCTGGGTACCCTAAGGCCCTAGGTGGTCCAGGCACCTGTGATGATACTTAAAAAAAAATCATTAACTATAAATACATATATATTTTTTAATTAAGCAAGCTAAAAATAAAATTTAGTGCCTAGCCAAATATACTGAGGTTCATTTCGGTTTTGGCTACATACGTACACCTACATACCTACATACGTCTGAAACCCATAGGAAACTCCACTTCGCACCTCTTCTTAGGTACTTCTTAACTTCTACCACATCCGTGCACCAACTAACAGGCACATCTGTTTTTTGGACTTTGTATTTGTCTTTTTGTCGAATTTGGTATGTAAAGATGCTCTTGGTCAGCCAGGTTATTAAGTCATCAAGATTTGAGTGAAAATAATCCTTTAATTAAATACCTATCTCTAGTATCAATATTTAATATATATAATATAGAATAATAAATTCCATACCCAATTTACAAGTTTTGGCATCGAATATAAAATGTAAAAAATAATGAGAAAATATTATATTATGAATAATAAAATTTATGAGGATAAAAATAAGTTTCAATATTTTTTAATTTACGAAATAAGGATATTGTATCCGACATTTATTTACATATTTACATTGTATTAAGGGTGATTGACAGAACAATTTACATGAGTAAAAGAAGAAACGAATCTCATTTATTATTCCATTATCTTTTAGACTTTTAAATCGAAGTATCACATCATTTATATTGTGCTCGTCTTCCAAATTATCCCATGGTTTGAACAAAGAAGATTTATGTCAGTTGAACAATGTTTTACATAACATATTAATATTGGTTTTGTTTTTATTATTGACAGAGCAATTAGGAACTTACCTATGTTTTGAAGAATTGCAATTAATCATAGCATAACATATTTAAAAAATGTTATAAGTAATGAATGGACTATATATTTTTTTGATTATTAACTTATAACCATACTAAATTCTGCTAATGCTTTGTAACTGTTAGTTACCTATATCTTTCAAATGTGTAGAAAATATATTAGTTGAAAGAAAAAATAAAGAGTATCCGTCAGATCTTCTTTTTTGAGGCTTTTTTATGTGCAAAGAATTTAGCTGTTTAATATAGGTATATATAAAGATCTATCCTTAAATGTGAAGTTTTTTTAATAAAATGTCTTTGATTTCAGTTAATTTATACTATGTCCACACGCGTAGACGACAAAGCGGTATTTGTCGTCAACGCGTTAGATTATTATAAAACAATCGATTCTTGTTTATATATACATCATAACGACCGCCTCGGGGTACCCAGCGGAGAGGTTTTTAATCCCACCTTGTCGTTGCCGACGGTATGAGTCTACACCGAACGAGTGGCTATCTCGTCGCGATGTTTTGATTTGATTCTTGTTTGTTCCGGATAAACTCAAAAACTACTGAACCGGTTTTAAAAATTCTTTCACCAATAGAAATCTCGATTATATGCGAGTAACATGGTCTATAATTTATTTTCGATATTATAAATTAAATAATTAGGTAATCTATATAATAATATGGTAACCTATAGGTCCATCATTAGTCTACCAGCTTACTTACGGAATATTTATTTATTATCTAGATATATTTCACTATACCAACTTATAAAACTGTCTTATGCTAGAGCAATTGAAAACTGAATCTGAAAGTTCACGGGTGAGATTACACTGAAATGCTATATTATATCCTAGTTATATATTTGAATAGTAGTCCATGAATGTAGGTACTATGGCGGCTGTTGTCAATGATGAGTTGGGCGTCGCAGCGGCTGAATAATGACGTTGGCTGACGTTTAATTTCGGATACAAAAGCTCCCTTTATGCTGTTTACCCTAATCCATTTAACTTCGTTCGGGGATGATATTGACAGTGAGCTTTTCACAGAATCGGAAGCGGTTAATTACATTAAACTGAATTTACGATTGGATATAGCGAGCCAAATATTTGGTACGTAAATCTTTTATATTTAATAAATTGAGTTATTTCATATTTATTAAAATTGTGAAATAAAGTTTTTTTTCTTCTTTTTTTTGTGTTAACTATGTTAGGTTTTCAGTTGATCCTTTTTTTGCCTATAGTCAGGTTAACTACAATTTCAATAAAAGCCCAAACGTTTTTCTGATTTTTTTTATAAAATTGTAAATACTAGACGGTTAATGCGTGTTCCAATAAGTAGTTCCACCATTTATATACGATTAATCAGTCCACATACTACTTACGGAATAATTTCTTATTAACTTTTTAGTAGCTTTTGTTGACCCGGCTTCCCCTATTTAAAATTTTAAAATATAGTAAAACACTTAAACGCTTAGCTATACGCAATTCGCTATACGCTATAGTTAATTATACGCAAATATTATTTCATTGTTCCCGTAATACCCATCTTCCCCCACCTTCCTCTAATGAAATTTTGTAAAATAACACGTGACGTTTAGTCTTATAAAAACAGCATACATAGATCGTTTCATGATTCGAGTTATATTGGCAACTTCCCCTATTTAAATTTCAAAAATTAGTTAAACACGTTTCCAACAGTGTTACCTATAATAAGAGTCCACATAAAATCCCTTCTAGGTAGGCACCTACAATACTAATCTTTACAATACAATACAATACTTTTGAAGCTACTGTAATCTTTTCATGTTTCTAGCTACACTTGTTTCTGCTGGGCGATGATGACTAAGTCAGCCAATCTGTCAGGACAAGCTCTTATATAGATATAACGCAGCTGAATCACAAGGAAAAGCTAAAGTAATACTATAAACATGGCGTTTAGGTTATTAATTAATTAGGAAGTCGACAGTTAAATTCTATAGGCAGGCTTTTACTAAGCACCTCAGTTATTGTCACGTACACCCTATTACGAATCGTTGTATAATTTACGTGCCTAGAATACTTTACTGTTCGGATATAAATTATATAATCAACTGTTTCATAGTTAGTTAGTAGATAATGCCTAAGGCATTAAGCTCTAATAAATAAATAAATAAGTTCCATTTAGTCTATGAATAAAACAAAATCGCTAAAATACCTAAATAATCTAAGAGAGGTATTCATTGTTCGGCGCTATTCATGGACTTTGTAGGTTTGCTTAACATCAGGTACACAAGTACCTTTAATAATAAAAAAGTATATTTTTGTAAATGTTGCCGATTTGTAAAGATTTTTTCATGATTATCTGTCTACTTGGAAAACTGACATTTCAGAACAAGTAATTTCACAATAAAGAGTAGTTGAATTAAATATTGAAAAGGAAGACATACAAGGTCTTTTTCTTGGCTGGAGTTCATAAGTATTATTGAAAGTTAAAACTAAGTTAAACTATACTTGTAGTTATATCGATATGTGGAGAATAAAAAATTCGTAAGCACTGCTTTCTGCTCTAAAAGACTACCTAAGTTTTAAAATTATATTTCAGGAGACTACATCGATTTATTGTATAAGTGTTATTTATTTATTTAAATCTTTATTGACTTAATGTTTGTCTTCTGTCAGGATGCTGTTACGAAACGGGGAGTAGATTTTACGATAAAACAGCGAGGATATTAAGGTACTAGGACTACCTACTAGATACGAGGATACTAAGGATTCGTAATGCAAATTTGACTTTGTTGCCGTCCGTTTCGTAACCGCATCAATTACCTATTCTGATTATATAACTGGCTTTTAAGCTTTAAACATTGTTTCTAACACTGGATGCCAACTGGATGGTTTTTACGACAGAAATTTAAGAAATTTGTTGTTATTATTATATGAAAAAATAATAAGAAAATTTGTTATAATTATTAAATTGACCACTCCCGTTTACCGTATCCGAAGGTCGTGGGATAATTCCAGCTCATAGAAAAATAATATTACATACATATCATCACGGGTGCCTTACGGCGCCCGAGACCGCCTAGACGGCCCCAGGGTACCCAGCGGAGGGGTTTTAATCACACCTCGTCGTAGTCGATGGTATGAGTCTACACCGAATAAGTAGCTAGCTCGTCGCGATGTTTTGAATAGACTCAATAACCCACCTATAAACAGTTTCACAAGTTGGTATAGTGAAACCTGGACCGGCAGCTTAACGTGCTCTCCGAGGCACTATAGTAGTGTTGTCAAACAAATGTATATACATTTTTTTATTAAAAACTAAGCGTTTTTAAGTCCAAGGTTTAACCAACTCGGCCACCACGTATATAACTATACCACGTATTATTTTTACGTTTATTCATACACTAATACAAATTGGACAAATTTATAAAATATATTGTGTAGGTATTAGCTATTATGCGAGTATATTATTTAGTATTAGTATAGTTGTTTCTAGTACAACTCTGGAGCTTAGTTTGACCAGGTTTTATACTACTAAATTAATAAAAAATGGATATTGACACATTCGGTATAAAAAATATGTCAACTTATAACTTTGTTATGAAGTTGATATGCTATCCATTTAATATATAGATACAGGTCGTAATATGTGTGAAATATACCACCAATTAAAATTTAATTAATTAATTATAATTAATATATGAAAAAATAAAACGGATATATTCTAAAATATATATATGATTGTTACGCCTGCTTGATATCCTAATCTAATATTATTATCCGATAGTCATTAAAATGAATAACTTATGAAATCACAGATTGCGCTACAAGCTAATAAACAGATAATAAAAATGTTTATAATTATTTATGTGAAGCAATTTACTGAGTTTAAAATAACATAAAATGTACATGTTGTAGACTTTTGTAATTTCATGTAAGAATTAGTGAACGGCTATTTTAATTGCTTTTAATACTTAATAAATATTTAATGATACTAGTAAAAAATCAATGTATATTTTCTGTGAAATCAGAAAATGAATGAATTTTACGTACGTTGCTTGCGGCGTTGAAGACCTCCTGGAAAGCCTCACAGTACCCAGCGTAGGGTTTTAATTTAATTCCCATCTAGTTGTAGCCGATGTTATTGAGCCAACACCGAACAAGTGGCAAATTCCTAGAGGTGTTTGTATAGACTCAATAAACAACCACCTATAAACAGTTTCACAAGTTCGTATAGTGACGCTGGGACAGACAGTTTAACGTGCTCTCCGAGGTATTATCAATAAATAGTTGTCAAACAAATGTGCATATTTTTTGACACTTTTATTATAAAACCCTTCCGCTCTGGGTACCCTAAGACCACCTGGGCGGTCTCAGTCGCCTTAAGCAGTAAACACCTCAGATAGCCTGTAATGCCTTTGAATATAATACCTACCTTAAAATTATATTTTTCATGTCCACTTTTAATTTTATTATTGCCTAATATTCTTGATTTGGAAATATATATATAGAATGCTAGAGAGCAGAGTTAGAGAGAGAGTTTAGCGTCTTTCATCTCTAGTCTTCCGAAAGAGAATAAGAGCAAGTTGGTTTTTCATTTAAAGCTATTCATTAGCAACAAAGTTTCCCTAACTCTAACTAAAGCTCCATACATTAACTTACCGGTTCGTATAAGTTCTTCAACCGACGAAGCCAATTTGAGTTTTACCTGCAATAATTAAATAGTTTGTTATAATTACTTTATTTAAGTTTTTCAATTAATACGAGTAACACAAATAAACATAATTTATATTTAGTTTGTAGAATTATGCATAACAATAATAATGTTTAACTATTGCTTTAAAGTTATTAATAACAATAATCTATTGCTGTTTCATAATTGATCTTTTATTTTTTTTACCAATCAAGGTGGGCGAAATTTGTTCTATGGCGAACGAATATGTCGATTATTCAAAATGGTAAATGAATTAAATTTTACATAAACAGGCAGAAAATTTATACAAAAAAAATATTTCAAATTCTAGAAGTTTTTATTAAAGAATTTGTAGATATTGTATTTGGGGTTTTCTCTATTTTCAGGTTAACCAAAACAGACAACAGCTGTTTAAAGAATAAAATAAAATGTAAATCGAATTCTGCGAAAGTGTAGGTGCGAGTAGCTTAAAATTATTTCAGTTTTTCTTTCTTATATATATTTTTGGATTTTGGGTTTATTATTCCCTTTATTTCGACGTGAGAATATTCCTCAAACGTCAGAACTCGTCGTCGCTCTGCCACTTGAGATGGGTCGAGGAAACGCTAACGGGAAGGGATGCGAGCTAATGGCCACGTTTATATTCGTTCCAATTTGTGAACACACTGTGACATTTATATCGGCGATAATGTGTCGCAAATTGTGTAATGCATGTACAGAATACGGGACAAGTGACGTTAGAGCGAACGCACGTGTATCGAGATCGGAATAATTCATGAGCCCGTCCAGAGAGGGCGGGACCGTCGCGATGTGATCGAAAAAGGTGTTACTCGGGACCGACGTTTATTTTGTAATAACCACCTCGTACAAATTCAGCCCATTGTACCATTATTATGCAAAATTGACGAGAGCTGATCGCAGACAAAAATGTTTCGCGGGTATTGAACAATTCATATTGTTGAAAGGTTAATAGAACGGCGGGTTTGTTTCGTGCTAAGATTTGAACGGGTATTTATTGGTGTTATTGAACAGGTGTAATGTTTATTGTAAATGTCTTAATTATTATATGGTCATCTGTCCAACATGACTAATAATGATCATACCCATTTACGGCTTCTAAGAGCTTATAATATGCTCAGTAATTTTTCATTCGTCAGCTGTTCAAATGAATATATATAGGGAGCCTTCCTAAGGCCTAAAATAGTCTTTCCAAAGTAAACATATAAAACAAAGTGAGAACAAAAAATATTTATAATCAATCATTGAGCGTTGATTGGTTGAAGTGGGAACAGAATATGACGGCAACGTATGACATTTCGTTTTATAGGCGATTTTAGGACTTAGAAAGGTTTCATAAATTATTTTTAGTTTCAAGGTACAGATTATTTTGGAAAATGTCAATTAAACATACATGTTCTACATACACGGAAAAAAATAAATTCTTCTATTAAGAATATATTGTTTCATATATTGCCGGAAACAATTTAGGCTTGAATCAAAAAATGCAAGATATAGGAATACATATTATATTTTATAAACACCCAAAGCATAACAAACTGCACAGGAAAATCGTACTTTTTATTTAATTTTATTTGACATGAGTGGGAATCGAACCCACGGCATATATTATATCATATGGCCTGGCGAAGTTAAAGCTTGCCTCCCACCTAAAAGTGAAAATTGTACCCCTATGAGTTAAAAAATAGTGCTCCATGTATATTATAGGCTGTAAATAACTCCAAGTTGGGCTCAGTTAGAGCGGTGTCGATCAAACGAGCACTTGATACAGATTGATGGAGCTCGTCTCTCTCGACGACAACAAAATATTCTGACACCACGTACGTAACGTTAGCTTTAACTAATATTATTTGTTATTTTGGAACATCCGCAATGAATCAAATAAGTATATGATCATATCTAGAGGTACATAAAATTTACGGATGAATGAATTTATTGTTGTGCTATATCATAAAAATAGTGAAATATATTTCGCCGGTTGTGTGTGCCAACACGGCCATCACCTATATTATTACATACCAGAGGAACTTAAAAAAATGCTTACTAATTATTTGCAATATACAGGGTGAATTTGAAAATTGCTAATCAAATCGAACAAATTTTCCGATGGAACTATGTGTCGCAAATGAAAAAAAAAACCTTCTCTATACAAACTAGTAATGTTAAAATGTCTAATTTGTATGGGGAAACCAATTTTTTTTTCATTGGCGACACATAGTTCCATGGGAAAAGTTATTCGATTTGATCAGCCCAAATAGCCTAGTAGTAAAAGTACAACCTTTCAAAGTCAGTATACAGGGTGAACTTGATAGGATGTACTCTAAGCTAATATGAGGTTCTACTGATCATATAGAAAGCTTTTCCCATGGAACCATGTGTCGCAAATGGAAAAAATATCCTTTCTCCATACAAACTAATGATGTTATAACGATCAATTTGTATGGGAAAGCCAAAAAAATATTTCATTTGATACACATGGTTTCATAAGAAAACTTGTTCAATTTGATCAGTAGAGCTTCATATTAGCCCAAAGTACAACCTTATACAGGATAAAAAAAAAAGCTACATAGCTTATTTGTTAAAATTTATTGCAGGTCTACAACTCTAATGGCATTTCATCATCAACACTTTATTTGTTAAACTAAAATTTCATGGAAAGTAGGACGCATCAACTAACTAAATTTATTATTATGAACATTAATTAGACGAGACAATATAATATTGTAATAGTAATTAAAATGATTACGTTTAGAAGTAACAATGCTGAGAGTCTAGGAATGTGGAGCGGGTTTCTAGCGTACCTTCACCCGGAATGAGGCTTGAATATGAAGGTTGTGTCAAATGTCATGAACCGTGGATCAGCTCTCATTGGCTGGAATTACTATAATCAATCGTTCTATAAACGTTTGAAATTGGAGTCCGTTGCAAAATTCAAATATATTAGCCGTGCGTATAAGTTATATATACCTAATATACACAAATCTATATCTATACTAATATTATAAAGCTGAATAGTTTGTTTATTTGGTGTAACGAATAACATCATGCTACTACCAATAGTAGAGGCGTAACTTTGAAAAATGTTGCAAAAACGGGGAACAATTAATCCCTTACTGAGAGCGTACTTCGTGAACGGTTAAATTTCGCAGACTAAGTTGCGCAGATTAGCTAGTTATTTATATATCGCTTTTTTTTCCAGAGATAATGTAACAAATTATTACATTAAATTTGACAAAATTTAATAAATGATGTAATGGAGTTAAAATCAATACGATTCAAATATATTTGACAAAGTAAGGTTAAACCAACACTATATATATTTTTTTTTACTTACGACCAGGTTGGCGATTCTCGCGCTTTCGACATCCATCTCAATTCGAGATTTTTAAACGAAAAATGACTAAATATGCCATTTTTCGTTTAAAAATATCGAACATTAAACGAAATAAATAATAAATATTAAGTAATTAATAATAAATATACAAATATTGAACGAAAAATGACATATTTAGTCATTTTTCGTTTAAAAATCTCGAATCGAGATGAATGTCGAAAGCGCGAGAATTGCCCACCTGACACCACATAAACGGCCTTAGGCTACCACGTGGAAGGGTTATAATCACACATCTTCAAAGGTTTTGAGTTTACATCGCACCCCCATTCATGTACTTGGTCTGCTTAACATCAGATATATATATAGTCACATGCCCTTCTCCAATAATAAAATTAAAAAATCTCCGAGGAACTACAGTATTGTTGTTTATTTTTTTAATTAACATCATATAGGTGGTTACACCCGGAGTTTGAAACCGTGACTGGAACTTGGTTGGCTGAGTGGTTGAGTACCTTACCGCGACAGCGGGGATTGTGCATTTTATCTTTAAAAATAATTTAATATAAGATCATCCTGATAAAGAATTTATAAAAATGATGATCAACAGCTGTACAAATTTAAAAATAAACATAAATTAACAATATTAATTATTGTAATAAATTAAATTAACAATAATAATATAGTATATGTCCGTTCAGCATCATTTGATTTTTTTTATAATGATTTGGTTGTAACTCGTTATGTGTGCCGATTTTGTAAAATAAATAAAATAAAATAAATAAATTGCCTTAAATAATAGATCTCAAATTCTTAAGAAAATATAAGTAATATAGTTATTTAGTGTTATGGGAATCCTTTGTTCACTATAAAACTAACTAACGCTAAACTACACGGCAAGATTTTGAAGCGTGAGAAAACTCCATTAGTGGAATTGCGAATAAATATACCATTGTAGGTGCACCATAATCTCATCCAGCCACGCCTAAAACTATATCTATGAAAATACAATGTTTTTCAAAATTCTTGTGCTAGTTAAAAATAGTATACAGTTGGGTTCACTGGTTTTCAGGAGACTACGACAGCTATTTATTGTTGAGGTAATAGTCTCCTTTCTAAGGGTGCGGTTGCGAAACGGTAGGGTATTTAAAGATAAAGCTGCGAGGACATTATTATATCAATATTAAGGTTTATTTATTCTAATGGTTGTTTGTTCTATTAAACATATATTTAGTTCTAGATTGTTAATTCTGCTTTACAGACCAAATAATATGTAGAAGCCGAAAGACTTTACGTAGGTGCATATACTATATTTCCTGTAGTTATTACAAATTCAGCGGCATTAATCAAGTTAGAGTAAACGAAATTAATAGCACGAACTGCGCTACCGTTGCGCAATTTAAAATTAAATCATGAACCACCAATTGTCTTTGTGACAGGTCATTTGCTAATTCTAAATGAATGTTCGGCCTATGTTTACCGTTGTTGATAGTAATTCAATCAAGATATAACATAATATATTGGCCTTCTTATTTCGGTTCACGCTCAACGCCTGGGGGTAGACTTGACAATGATCTCAAATTGACCACAGTTCATTACACGCGTGAACCTATTTGTCACGGTTATTATTTACTAATGAAATGGATGGTTATTGACTTTTGTAAATGGAATTATAAGTTTTATTGTTGCATTCATAGTTGTTTTTTTTCGATATTGTGTTTTCGTTACAGATAACTTTTGTCATTGTAATTATTCAGTAATGAATTAGATGGTTATTGACTTTTGTGAATTGAATTAAAAGTTATTTTGAATTGGCAATAGCTTGTTATCATTTTTCAGATTTTTTATTTTTTTACAGCAATGAAATGGTTATTAATTTTTGTGAAGTAATTTAAATTATTAGTTATTGTTGTATAGGTAATAAATGCGTTGTTAACATTATATCAGACTATTTATATTTATTTATTATTATTTCAAACTTATTAACTTCACCTTTTTTACGGATGCACCATGCTTGACAGGTTTAACAACGAAAATGATTGGCATTTTGTAAATAATAAGTTATTGCGGTAATAAGTTGTTAATGTTTTTTTGAGTCCGTTTTGAATATTTTTTCGTTATAACATCTTTGGTTTATTATAGATTTTTATTTACTTTTCATGAATTAAAGTATTATTTAGATTATTGTTGCATTTATATTAGATTTTTTTCGTACTTGTATTTATTTTTTGATATAAAATATCAAGTTTTTTACGGACACATTTATGTTAATATTTTTGTTCCTTAGTCCTTAGAGGAAAAATAATTAAGAAGAAACAAATAAAATATATTTCATGATTATCATCTTATAAAATTTTTGTGTCTAACTACGAAAGTATATTTAAAATCTAAACCTGAAGGTTTTCAAAAAACCTCAACAAATCAAATTTATTATCAATAAAATTGCCATAAAGTGTATAGAGGCGGTTATTCGAGATCATTATCGCATAATATAACAAATCAATAAGATTTGAGATCAAAAAGGATCGCCTCGGGCGCGCGTCTAGTCACGACTTCCATTCTTTGGAGTTCATTTTATGTTATTCTATTACAATTCTGATCAATGTAATTAAATGAAAATAATAATAAAATTTAATAAAAAGTAGTTTATTATTTAACTTCTTTATTCGAAATGTTTTTGTAACTATATTCTATTATGATTAGAATTATTAAAAAAAAAAACTGTAAAAACTGTGTTTAATTTTTGTAACATTTTCAGTAATTATATTAGTAACAATGTTAAGTGTCTAGCATATTATATTTTATTATGTCACTTGGAATATACGTGGTGGCCGAGTTGGTTAGAATATACGTGGTGGCCGAGTTGGTTAGACCTTGGACTTAAAAACACTTAGGTCCCTGGTTCGAATACCGGTGTGTACCAATGAGTTTTTAATTAAAAAAATTATGTACATTTGTTTGACAACACCACTATAGTGCCTCGGAGAGCACGTTAAGCTGTCGGTCCCGGTTTCACTATACCAACTTGTGAAACTGTTTATAGATGGGTTATTGAGTCTATTCAAAACATCGCGACGAGCTAGCCACTTGTTCGGTGTAGACTCATACCATCGGCTACGACGAGGTGGGATTAAAACCCCTCCGCTGGGTACCCTGGGGCCGTTTAGGCGGTCTCGGGCGCTGTAAGGCACCCGTAAAGATATATATATATATATATATATATATATATATGTCACATAGCATATTTTTTTGATTTTCTAAATGCACACAAGTATACTCTTAGGTAGGATTGTTAGGTAACGTTGTTAGGTCAACCGACCGATTTCATTAACACCTCATATACCGATGCAAAATCCGTCAAGTGACCTAGCCATCGATTTTAGTCTGTGGGTTCACTGGTTTACAGGAGACTATTCCATCGAATTTGTCGAGGTAGCAGACTGCTTTGGGAACGTGGCCGGCATAGAAAGAGCGAACAATGCTATTAAACAACAATGTATTATCGACTCTATTCAAGGTCTGCTTACCATCAGGTAGATACAAAGTAACTTGACGAGCTACAGTAAAAAAAAATACTGGTGACATTTTCTACAAATATATAAAAAACTCTTAAGTTATCAATAGAAGAGAATAGAAGAAATTTGAAAAAAAAAACAGAACACAGAA
This sequence comes from Monopis laevigella, assembly GCA_947458855.1. Lineage (NCBI taxonomy): Eukaryota > Metazoa > Arthropoda > Insecta > Lepidoptera > Tineidae > Monopis > Monopis laevigella. The sequence goes on from OX381578.1 coordinate 20,655,752, forward strand.
GGCAATTTTCTAACGGTGAGCTCGATTACAGTATCAGTAGAACACAATCGGCAATCGATCAAGAGGTGTCCGGTAACAATGACCAGCATTCAGCGAACTATCAATTAAAGTCCAAATGCTTATAGAGTTATGTAACTGGGGACCTTGAGGCTTGACCCTAATCGTGACCGACTGACGGCTCTTGTGTTTTGTTCTAATACATAGCGATTGGCGTTTTTTTTTTGTTTATTATTATCCTAACGATTTGGTTTGAAAGGATTTCTGTACCTGCTATATGAAGCATTCCTTTGAAATTGCTATTTTAAAATCTAATTTGCTTATTTTAGTTTTATGTCTTTATTTTTATAAAAATAAATTGATGCTTGTGGTAATATTTTTTTCTACATTTATATACATTTGATTTTAATAAACATTCTTTATTTTTATTTTTATTTGAGCATGGCATGTCATAATGATGACTTTGTATCTACCTGGTGGTGAGCAGACCTACAAAGTCCATAAATGGGGTCAAACAATAATTGTTCTTAAACAACATTGATTGCTCCACGTTAAATGATGCGATTACGAAATGATGGGCCGCGAAAAAGACGAATTGCATTACGAGTATATTTTAATATACTCGCTGCCTTATCGTCAATTAAAACATCCATTTCGTAACCTCACCATGGCTAGGTCATTTGACGGTTTTTGCATCTGTATGGGCGGTGGTAACGAGACCTAACGAAGTTATAGAGACCTTCTATTTTATAATTAATCATTTAACTACAGGCTATAATTTCTCGCTACACGGTCAGACCGCTAATCTAATCGCTATGCTTATAAATAGGTCTTCACATTGAACTTCATGTGATCGTGAGCTCATGCCTTTTGACCGTAACATAAAGGGTGCATGTTTGTAGTCCCCGTCCACTGTACACGATCCACTGATGGACGGCTACAAGCAGTTGTCAGGAATGTGACGCGCCCATTGATGGATTGTCATGGAAATTATAGCACTTAATTGATTTCATGACATAGCCTTTATTTGCGGAATATTTTGTTTATGTCGTTGGAAGTTTTATGAGCGCTTTGGAAAGGTGGCGATGACAGGTTCTTCAAGTATTTTGTTAGGAAAAGAAGGTACTCAGTTTCAGTTTTGAGGTGAGCGTTGATATTTAAAAGCGTTTCTTCTACGCTATGGACTTGAAGCTGCCACTCGCTCGGTGAATCTTTATATATCTAAGAACGTTCTAATATTTCGCAAGTTTTATTTTTAAAAAGGGCTTTTATAATGACTATACATGGTGACTTTGAAAGGATGTACTTTGGGCTAATATGAGGTTCTGATGGTCAAATCAAACAACTTTTGCAAATGAAAAAAAAATGCCTTCTCCATACAAACTAGTAATGTTAAAATGATCAATTTGTATGGGGAAGCCAAATTTTTTTTTGTTGATTCGAAACATGGTTCCACGGGAAAAGTTGTTCGATTTGACCAGCAGAACCTCATATTGGCCCAAAGTACATCCTTTCAAATTCACCCTGTATATCTGACTGTCCATATGAACATCTCGAGAACTACTAGTCCGATTTTCTTTAAATTAAAAATTATACAACTTTTTTAAGTTGCTATCCGTTGCTAAAGAGATTAAGTCCGATCACTTACCGATGCTACTACATTCACGATCATATAAATGGAATCACTAACAAAGTGGTTCCATTTTATACTAACAAATCACCTAGGATTCCTAGGAAGTATAAAAAAGAGCTAGAGCAGGCCATACCAAATATTAAACATTTTTCGTTTTTTTTTTGTTTTCGCTTTTATCTTAATAAATTTTATTCCCACCCCAATAATTTTAAAACTAACAAACCTAATTGAATAGTAAAAATACTGTTTTAAAATTTAATCATTGAACTCTCTGACATTCAAGTAGAGTATTATAGTTACAATTTAATTAAAATTGGTTAATAATTAAAAAAAGCAATTGTTTTATTAATAAACATATAATTACATTGTCAAGTATAATTATATCCTAAATTTATGAAGTAGCATAACAGACAACCTTCAAATAGCAAAGTCGACGAATGTAAGTAACATTTGTACGAATTATTTTTCCGGCGCTCCTGCTCTTTATAAAGCGACAAAGCCAATATAAACATCGCCTTGAGCTAAAAAGCAGTTGAAGTAAAACAAAACACAAGAAGGATAAACAGGCTGTTTACTTATTATGTTTCGTGATTTAATTACGTATTAGCTGGCGGCAACATCGCGCTAGTCGCTACTTTGGCAAAATATTCGTAGGTGTACGTAAATCTAATTGATACACTTCTAGAATTCGAATATATTCTACATGTGATTGATTTATTTGATGTTTAAATAATTGATTGTTTTTGTCCGTGCGTGTATCAAATATCTCTAGAACCATTGTTACTGAAATTTGGAATAGTTACAGATCTTCTTTTCCAATAACAACTAACCTTTATGCTTTAGAATTAGAAGCTTCTTGCAATTATGTAGTTAAAAATATTTTATACTTATACCTTCTACACTTTGGAGCGATTTTAACATCAAATTCTAAACCCTAAATGCGTCACGTAAATTTATGCCAAAATCTTACATATTTTTCTTGCATAATATTTTTTTACTCCTAAATAAGTTTTTATTTTATATTATTGAAGCAGAGCATGTGACTTTGTATCTTCCCTATAATAAACCGGCCTACAGTCCATGTAATGGGACCGATTAATACATTGTTAGTCACTTCAAACATCGTGACAAGCTAGACACTTGTTCGGTGTAGATTAATACTACCGGCTACTACGAAGGGATTAAAACTTCTTCGCTGGGTACACCGTCTCGGGCGCCATAGAAACCCGTGATGATATTTATTTTATTTATTTTGATTCTTTAATTTATTATACGAAGTTTGAAGATTAAGTAGGGTGGCCGGCAAAATCAGGATGTTGAAAAGAAGATATATACACTTCTTCTTCTTCTTTTTTGGAGAATGGCAAAAACCCCTCAATTATACGAAGGTACCAGTGTCGAGTAGGATATAAACAGTCCATTGTATTACGGAGGGAGCAAGCCTATATACAACAAACATGGGGCCCTGTGAACTTACTCCAATCGAATCTTTGTAGAATCACACAACACAACTATAGTGCCTCGGAGAGCAAGTTAAGCTGACGGTCCCGGTTAGACGTCCTCAGGGTACCCAGCGGAGGGGGTTTTAATCTCACCTCATCGTAGCCGATAGTATAAGTCTACACCGAACAAGTGGCTAGCTCATCGCGATGTTTGGATAGACTCAATAACCATCTATAATCTATTTACAGTTTCACAAGTTTGTATAGTGAAACTGGGACAGGCAGCTTAACGTGCTCTATATTAACGTTTTGTTGAACAAAGAATCAAAATAATAGATATAAAATAAATTAACAAACAACAGAATAATTAAGTCATAGGCGGATTCAACAAATTCGTATCTCAAATTTTACACTCATTATGCTCTTATAACAAAGATAAATATCAGGAAGCAATTTTGTACGCTTACGCTTTGTTGGTTCGATACCCAAATTAATGTTAAGTAAGTACCTACCAAGTTTTTTGTTGACTTGGATTTTCATCAAAATGGATAAGCTTAGGTATATAAATATTTTTCATCTTGAATTAATTAATCTTATTATAAATCTATAGAATGATCTCTTTATGGAGATTCAATGTAAATTATTTTCAGAATATTAAACTGGTAATTGTTTTGAAAGCGTGATATTACTTACAAAGTGGTCATGCTTTCCATTTTGTTTTATAGAAGGTAAGCTTATAATTTTAAATAAGTAGATAGGTAATTTTGTATTCTTTATAGTAGAGATGTTTAACTAAAATTTTATAAAATTATTTCATAAATATTAAACAATATGAGTGTTTAATATTTATGAAATAATATTATATACTTCTATTCAGAGAATAATGGAGGATTAAAGTTGTGTTTACGATTCAAGTTCATCCTCGTACTTATAAGGAGATGTGAACGCTTTCAACTTAAATATTTACATTGGGTCGATTGTAGACAAAATCTATATAATATACTATTATAATAAATCGGACAACTTTCTTTGTTTGGAAAAAAAAATATTTTGAGACCTTCCACTGCGCAGAGTAAACGGTTAAAGATACGTAGCGAGGGTTAACTAGTATTAAAATAATAATAAACCTGGGGTTAATGTGGATGCACCTATGTAATATTTTTAAGTGTATATAGTTAATTTTCAGGTACAGTGGAAAGATACTGATTACCACCCTATAGGAAGTTTGTTATACTCTAAATAAAATAAAGTATGCTAAAAGCGGATTTTTCAATTGTCCGATAAAGTTGCAACAGATAACTTGTATGAAGAACTGACGAATCTTCGTACAAGTTAATTGTCGAATAACTTTACCTGAAGATTGAAAAATAATTTCGTAACCCGCTATACCGGCCCGCATAGTAGAAGCAAACAAAACTGTTAAAAAATAACGTATTGATCAACCCCCTTCATGGATTTTGTGAGTAAGAAAGCAGACCTACAAAATCCATGAATGGGGTAGAAACATACTGTTGAATAAATTAATCTGACGATTAAAAAATCGGCCCTAGGAGTGTGTACTCTCGTAAAAAATAAATAAAGTAATTTTTATACAGGATAAATTTGAAAGGTTGTACTTGCGACACATGGTTCCATGGAAAAGTTGTTCGATTTGATCAGTAGACCCTCATATACAACCCAAGCCCAATGTACAACCTACAACCTTTTAAAGTCACCATGTATATTCCATCTTTTTGTATTCCTCGACTTATCACTCAACTTAACTCAATCTTAAGCAACAAAATTATAGAGTTAATAATAGTCGTTTCACAGCTATAACTATGGCTAATAAATTACACCTGCACTGAATATTAATAAGTAAAGCCGGAAACTCTTGTTATTTTTACGCTTACCTACCAGTAATTAAGTAGAAGTTATTAGATGTGATTTAAACAATTACAACAGGGCCAAGGCTGGATATAATTAAGAGTTTTGTCTATTTATATTTTTTAGAAATCGAAGGTTAATTTGGAAAACAATAATAAATATTTGATACAGTATTATGCAATTAAAACAATCGCTTAATTGACTATTATTGCTAACTACCCGAGCTGTTCAATAAATCAGAGGTCAGAACTAAGTGTGTGTACAGATGTTTTTATTTATTTATGTAGGTATCTGAAATTATCAAAAGGTTTGAAGAAAAATATATAATATAAATATATTATAGGTATACGTGGTGGCCCAGTTGTTTGCTGTAAACTTAAAAACGCTTAGTCAAGGGTTCAAACCCCGATGCTTACCAATGACTTTTTAATAAAAAAATATAGTACATTTGTTTGACAACGCCACTGTAGTACCTCGAAGAGCACGTTAAGCTGTCGGTTCCAGTTACAATACCAACTTGTGTAAACGTACCGTTTGTGTAAACGAATTTTAGAATGGAGCCTGCATTTTGGAACCTTTAGAGTTATGTCCTACACTATTATTTCTTCTGTGGTATTTCAGAGTTTGATGCTGACTGTAGCCTGATGTGGCCGAATGAGATTGGAAGCAAAAGCGTGGCCGGGGAGTCTATTTGTGCAGCAGTAACATTACTTTAAAAAAAGAACATTTCGAATTTACATTTTGAAATAAGTAGTAATAAATTGAATAGTTTGAAATTTGCATAATTCGAGATTTTAAATTTTCGAGCAATGGCGTTCAGACAATTTATTGTCATTTGGTATTCGCGATGGTGTAGGACCAACGCTATACACCAGCAATAAACTTATAATAATAATTAAAAAATTATTTTCAGTTAATTAAAAGAAAATACATACATTTCATCACGGGTGCCTTACGGTGCCCGAGACCGCCTAGACGGCCCTAGGGTACCCAGCGGAGGGGTTTTAATCCCACCTCATAGTAGCCGATGGTATGAGTCTACACCGAATAAGTGGCTAGCTCGACGCGATGTTTTGAATAGTCTTAATAACCCATCTATAAACAGTTTCACAAGTTTAAAAAAAAAAAAATCTACATATTGAGTTGTTGACTCCTATGATTAAATTTAGCATTCAATCGTTTTCTTGAAGTCGCTTTAGTTCCGATTATATTTTAAATGTGCCTAGGGTTCAACTCCAAAATATGCTTTTAAGTCATGAAGGTACATACTACATGACAGCATACCACGCATGTTATTTTTATATGCATATTATATCCTTTGCTTTAATAATAAAAACAAAGCAAAAAAAGACTGTTTATTATTATAATAGGTATAAGATCACATTCTGGTTCATAGTTGTTTCCTTCTCGGGTCGGAAATACAATTACAATTGCCCCACAAAACCCGTTTTCCATTAAACTGCAACTTTGCACACACGAGATATTTGAAAGGCTTCGTCAGTCAAAAGTTCCTAATCCTTCTGGCAGGTGGAGACCGCAACCGACGCGATGCGGTTACGTAGGTACTGAAAATGCTCTTTGGTAATAAATTTAAACCTATACTCTAAATTTAAACGTTTTTATTTTAAATAAATTAAATACTGTTTAAAAAATATACTTAATTTAGAAGATACATCTTCGAATGTTAAAAAACTTCAATATCAATTTGACGTCCCTTTAATTTTATTAATGACCATTACAGAGTATTAATTTCTAACTCGCCCTGATTTATAGAAGTATAAATATTTTGAAAGTGTTGTAACACACTTTGTTAGGTAGAAATCATAGATATTGATCAGATGCTTGCATGTTTCAAATCTTCATACGGAAACAGATATATAGTGTCTCGGCGAGCATGTTAAGCTGTGATTTTGTAATTAAAAAAGTTATATTTTATATAAAAACACAGCGAAGAGCTGATCACTTGTTCGGTAAAGACTTAGAGTACGATCTACTACAACGAGGTGAGAATTAAACCCCTTCCCAGAGTACCCTGAAGCCGTCTAGGGGGTTATGGGTGCCATAAGTTACCCTTGATGGTACATACACGTATAAAAGAAAGTAAACGATAAACACACTAAATAAAACAAATGATGTAATTTCCTACAATAACACTAGTTGTTTTTTTCTGCAACTCATTCGCCCATGGCCGTGACTCGTGCTGCACCAGAAAGCTATTGACTTTTGATCATGAAACCAGTTTACGTTGACCGAGAGCCTGCGGACTCCTTCTACCAACTCCACACATAAATATTTCTACTGTCAACATATTTTCTTAATTCAACTATCATTTAAGTTTTAATTCCGAATGATGTAGCCAGCAGTGGTAGGTAAGGAGAAATGTAAAGCAAACTAGACTATGCGTGAAATGAATAGAATAGATAAGATCGAAATGTTATGGCCAGCCTAGAAATTCGAGTTACGTGCATGTCTACCGGTTCTGTTTTGATTTGTCAAGATCTTATGAAGTTCTTGAAGAAGGACACTTAGGAGTTATATAACGATGAAAGCTGTTTTGGAACTTTGTAGTAAAAGCCTAAGGTTTTTGTACTGCAACATTAGGATAACTTTTGACCCTAACAGCATTAAGGTAGTTATATAAGGAGACATTACGGTTTATTTAAATAAACTTATCTGAACTTTGATTTAAAATTACATAAATATGAAGGTATGTTAATGATAAAGATCATTATGGATAAAATCAGTAGTAATAAAGATTTAAATAAGGAAACTAAAGTTATCTAAAGTGCAGTAGAAAGCGCTATGGTCATTTTTGTTACAAAACAGTTGTGGTATGAAAATCATAACGCAATGTGTATTCTACTGATAGAATAAGCAACTGTGAAATATTGGGAATAAAAAAATAAAATCTATAATAACCTTTTAGTAATATTCTACATCAATGGCTAACGTCAATGAAATACATTATTAAAAAGGTTACAAGTTTTATTTTCGTAATGTCCATTAAATTTCGTAACTTACCTGACAATGTATTACCACTTGACATTGCAGTCACAAGCCCAATTACGTAGAAAGCTAGGGACATGTGAAATACCAAAATAGGTACCATATTACCGATATCGGTTCCGACATCGACACGTACAGGTTGTAATATTTAATAACAGCAGAACATTTGAAATATGAGGCTAAGTGGCTTCACAATAAAACTGAGAGAGATCAGGAAAACTTGCGGTTTCGTTGATCACGACTAGTTTCGTAAAACACCCCGACCATTTTCTAGAAACATTGAGTTTGATCCATTGTGCAAGATAACAGTTCCCTGTGAAATGCTTGTATTCATTAACCTTTTTAATATTGCTAGATTTTATTGCCACTGCATTTGCTAATAAAATGTTTCTATTGGTAAACCGCTATAAAGTATGTGAATTATATTTATTTTTGCTACTTTATTATTAGACCAGTTTCATACTTTCAGTGGAGATTGCACTTGAACAAGAAATTATTTTTTTATATATTCTCCTAAAATTGCACAAATTTATATTTCTTTTACTGTTAAATTATCAAAATATGTTCCAAAGTTCGACTCACTGATCAATCACTAAATTTAATGGACAAATAATAGTTCGTGGTTTAGCCTATTGAGAGCTATTGTACGTACAAAAATAAATTTTCAACATAAAATAGAAAATATTTCATCACATCACTGTCATTTTAGTATTCGCATTATGTACTAATTCTATACAAGTCTAATGATATTAATCAATATACATATTACAATAAGCCTAGATATAATAAAGAGTTAAAAGTTATTCGACCCATATACAAAATACCAAACAGCACAACCAAATAAAAACAATAACAACAATATAATATTAATTTAATATATTATAATATAATTGAACGCATTCTTATTTTGAAATGTGATGCAGAGGTCAGGGTTCTGGTGACTTTTAATAACTACTTACATAAGGGATTTGACGTTCCAATAGAGTCAATAGTCCGAAATTTGGGCGGCTGTATGTCAAGGGTATATGACTAAGGATATTATATTATATTGAAAGTAGACAATAGGCGCTCTTTCTTCGTAGATTGTCGATATGTGACCTCATTGTCAAGTACGAGGTCATAATGACTCTTATAACATTATGTTTGTTATTGTGTATTCGACAAGGCAGGGTTACAATTTATTTAATTATGTTATATTATGAAGATATTATATCTTGGTAAGTCATACAAGATACTGATCATGTAAATTTAGCTACAATAACAAAATAACTGTTTTTTTTTCCAAGATTTTAAGTTATTATTATTTATTTAACTATTTTATGTAAAAACTAGACTTATTTTTTTTTACAATAAATGACTGCCTAACAAAATTAATTCAATTGAAAGCTTCAAGTTTTTTTTTTCAGATAAATGATCTTAGTTTATCTATTTACTAATTATTTAATTTGAAATATCAATTAAGTCTGCTGGTGTAACATAGATAATTTATATAATAATAGTGCATATCTTATATAAACTGCTACTATTAATTATTGCTTCTCATACTATTTCGTAAAGATATTTTTCATAATAACTAATCAGTTGTTTAATTACATGCCAGTTAAATTAATTTGTAGATAAAAATAACTTAAGTTAAATTAATATCTCTTAAAATTGTCAATGGGCCGTTGACATTATTTTCATTAATAATAATTTTATTAAATTATGCTAGATACCAGTTTTCTTGGAAATATTAATAGGGTTTCATATTATACGTGCTTTGATTGACACGTGATATCATTAGGTTATTCACCGTAAATTATTTTCAAGAAATACATATATGTTTTAGGCAAAATTAATTGGCTTCCTGTGGAGTTCGGTGATGCCCGGGTTTATTAGTCTATGGATTATTTCCTGCCAATGATAAAATGACACAATCATTAATTTTATAATGCGTATGATATGATATGAATGTCAAAACCGATACATATTTTATTAATCATTATAAAAATGAACATGTCACGTTTTATCACAAAATTAATGATATTTGTCATTTATTGTAACTGCTTTTGTTCATTTATATAATACGTAGAATACGTAATGGTTTAGTTTGTTTGCTATTCAGAGTTTAGTGTCATAAAATTCGTTTATGTTTTAGTTAGAATATTTAATGTCTTTTAAAAAGAAAAGAAAGAGTAGACCGCTTACGTAACTAGCCTAGATATACCTTACGTCTAAATTAAACTAAGATAACATTATGTTAGACTATCTATATATCTTGAAGTCGGAAGAAAAAAGTTTTTCAAGATACAAAATCAAAACTCCTTAGTATAACGTATGCGCATATAAAACTAGAAAGATGAAGCAAAGATTGTGTTATTTATTTGATGATGAGATCCGCTGAGAGCACAAACAACGCCTTCACTTTCTACTGTGAGGAAGGAATCTTCGGTACACAGGTTATGTATTTTGTAAGGGAATCCATTATATTTCCGTGTAGGTTTAAGTTGTATGACTCAATATTTATGTGGGGTATTGTGATCCACGCATGCTTTCTGCTTCTCTTAATTATTTTATGGGTTGTGCCTGGCTTTTTATAGATATTTCTTTTATTATTTTTCAAATGTTATTTATTTTTCAGTTTTACTACCAAAACTACCCCTTTTTTGGTTGAGTATAACTTCCAAATGGTTAATGGTGCATTTATTTTCTCTGGAAATTAGTTCATTCCAAACCATCCCCTATTAGTATAGTCTTTCTGGACTGGAAATCCGAAGTGATATTTTAGGCGTCACAACAAATGTGCACGTAGTTAAGTTACTTAATCGTTTATTTATAGGTATAATAGCGTTCATGATTTTCGTAGACGTAAGATTGTATTTATGGATGGATTTAACGCCTTAAACGCTTCATTAAAATATAATTACTTTAGATGGTAGTTCTAAGCAATTTAATATTAATATTACTACTAAAGTTTTTGCTTGTTGTTATTTAAAAAATATTGTTGGAATTGACTTAATCAAACAAAAAATATATTATGCATAAAAAAATACTATTAGTAGACAAACGGTTCAGTAAATTATATACGAGTACATTTATCTATTGCTATTTACTCATAGCTCTTAAATCAATATCAACTAATATAATATTAGAAATAGTAAGACATTTATAATTTTATTGAGAATGGTCCCTCGAGAGCCTTCAACAGTAATGATGTCAAATTATCACAGTTGTTATAAAATACCGAGGGGGTTCACGGAATTGATTTTGTTAAAGATACATTTGACAAATAACTTATCAATAATAAATGTTATTATTTACTAGGTATTTTTTTTTACTTTAATAATAAGGTAAGGTAAGTAAGCACTTATATTTAAACAAATGAACCTTTACAACGAAAGTTGTGCAAGGTAAGCAACCGTGAGTTGTACTTATTTTATTCAATATAGCTTAACCCTCTGTGACTGAGGTGGTAGTCTCTCAGACACCGCAAAACAAATGCGACGTCGCCATTTTGTCATATGGCGCGACGTATTTCTATCCCGTTCAGTACCTTCCTAGAATGGCTTAAGCCAGCGGACAGTCGCTATCGCCCAGCGATACAGTGCTCATGTGGGGTTCTGCAAGTGGTTGGTGTCTGTCAGACGTAAGTGCAGCAATAAGCGTTGATTCTGTTAGACGTCAGCTCCCATTTATATTTTCATAGTGTCTCCTACTCGTAACTTCAGTAATAGATTTATATTTACATAGTGTCTCTTAGACGTAACCACATATTTAACAACTTACATTTAAATTTGTTGAAGATGTCGGATTCAAAAAAAAAAATTGAGTAAAGATATACCTCCTCAGCCTGAACTCCTGCCAGTACCTGGACCATCAGCAAGAAGAAAAGATTTACCTGCTGTGCCCAGAAGAAGACCATTTGTCTGCATTTGACTGCAAGTTTTAGTCATAAAATTTTATGTAACTTTAAGACAAGATTTCTTAATGAAAGTTTATATGTACTAATATAATAAGAAAAAAATAAAGTTAAGTTTCTGAAGGTTCCTTTGTTATGTTATTAAAAAAAATGTTAAGTTTATCAATCTCAGCGCCATAATTATTAAACCCAATAAAAATAATATAAAACTCTTAGAATTTCATTTAAATCTGTTTTTTTTTGTAAATAAGTAACTCTATTATAAAACATTTAACGTAATAAATGTAAGAATAAAATAAAATAATAATAGATTTTTATTATATTTACCATTAAATATGACGTCTGACAGACACCCCTCAGTCGAATATAAACAATAATTTCACCTCAGTCGCAGAGGGTTAAATTAGTAAACATAATATAGATAGTGGTAAAGTTTTTTATATAAACTATTTGTTTATGAGATATAGTAATACATAGAAATGATGACTCAAATAAATTGGGAAATGTAGTCATCGCTGTTTTGTATTAATGGTCATGCATCATGCATGATGTTATATAGTTAGATATTTATTGTTATCACATACACACACACACATATCATCACGGGTGCCATACGGCGCCCGAGACCGCCTAGATGGCCCCAGGGTACCCAGCGGAGGGGTTTTAATCCCACCTCGTCGTAGCCGATGGTATGAGTCTACACCGAACAAGTGGCTCTTCGTGATATTTTGAATAGACTCAATAACCTATCTATAAACAGTTTCACAAGTTGGTATAGTGAAACCGGGACCGACAGCTTAACGTGCTCTCCGAGGCACTGTAGTGGTGTTGTTATTACATAATGACTAATATAAGAAAATAAAAAAGAAAGTGAGATTACTAATATGATTATAAACACTATAGTTAGTAATATAATTATTAATAACGAATTATCAAACAAACATAAAACTATTAAAAATTATTATATAAAAGGAAAATTAATATATATTAGTATCTAAATTATATATACAAAAATTTTATATATACAAAAATAAGTCTGGTTCGCTGCTGTTATCGGGAAATGTCCCCAATAGACTTAATTATTTCAATTAAAAAAAAAAAAATTTTACTAAAAGTTATGTGATAATGAGCACGATCTTTATTGAACTGTTACATAGTTTGGTTCGAAGAAAATTTCTAAAGTATTAACAGCAAGTGCTAACCGTTTGTCCAAAAAATAATTATTAGATATTAAATAAGATATATAATTATTATTATGTTTGCTATTTACTTAAGCACATTAACGAAACACTGTTTGTTTCGAGGAAACTGTTAAGTCATCAGGTAGTTCCCCTCTATAACGGATCCTTAAATGCACTGAGCTGGTGAGTGCGTTCCATATAGGTGTTGCTTGACAAACTATATATTATACTAGATATTATTAATATTCACTGGTGATGCGATATTAATATTAAATCGCAAAAATATACAGGTCGCGGAGTAGAAGGAATTTACAAAAATATATACCTGTTGCTGAAAACCTACTGAACAGATTTTGATGTAACCTTAAAGTAATATAGCTTATACATTAGAATAACATATAGGCTAATAACAATTTAGAAAAATATGTGTAAATTTCCCAAAATATAAAACGATATCAAGTTGAAAAAAATCCTACTACCTCGTATTTATAATCATATGGCGGGCCAAGCATAGTCAATAAGAGCTATAAACAAATGTAATAAATATATTATATTGGTTACAATCACGGAATAGAAAAAACAACTTGTTTTTTCTATTCCGTGGTTACAATAAATATGTACAAAAAAAAGCTATAAATAAACTTATAATAGTTGAATATCGTTTTTTTTTTTTTAAATCAACGTCATTGAAATTTTGAATTTGGAATTTACCCTAACAAATAATAATATTATTATTATTATGTTCTCTTCGTTACGTAGATAAGTATTTGGGGGTTCTTACTTTACCATTGTAGAGTTTACACGTAACGAAGCTCGTCTTAACGAGCGCTGTTCGGGTAAGGGCCGCTTACTCCACTCTCTTGCCTTAACTAAGTTGGACAAATAGATTTTGTAGAGGAAATGTTCCCGTTTCCTCTTATACCTGGGAGTCCTGGGAGCGTCGACAAAATGTTAATTCTACTATTTCCCTGCTAACTACGTCTTCTTGTCTAGGTAAACTTTTTTTTATTGTAGTAGATGTTAGTTTGTATCACTTTTGTAAAAGACCTCGAACTCCATGATTTGGTCGATTAATATATTTTTGTTTAATATTATTGAATGTTTCCACATTGCCGGTTATATGATGCGGTTGAGAAATAGGCGGCGACAAAAACAGACTCTGTTTTAATATCTTAACTACTTATTCGTCAAATCAACTGCCCATGTCTAAAATTACTTAAATATTTTAATTCTATTCGCAATGCATTCTATGAGTCGCTTCTATTCACGGACGTAAGTCTGTATACGTATTGAGTCAATGTTAGTATGCGAATGAGTGGATGAGTTAGGCAGTGGACAAGTTGAGAAATAGATGAGTTAGGAACTGGAAGAGTTGAGAAAATTGATGAGTTAGGAAGTGGACGAGTTGAGAAAATGTATGAGTTAGGGAGTGGATGAGTTAGGCAGTGGACGAGATGAGAAAATGTATGAGTAAGGGAGTGGATGAGTTAGTTAGTGGACGAGATGAGAAACGGATGAGTTAGGAAGTGGACGAGTTGAGAAAATTTATGAGTTAGGGAGTAAATGTGGAAAATTTATGAGTAAGGGAGTGGATGAGTTTGGCAGTGGACGGGTTGAGAAACGGATGAGTTGGTAGTGGACGAGTTGAGAAATGGATGAGTTCGGAAGTGGACGAACTGAGAAAATTTATGAGTTAGGGAATGCATGAGTTAGGGTATGAATGAGTTAGGAAGTAGACGAGTGGAGAAAATTGATGAGTTAGGGAGTGTAGATAGAGATTACGGATGACCTATGATGTGAACAATACTACAATACAAAACGCAAGAAAAATACATCTTTTATCCCTTCATAATAAACTCTTCAAGTTTTATTAACAATAAACGCTAATTTAAATCAATATTCTTGTATAAATCAAGTAACACCCTTTAAGAATCAGTAACCCCATTATAATACATTTTGGATTAATGCATTCGAATACGTATTGAATGAACCCAAATTGAATATTCACGTCTTCTCCGATTATAAGAACGTCAAAATAATGTATTTTATTTTGGCAGTCGTTGATTGGAAGTTGGAAAGCGTGAGGAAATGCTTTGCTTCGTGAATAGATTATAACCCTTCATAATAAACTCTTCAAGTTTTATTAAAAATAAACGCTAATTCAAATCAATATTCTTGTATAAATCAAGTAACACCCTTTAAGAATCAGTAACCCCATTATAATACATTTTGGATTAATGCATTCGAATACCTATTGAATGAACCCAAATTGAATATTCACGTCTTCTCCGATTATAAAAACGTCATAATAATGTATTTTATTTTGGCAGTCGTTGATTGGAAGTTGGAAGGCGTGAGGAAATGCTTTGCTTCGTGAATAGATTCCTGCTGAAAAGGAAATTGAAGGGTCGTTACGAAGCCTGCCTTTGAACGAGGCCATAAATTTAGGAATACATTATTGGTAGGTATTCATGCGAAATGTCAGGTCTGATTTTCACGATGGTTCAACTATATAATATTATATTTTCTTCTTTAATATATGAATAATAAATTGATTATTTAATTAAATTTTATTAATTTATGAAATTATTTTGATAAGCCAGAATTTGCATCCCTTTTTCCTGTCCTTTTTCCCAAGTTTTCGTAGCAAACAAAAGGTATTATTACTCAAGTTAATGTCAGTAATTTAACTTACAAATTAGGCACTTCTAGCATGAAAATATACGAGGGCCAAGTGCGCCTGCTAATGCTTCGGAAACGACGCAATGTGGCGAAATTGTCAGATAAACGATAAAAACTAAAACACAGAGCCAATGTCTGAACCTAGAAAGTACGTCGTGCGCAACGGCGACCACAAGTTTGGGTAAGCGCAATATTGGCAAAAACTATATTAGTTAGTCTGGGAGAAATTAGGCATCCATTGTCTCCAAGGCGGCGGAAAGCTATTTCAAATAAATGAAAATAACAGTCTGCAAATGAAAGGGCTACATTTAGTAGAAACAAATGAATTGCTAGTGCAGAAACAAGCAATTATTTTGCAGGATTGGATCGTTTTGTAGTCGTGATTAAAATGTATGGAAAGCTTTTAAGTTCGAGCTTAGACGACATAATAGAGATTTAATCCAGCGATATTGTAAGCGTAATTAAGATATAAATATCTTCCTCCACATGATATAGAGCACCTTGAAACGAGTCTTTATGTTCTAGCGATACTTCCTTTTCCTGCGCTCTAGTGTAGTAATCATAGCGTAAAATGGGCGAAAAAAAAAACACTAATAACCAGTACTTAGTGAGCATGAAGGTTAACTTTCGGACTTGGCTTAGCATTCGTTTCGCTGTGAGCCCACAATAGTTCACGTACAGAGTTAACGATGTGCAAAGTGCGTTCTATGGAGTGGACATTGACCTACTATACTCCGTGAATCCTAATTAGTTAGTGCTGCAATTTGTAAGAAATTTGTATAAGGGCCACGATATAATAATATGTTGCTTTAGTTTTATATATTGCAAATTCTATTATTACGTAAAAAAATGTTTTATTGTTATCTTTATCATATTGTTTTAAATAACATTAGAATACTTAATTGTTGTTTTGTAATACTTACACATAAATTTAACATTTATAATTTAGACATGTACCGAAGTGTTGTATAATTAAAAATCACCCAAAAAGAAAAAGATCTTATCCAAAAGTGCTTCAGATATAAAAGTCTTTATAGAACTCTTCTTTCTTAATAATTTTCGAATTGCTATTTTTGGTAGCTCGAATGGTATGTTAAAAGCCAGTCTTTTGGGAATTGCCATGAGAGTGCCACATTTCGTGTATTGCCGCCGGCAAACTTTTACTTTTAAACTTTAACGAATGTGTGCGACTTGACAGGCCCCAGTGAGTGAAAGTGTCTCCACTTTGTTTGATGAGCCTGTGTTTGTCACCTTTTCAAGTTGCTCTGGCATAATGATACCATTTAAGATAACGTTCCATTTTACTGTTTAATACAAACGTTGGTCGTTGACTCTGTTTGATCTTGAACGCTTTTTTGTTATTATCTGTTGTAAAATAAATTTATGTAACTAAAGTCTGTTTGTTCAATCTGTAGATAACTTTTATATATATTTTCTAGTTATACGTTATACGAAATACGAAATTTATACGTTATACGAAATTAAAAAATAATATTTCGGTAATCGATAGTATATACAACGAGTTTTTAATAAAAAAAGTGCCTGTATTTGTTTAACAACATACTGCTCGCGAAGGACTTTCGGTCCTAATTTCATTCAAGCAACTAGTGAAACTGTTTTTAGACATAGTACTTATATGTTATTGACTCAATATAAATACCGTGTCGAGTTTATCACTTGTTGGGCGTAGACTTTATATATGATCGGTTACAATGAGGTGGAAATAATAACCCCGGTCGGGTCTCAGGCGCCTGTAATGATATTTTTTATTTATATTTCGACCGGGGCAAAATTTGGACACAGTGGACATGTAGTATTTAAATTCTATAATTGTATTAGTTACATATACATTTAGGTAAGTTTATTTCATATATTGTTATTATATTTAGGTAATTTATTTGTTACACTTTTTTAAGTTTTATATTATTATTGTTACCTACTTATTATAATAAAAATATTAGTATATCTAAAATAACATATTAAACTTGTTATTCCTTAAAAATACGGCTTAAATATTTTCTACTTAAAACGTTAAAAACAAAAAAAAACTTTAATTTTTTAAGATTGCTTCTCTGAGTAACAGCCGTCTATAATTTGGACTATGGGTCACTGTTGAGGCTTGAACGCATCCAGTTTATTGTCCAGCTGTTTGGACTATATCGTCGCACTATCTTTTTGCTGGTCTTCCTCTTTCCCTCTATGCCTTTCCAGTGGTAATCTTACTGCATCTAGCGTTGGCCATACGTACAACATGACCTGATTAAACACTTACACAAGTCTACATTTTTAAGTAACAGCAGTTTCCTGCTATTTCAGGTGATTTACCAGGCTAATTACAGGATTTTCATCGGCTGGTCACACTCTATTTGCAGCAAAAAAAGTCAAGTTGCATAAATTATGAGGTAATGTATTTATCGGCTGCCTTGTATAATAAGTATGACATTTTCACGTAATATGTCCGACTTATCGAACCTTATAGAAAATATACCTTATTTGCCGTACTGCCCATTTAGTACGAGTATTAACATACGGGTAGGTAAGTTTATGCGGAAGCCAATTTTAAGTCATTACCGTTAAGTGCCATAAAATTGATTGCTTTAGTTTCGATAGTAAAATTTGTTTCTTTAGTTTGTATAGCAATATTTCTTTGGCGGTCAAATGTGATAGGTTTTAAATTATATACTTTAATATTTGTAAATAAAAAATCTACAGCATGTAATATTGTATGTAAGTGTCTATTACAGTTAACACATATGGAAGGTCCATGAATCAGGACCACTAATGACAGAGTAGGTATATTAGTATAATTACTAATATACTCTGCCTATCCCTAAGCCTTTCATATGTATGTTAACTGTAATAGAATATGAATACTGTCTCTATTTCTCTAAATGTCTTTTCAGACTTATATATTTCATGATTCGTCTTGTTAGATCAATTAAAAAAATATCCGGCTTCAAAGTTACTAGCATAAATACTATATGAATAAAAAGGTATTAGTTACGAATTTGTTATAGCAAATTGTATATAAAAAGGTATGTTATTCGTGAGATGCTTAACAAAGCAGTTTCAGTATGTTTAACGAACAAAAAATAACCGTTTTACGCGCCAACTTTGAAGCGAAAAGCGTGGAAAACTTCTCAAAAACAGCGAAACTATTATAATGATGCAAACGACGAATACTCAACTACAAAGCGAATAAATTTATATAATAGATGTGACTCTAACACGTCGAGTTAAATTTTATAATACAATGAATACTTTTCGCTTTTGTATGTGATGTGATTTGTGTAACTCTTACTCGTAACTGTTACGCATTTTAGTTTTAAAAACTTTATAATTAAGTATATTTTATTTATACTTGTTACCTATTCCTATAATAACATATATATTCTAAATAAATAGTTTCGTGCCTTTCGGTTCAATTACTTTGCCTACTTATTTCTGGGTCTAAAGAAAATTCCGACGAGGTGACATATCACGTTGTCTCAGTCAAAAACGTATGGATTTTGATAGTTGTCAGTGGAGTCTGAACTATAGGCGTGAGTTACGCTGTCACCTGTCAGTATACTGTTTTGACTGAAAGCGTCGCGACACGTTCGTCTCGCTTGCATTTTCTCTAAACCCTCTGCTCTTATATATGCATTTTATTTTATGGAGAAGTAATTTATTTTATGCCTATATGTAGCATTTTTTTTAATTAATCATTTTGCCTTAATCATTTATCAACAATCAATAATCAACATTGATTTATCAAGGTTCGATTCCCACTTATGGCAATACAATAATAGTAGGTACGTTTTTCTGTGCAGTTTTCTATGGTCTGGGTGTTAATAAAATAGAATATGTATTAGTATCGTTGTTTCTGGTACACATAGAGCTTACTTTGTCTTGTGTGAAATGGCCTACATATTAATATTATTATATAAATAGCTACCTACTTGTCCATTGATTTTTGTTATTCCAGTAATATCATTTGCCTTTAGCTAAATGTCACGAGCATGTGATTATGATAAATTCCTTTTACGGGTTGGTTTTAAAAGAAAATTCTGCAACTTTGTTCCTTTATCCTTTGGGTTAAAGTTCGTGCCCCTGTTAGCCTTCACAGTTTCAATTCTTATAACAATGCAACTCTTGTTTGCAGAAGCAAAACAATAACAGTTTAAAGTTTTTTGAAGTATTCAGGTTGTAGCGTGGTGGGCGCCATCAGGACCAGTTGGCTCGCTTCTGAAGCTTTCCTCAGACCTCCAGGCCGCAATAAAAATGATCTACGCCACAAGTTGAGGGTAGCTTACCCCGAGTAGACCGTCACATTTCATTTGTAAATGCCTTCGCTCAAATAGTTTGTAGCAAAAATACTTTAGACATTTTTTAATGGAATACTTAATTTTTTAATGGAGAATTTAATGTGAAGAAGGCAATTATGTTGAATTATATTATGGCATTTTTTCTTTGTCGGAGATTTTTAGTAAATTATCTTCGGTAGTTATAAGTAAAGGAGTTTAATTAATAGTCATTAATAGTATTTAAAATTAATATAGTTATTTTAACAATTAATTATGATTTTTAATTACACCTATCGCTAATGAAAATACAAATATTAGGGTAGTGGCGTGAAGTTTAAATAAATTGACACTAGCATTCCTTTGCTTTATGTCTAAGATAAAGAAGTCGTATATTCATAGTGTAAAATTAAATATTTAATGTTGTTCGAGATATCGTCGACAATAAAAGTGGACAATAAAATCTTTGAAAACTCCGAATTTACGATGTTATTAAATCGCTGAATTGTTTAATCTCATGTTATATTGTTTTTGGAATTGGCTAAAGAATCATTAATCTGAGAATTTCATTAAAATATAGTGAAATAAATTTAGTTTTTGAACTTATTTATTACGCAGACCTATAAATTCATTGAATGGTGTCATTCAATTTATTAAATTGGTGGTTAACAGGATTGATCGCTACCACTATGCCGGCTGCGATGTCATGTGGTTAAAAAAATACGATTCCGATTTATTTTACTACATTACATTTTGAACGCCTCGGTAGACTAGTGGTTGCGACGTTGTATCCGGAGGTCGTGGGTTCGATTTTCCACGCAAAAAATACTAGTACGTTTTTCTGTACAATTTGTCATGATCTAGGTATTTAAAAAATATAATATGTATTTTCTCATTTATCCTGGTACACATAGTACAAACCTAAAAAATAATATAAGTAAGTGTTGTAGGCGTTCATATTATAATTTATTTTCCGGATTTTTTTTTTAAGAAAAAAATCACAACTATTTATTTAAAAAATGTTTTCTATAAGTGATTATTAAGGCATAAAAAATCATTGTAAAAAACACCCAGTATATAAGGTAAAATTATTTAGCTAAATAATAATTAAAGGCATGTAATTCAAGGGAAGCATACTTATTAATCAAATTTTCCCCGGAACATCAACAGTTTTTCAGTAGGAAATTATGTGTATTCTGGGAAGGCCCCCGCCCTAGGCTCCGCGTGCTTCTGACTGCTCTAGAGATTAAAAGATCTGCCGCGTAAAACGTTTTCCAAAATCCCACAACCCTTTGATGTATGTTCTTTTTATCAACAACCACGAAATACTAATCGCTTGATTCATGTTTTAAATTTGCTTTTTTTTGGTTTCGGAAAACAAAAATAGCTTTATTTTTAATCGGTGGTTCATCCATTTGTATGCAATTTCTAACTAAACAAACAATAACTATTACTTTTATTAAACATGGCAACTTTGAAAGGTTGTAGGTACTTTGGGATAAAATGAATAAAAAATAAAAATAACCAGACACCCGTGATGTTTCTGTCATACCCAAAATAACTCTCTCTCGCGAATGATTAATTAATTAAAAATAATTGTTGTCTATTGACCTCAGCTTTTATATTTCATATTTGATTTGCAATATAAACCTATCGATCATGATTTGTAATATTAAGCTAGTACGTACTTCAAATGCGAATTAAAAAAAAAACTTTAAAAAGTGAAATAGATCAACTTAGTGTATTACATTAACTAACTATAATATAGGCATTAGCATAACAGCATTAATAGCCTCGCTAAATCTATAAAATAGATATGTCAATTTATTGAATGAAGGTTCATTCATAAACCTCATTTTATCAACCGTCAAAACTATATGGATATTGTCTTGCTAAGTCCCTACATAAATATATTAGAATAATTATATAACTTTATATTATTTATTGGAGCACGGCATATGACTTTGTATCTATCTGGCGGTGAGCAGACCTACAAAGTCCATGAATGGGGTCAATCAATAAATGTTCTTAAACAAAATTGATCGCTTCCACAATATGCCGGCTAAATGATGCGATTACGAAATGGGTGGCGACAAATTGCAAACGAGTATATTTTAATATACTCGCTGCCTTATTGTTAATTCAAACCATTTCGTAACCGCACCGTGAAAGGAGACTACCATCTCGGCAAGAAATCGATGCAGTAACCTCCTGAAAACCGGTGAACCCACAGACTACAACCGAAACATGGCTAGGTCACTTGAAAGTTTTTGCATCTGTATGGGTAGTAGTAATGAGACCGGTCGGCTTAACGAAGTTATAGAGACCTTTCTTCCACCTAAAAAATAATAACAATAATCATCTTAATAGTTAATAATCCTAATCAAAGCCTATATTCAAAGTATGTATTGATATAGAACATATTGTAAAAAGTAGTATATCAATATTGGAGCCCAGAGGGATATCTAGAAGTCATGGTAAGAGACCTGATGGGATGACATTAATTCCCTGGAAATCCGGCAAAGCTACATGCGTGGACACCATAGCTTTGTCTTACTTATCGGGTTCTGCAAGTCGAGCGGGTTCGGCCGCATCCACTGCGGAAGTGAATAAACCTAATAAATAAAAAATGTTTATGAGTTTTTGGCTATTGCAGTTGCAACACTTGATCCTTGGAGTCAGGACGCCAAAGCTTTTTATAAAACTTTGGCGCCCCTCCTTATTGACGCTACTGGCGTGTATTTTATACAAAAAAAATCTATATCAACACAAAAAGGTACCAGCGTCTTGTGTACTGTGCCTCAGCACTTAAGGAATATTTTAATTTCATTTAGTTTATTTTTAATGTAGGTTTACTATTTTGTTTATTAATTGGATCCGTATATAGGTTACTATGTTTTATTATTATAAACAGAGTGTACGTTATTTGTAATTGTTTGGTAAACACATAGACTGAGAAACACGTTCGACACGGATCGTTATAAGTCGTAGCACACATTACTAGGGCGGCTCCGAGATGATCTGCGACGTGGTCACGAGGTAGGTATATCTTGTTTCTTAATTTCCCGAGGGAGGGCGCTCTGGTCGTGGACAAATCGAAGAGCGAGTGTGTCCACTGCGTTATGTCGCGATATCATAGCGGTAGACATAATAAATTGTTAGATATTAAAAAATAATACTGAAAATGCACTTGGCATTTTAAGCCAACAATAATAATTTATTTTGACTGTTTGTTGTTTTTAATTTTCGAGTCACGTGTTTTACGTAAGTATTTATAAATTGTGAATATTATTGTAATAGTCACTATACCTCAAAATTAAAAATTATTTATTTTATATAAACCTTTAAATATTTATGATGTGTCGATTGCTGTTAGAAAACTCATGGTACTTCGTTGTAACACAGAGAGCATTAAATCGGCGATTACGTATCTACGTCTAGGCAATCAAACATAGCTGAAAACTAAAAAAAAATCTTCAGCACCCGTATTACTCGCTTACATTTTTTTTGGTCTGGCTTGGTTATTTAAAAAAATCAGTTGGCTAAATAATGAGATCAGTGAGGAAAATGTGTGGTGTAACCCTCCGAGCCACAGACCTTTTAGAAATCGTGTACTAAGAAAAAGAAGTGGAACAGATTATGATGTTATATCGAAGTTTAAAAGAGGTATGTTAAGATGGTTTGGCTGCGTTGAGCTGTTGAGATGACGATTTAAAGTAAAAATACAGAATGTTAATGGATTACGTGGTCGACCAAGTAGCGCCTTTACAGAAAAAATTCGCAATTTCCTTAAAATAAAAAATAGTAGTCTAAAATAACAAACGCGCCTATATGTATCGATGTATGGATGTAAAAGAAGCTAGGGAAGTATATATGTAGATGTCGTGCTAAGTGGTGTATTATAAAAAAAAACAATAATCATTAACATTTTAGTAAATAAATATAAAATAACTTTTTGTTGCACTTATAACCTATCTAACAATTTGTATTTCTGCTTATGAAGACATCCGTTCTGGCTAAATATAGCTCTTGGCTAGGGGATGGATTTCATCTTACGCAGTAATATGATTATGACAGTTTTTCTCCTTATGTTTCTTGTTTATTTTGGAATATGACAGCGACGTTAATGGTTTTTTTACTTACATTATTTGAAAAATAAAATAACATTTCACTAATAGCTACGAGTGAATTTGACATAAAAATACGAATAAAAGGAAAACTTTCTTGGAAATTATTCTTGAAATCTTCCCTTACAATATTTCATATTTCTCGATTCGATATTAACTGGATAAATAGGAGCTTTAATTCGATATAATACCTCCGATAGCGCTGACGGGCGCTCCATGATATTTAATAACGGCGGCAAAAGTCCGTTATTAAAAATTTGGCGATAACGCTCGGCGCCCGCGTCAGCCCGGGCGCGACGATGTTACACGTGTCGTACTTAGCTGAAATCCGTTATCGGGAACGACTCTCAAAGGATTTAATTTCCTGTCGACGAAATGAAAATCGATTAGTTCGATTTCCGTCCGCCGGCGGCGCTTCGTCGAGGGCCGATAGTTTCCGCCGGGACGCCGTGCTCACTCAGACCTTTCCCAAAATTTAATAAGATCTAGATATATTGCGTGGTCACCTGTTCCATCGAAGTCTGGATTACGTCACACTTAATAGCTTCACAGTTCCAAACAAACCATTACGTCAGCTAGTATATGAAGTATCTTTTTATTACCTCGTTGAATATATCTTTAACTATTAAGTCATAATTTATTAGAGAGAATATTGGTATTAAATCTTTAATAATAACAAAAATATTCCGAGAAGGCAACAAATAATATTAAATTTAGAAATTTTGTATTTAATGTATACAAAACGGCTTTTAACTTGAGCGCTACGTATTTTAATGTAGTTTAATAGCATAGAATTAGATATAATTTAAGAGTATTTATTCCATGAAAATAAGATACTCACTTAATTACTCTCCCCGGGCTGTTATCCGAACTCGAATAATCTGGAAACAGAGATTGTAATTACACATTTATAATTTTACGATTATCCTAAAATGAATAGGTATACTTGACACTAAATAATTAAATATAAAATATGTGTTATTTGAAAAACCTATATTAAAAAAAACCTAATTAATAATGACATTATAAAATTAATAGCGCTGTACCTCGGTTTCACTCGCGTTAAATTTAAACCGCCACGTCGCGACGGCAGCGCGTCCCTTCGCCCATATCCTTTTTTTCTCTTTAAGTAGGTACATAACTAAAATAAAACATAAATTTGACATCTGTACCTTCAATGGAACCCTTATGGTGAGACTCCGGTGTCTGTATATCTGTCCATATCTCAAAAAGTACTGGTCAATTCATAATTATACTTGGATCTTGTTGAACCTATATCTAATAGTCTCTTATTTCTCAGAAGGTAGTAATCAGATTTCATTGAAAAAAATAATTTGAGGTATTCACTCAAACATTGAAAATAAATTAATATAAGTAGTTATCAAAAAGTAAGTAGTTTTTGAGAAAAAAAATCAAACCGAAACCCTACGCGAGCGAGTTTTTTTTAATTCATGATATCTTTTGAATGGATAGTCCGAATTCAATTATTCAAAAATTAATCTATAGGCACTGAAACACCTTAAATAAGACGATTTGTTTGAGAGATTGATTTATTTGTATAATGATTAATACCAAGGTACTAATAACGTGGTCTAGTTTCTACTGGCATTTCTATAGCATTTTTATACATTAAAAGTTGTTATAGTGACATAATTATAATAGTTAGTTATAGTTATACATATGGTGCCGCAAACTTTTTTATAGATATTGAAGTGTTCTCTGAAATTTAGTACATTATTCTATTCTATCATCAACAGTTTTCGCAGCGCACGCGAAGTAATGAATTTCAGGTGATTTTTTTAAACCTTGGGTTTCATTTTTGAAATTTTAGTAGACATCCCTATTTAAAAAATATAAAAAATATAGCCTATGTTACTCAGTGATAATGTGAAAGATTTTTTGAATCGGTGCAGTAGTTTTTAAACTGATTTATTAAAAACATATATTTTCTCTTTATAATAATGGTAAATACAGTTTATAAATATTAATTTTAACTTAAATTATTATTTTAAAATACATAGTAGATGAAAGTAAAAATAATGGGGTTAAAAAGTAACTATAATAAAGAATTCCTAAACAATATTGATATTATACTACTTATATACTAGGCTATACCTAATGAAAAACAGTACCAACCTAGCTATAGAAAGGATAAATTTCGAAGTAAAAATTGTAGTACGAAGTTACCGGACAATTTAATAAGCGAAGCCGTTTCTGTGAAATCATTACAACATAATAAAGTAAGTATTTTCATAATTTACTGCGAAAAATAGTTAAATAACGGTTAGTTATCCAACGAACAAGGTGTAAACGCGTCTACATTCAATTTGCCAATTATGATTGCAGTATATTGCTACTATACAGCCGATACTCTACACTTGAGTATATTTAGAACTTGAAGTATTGCCTCCAAGCATTATTAGATGTAATTTACCCTCTAACTTGCTGCCAACAAGTATAATTTGTATTTCAATAGAACATGTCAATCATTGTGTCAAAGAAAACCTGTACATTTTCCGACATTCGTTCGGTATAGCTCGCGGTCGGGTTCGATTTTGCCTGTCCGTCAAACACAAGACCTATGATAAAAAAGTCGCCAACAATGTACATGTTTTTTAATTAACGTAAAACCTCATATAACTTTCGTTTTATTTTAGTTTTGTTTAATTTAGGCGGGTTATAAATATTTTTTTATATCAAATATTTTATGTATATCAAATATTTTTTTATGAATTTAAATTAATCTTTTATCAGTTCGGTTGCGATTAGTTATCATCGATTTCAGCTTAGTGTTTACATCACAGAGTTGATTTAAATATTTTATCTGGTGACGGAAACAGGATGTTCGCATAAATATCATATTTTTGAGTGTTTAATTTTTTTAATATGTAGGACAAATTACACATATTGCTCTGGTCACAAACTAAGCTCTAGGCTTGTACTATGTGTACCAGAAGCAACGATATAATACATATTATATTTTTATAAACACCCAGACCATGACAAACTGTACAGAAAAAACGTACTAATATTTTTTGCCATGGGTGGGAATCGAACCTACGACCTCCGGATACAACGCCAAAGGCGCAACCACTAGTCTACGGAGGCTGTCAAAAAGTCTATATAAGGACTTTGGATAATAATTATTCTTATTCTTTATAGAATAAATTAGTTCTAAATTTTGCGATATATTGGAGTAATTTGGTAAAATCTGAAATTTGAAGGAAATAAAAATAACCCGTTTTTATTAGTTTCATAATAATTACGGTATAAAATAAAGGTTTTAAAAATAAAATTAATTATAGTTTATATATATATATATATATATCTTCACGAGTGCCTTACGGCGCCCAAGACCGTCTAGACGGCCCCAGGGTACCCAGCGGAGGGGTTTTAATCCCACCTCGTCGTAGCCGATGGTATGAGTCTACACCGAACAAGTGGCTAGCTCGTCGCGATGTTTTGAATAGACTCAATAACCCATCTATAAACAGTTTCACAAGTTGGTATAGTGAAACCGGGACCGACAGCTTAACGTGCTCTCCGAGGCACCATAGTGGTGTTGTCAAACAAATGTGCATAAATTTTTAAATTAAAAACTCATTGGTACACACCGGGATTCGAACCAGGGACCTTAGTGTTTTTAAGTCCAAGGTCTAACCAACTCGGCCACCACGTATATTATAGTTTAGTTTAATGTTTTATGATTTTATTTAATGGAACTGAGACATGTGATTCTAGGTATCGTCCAATAATTTAAATTAAATTAAAATATTATATTACTTGCAATTGAAACAAAAGACCACAAGTATATTTTAGCGGGCCTCAATGATATTTAAATGAATTTGCACCCTAAATGCTTTTACCGACAGTCGAGTGTTGACAAACTTACATACTAACAAAGCTCGAAATATTATTGTTAGAATAGAGAAGATGTGTGATGTAATAATTATGTAAGTAGACTTAAGTTGGTAGGAGAGCGTCTTAAGTCAGAGGTTACGGAGAGAGTGTGAACTACCGGTGGGAACACTTATATCATAATGCGACGTGAAAAATGTGGATGTTATGATGGACCCACTCGTGGATGTAAATCATGCTAGAACACTTCGTTATCCCCATACTGTTATGTTTACTCATTTTTCTATCAAACTGGAAAAAAGGAGAGACCACTTCCTTATCCCATACTGTTATGTTTACTTATTTTTCTGACAAGCTGGAAAAGGAGAGAATACTTCCTTATCCCATACTGTTGTGTTTACTTATGTTTCTGTCAAGCTGGAAAAAGAGAGAACACTTCCTTATCCCATACTGTTATGTTTACTTATTTTTCAGTCAAGCTGGAAAAGGAGACATTCTAATTTGGTATATGTCAAACAGGAAGTTATATGAAATTTTCAGGAATACCTATATTTTTTATTAATAAAAATATTATGTGGTTATTATCTAGCTATGTTTTATGAAGAACAAAAATATCTAAAAGCGGGCTGCAAAATATATTAAAATAGCAAGGAAAATATGTAAAGCTTTTAAAATAAAGCAATTGATTTTCAAAGTACAAGTAACAATGTCGGTCGCCTGAACCAAGATATTCTTTTTATTTTATTTTATAATTAACTTGTCAGACGCAAGGCTAAGCCGGCGGTTTATTAGAAAATTTCCTCAGATTACCTGCTCCGTTATAAAAAAAGTCACATTTTCGATACACCAAAGTTAAACTAAACCATTTTAATTTTGCAAAGTCGCAAAACAGCCAAGTTTGAGTGTTAATTAATTAAACTTGTTTTATTTAATGAAACGTAGAATGAGTTCCTAAAATTAATCAGTATTTGAATAAGTAAAGAAAAAGAAACTTCCAAACGGTCAGAGTTGCTGGTGAAATTAAATTTCATTCCATTCCAAAAGTTGGCGAGTTGATTAGCATAGTACAAGACGAAATGAAAACGAACGTTCCACCTGCGGCTGTCGAAAATCACTTCGGAGGAATTTACGGTCGCAACAATTGTTCGGATAACTCCCAAGAAAATATTCACGCTTTATCCGTAAAAAAAAGGTTCATATTTTTATTTTGTTTGTGATATATAGTACATATTATTAGTATTTTTTAATCATATCTAGGACAGTTTACACATATAGCTCTGGTCACAAACTAAGCCCTAGGCTTGTATTATGTGTACCAGAAACAACGATATTATACATAAAATATATTATATATTATAAACACCTAGACCATGACAAACTGTACAGAAAATCGTACTATTTTTTTTCCATGGGTGGTAATCAAACCCACGGCCTCCGGATACAACGCCAAAGGCGTTGTTATGTTAATTCATGTTTTCCATTTTCATTTTTAATTCTGTGCTTTTATTTATTTTTAACTATTCAATTATCAATAAACTATTTTTTTCTATACTGTATTTTTGTTTCTACTATTTTCTGTTATTACATTTCACTTTGTTATTATATAACTTATTATTTTTAATTTTTTATGTTATTTTATTTGTGTTATCTTTAGTTGTGTTAATTTTGACTTCTAGTGTGGGAATCATGGTTACCCGTTTTAACATTTGTATTTTTATTTTACAGTTAATACTTAAAACCAAAAATATTACCAAAAATAATATGGTCAAAATATATTTAGAGAGTTCAGTTCGGGTACTTCTGCAACACCGGGTCGCGGACCGGTCCGTCGCCAGGCGCGTCGCCGCGGGGCTCGTTAATAACCCATCATATTTAATTGAATTAGACAAATAACTTTTGTATTCAATACCTCATTGTCAAAGTATTTCGTTAAAACTTCTGATTTAGTTTCAAAAGGCGGAATTGAATGGAACACCGGGAATCTGACTTCCTTTATGAAAATTTTAATGAGAAATTCGTATCTCGTTGCTTTAGAAACAGTCAGGGCGGGTGGCAATCTCCGAGGTGAATTTATTCTGTTCACCAAAGTTGGATCCCATGGACTTTTGTCAGTAACATCTTATTTGTACGTTGGCCAAAATTAAAAGGATAATGTCCTTAACTTTGGCTATTTTGGAAGTTTGCTTCGTGGTGCAGATTGAAATTATTACCTGAAGGCGTCGCTGGACTTGCGGAATGAGCTTTAATGTAGGAACTGTAAATTTATTTGGCAAGCCAGGTGGTTCAAAGCTTCTGGGACAACTAAACTGTTGAACGAGATTAAAAGCTTCCATGAATTGGGCTTATTAGTTTTATATATTCAACTGGAAATGGATCTCGGCCTCGCACGAATTAAAAGGTATTTAAAATAAGATCATACTTAAATTACGTTTTGTTATATTATTAACTTAGCCACTTGACATAATATCAATATATGTTTTGTTGACCCCTAGGATTCAGAATTTGAAGTAGTTCAGTAATTTAGACGTGAATCTATTGCAAACAACAAACTTACCACCTTTCACGTTTTTAATAATATAGTATGGATTTCATTGCATAGTATTTAGTAAATGTAGTACAGCAAATGGTACCCATAGTTATAGATTTTGGCATCCAAAATGATGGTTTAATATTATGTTCGTTAGTAAATAATACATTTATTAATTTACCATCGTGTCATACAAAAAAAAGTAAAACAAAGTTAATGTTTTTATAGACAATATTTTTCAATATGTAAACATTACAAAAAAAAAATCTCATAGAAAATAGACTCTTAAATTAAACCTAACAACATATGAATGTAAGTACAATAGTGCAAATACGCAGTATTTACAGCACTATCCGATCCGTTACACTATTTCCCACTTACTCATTGTAGTTACAAACTTACAACTAAACAGTAAACTCTAAACCAATAAAGTTGAGTATTACTAATAATTGACCAAAAGTTCTAAGTATTAGAGGTCAGAGATATTTTTAAATCAGATAAGTTTTATGGTTTAACACCTATGATATCAATAGCGTAGTTAGTAAAAGAAACGTGTAAATAGATAGATAAATGACTAGACTTTTATATGGTATAGTGTATATTACACAATTATAATTGAGTATTAATGATTATTATGTCATAGATCAGACAAAATGAGGAAGCGAATAAGGTACGTATGAATGTATCAAAAATAGTTGTGTCAGTTGTAGAGACATATGCCTCCGCCTCCGTGACCGACTCGCACGATTTATATATTTTTTAGTTCATAAGTTACTAAGTGAGTACATATTGACTGCCTTGCTGTTAGACCACTTTGATTTGAGACAAGTGTTATGGAGAATAATACAGATAAGTTCTATGTAACGTAGATACAATGTTAGCGTGCTTGTGTTTAAAAAAAAAGAATTTAATGTATATATTTACTTATATAATAATATGTAGGACAAATTACACAATTTGCTATGGTCACAAACTAAGGTTACAGGCTTGTACTATGTATACCAGAAGCAACTATATAATACATATTATATTATATATTTTATAAACACCCAGATCATGACAAACTGTACAGAAAAACGTACTATTTTTTTTGCCATGGGTGGGAATCGATGCTATCGTACTAATTATTTTATAATATTTAATTAGTTTATGTGGACTAAGTATTTTGTTATAATAATGGAACGAAAGTTCGGGTGCAATCTCAATTTCATTTTAAATATTTTCATATAAAAAATTACGGGAAACTGGGATTTTTTATATGAAAATATATTAAAAAAAATATTCAGAAAGGCATGTCTATTGTCAATGAATTTTTAAATGAAGTGTCTGTATAATTGAACCTGAATTTTTACTAGTTATAAAAAATAGATTACATTTAATAAAATATTCGTATATCGAGTGCTAAAATCCTTACATAAGTTTAATATTAATTTCATATATATTTTATATTTATTTTTTAAGTTAAATATTTGGTCAGTAATTTCTCGCGCAGAGACTGATAATTATAATATACAATGACGGTTCTAGGCGAGAAATATAAGCGCATATAATCGTAAGCGTCAATATTTTTACAGTTACTACAAAATATAACAGTATTAGTATTAGTAGTAACCTATTAGTACAACTGTTAAATGTATCGGTCACTGAAGAAATATAAGCGCATATAATCGTAAGCGTCAATATTTTTACAGTTACTACAAAATATAACAGTATTAGTATTAGTAGTAACCTATTAGTACAAATGTTAAATGTATCAGTCACTGAAGAAATATAAGCGCATATAATCGTAAACGTCAATATTTTTACAGTTACTACAAAATATAACAGTATTAGTATTAGTAGTAACCTATTAGTACAACTGTTAAATGTATCGGTCACTGAAGAAATATAAGCGCATATAATCGTAAGCGTCAATATTTTTACAGTTACTACAAAATATAACAGTATTAGTATTAGTAGTAACCTATTAGTACAACTGTTAAATGTATCAGTCACTGAAGAAACGATATAAAATTAATAAGATATTTCATCGTCCAAGATGAATAATTAACTTTTACCTTCGCTTTGTATTAAAATAAATTTAAATAGTTTTTTGATTGCAGGAAACATTATATTCATTTATAATGTTAGTTCTCTTTCATGTGAAATCGTGCGTAATGAGTCTGGCGATAAATTGCGGTGATTTGCGCCAAAAGAAAGCTGCGTTACCAGTGATCTCCGGTTGATCGACTGGTTAACTAACAAGTGGATAATCTTCTACCAAACAAGGGAGTTTTGTAATATCTACTTGTTTTTAATTAGGTCAGTTTAATAAAATAAAAAGCCTTTTAAAGCTTGATAGTTCTGTATGTTAAGAGAATGTTTATCAAATAAATCTATCATTAAAATTGCCTAACAATATACGACCAATCATATATCTTATAAAATATTTTTAATAAAAAAATAATTTAACCATCGTTCTAGAAATTGCGCGTTACTTTTTAATATTTTTCCTATATGATTTTTATGCATTGAGTAGTTGTTTTTTTGATACTCAGCCTGTACAGCATTGCCCTGAGATGGTAAGTAGATGTAGATTATAAAGTCCATGAATAGACAACACCAAAACTAGGAATACGGATACCTATTTCGTAGCACCTACTATGTTGGCTTAAGCAGTACTCTATTCACGCTTCGTTTGAAGGACTCGGGATTATGAGATATAGGAAACATACTCGCTGGCAGCGTCTTTTTTATATTGTGCGACAAAGATATTATGATTGATTTTTTTAGTGAAATTCTTCAGAGTAGTCCCAATAATATAGTCGGTAAAATACGCTTATGGCAGATATATATATACCCCAAAGTTAATTATAAATATTTAAAAAAGTCGCCACAGTAGAGCTGCCACATCTCAAAGTTAGTTATCAATGAAAAAATAGCCGCCACAATAGAGCTGCCACATCTCAAAGTTAGTTATCAATTAAACAATAGCCGCCACAGTAGAGCTGCCACAACTCAAAGTTAGTTATCAATTAAAAAATAGCCGCCACAGTAGAGCTGCCACTTGTCAAAGTTAGATAAAAGTAAAAAAATAGCCGCCACAGTAGAACTGCCACATCTCAAAGTTAGTTATCAATTAAACAATAGCCGCCACAGTAGAGCTGCCACATCTCAAAGTTAGATAAAAGTTAAAAAATAGCCGCCACAGTAATATAAAAATAAATAAATACCATCACGGGTGCCTTTTTGACTCCCGAGAACCGTTTAAATGGCTTCAGGTTACCCAGCGGAGGGATTAACCCATCCTCATTTCGCCGATGGTATTTGGAGGCAACACTAGTGGCGAGCGTATTGGCGCCACAGTGAGCTGCCATATTTCAAAGTTAGTTATCAATAAAAAAAGCCTAATTTGAATTCGTTTGAAATAAAAGTTGAGGTATATCATTTAATACTAAACTGTAATTCATAGGGAAAAATCAACGCAAAACAAAACCTGCGTGTTTATATCAAAGTATAATTATATATTTAATATCGCTAAACGATTTATGTAAATTTTTATTTACTTTATTTTTTAGAATTGGATTTGGCCATTTTATTATACCTTACTTGTAAGTACTTTGACTTTTTAGTTTATAAATTATTTAAGTTTAAATTATTAACTTTAAATATACAATATATTTATATGCTAATTCGATTTTTATAGTTTCATGCCTATGGTTTGTTAATGTGCTTATATTTATATTTGTATATATATATTAGAATTATCATACTATATACAATATTTATTACTATCGTTGTTTCTGGTTTCTACATATAGTACTTGCCTTTATAATATAAACTTATTTGGTGACCAGTGCAATATGTGAAATATCCTAAATATTATTATTACTATTTAAACCTATATAATATTCTACAATAATGAATACAGCTCCAAAAAATAAGAGTTATTGTATAAAATTGATTTCAATGGTGATATTGAAACCCTTGGGCAATTCATTTTGAACGCTTTCAAAAATGTCTATTGTGCCACATTCTTATAAAGCTGATATCTTGCAAATCATATTTTTAAATAAATGTATATTAGCTTTGACTATATTTGGATAAGATTATATATTATAACCTTTTTATTTAATTAGCATACGACTTTGTATGTATAGGTACAATATTGTATATCTTA
This sequence comes from Monopis laevigella, assembly GCA_947458855.1. NCBI lineage: Eukaryota > Metazoa > Arthropoda > Insecta > Lepidoptera > Tineidae > Monopis > Monopis laevigella. Next base: position 20,690,411 of record OX381578.1, read on the forward strand.
TGGTAAATAAACCAAGTCGATGAATGGAGTCGTTCAATACATTATTATTTAACAATAATGTATTTGTTTGCTTTCCTTATACCGGATAAAAGATGCGGTTACCAAATGGACAAATTTATATTACGTGTTTTTTTTAATATCCTAGCTGCTTTATCGTCAAAATTAACCGCCCTTTATGCCACTGCACTATGAAAGGAAACTATCATTTTACTGAAAATTGATGCAGTAGTTATTGAAAACCGGTTAACCCACAGACTAAAACATAAACATGATAGGGAAGCCACATAAAATACAGATCTAATGTAAATCGAACGAATAAAGGAAAATCAAATGTATGTGATTTGAAGTTTCTCGTCGATCATGCTCTATCTATAGACTAATTTTCCTATATGTTTTTATCAATAAACACGTGTCGATCAGTGGTAGGGCCCTAGGTTACTCGACGGTTTTTGCATCGACGGTTTGTTTGCCGTAGTAACGGAACCAGTAAGTTAAGTATTCCAAGTAAAACATTTTAGTTATAAATAAAGATATTATATATCAAATTAAATATTTAATTTTCTCAGAGGGTTTTAATTAAAATAAAAAATTAATATTATATTAAAGTAGGTGTGTTTAAATGAGAACTCTTGGCCGGTTTTAATCAAGTCTGTTACGAGGTTGGAACAGCTCGCCCTAAGTGCTGTTCTCACAGAGGCTGCTCTTAAAGTCAGCTGATTAAAGTCTCGACGGTGCAGAATGACCGCACTTGTATACGATATACCTCTGCATGTGCACGCTCAAATAGGACCCTAATTACTGCTGCTGTAAACCCATCAGTACCCATTGTAGTGCTGAGTTTTTCTTGTACTATTTAGAAAATTCTAGTTCAGGTTCTTTTGTTTATTTGAGCGTAGTACCGTTCCTACTATATTATGTGGAATGTAATTATTTTAATTATTATGTCTTTACATCTATACACAACATCTATAAAAATACTTCAGTCCCCGCTTCGAATCCCGGGGTGTAACAATGAGTTTTTAATTAAAAAAAAAAAAACATTTGTTCGACAACACCACTATAGTGCTTCGGAGAGCACGTTAAGCTATCGGTCCCGGTTTCACTATAACAACTTGTGCAACTGTTTATAGATGGGTTATTAAGTCTATTTAAAACATCGCGACGAGCTAGCCACTTCTTCGATGTAGACTCATACCATCGGCTACGACGAGGTAGGATTAAAAACCCCTCTGCTTGGTATCCTGGGGCCGTCTAGGTGGTCTCGGGCGCCGTAAGGCACCTGTGACGATATGTATATATACATAGTATAAAATGAAGTCGCTACCCACGTATGTACGCTTACATATTTTAAACAACGCAATGGTATCTCTTCCGGAAGGTTTATATAGTGATATGTATAAGTAATCGTCCGTGCGAAGCCAGCTAGTTTGATACTTATAAATACTTACTATATTTTTATCTATATTGCTTCTGTGGAAAATGGCTTACTTACTAACTGTTGTATTATTAAAGCTTATTTATTAAAACTTGAGCGGTATTATAAACTATACCTATAATTTTAAGGGTCATGTTCAATTAATCAAGTCTCTTTTCTCATCAGTCTGCTTGGTGTTACAACCGTTTTTCAGGAGTCACCTTATACATGATCAATTGATTAAGTCTCATAATCACTTCGCTTGGTATTACAACCGGTTTTCAGGAGACACTTGCATCGATACACGATCAAGTGATTAACTCTCATAATCACTTCGCTTGGTGTTACAACCAGTTTTCAGGAGACACTTGCATCGATACACGATCAAGTGATTAAGTCTCATAATCACATCGCTTGGTTTTACAACCGGTTCTCAGGAGACACGCTTGCATCAAGTGATTAAGTCTCTTTCATTATCACTTTGGTTGGTATTACCACTGGTTCTCATCAGGGTACCCAGCGGACGGTACGTATGAGAACCTCGTCGAAACCGATGTTATATGTCTATACCGAATAGGTGACTAGCTCGTCGCGATGATTGGTTGTTGGCGATATTTGGATAGACTCAATCACCGATCTATGAACAATTTTACAAGTTGGTATAGTGTAACTGGGGCCGTCAGCATAATGTGCACCCCGAGGCGCTATAGTAGTTTTGTCAAACAAATATATATATTTTTTTTAAATTATAAATCACACAACGGGGTTTAAACCGGGGACCTAAAACCTGTAGTGATTGCAGACCGTGGTTAGAGCGCAAATCTAACCAACACTACCACCACGTAAGCATATGTTTTTAAATTGAAATATAACTCGTAACAAATTACGACATGAGATATTAAACAATTTCACAATGAAAATAAAATATGGGGTTAGTAAGAAGTAGCATAGCAAGGTAGAGTTCCGAGATAAAGCATGTACGGGCGAGGAACGTCGCTTTCATTGGAAAGCGTCGCGGCCGGCGGCACCGGAACCCAGCTCGCGTGTGAACACGTGCACATAACTCACTCTTCCACCTTTATTCCTCGCGAAAAAAGTCTACACACATAGCATTATACAATACTTCTTTGCTACTGCATAAAATTACTCCAATACTTACAGTAACAGCAGTGAACGTCGCAACGTTTAAAGTTACCAATTTGTGGTAATCTTCTTAAATACCTGCTTGTGGGGGCTCATTAAAGCAGTATTGTTTATGTTTATGATATTGTTAAGATGAAAATGTACGCTTAATGGGGAATGTTGGTGATATTTATAAATTTAATTTAATCGTTATTGTTAGATATGAGTTGTATTTGTACATTATGATTGGAAAAACAAGTCAGGGATGTTAGAAATATACAGCATTTTCGATACAAAAATAGATACAAAATATAATTTTGTGACTATGATATCAATAGTATATATTGAAATAACTGTAAAATCTTTGCTCTCAGCTCTCTCATAATGAACAATCATAAAAATATGTCTGCTGTATTTAAGTATTAAATTCTCTCCTCATCTTGTTTAAAACTTATGGCAGCAATTCCCTCATCTCGCGTATTTTGTTCGGAAGCCGATACTGCATCTGCCGAGCGCCAGGTCAAACTTGCAAAGTAATGGAATGGACAGACTCGAGTAATCTCAACTAAGATTAAGTCTCGAACTTACTGTATCGACTATCCGCAACGAACAGTGTTCATCGTGTTTAGAACTTCACCTTCACGAATCGAATAAGTACCCGAAGTTATTTTCGAATTAACCAAGTTAAATAAAAGCGTGGATTTAAAAGCACTTATCTGGTCCTTTGTCGTTATTCGTGCCGGCTTACCTTTGCTTTTTCTAAGTTAGATGAAGTTGAGCACCTTCACTTTCAGGTGATCCTTTTCGCCGTCAGGGGATTTGTGGAAACGAATGCGTTTCTTGGGAGATAATTTAAGTTTTACCTAACTATTTTTATTTTAAATCAGATTTTACTATTTTATAAATTGTTAATAAACGTAAGATCATAGATACTTTCTAATTATTTATGAAGTTTTGGGATAAGTATTTTATTGACGTGGTTGATTTTGGGAGGAGTCTTCTCCTGTCACCAGGTGACAATCTCTAAATCAATTGTATAATGTACGACCTCATGCATTATATCATCTCTACTACTTATCTTTCCATTCTTTATTAATTTGACTATCCCCCAGTATAAAATGACGATTAAATTATTATGTAAATCATGTCACGCCAGCTATATCATTGGTGAAAATTTACATGACTAATCATAAGATTAATTAAGTAATTTGGATTCTACATACCTACTGGGGGTAAGTTTTTTTTCCAAGTATCACAAAACTAGTGAATATTATTTACACATTGCTTATATTATTATTGACAACACCATTATAGTGCCTCGGAGAGCACATTAAGCTGTCGGTCCCGGTTTCACTATACCAACTTGTGAAACTGTTTATAGATGGGTTATTGAGTCTATTCAAAACATCGCCACGAGCTAGCCACTTGTTCGGTGTAGACTCGTACCATCGGCTACGACGAGGTGGGATTAAAACCCCTCCGCTGGGTACACTGGGGCCGTCTAGGCGGTCTCGGGCACCTTAAGGCACTCGTGATGATATGTATGTTATTACTTAAAAGAAACAAGTATCCTAAACTTAACATTATTATAATTATTTATTTTTAGCATTGAATAGCTTATCGTGGATCCAGATGCATTTTTGTAATTTTTAGGTCATTGACGTGTGAATATACTTAATAAGTAGTTGGCTAATAAACTTGTTTCATAGCCTCCTTGATCTTGACACAGATATACTGCAAAATAAATCCTTCTGCAGAGAACCTGTTTTCAAGATCTAACTTATTTATGATAAATGTAAGCGTAAATAGATCTTCTTTGACCTATTAAAAATATAATTTAGTTTATTTTTAATAATTACATTTTAGAATAGAGAAATACTTAATTGTTTTATTATAATGTATTATGTATTAGTAATGGTAACTGTTATTTAGTTTTTCTAATGGTTTTTTATTTAAAAAAACTAAAAACATAAGGTTTTATAAGTCCGGCCGATGGACTTGTATCCAGTGCTATGTTAAAATAAATAAAAAAAAGGTTTATAATTTTAAATCGCTCAGAAAAACAAATATACGAATTCAGGAAAATTTAAGAGGTACCAACTTATTACTTTGGTTAAAAACTAAAAGAGCCATAATATGGTAATTGGTACACGATATGCACATCTCCGTAACTTAACCGGCGAGTGTGCCCGTAAAATCGCGTTAGTGTTTATTTATGTAAATTTGTTCGTCGAGAGAGATAAAAAAGACTAAGTGAAGCACGTCCGTATACAATCTTGAAAATTTTATAACCTTTCAGAGGAAAGCTACGTCAAGTAAAAAATATCAACAATATTTACTTACATTGCTCTCAAATAGCAGAGTTGGATTAAATACGAGTGTAAACGTTTTGACAATTTGGGTAACCGGAAGTTAATATTTTATTTAGTTTTAATCAAAATTCGAATTGTTTTTCTAAATCCAAGATCAAGTGTTTTTTCATAGTTATTTTTTAATTTACGGATCAACTTACAGGGCAGATTGTATTATATGTACCGTGTTTTGTCTTTCCAAAATTAAAGCTTAAACAAGTACAGTTTTAAGGCATTCCATCCATTACAGTTAATATGAACTAATCTATGAAAACTTGCCAATATGATTACGGTTTTCCACATACCTCTACGCCTCTTCACCCATACCTCTCTACGCATTCTCACCGCTGCGTATCTTCACCCTGGTATACATATTAAAAAAAAAATAACCATGCAAGCTTCCCAAATTGAACACTAAATGTTATTCTAAAAAATATATCCAAATATGCCTTGTTACCTAATTTTGATCTTAGGTTAATTTGATCAACGTTCTAAAAACTGCTGTAGTAGAAATTACATTCCATACTGTCATTTGTTCATACCAATAAATTTTGCTAGACATGTCAACGATGCTCAACTATTTAATGATTGAAAATAGTTAATATGGCACATGATTGAAGATTTGAGAGAAAGCTAATATTGATGATGAACTGGAACATAGTTCATCATCTATTTAATTAACAAATAATAATTAAATAACATGTCTAATTAACAAATTTTTAATCAACAAATAATTACTTAATTAATTGAAGATTCCTTTAGTAATCCTTTATTTACTTCATCTATGGAACAAATAATTAAAAAAATATAATTGGTAGCTGGCTATTGAAAGCTAGATATTTCTATAAATGTAAAGCATTAGCCCAGAATACATAATATTGTCTCTTTATACTAAGTGGCATAATTACAAGTATTTATAACAGATTATAGTATAATATTATACTTTTAAATACATATCCAGTTTTACTGATATTATATTCATTTATACCTAAACTATACTAAAGATAAGTAAAGGTGCAAATTTATTTAATGAAATGAAATTAGACAATGAAGTAACTTTTGTACTTTGAAGGCAATTGTCTCTAGGTAGCCTGCCCGTATTTTTTTTTTAATAATTTGAATTTATATCCAAATAATGTTATAATGCTATATCACATTTACCTTAATTTCCATTGTACGAACGAGAGTACAAAAATAGCATACCATAGATATTTGTCGCAGAATTTTAAATCTTTAAAACATCTCTCTTTTAACAGGTTTTTTAATGATAAGGTTCTTATTAAGCTATCGTGTATATCGCGAAGATGAATGAATGAATTAATATTTTTATACACATACTAGTGATGAGAGTACAAAGAGGTGTTACTACATGGAATTCAATAAGATTTACACAATCAATTCAGTCATTTCAGTTTATATTCATTTTTAAATGTTATAATTTAGTGTAACATGTGAAAATGTTATGATGACATATAATTTTATGTGAAGTTTGTAGTAGGTATAATAATGAAATAATGTTATATTTGTAGTTAATGGCTAATAAATCATTATTTTATTGCAGCATCTTCATTAGTTTGTATAATATTTATTGTTAATTTTAATTTATGGAACCTAGATGACGTAAGTCAATTAATGTTGGGAATGGTAAGTTTATTAGTAAAAGGAACTATTATGATGGATGACCTATTATGCAAATCTCTTAAATGATCCTACTATATAATTTTAGAGATCAAATTATGCCCCAAATACAAACCCGTAAGGGATCATTTTAGCTGTTAGTTTAACAAGCATTTAATATAACCTGATATATCATCTATTGTAAACATTCCGTGTTTTTTTATGCTTTAAATTATTTTCGATCATAGAAAGGAGACAAAGATGTCAGGTTATAGAGAAAATAAAGCTTTTAGAGTGAAGGCAGTTGGGTCTGCGGCTGAATATTTATAATTCTATTTACGTTCAATTGAAAGCATAGCGTCTAATCCATTGAAAAGCATAGCATTGAATCCCAGAAAATGTGGTATAATAAATATTCTTCTAAACCAAAACTGCAAAACTAATTGTTAGAAACATGGAATAATTTGTATAAAAAAGTGTTATTTATCTACAACGATTCGAATTTAATTCAACGTTCTTGTTTGTACTTTTACATAATTTTCATTGTATATTTAATTCAATAAAAGTGTGAATAGAGAGATTAATTGCAGTATTTATATATTTACAAGAGTCCACTAACAACTCAACGCATCTTCATTCTAACCCCAACTGAACACTAATCAATAATTTTAATTTAAGAAAATACCAAAAATATGTACTATATATTTCAACGATCTAAAAAAAAAAGAAAACAAAAGTTAAACCCGCAATAAGTTATAAACCTCTTCCATAAAATTTCTTAGAATAATAATGCCACCTATACACGGTAGGATACCATACGTAAAGCAGTATTCGTGGAATGCATGCGAAGATATGAGGTGCGCTGAACTTAAAGAAGTACAATGACTTTACAGGACTCTGCGAGAAGGACCCAACTCCTTTCTGAGGTTGAATACATTTCAATATATATCGAACAATATTTCTCTTCATAAAGAACGTTATGAATAAAATTACTCTATTTTTGAGGTAAATATTCAGTGAACATTCAAACGTAAATAGTTGTTGGATTTATTTTAGAAATTATCGAACGTGATTTTTGGGATTTAATTGTGTTATGCCACAAAAAATAAACATTGCTTTTTGATTAAATAATAATTAAAATAATTTGTTGATATTATAATAATAGTAAATTTATTCACGCCAACGACAAATAAAGTTAAAAGGCTTTTAACCCTACTTCGCGGTCTCAAGTCCGTTCATTCAACGCGATGGACTCAGCACCCGCACGGAAAATCCATGGATGGCTAAGAACATTGTCTCATTATATTGTGTAGGCATATTTATTTATTAATTATAATATTTTTTATTATATATTAACATTATACAAATACACTATAAAAAAGTATTAAACTAATTAATTAGCAAGTCTATATATAATATTTATATAAAAGTAATGTCCTAAATAAAAAAAAAGTAAAGAACTTATTGCGTACTTTATTAAGCAATTATATAAAGAATATCTTTCAAATATATTTTTATGCTATTATTTGTTCCATTTTCACATATAGAGATCGCTGTTTCATTATAATTATCAGAGATTTGAAATTTATATTAAAGAACTATATTTTTTTAATAAGAGTCTAAAAAATAATGGACGATATTCGCAGTAGGGTTTGAGGGCTTTGCTAGTGCCGCACGTTTTATGTTAATAGAGTTGGTGTGTTGTCGAATGTTGAAAAGGTGATGGACCTTTAGTTTTACACCGATCAAAACTTACTACAATATAATTTTATTTATTCGAAGTTGCAGATAAGCATGACAAATATTTTGTATTGAAATACATAGTTATTTAGGTATTAGTTTTGTTGATATACAACCCTAGTCACCACACTAGGATTCTCTGTGTTGTGGTGACTGGCCTCTTTCTAGTCTCAAGTACTCGGCCTACAAATAAACAATTTACAGTTTCGATATTATATTTTCTAGGTTCGTGGGTTCGAGTCCGGCCCACCAGGATTTTTTTCAATGCATTTTATCTTTAAAATAATAATATAAAAATTACCGTGATAAGGAATTTATAAAAATGCATAAATATAAAAATACTTTAAAAAGTTAAACAACAAACAACAGACTCCTCTGCCATCTAGTAATATAAACTAGGACTTCTAACTTCACTCATAGAGTTATTAGAAGAAAAGCTAATAGAAGGCGTATGTGTATAAGTAGATAACAAGCGATAACAAAATTCGTGAGGGGTGACTGGAACATGGTTGGCTCAGCGGTTGAGCGACTTGCCGCGAAAGCGAGGTTCGTGGGTTCGAGTCCCGCATTGCATTTTATCTTTAAAAAAATAATATAGAAAATCTAAATAAAAAAAAGATAATAAATACGAGTATCTCTATATTATCTTATAGAAAACTCTAATATAATATTATAATTGCTAATAGATATTGCGAAATCTATATATGGAAATGGAACAAATAATGGATAGAATCCAGCATATATTTCTTAAAGATTCCTTATTTTCTGGCATTACAAAATGCACAAACTAAGCTTACTCAAGAGTTTTTATTCTGCGCCTGTGGAAATTAAAGCGTCTCTAGGAATCAGAACGTTCTCACAGAAGATATGTTTCTATGTACCTACCTACAACATAGTTGTATGAACGAAACGTTATTAGCTGACAAAAACGCCTCCAGCGGTTAAAGCTTATGTTCGGTTGAGTCATATTATGGACTTACTTTCGCTAAGCACATTGCCTTCTCGTATTTGTATTCTGCAGATGTGAACTATGGAACGATGTTGCCATGTTTTATTTATTGACTGACGAATGTTTCGGTAACATGTAAATAAATATCTAGATGACCGTTTACTTTTTAAACTATAAAGTAAGTGAAATATTCTGTGCCAAAATATTAATAGTTGAATTGTCGAGTCGATTCCTACCGTGGAGTTTGTAATTAGAGTAGTATATTTAACGTAAAAAGGTCTTATGTATATATATCTTCACAGGGGGTTTTAATCCCACCTCGTCGTAGCCGATGGTATGAGTTTACACCGAACAAGTGGCTAGCTCATCGCGATGTTTTGAATAGACTCAATAACCCATCTATAAACAGTTTCACAAGTTGGTATAGTGAAACCGGGACGGACAGCTTAACGTGCTCTCCGAGGCACTATAGTGGTGTTGTCAAACAAATGTACATATTTTTTTTAATTAAAAACTCATTGGTACACACCGGGATTCGAACCAGGGACTTTAGTGTTTTTAAGTCCAAGGTCTAACCAACTCGGCCACCACGTATATGAATAAAAAGGTCTTAATTTGCATTTTATTGGAAATATTTAGGTAGAAATTAATTATGTAAAGTATTTCTATTTTATTTGTATAAAAAGTGTAATGTAAGTTAAATAGAATATAGTAATAAAGTATAGTCGTTTAAGGTCATCGGATAGTAGGACGGCACTGTAGGTATATTGTATTTATTGAATAAATGAGAAAAATATGCAAAAGAAGAAACTAGTTGTATTGAAAGCGAATTTATTCCATTAAGCTGGTTCACGACTATTTCAGTTATGAATGCGAAAATTATTTAAATGTAAATGTAAAAAATCCATTCACTTCACCTGTATGTGTTACATATTTTTTATTAAATGTTTTTTCTATGCAGCTTTTTTTCTGGAATAAACGGTTTTATTTTTCTTTATTTTTTTAGATTTTGACCGATTATACCTAATGAATATTTTATAGAAAACCTTGACCAGTTTTGATCGATATCGCAATTTATTTTACTGAGAATGACCGGAAAATATACCAGCCTAAATATAATTAAAAACTAACTTACAATTGAGTTAAATTTTAGTTATACGTTTATACCTATATAAATGATACCTTTTTTTCTGATCACATCACACGATACTTAGGTTTTTGTTAAGTTTAAAAGAAGGTATTTTAACCGTGTAATTTTATACAATAGATTAGATACAGTTTACTTTTTGATCAGGGTAATATGTATGAAATGTCCTAATTATTATTATTAACTCAGAGTGATGGTTAAGAACATTCATGGACTACGTTGCCATTTCCCACCAGAGGTTCTACCATGGGTTTGCGCATTGTAGCAACGTAACCTATTTGTATACGTATACGTGAGCAACAACCAATAGGATTTAACCAAAAAAAAATCGGTCCTATTGGTTGTTGCTCTTGTATATGTATACGTTACGTTGCTACAATGCGCAAACCCATGGTAGAGCCTCAGGTGGCTGTAGTTAAACGTTTTATCCAAATAAACTCAAACAAAACAATTGGAGATAACAATTCGACACACTAAATCTCAAGGTAACATAACAAAAAATACGTGAACAGATCGCAGCATCCTTTGCAAATAATCTTTTATCTGGTTTTTTACCGAGATAATAAATTCTCTATTTGATATTACTCAAACAAGATTTTTATTTCGAGCGTTCTAAATGTACAAGAAAAGCAATTTTAGCAACGACAATTTATTGAAACTTAAACCTATTCATCGCATACAATTGAGGTACGTTGTTATTGAAGCGTTATGTATAATTAGTTGCGTCAGTGTACCGCTACGTGCCGCGTGCGATGCTCGTCCTACAAAACTACCACTATTATGACGTGATCGGAATGCTGAGCTCCAATGATGGCCACTTTCACATAGTTTGATTAAGCAGATTTATAAGATCACCCATAAAAGCCATTTTTGCTATAAACCCTCTTAAGGAGGGTACTGTAAGCCACACATTATTTTTATTTATTAGAAGACTACAGACTTGGATAGCGTGAGATCTAATTTGAGTTGAGATCATAGACTGTGTAAAAATCGAAAATTATGTTTTTTGACACGAAAAAATTACCATTGTTATTTGGAGTTACTATTTAGTGGAGCATGACATTAGACTTTGTATCAACATAATGGTAAGCAGATCTACAAAATCGATGGTTGGAGTCGCGGTTACGAATGGGTGGAGACAAAGACGAATTTGCATTACGAGTCTATTTCCTCGCTGCTTTATCGTCAAATCAACCGCCGTTTTCGTAACCAAACCCTGAAAGGAGACTACAACATCGACAACAAATCGATGCAATAGTCTACAGATAACCCGACAAAATAAAGATTTAAATCGAGAGATTATTTTAGAAATTGGAGTATTTGATTAATTACAAAATATATATATAATATTATTGAGTTTTATGAAATTTCATGTGTATGAAATAATACAATACATCATTTACGATCTCAACTCGAGATTTCGAGGTATATAAAGTCCTGAGTCCAACTATTAATTAAAGAAGGTTTCTGAAAAAGTACTTAACAATTTTAGAATAAATAGATACTATTATAAAGTATAAAATAATACTTTTAATTCGTCTTGAATTGTTCTGCAATCTAAGTATTTTTTTATTCTCTTAAAGTTTAGCTAGAAGATTGTTTTAAGGCATTAAGCTCGACTGTAAATTTTGTGCCATTAATAATTTTTAATAAAAAAATACACAAGTAAATAGGTGCGTTATAATATAGAGTTCAGATATACAGACTGACCCTTAATTGCTTACATAAAAACTCATAATTGCTTACTTTAGGGCTTTGATATGAGCTTTCTAAGTTTTATAAGTAGTAATTTCATTCCAAATCCATACTTTTATTTATCTAATCAGAATCTCTACATACATAGGTATAAAAACAAACTTATTAAATATTATTATATAAAATTTATAATAATAAATTATATGCTGAATATTTTTTTTATTAATTGGAGAGAAAATAAATTTTAATTCTATGTTATTCTTCTTATAACTTTTCTCTTTTATTCAAACAATGTCAATAATTAAATACACAAATTCTGACTCTATAAACGGGTTCTAATGCTTCATTTTCATACAATGATTTCATACAAGGTAAAACTTTTATATAGTATAATAAAAAATAAAAAATAAAAAATTTTGATTAAATTTAAAATATTGATTTTATTAAGAGAGATGTATAGTTTTTTTTTTTGTTGATAAAATCACGTTAATTTTTGGTATTTACTTTATTTAAAAAAATAAATAAGGTAATAATAATAAATAGTGGTTTTAAAATATCGGCAGTTTTTTAAATAAAATAATAATACAATCATTTAAAAAATTAACTGCCTCATTTTCCTCGTCGAGATTATATTTTAAGTTTATTAAGTTTAGCCTCGAAGTTAGAAAAAAATGTGTACAACAATAAACCCAAGCCCACTAAGTAGAGACTTGAAATTTACGAAATTGTCATCGAACAGTTGTAACAAATTACCAGACGGATTAAAAAAAAAAAAAAATGAGAAAGGTAACATAACAAGGTTTAACATCGCACTACGACCCTTAGAATACGAGAGTAAAAATTACGGCTTTTTTAATTAAACGACGTTTGAAACCGCTAGTAAATTATTAATAAAATACATTGTCTATTAATAAAAATAAAACTTCATTTGCATTAAAAACTCACTTATTACTCTTTAAAAATCTGTCGTTTGAATCTTAAAAAAAAAAAATAGGTTCATATCGCATAATGTCGTCATTGTTTTTGTGGTAGAACAACTTGCTCTTGGCGCAGTGAGAGTATTTCTCCAGTTTCTAGGTCAACAGAATCACAATTTTATCAGTAGTACATAAATTATTATGATTCGTACGTACCTACTTATTTCTATTTTATATTTTAAAAAGATATATTCAAGACTATATATTTTTATCTTTCTTAAATCTTGATTATAAATAATAATCGAGGAAGGATCTAAAGTAAACATTTTATTGAAAAAAATACCTATATAATAAAAAAAAAAAATTTCGTACTGAGCTTTCGATAAGCATAATTTTATTTTTATACGATATTTTTTTCAGCTTTCCAGCAGTAGTAATAAAGTAAATAATATAATAACATCCTGCTCAAAATAAACGCTATTTCTGATCAAATAAAATAGCAGAATTGATATCGCTTGACAAACTTGACATTTATATAGGAACTTTAGTTGTTGTGTCAGTCAATTTCTAGTAAGTGTCCAATTACAAAATAAGTGCAAATAGGGTTTTGGCAGTGATGATGACACAATGATGTTACACATTTCGACCGGACCGTATCGAAGTTTCGAAACTTAACGAAAAAACTGCATTAACTACAAATTGTTACAAACACACGCTAATTCAGAAGCAACATATTTCTCGCTTCGCTTAACACTCCGAACAATTTCTCCGAATGCTAAGAATTATTTATTTGTGATATTTTTCGCGAAAACGTTGAATAATTTATTATAATAATTCAGATAATGTAAAAAATAAACTCTAATTTTAATTAACAAAAGAAACGATGTTTTTCATCCCCGTTTATAGTAATAACTCTTACACTTCGGGCAACAAAATAATTATGGTGTTGTTTCGCTAACGATAAGATGTAAACTGAAATAAAAGTATCAAAGAAAATTTGATAAGAAAGAAAAAACCTTTTTTGCAGAAAAAAATGTACAAAAATTCTCGTTGTTAATGATAATAAGATAAAAAAGTAAATGATGCGTAAAAACGATTTTAAAGCACTCAAATTTTAATTAAAACTTTCTTCAATGATTTTAATGTCTGTGTTAAAATTGTCACTTGATTATAACCGGTGTCTGCAGATATTTTTTGAGATAAACTGAGTAACAGCGATAATGCAACTTTCTACGGTCAATGATACGACAGTCGAGAGAGAGTAACATCAATATCCATAAACGACGGCAAGAAAGTCTCTACCACCGCAAAACAAATTCATTTAAATCTTAATCTTTATGAGAGAAAAAAAAATCTTAAAGACTTACCGACGAAACTAAAAGTAGTGTATCACTTTCACTCAAATCCACCAAGTGTTTGTGTCACAAAAGCACATGCGTTAGTTGCGTTTAAGAATCGTTAGGTCGCGAGTATCGTCGATGGTGGTTACGTTAGGTTACCGTCGAAGGTGTATGCCGCGTTCGAAGTCGTTAGAGCACTGAGCGATTCGACGGAAGAGCCGTGCGTAAAGCTGCGCCTGGGCAACTCGACGCGCGCACCTAAGCACGGGCGTCCAGTCAGCCGCGGAAATGAGAAAGATATCAACAACCTAAGTCTACCAAACACCATGCGTTGGAGAACGCGGCTGACACTGTAGCGCTATTCAGGTGAAGGATAGAAAACTTCCAAGTAATGATTGGAAAATAAAGTCTATTGTTTTAATAAGTGACTGTGTGATCGATAGAAATAAGGTCGTGACTTCGAGAAATAAGTAGGCATTGATTGTCAGCAACTGTTGGCGATGTATGTTCTTTTCTTTTTTGTTTTCTATGTTATTGCTCTTAGTTTTTATAGGGTATGGTTTATCTAACCTAGGTCTGTTCAAATACGGTAAAATATTTGCTTTCGCTGTCGTTAGCGAAATCCGATTTCGTATACCATATGCTCGTGTGTTACCTGCGATTTTTTTAGTCCCTCTCTCCTCAACCAAATACTATATACCTTATAGGGCAGACTTGGAAAGGCATTGATGTTGGAAGACATACGAGTATATAGACATTTAGCTACATCTAAAGGTGGTGCTGAAATATTTTCCTGAAAATCCTCTTCAATCAATTTCCACGCATCAGTTGAACAATGATTACTACTAAAAAAAATTGCAAACTAAAATAATGTCTACTATACCGAGAGTTTTGCAAATTCAAAAACAAAGTTGTAGTTTTGTCTTTATTTTTTAGGCTTCAAATTATTCTTTTTTGAAAGTACCATTTCAATATAATTAGTATAAGTACCTACACAACTTAATAACTTTTCAGCTAACCAATTGACGTTATTAACTATATTGTCAAATTACCTCTGATGAAATGCATTGTCAATTTTTAACAGCTTATTCTTTGACAATTTAGGACATTCCATGCACAATAGTTACTCACGATTGCCTCGTTAGGAAATATTTACGATATATAGTGGCGCGTTGTATTTGTATAGACACGGCATGAATACTATGGTATAGTGTATTTTAAAGTTTTTATTTATTATTATTCAGACAATCAGACACAGTTAGACAGTGTTAGGTGTGCGTTTACAGGAAAATGACAGCCAGATATATATGGTGACTTTGGAAGGATGTACTTTGGGCTAATATAAGGCTCTACTACCGATCAAACCAAACAACTTTTCCCATCGAACCATGTGTCGAAATGAAAAAATAATCAATGTACAGTCTTTCACAATAAAATACGTTCTATTAAATATTTATTACTTAAGTAAGGTTTGGGTATTCGTCAAAATCCCAGTGTATCCATACCAGCATTTCTGGATTCAGGTTATAGTGTAAAAAAATTCGTTGGAAAAGATTAGGTCCATCGCATAGTGATTTCGAGATTTCGCACTTGCCAGAAGCCATGATCTTCCCATTACTGAATCATCAAAACCACTACATCTGCAGATCGTGCTCGTCTTTTAGCTATCGCCGAACGGGAGTCTGGGCTTTGATTGCAGGCCTTGCCTACATCATTCTATATTGGTACTATACTGGCCAACAATTCTCTTCGTTTAGCAATATCGCTTCGTCTGGGCGCGTTTTGCGTTCTTCCATATCGCTGCCGAGGCGGTGAGACGGTCGAACAACTTGGTCACCACTGCTTGTCATGTTGCAGAAGTTGCGGAAGAAGATCTCGCCACGCCAACTTATATACGCCTAATATCCCTGCCGTCCTAGAAGCAACTGGTTAAGCGCGGGACGGTGGCACTCTTGCCACCGTCCGACGGTCATATACCACCCGATGGTCATATACCATTTACCCTGGTCGGTGCATGGTATGAGACGCTACATGTGCTGATACCTTTGCACAGACCCATCTGCCAGGAACTTCAAAAAAGACTGGCGGCGCTACCTTGGAAAACTTCAAACGCCGCACGTATGCAGTTCTTTATAGAGATTACATATTGCCGTTTGGAGTAGAGACTATAGGGCCGTACACAATATTTAAGTATATATCGAAGTATTTGGTCGACGTATCTAGTGACCAAAGGGCTGTATCGTTCCTCGGACAACGTATACGTATCGTAACACAGACCAGGGTCTTTTGGGAACCCTTCCAATTGGCAGCGATATGGAAGAACCTCACAATTTATTGTAATATTTCTAGATATTAGACTTATAATTGTTCTTTTGTATACATTTTATATTATATACCAACATATATAAAAATAGTATGATATATTTTATCAACTTACTGCTTAAATTGTTCTAAACGTTTAACTAGAAAACCTTAAACCATTTTAGGTGGGTATGTAGGTAATAATATTATGTTTGCAATAATAAAAAAATATGTAGGACATTTCATATTACTATTATATTATTTACATATTATACATAGTGTTGAAACAACGGCACTAATACATAATTTTATCAACACTTATATATTATTATGTAATTACATAAATATTTAACTAAATCAGCAGATGAAAATATAACGACCAAAGGATAGATCTTAAATAAACAAGTTTCACAATAGGAGTTCATAAAAATATAACGGCATTGTGTGAACTTTTATATACTTAAATAGATTTCTTATGATTTGATCCACTTTTTATGAGAACTTTTCTTTATTGTCACACTTAATCGATATAGTAACCGTTCGTAGGTAATAACTGTTACACATATTGGTACTTTTAATTACTCATATAATTGTAATCATTATTCTTATTACTAAATGAAAACCTATTTAGACAACTGTATCCATTTAAACAATTATATTCTTTAAATCGATACAGAATTGTCTAAGTTAAATATGTATGTATATTTAAATGAACTTATAAGTGTTATAACTCATATAAATAATTGTGTTAATTATTGTTTTTGGTAAATGAAAACTATAGAGAGTTCAATAAATTTAAACAATATTATTCTTTAAATAGATACAAAATTGTCTAAGTTGTATCTATGTTTAAATGAACGCCTCCGTGGTCTAGTGGTTGTGGTATTATACCCGGAGATTATGGGTTCGATAACAATATCAGTACGTTTTCCTGTACAGTTTGCCACGATCTGGATGTTTATAAAATAAAATAACTTTCTACCAGTAACAACGATACTATATTCCTACTAGGAACGCATAGTACAAGTCTAGAGCTTCGTTTGCGTACAGGCCAATATGTGTGAAATATAATACACATTATGATATAATTATTTATATATTCTCCTATCGCCTCCGTAGACTAGTTGTTGTATTCGGAAGTCGTAGATTCGATTCCCACCCATGAAAAAAAAAACGTTTTCTATATACACACACCGGCAGAATTCGCGGAACACAAAATAAAAGAAGAATTAATATATCTTTTTTTGTAGCACTGGTCGGTTACATTACTTTTAATTTTTTACTTATAAGTATTTTTTTAAAACGTCTAATTTGTAAATGTCAACAGTATTTTTTTTTAATCGTTTGTTTTAATTTTTCATTCATACATCTCTATCGATTGTTTCGAAGTAGATTTTCCGTTCTGAAAAACATTATATTGCAGTTTTATGAGACTTTTGTGTTTTCTTGCTTATTGATAAGTTACGAACATCTAAGTATGCCTTTTTTTTTTTTTTTTTACGTGGGGAAATCCTCGATACCCAGCCATCGCGGGGGCGACAGCGGGTTTATGTCGGACTTGAACCGACTAAAACCCCACGGTGTTTTCACCGGTCGCCATAGAGGGGGACAACGGGAACGCTTTCGCACTCGTCCGCGGCCCCCCGGCGCTAGCCCGCTAACCTGCGCGGGCTCCGGCTCCTTGAAGGGGGAGGAGAGAGCGTCCCCCCCTTCTTTCCTCCGGCAAGCTGGCGCACGCAAACACTACACGCGCCGCCTCATGAGGCCTTTTAAGGGATGTCTACCGCCCCCGCGGCGATACCCCAGGCCTGGGTCAGGTTGGTAGTAGGGGAAAGCCGGAGGCTCTCCCCCTACGTCTGGTCCTTCGCCGGCGACATGCGGGAGCGTCGACGTCCAGCTCCCGCTCGCGTTCCGCTGCCTCCTTCTGCGTCATGACATTTTCGCAAAAGGAGAGAACCGCTTGCCACGACCTCCGACTATCCACCATCGCCTTGACGATTTATATCGCCATGACGATGAGTATGCCTGATTTAACGCTATCAGAAATCATCAGGGCAGATGAAATGAGAAGCAATGGTTAATCCTACAGATCGATTGAAACAAGACTTCGTCGATCGTTATGAACGATTCATCGTAGCATCAAATGGTACAGATTGACGAATTCTCTAGTGAGGAGAAGAGGCAAGGTAGGAAAAGGTGTACTTCAAGGAGAGATGACCGTTTTCTACAACTTCAAGTTCGTCGGAACACGAGACTTACGGCGGCGGTGCAGGCCCGAAATGCATTGGAGGAGGTTCGAGGAGTAAGAGTGAGTGAGCGGACAGTTAGCAGAAGATTCGAGGAATTTGGTATAGGCTCATTTATACTTGCCAAAGCACCAAAACTTGAGAGACACCACCGCACAAATCGACTATACTTTGCTCGTAAACATCATCATTGGGACTTGACGACAGGGGACAGGTTCACTTTACTGATGAATGTAGAATTCTGTTAAATAAGATTGATGGAAGGCAGCGAGTATGGAGGTAAAGGAGAGCGTTATTTACAGCCTAATTTTGAAAATACAGTGGCATATGGAGGCGGCTCAATTATGGTCTAGGGAGGGATATGTTTAGGAGCTCGCACGGAGTTAGTGGTAGTCGACGGCGGAAATCTGAATGCTGATCGGTATATCAGGGAGATTTTAGAGGAACATGTAAAGCCATTTACCCATTTATTGGTAACGACTTCATTTTAATGCAGGATAATGCTCGGGCTCACAGTGCTCGCTCAGTAGAGGCATACCTTAACCATGTTGGTGTTACGGTGATGGAGTGGCCAGCACGGTCCCCGGATATGAATCCGATTGAACACATTTGGGACTTGCTAAAGAGGTGTATCAAATCAAGAATGCCACGTCCTAACAATCGAAGAATGGCAGAGGTTGCCTCAAGAAATCATTGACAACATCATTCGCAGCATGCCTAGACGGATGGAAACCTTAATCAGGGCACGGGAGGAAACACTCGTTATTAAACATTCATTTAATTAATTTTAAACCGCCATTAAATCTAAAATTTTCAACTGTTTCTCCGTCACTACGAAATCTAAGAAAAATGCATTTTGTTTAGTTAATTTTTTTTTTCATAAACTTTAAGTATGGTGTTGCAAATTAATTCCAAAACATATTAATTTAATTGTTGTTTCATGTTTAATTATTATTTGTTTAAAAATAAAGCTAACTATTTTATACTCTCATATATATAATAACGCCGGTGTGTGTAGTTTGTCATGGTTTAGGTGTTTTTCATAAAATATTATGTATTATATTGTTGTTTCTGGTACACATCACAAGTGAAAATTGTCCAACATATATTATTATTATTATTTTACGAGTATTTATACTAAAATCTTTTTTGACATAAAAATCTGTCAAACAAATGCATCGAATTAAAAGTTTGTCTCGAAAAATAAAATAATAATATAGTGATTATTATAAAATTTAAGCCGTAGGTTATTTTTTATTATCATTTGCTTTTACTTAATTATGCAATGAGCCCTTTACGTTTCAAAATATAAATACGTAGATTTGAATTATACGAAAAATATTAATAGTACAATGATAACAGAAAGTTAAAGTAAAGTCAGCATATGAAAATAGATCCAGTCCAGGTATTCAGTTACGTTGGTGTAGACTCCAGGCTTCTTTGGCCAACCGCAGCCTTCTCCAAAGGATGTTATACCCACCTGCACCCCATCTGATATGACAGGTCCACCGGAATCGCCCTGAAAAATATTGATTATTGAAATACATGGTGACCGAGCAGGGGAGGATCTAGGATCTTATTATTTTTCGTTCGGGCGTTCAGACTTGACAGCTCCCAACTCATCACTTATAAATTTAGATGTTAGTTTTTAGGTGAATTTCGATGGTTTGATAGCATATACCTGTTCCTTCCCATGTATCATCACTGTGACCGGTTTGCTTAGTCTATAGACGTAAAAAAGTTAATTTAAAACGAGTTTTCCATCTATTCGGTGTAGACTCAGAATAAATATAATACGATAATAATCGTCTTAGGGAATGTCGAAATAAATCCCCTAAACATTTTTATTAACAAAACTACCGTTAAAATTGTTATTTAATTAAAATAACAAACAATAAAGACTAGTTAAATTAAAAGAAATAGAGAAGTTGTATAAGAACTAAACGTAATTTCATCAGCACGTTTTCAATAAATAGCGAACGATTCTAATTAGATTGGAAAATAAACTGAAACCCATTCATTTTTGTTTTGAACAATAAAATGTAAATTACGCCCGACGACAAGACAAAGCTTTAAGAAGCTTTCTCAATTACTAAGTTTTAATGTAAAAATGAAGGAACAAAAACACGAAAGCTGTTCGTATTTAATCAAGTTATTTTTGACAACGCCGTTAGATCGCTAGACCGCGTCAAATGTCATTACATTTAATAAGTTGTCGTTGGTTACCAAATGATTTATCATTCTAAATTGATTTAATATCCCGCGGAGGACAACGCGAAAGTAGAGCCTGTTACCAGATGTTTCCAAACTTTTACCTTGCCATTATAAATGAAGAAAGTTTTGACAGCTCCGACGGGCTTCGTGACTGCTGTGCGTGTTGTCAAAGAGCGTTTGCATCTTGTCAACAAGTACACACTAAACGACTCGATAAGGGACAGCCAATGAACAACTAGCCCCTCCAAAAGTTAACAAATGACAGTTTCGATGACACAATTGTCAAACTTTACAAGATAATTAACTTGTTTATTGATATATACCAACTTTCTATTGCAGTTATATAAGTTTATTGTATTGGTATATAGTAAACATCACACGAGTTATTTTAGCAGAGCGCGTCTTATTATGCGTGACGAAGTATCAAACGTGTAATTGTTACTTATGCTGCGTAACTACGTGCAATACTATTTTCTTTATATAAGTTTTATAATTCTAAGTAGTGGTGTTTTATATACAGGATGACTTTGAAAGGATGTACTTTGGGCATTTGCGACACATGTTTTCATGAGAAAAGTTGTTCGATTTGATCAGTAGAACAGCATATTAGCCCAAAGTACATCTTTTCAAATTCACCCTGTATAATATATGTTTCTTTCTGAGGATACATTAGAAAAAAAATCAAATTTTGTTTTAGTTAAATCCTTAAAACATTTAAAACTTCACATCGTCGGTCCTTTAAGTAATTCTATAAAATCTAATGATGCAGTTTTAGTTTTTATCAAAATCGGCCCTTTAACTCCTTTGAGCATTTATTGCTATTCCTTGTAGTTTAGGATTTGGCCATGAAGGCGCACTTAAAAATTCAACCTGTATAGTAACTAATTGAATACCTCACAAGCATCTAGATGTCCATCGTTGTATCCCAGGCAAAATGTTTTGTTGGGTAAGGTACCCTTTATAAGAAGGCGGCATTCCTTTTGATCAACTATAGGCAATATTGCGCTTCGTAATAGTAATGAAAATTTTTCATTTTCCTGAAATTATTTATTAAAATTATACAATATATTTGCTTAGTCCAAACTGGTATGCAGACAACCAACGAATACATTTTCGTGCACATAAACCAATTCGGGCATCAATTTGTTTGATGAGTAAAAATTAAAATAAAATAAATAAATAAATCTCATCGTAGCTATTGGTATGAGTCTACACCGAACAAGTGGCTAGCTTGTCGCGTTGTTTGAATAGACTTAATAACCCTAAACAGTTTCACAAGTTGGTGTAGTGAAACTAATTAAAAAAATAAAATATTTTTATTTGTAAGTACCTAATTAATATTATAAATATTTGTTGAATTATTGCACACAATATCTGGTGTTATATAAAGGTATCCCTGTTAAAGCTCCCTTAGTAGAATTCTAAGGGAGCTTAATATACCAGAAGAATAAATAAAAATGTTTAGTCCGTGTAAAATTAATATGGGTCAAATTTAAAATTTCAAGCGGGCAAAGTTGCTAGGCTAGTTTTAAATATTTTACTAAATGACTCGCATATTTCTTGTCACATAATAAATCCTTTACTTACAGACACAGCTCCCCATCCATACACAACGATTTGCTTACTCGGCTCAAATACTGCGAAGTTTTTAGCCAATCTCACCGGAAGAATTATATCCGAATACTCCAAGAAAGTGGGAAATATGCTGACTAATCCGATATCGCTCGCTAGGGTGTCCCATTTGAATGAGTTATGAATAATGGCTCTTGTCGCGGCGATAAGTGTGCCCCCGTGGAAAAGGTTAGGGCTCCCGAATCTTAAGTTCATGTTCTGTGTGCCACTGTAGAATTATAATTTCCGTATTGGTTATAGGAATTGGCATGATTTGTGCGATTGAATACACTTTATCTTGCCGTCAATCGCACAAAGTGTATGTTTGTGCGATTGACGGCAAGATAAAGTGCAATCAATTTGTATTGTGTAGCGTTCGTGTAGTAATATATATTAGTTAAGATGGAAGAGTTTTGTTACCGAAGTCCATATAGTTGCAAAAACCGTTAAATGGCCTGTGCCTAGATTACACGCATCAAAGTTAGCTCGCATGTTAACTGCGATGACGTAATTTTCTATGATTTTTTTAAGTCGTTTTTTTAGAAGCCAATCTTGAACTACGTCAAAATGACGTTATAATTTGGCGTGCGAGCGAACTTAGGACGCGTAATCATCCCCCTGTCAGATTATATATAAATATAGTTTGAGGTTCACTGTTTTTTCAGGAAAGTACTGCATATCTACATTTCTTATCAAGATGGTCGTTCTCTTTTCAGGATGCAGTAACGAAAACTGGCGGTTGATTTGCCAATATAACATAGAGCGACGAAGTAAATAATATAGATTTACGTCGTTTATGTAGTAAAAGATCTGCCACATTGACGAATAAATATATACAGGGTGAATTTGAAAGGATGTACTTTAGGCTAATATGAGGTTCTGCTGATCAAATCGAACAACTTCTTCCATGGAACCATTTGTCGTAAATGAATAAAATAATTGGCTTCCCCATACGAATTAGTCATTTTAGCATTACTAGTTTGTATGTTATTATAATTACACATTGACGAGTAAATATATATATATATATATATATAACATACTTAATCAAAATGATGAGAATAATCGTTCATATAGTAAATAAATCAGCCATATTGACGAGTATATAAATATTCATCAAACGATAAGCAGTGAGCGTAAGCATTCACAAGTAAAATTTTAGTTTTTTATATTTCAGGTTTCAAGAATAAAAAAAGAGCCAGCAAGCCAGCGGTGTTTTAGCACTTGCGCAGACCGTTAGAAATTTCTGATACAAAAATGTAATGCTCGCCAGAAGGCACTCACTCTCGCATACATTATGTTCTAGAACGGGCACATTACCAGAATTTTCGACCGTGTAAAAAAGATCTGCAACATTGATGAGTAATGTCGCCAAATTTTATTATACTTCTAGCCAAAAAGTTATATTACTTACTTTATCAAACAATGAGCGGCAGTAAGCGTGAGCGTGCGCGTAAGTATAGATCCGCCACATTGATGAGTAATGTTGCCAATACGTTGCTTAATTGACACTATAAATGGGCACCAATAAACTATTTTTGTCTGTTTACCAAACATAATATTTCGCACATTATTATTAAAATAAATTTACTATTTATTTATACAATTTAAATAACATCATCTGGGGATTAAGCATATCGATTTTAATTAGTGTATTTTATATTGTAAGTAAAATGTGATATTTACATATATGCTTTAACAGTAATAGTAAATAAAAATATATTTTTTATGTAAAATAAAATAAAATAAAAATATTAAAATTATGTTCTTATGCTTCAGTTGTGAAAACTAAAATAAATTATGTACCTATGTAATATCTGTATTTACAGGTAATTAAAACCGTAGTACGATAGTTATGGTACTTATGGTTGTGATAATCGTCATTAGGAAAGCGAAGGTCAATGTTAATGACGTGTAGCAAGTAGTTAAAAAAAACAACAAACTTGCAGAAATTAATAAATTACCATAACTACCTTTACATTTATTTACCAGAACAGTTCGCGGATGGAATTGATAAAAAACTTATATTCGTGATAAATATATTTGTGGAAATCACTCAGGAGTTTATTTTCAAAAGAGATGCGCCGAATATGGGTTCAACCGAATACGAATGTTTCGGCGGAATGTTCTGTCCAATATGTACCGAACCAAATATTCGGCAGAATTATTCGGGTTAGAACATTTTGTTTATTTCAAAACAATCTTGAATATAACCGTAGAATTTGAGTTTACCAGGAACATATTTTGTATTACCGATGTCATCCTAATATTAAATATTATATTTTAAAATTGCAATCTTGAAATTTGCCCAAAATACTTAGAGCATTGCCCCTCTGTATTTCCAGCGATATTCATTGGAAAAAATTGGAACTTGCTCGATGGTCTCCAGAATCAGATGCGTCAACTAAAAGTTTATCAAGATTAAAAATATTTTTTTTGCATCTGGAGGCCATGGTCCCAGAGTTTCTATCGAAAACGCTAAAAAATCGTAAGAGGAGCCATTTTACCATTTTTTTTATTTTGGGCAAGCAGAGCTGCAGTACTAGAGGATCTTGAAGTGACGTGGAAGTAACTTGAAGCTAGGGTGCCACACAGGTGGCATCCCAGATTCGAGGTCGACCTCTAATGCCATGGGATTATGGTCACACCGTCTAATACTATTTACATATTCGGTAACGATTCGGCAAACTAACCGAATATTTGACCGACAAACATAAAAAAAAAAATGCCGAATATACCGAATACGAATATTCAGCCGAACATTCGGCGCATCTCTATTTCAACACATAGAAATTATATAATAATATATTTTTAATATAAAAAGCTCGTAAAATATAACTTAATTAAAATTATAGATTAGTAGAGAAAATTTAGGAATATTAAAAAAAACTTAGACCAACGTTTGGTAAATACGATAAAAAAATGTCTAATATATTTTAATATAATATTAAATATGCATTATGACAACAGACAAACCTTTGATGCGACGATAGAATTTAATATAAACTCATTATTTCTAAATGTTTCTGCCGTAGCCCGGATATTTTGCGTTGCGACGACGGACGTCGCATTGTATGATGCGACATGTCATTCATGCGATACGTCGTCACACCGCAAAGTGTTATGGTTCTTACGTGGTGTTAAACTCTACAAAATTATATTAATAACATGTAGAATATTTCACACATATTACCGTGATCACATATTATGCTTAAGGATTGAAATCACTTCGTATTCAAAGCTGTTTTAGACCTACCTGCAGCGTGGATTACTTTTAGAATTATTTAAATCGTATATTTTATTCAAAATATATAGTGAATTTAAAAAAAAAACGACAAGTGCATAAACTCGCCCGCAAAGGGTTTCTATTTGTTTATTTTTGATTTCTCAAAAACTTTTTTCATTTTGATAACAATATTAATTTTAATTCAATGTTTGAGTGAACTCTTATGTTTTCAATGAAATCGATTCACTAATTTCTGAGAAATGTATTTATTTATATTTTATAATAAGGCTTAGTTGCAAAATGTACATATACAAAAAATGTACTCTCTGTAACTGTAACGATTAAAATAAAAAATCAAAAATAGCAATTTCATTTTGCAGTTCGAATGATAGCTGGTACTATTGACGCCATTTTTAACTTTAATCGTTACATTAACAGAGAGTTTTTTTTGGTGCAACTCAGCCTAAGAGACTAATACCCGATACGATCGCGGACTAGACAGCCTGTTGAAAATTAAAAATTATCGCGAGTGAAACCGCGGCGAACTGCTAGTATTTTAGAAACACCCAGACCATAGCAAGCTGCAGGTACATAGAAACGTACCTACCGTAATAATATAATGGTATAATGGTATGTAGGTATAATTTACCGTTGGTATCGAACCCACGACCAATATCAGCTGACAACACTAAAACGTCAATTTAATCAGCTCTAATTGATAATCCATAATGAAAGCTGCTAATAGCTACAAACAATAGCGATATAGATCTGAACTCTCAACCGGTTTCGTAACTGTGTGCAAAGTTAACCGACTCGTAACCTCACATGTTTCTCAACCAACAACCTTCGCCGCTGACCCTACCGTACGTGACAATATTCACTAAAACAAAACTTAATTAGTACTGAGCATGCTTTCTTGTGCAATATGGAGTAGTAATAAAACATAATTGCTAAAATTCTAAATTCAAAAATAACATACATGCTCGTACTCTGCACCTATGGCGTATAATAAAAGCAGTGGCCGTGGACTAGTAATTATTTTACAGCCGATTCCAAATTTAAACCGACCATATTATAGGTTTATATAAAACAATTCCTGCTCTTCAATTATGAGGCACGATTTTAATTATTTTATTATAACTAAATTCAAAAAAAGCACGAGCTAGCTAGCGTACATATTTTGGCATCATTTTATGTTCTTTTTTTATTTCATATTATATACGTGGTGGCCGAGTTGGTTAAACCCTAGATTTAAAAACACTTAGGTCCCTGGTTCAAACCCCGGTGGGTACCAATGAGTTTTTAATCTAAAAAAATATGTATCAATATAGATCCTAAATACCATCGGAGATGACGAGGTGGGATTAAAAACCCCTTCGCTGGATATTCGGCCGCCTGGCCGTCGAGACGGGCGCCATAAGTGAATGATAAATAAAATAAGTAGGTACATATAAAAATTATGTTTATATAAATAAAAAAAATAATATCATCGCGGGTGCCTTACGGCGCCCGAGACCGCCTAGACGGCCTCAGCGGAGGGGTTTTTAATCCCACCTCGTCGTAGCCAATGGTACGAGTCTACACCGAACATGTGACTAGCTCGTCGCGATGTTTTGAATAGACTTAATAACCAATCTATATACAGTTTCACAAGTTGGTATAGTGAAACCAGGACCGACAGCTTAACGTGCTCTCCGAGGCACTATAGTGGTGTTGTCAAACAAATATATGTAAATTTGAAAAACTCATTGGTACACACCGGGGTTCGAACCAGGGACTATATATAACTATTGTAGGCTTAAATATATATTGTAAATATATATATATATATATATATATATATATATATATATATATATATATATATATTTACAATAATATAACTATTGTAGGCTTAAATATATATTATATACGTGGTGGCCGAGTTGGTTAGACCTTAGACTTAAACCACTTAGGTCCCTGGTTCGAACCCCGGTGTGTACCAATGAGTTTTTAATCTAAAAAAGTATGTACATCTGTTTAACAACACCATTATAGTGCCTCGGAGAGCACGTTAAGCTATCGGTCCCAGTTACACTATACCAACTTGTGAAACTGTTTATAGATGGGTTATTGAGTCTATCCAAACATCGCGACAAGCTAGCTTTATCTGCTACGACGAGGTGGGATTAAAAATCCCTTCGGTGGGTACCCTGAGGCCGACTAGGCGGTCTCGGGCGCCGTAAGGCACCCGTGATGATAAACAAAAAATAATGAACAATATTGAATTAAAAACAATAACAATTTTTGATTATTATAAATTGTTCTTTAAATTATATTTATTATCTTAAAGTGTTTTTACTGCCTGTCGACATTGAACGTTAGTCGATATATGATTGACGTAGAACACTGTTGGCGTGATTAACGTCACAAGACTCTACACTAAGGTACAATCGTCTGGTTTATTAACAACGCTAACATTACACTCCCAAAATAACAAGGAATTCCGCTTTTCATATGTAATTATCTATATTGACAAGATAATTGCATTTAAATGTAAATTTCAGATTCACTAATCTAACAATGAATAATTGGGTAGTATTTATTTGGATCTTGGTTTATAATAACATAGAATGAGGATAGCTTATGATATGTAGTTGAGAGTGTTATTTTTTATATTGTTAATCCAGAATTAAAATTAAGTACTTATATACAATCAGGAATATTAATAATTAATGCTATTTATGGAATTTTAGGTGAGAATAACGTCTTGGTATACCTGGTGGTAATCAGACCTAAAAAATCCATGAATGAAGTCGATCAATACATTATGTTCAATAGCATTGATCGCTTTTATTATGCCGGTTAAATTGTGCAGTTACAAAAGGGGCGGCGACAAAAACGAATTTGCAGTACGAGTATACTTTAGTAGCCTCGCTGCTTTGTCTATAACTTCGCTAGACCGACCGACCGATTTCGTTACTACCCCCATATGGAATATAAAAACCGTCAAGTGACCTAGTCATGTTTTGGTTTTAACCCGTAGGTTCCCCTGTCTTCAGGGGACTACTGAATCGATTTCTTATAGAGGCGGTAGTTCCATTAAACGTGCGGTTACGAAACTGGCAGTTTGATTTGACGACCTCATTCATGTATTTTATAGATCTTACCATTAGGAAGAACCATGTCGTGCTCCATTTAAAAAAAATCCACAAAAATAATTAAAACAAATAATTATTTATACTTACATCAGAACCTTGAAAACGTTCTACACATAGCTTTATGATTCTGTACCTTTTTATACAATTTTCACGCTCCTTTGGGGTTAGCTGGTAGAGAATGCCTAAGGGTCGTCTCGTCTATATCCATATTTTTATATATGCAATAAATAAATTGGAATAAAATAGTTTTATTAGACCACAATACATCATTATTTTCTAAATTATTTTCTACTATAAGTTTATTATTACAGATTTTTTTATTTTTTTATTTATGAAAACTAACTTACTAATTTACTTATATACTTTTAGGGCTAATAGGTATTCATAAAATGTAAATCTTTTGAAAAAAAAAATGGTTTCTGTAACACATGGATACCTAGCATAGGGACCAGGTTTACAAACAAATTCAATATAAATTAATTATTAGGTGCACATTTTTACTCGTATCTTTCATTATTATTTTTTTCCATAAAAAAATTGTGTCTCAAATAAATAATATTTTACTGCGAGAAAACATCCACAACCATCACTGTATTGGGCCAATTTACAGAACTGCAGGCGAGAGAGGCGGTCACCAAACCAGGCCCGCGCCTAGCTCGTAACCTGCTTAGTCACAACAGAGGTAACCTAAGGATGGTGGTGGGTATTTTGACCGGACACTTTCCATTAAACAGACACCTTACCCTTATAGGTATCAACAACAGTCCTCTATGTAGAGGATGCATGGAAACCGAAGAAACACCCACCCATGTGCTGCTTCATTGCACCGGGGTGGCTTCACAACGGGCGGAAAT
Organism: Monopis laevigella; assembly: GCA_947458855.1. Lineage (NCBI taxonomy): Eukaryota > Metazoa > Arthropoda > Insecta > Lepidoptera > Tineidae > Monopis > Monopis laevigella. Next base: position 20,720,295 of record OX381578.1, read on the forward strand.
CCTCGGAACACCGAGGTCGCTCCTCGAGGCCTGTAAGAGTCCAGGACTCCTTGCTGCCTTCTGGAAGGAGCTGGGCTGGCTAGAGTAGCCGGCCATTTACATCACGCAAAAAGGCCTAACTTCCTGGCCAATTGCTGAAAAGTGGACCCGCCATGAAGATGAAGAAATAATATTTTTTTTTTATATCTTTTATTTTTACTGTACGAGTATTAACTTCAGCAAACAAATAATTGTAATACCTCTATCAAACACACCTTATCAAATAGTAAGAAAACAACTTTGTATAGAAATTATCACGTGTAAATATAAATATTATGGATCATAATACATTATATTATCATTCGCAATTACACAGAATAAACTAAAAGTAATGCATTTCTTATCGCTAAAGTACCTTTAAAAAATACTATTTAACACAAACAAAACACTTAAATATACCTACCATAATTATTAAGATTACAATAATAACAGTTCAGTAAAAGTCACTATATAGTGAACAACAGTATTTATAACAGTAGCTTCCATAAAAACGTCTCAGTAAAAAGAAAATCGTCTTTCGTTATTCCCAGAGGAAGAAATGGCGAAATATGTTTTCTTTTTTATCGCATTGGATATATTTCTTCAGAATGGTAACATTAGAAAATTTATTTATGCGATATGTTATTCGCGGAGGGACAACCAATTTTTGTTTAGGAAAATTTGTTTATAGTTGTGGTAAACGGAATAGGTTTCGATTTTAAATACTTTGTGTATGGATTGGATTATATGTTTTGAATTTCAAAATTTCGCAAATAAGATATGTTATTAACGGACTTACAATCAATTTGTGTTAAGTAAAAATTGTTTATAGTGACGGTAAAGGTTTAGTTTTTTAATACTTTATGTACCTATTTACGAGTATGTATTAAACGTTTTGTGTTTTAAGATTTAGCAAAATGTTGGTAACACTTAAAGATACCTACAGACATTTAAAACTTTTAAGTTCTATTTTTGGGTATGTCTAGAAATGATTTATTCCTAAGGTTATGTTATGATTCATTTATTTATAAAATAAATATGAATGGGTGTAAAATCACGGACGTCCGCCTAGACGGCCTCAGGGTACCTAGACGGCTAGGGGTTTTAATACCTCCTCGTCGTAGCTAATGGTATAAGTATACCTACACCGAACAAGTGGTTAGCTCATTGCGATGTTTGGATAGACTCAATAACCCACTTATAAACAATTTTGGGTTTTAACCAGGGACTTAAAAACTGAGTGTTCTTAAGTCTGAGGTCTAACTCGGCCACGTATTTTTTATTTATTGAGTTCAATACTTTTAAATATTTTTATTAGAGCACGGCATATGACATTGTATCTACCTGATAGTAAGCAGATCTATAAAGTCTATGAATGAGGTCGATCAATACCTTGCTGTTTCACTATATTGATCGATCTCACTTAACCGGCCAAATGATGCGGTTACGAAATGGGCGGTGAACAAGACGTATTGGCATTACAAGTCTATTTTAATATCCTCGCTGCTTTATCGTAAAATCAATCGCTTGTCTCGTAACCGCGCCATAAAAGGAGACTATCACCTCGACAAGAAATTGATGCAGGTGTCTCCGCGAAACCGGTGAACCCACAGACTAAAACCGCAATATGATTAGGTCACTTAATGGTTTTTGCATCTGTATGGGCGGTGGTAAAGAGTCCGGTCGGACGGCCTAGGGAAGTTATAAAGGCCGTCCTTCCACTTGAATAGTTATAATACTTTTTTATTATTTTAGAAGCTTTATCATTGAAACTAGGGCTTCGCATTAGTAAGGCAGTCGAGGGCCGAATAGTAGGTGGATATAACACTACTATAGAAGACTACCCGTACCAAGCTTATTTATTGATAGAAGTAAATGAAAAATACTATCAATGTGGTGGTTCTATTATAAGCAGAAGATATATTCTTACTGCGGCACATTGTCTTACTGGGTAAGTTTTTTTTTTAATTTTTAAAATTTAGGTCCGACGTTCTTCCTAATTTACATAAATGAACTGTGTAACCTAGAACTTATAATAATCAAATACTGACTTTTGCGAATGGCACGGTTCTTTTATTCTGTGCAAAGATGTGGCCGTATAATTGCTTGGCTTAACTGTAATATACTTACCATCAACATAACTAGGACAAATTACATTTGCTACTCAATAGGGTATTTGACTCCTTTTTGAAACTCGTTTTATATGATTCTTCATTACATAATAAGCACACTACATTGATATTTCCGGGATTTCTACTCTATTATTAATAAAAATCAATGTTAAAGTTTGAATTTCCACAATGGCGCTAAAAACGCTGTTTCGCAGTCTATGTCAAGTGTGACGTCACATGCAAGTAAACAAACAAGCACATATTAAATAATCTCCTAGATATTATACTCTATTCTATTTCATCCACATGATTTATAATCTGTGTATTGTTTTATTTACTTGCGTGTGACGTCACCAGTCATCAACCAACCAAAGATGTTTTTGTTATAAATAATTTTCTTATAATCTACTAAAAAAAGGTATACATAATTTAGTTTAAAATAAAGTGAAATATGTTTTTTTACGCCATTGTCTGATAGCATGACCACAATTTATAGTATATTTTTAATGTAGTCAAATAGCCTATTGCTGATAAACCTACTCAAAACCCTTCCTTTAGACTTGTTGCCCATAATTGTATGGGAGATGATTTCACCAATAGCTGTCCGGTTTTAAAAGGTACCACGTTCACCAAATACCTGGGAGTTACAATAGACCTCAGGCTAAAATACTTGTAGTACTTACTTTTCTGAACCACAAACGAACACCACATTCGTAGAAAAACAAAGACATTTCCCAGGACCCTATCTCTATAACAAGATATATATACAATTTTTAATAAATCTAGCATAATTCCAAAAATGAATTTCGTTAGTATTCTGTATTTTATTTATTTAAATATAATTAAAAAATGATTCATCATGGGTGCCTTATATACGGCACCCGCTAGACGACTTCAGGCTTCCCGAACAAGTGTCTAGCTCGCCGCAATGTTTGGATAGACTCAGTAACCCATCTATAAATAGTTTCACATGTTGGTATAGCAAAACTATAGCTTAACGTGCTCTCCGAAGCACTATAATGGTATTGTCAAACAAATGTACATATTTTTTATTTAAAAAAATACACTATGTACATTTGTAATCATATAATATATAAAATATGTTTTAGAGGTATTAATTAACATAACAGATGAAAAAGTTTACCTAAATAGCGTTAAAAAAGAATTTAATATACTACTTATAAAGTAGCTAAGTATTTGCATATAATTATAAAAAAAATACATGATATTTAACAAAAATCCGATGTGCGAAAATTCAATTAAAGATTCACACATACCATTTTACCGTATTTAAAATTTAAATACTCTGTTAGGATTTCCAATATCATTGTATAGCTACATCTGTTTTATGTTGATTTGAACAATTAATAGCATTCTGTTTTCATACATAAATATTTGCTTGTTGTTTAATTTGAAAACTACATTCATACACATTTTGAACCATACATAATGTTTATTGTGATAAATCAGATAATATTTTGATAACCGCACTGTTATGAGATTAGTCATTATTAGAAATGGATTAGCAAATATCAATTGGAGAGAGATTAATTAAAAAGCTCGAAATTGGAAATTTTGACTTTTGTTACCCTCTTTACAAGAATATCATATTCATTTTTTTAAACCTTTTACAAAATCTTCCAAATTTCAACTTAATCGGACCGTATAAGTAGTTTTCAAATTTATTTGGCCACATGGAATAGCAAAATATGTATCATCAAACAGGGTTCTTTTTTACATATCATCACGAGTGCTTTACGGCGCCCAAGACCGCCTAGACGGCCCCAGGGTACACAGCGGAGGGGTTTTAATCCCACCTCGTTGTAGCCAATGGTATGAGGTTACTTTTTTAAACAAAACAAATGTCCTATTTTTAATAATATATTTATATGAGAATTCCTTAATGCTTAACACCTACGCTATTAGTTAAATCATAATTTATAAAATTATTATAATATTTACCGCGCCTTAGGCGTTGTATCCGGAGGTCGTGGGTTCGATTCCCACCCATGGCAAAAGAACATTAGTATGTTTTTCTGTACAGTTTGTCATGGTCTTTGTCTTTATATGGTTATTTCTGGCACACTAAGTACAAGCCTAGAGCTCAGTTTGTGACTAGGGCAATATTTGTGTCTTTATGTCATTTATATTATTATTATTTTTTATTTTAGAGCGGCAGCAGTTTATGTGCGAATTGGGAGTACAAATTCCGAAAGCGGTGGTCGCCTTTACTACACGACTTCATACAAAATACACCCAAAATACAAAGGAAATGATTACGATGTCGCCTACGTAGATCTAAAGAAAAAAATTAAATTAGATGGAACCAAAACAAAAGCTGTTCAGTTAGTAGAAGCTGATAAAGCAGTTGAAACTGGAACGGAAATTGTTATTTCGGGATGGGGCGACACTACTGTAAGTTGATTACAATAGCCCTAGTGGGAGTTATATAACTGTTATTTGCGATTAAGTTAACTAAAATTAGTAAGAAATAATACAGCTTTTTAAACCGAAATTTTTGGGATTAAAATCAAGAGCGTATGTTTGGTGAAAATTTTATCGCAGTAGTATTGTTAACTCGAATAAAAAAACTTACACTAGGGCTACAGTGGTAGAGTAACAGACCTTTCATTAAGGTTAAGTGCTTTATCTACAGAGTATTCAATACATTTATGAAATATATATATGTCATATGAACCGGTTAATGCAAAGAAAATCATTTTTCAAGCACACTATCTAGTTGTCTTAAGCCTAGAAGACCTAAGGGTATCCAGCGGGACGGTTATATTCCCCCACGTGTTATGTATTCTAATGCTTATTTCTTGCGAAAAACTGTAATAAAACTATATTAATATGATTTTTATATTAAAATATAAGAGTATCATCTTTACTGTGATACAATGATAATATCTTATAGACATATTCACTTATCTTGGATTGCATCACGAGAAATCCCAAATATCTGCTTTTAATACCACCCTTGCCTTCCCCTCCCATCATACCATATTTGTTTCTAAATCGTTTGCAGTTGTCGCTGCAAAACTTTGGAATGATTTACCAGTCAAAATAAGACAATCACCAAATACAGTCATATTAAAAAAAAAGTATGATTACTTTTTATTTTATTTTATTTTATTTTATTTTTTTGATTACTATCTAAATGTATATGTAGTATTTATTCATCTTTCATTATTCGTCGGGTAGCCATCATCGTTGTAGGTGATACTCGCATGTTCACCGGGTCAGCTAGTCCTAAATAAATAATTAATCTTAATTTTTATTACTAAACAGGAAGGCGGTAGTACAAGTGAGGATTTAATGGCAGTGAAGGTAACTACAGTCTCTGTAGAAGAATGTCTAAAGAGCTACTCTACTATTACGGATCGGATGTTTTGTGCTGGAAACGTTGAAGGAGGCAAAGATTCTTGTCAGGCAAGTAATTATTAATAGTTAATATGGTATAAAATTCTACCAACAAGTGGTGTGCAAAATTTGAGAATTTTTCAATTTTAATTCACATTATGGTGATTGCAAGAAACTTTGAAGGGATCAATATTATAATACAATATTAAACACCATTTTGCGTGCAACTGAAAACTTTTATAGTCTGAGCAGAATTAAAAGATTTAACTATGAAGTGTTATTACTTATATAACTTTATGTTTTGTAAGTTTCTTTAATTATAATTTATATATTAAGTACTATTGTAAATATAAGTATATACTTTGTACATATATAAATGCTTTTCCTACTACCAAAAAAATCGTACATAACAGTTTCATAAAATATTACAGGGCGATTCCGGTGGGCCAGCTGTAAAATTTAGTGATGGGATCCAAATAGGGGTGGTATCTTTTGGAGTGGGGTGTGGTCGTCCGAAGACCCCCGGTGTCTACACCAACATATCATCTGTCCGAGAATGGATACGCAACAACACTGGGGTCTAATAAAAAACTCCAACCGCCAGATTTAAATAAACCTAATGAGTACTGAGCTTCAAAAGTACCTATTAACTATATGATGTCAAAAGTAAATTTCCGCTAGGTTTTTACATAAAAATAGGAAAGTATAGACGCTTCTAATTTAGAGATTTTTTAAAACTTAAATGCCGTGCGTAGACGGCCAGAAAAAAATTAACGCTCGCGGCATTCATTTTGTTTTAATAAAATATTTTTCAGCCATATATTTTATGCTACACTATGAGAAACTTGCTTTAGCACACGAGCTCAGTTAGCATGAGAGTTCGCCATCAGAAGAAAATTTCAGGTAGTATGTGTATTGTCGGTGGGCCAAATCAGAATATTTGTTTCTGAAATATCGAACCGTCTGCGCACGGTAGATTTTTTATTATTATTCTAATTAGCTTATCACAATAACTAAGTTCCATAATTACGGTTAATTTTGGTCATACTGATAAATTTTGTAGACTTTTTAAATATTCTTTACTTTTCTATTTCGTTGGTATTTTAGGTTTTAAAAGCTAATTTATAAGGTACGAGTATAATGTAAATATAAGCACTCATACAAAAGCACTGTAACACAGAAGCTTGAAGTTTCCTTTACCTCCCTTTACTTGTTGTTTGCCTTATTGTTTTGCATAGAAACCGCGGCACAAGGCGGGCGCTGTTTTCATATAACAGTATCGTTAAAATCAGATATAGGAGTTTAGATACAAACATAATCATATATACTGGCGGAGTGCGGTCCGGCTCGCTTGGGATAAACCCCGTATAATCCGGGTATCGATGAATCCATTACTGCGTTGCATGGGCGTGCATTAATTGGCGTACTTTTAACTGTTATTTAACAGCTATCGATTCACGCGTACAACGTAAAAAACTAGTTGATTATTCGTGGTAAAAAAGGGCGTAACTTTTTAATTATAATAATTACATGTTTCTATTTATGTGCAATCGTCAATTAAAACTTCATGATTTTACAACGCTCATCAGTAAATTTACATAACTTTAATCATTTACGGGCTATTTTAATTGGTTGCGTAATATATTTTACCGTCATATTTTATACCAAATTTATAATATTTATCGATGTGTATTGCATCTACGGAATAACAGTAAATTATTCTGAACATAAAATTTACCCAAACTATAAATCCCATCGATGTTGTTAACAAGATTACTTAAGCAAATCAAGGATAGGTGAGTAATATTAAAAGTAATGGAAATACCTATTCAGAAAACGTCGAAAGAAAAACAAAAATGGATTGTCCTTCTCAATGACAAAACTCACAATGAATACTAACACCGAATTCTTTAGCATTTAAATGAACGAGCCTTAAACTTCTTTTGTTACAAAAACTTTTTTAATTTCAGCAAAAAGGAACCAGGTGACGTTGGGGCGTCATTCCCAATTCGACAGACATTACTGGATTCGGGAGATAGCGAATATCTGACATCCCTTGTTAAAATAAATTGAGATTTTCTTGATTAACTGTCTATGTGACCATTCGTAATCTTACCTTTAAATTGTATTATACGTCTCTTCATTATAGGATAGACCATTGCCGCCATTATTATTGAAAAGTCAGCATTATATTATTATAGAATGCTGACTTTTAGATACAATTAAAGAAATTTGGTGACCAATTTCTATATCTTACTTATTTACAATCATAATTAATTTTAGTATATTTTGCCTTATTTGTTCTTATCTTATACCTTCTGGATATTTTTTGTCACGGTGATAAAAAAAAAAAATTGTGTTTCTATAATGAAAATAATGAAACACGTATTTTTCCTTTTAATGTCGCATATACAGAAACATAAAGATAAATAAATAAAGTACAAAAAAGATCTACAAATCACGTTCACTTTCATACTAAACTTACGAATTAAGCCTATCACTTGTCTAATTGTGTTTTACTTGTTAGATACGAAGACTTATTATGTATTTGTAGGAGTAATTTTACGCATATAGACGTTTGTTCATTTAATAATTTATTTTTCGGACTTTTTTTTTTGAAGTAGAAAATACTTACCTACTTTTTTATTTTAAAAATGGGTTCTAAAAGTGATACTGGGGGCATCAAAAATATATTATCTTAGTTGAAAAACACCCAGTATATTTTGAATCGTTTGTAATATTCATTTATTTTAATTTCAAGAATTGTGTAACCAATTAAAAAAAAAAATTGATGATTTTAATATACCAACTCGTATCTATGTTATTATTAAAAAAAAAACTATTTTATATTAGAGATTTTGAAAAAAAAAAATCCTAAGCTCTACAAAGTAATGAAACACGACGTCAACTTAAACTTGTTACTTTACACTTTGCAGTATAAACTGTGAAAATCTAATTGCTTTGAAAATGGGGGGATGTACTCGTAATCAGTTTACGCGGCGATAAGTAAATAAAGAAACAACGTTAGGGACTCACTCGTCTTCTAGCAGTCGGAACCTCGCACTAGAAGATAAATGAAAACGTAATTAAGCACAGAGAAAAAAGTTTTAGACTACGATAAAAAGTTTCTTTCTTGAGCTACATTATTTATTTCTTTTTTTGGTAAAAATCGTGTTTTGTGTTTAATTTAAATCTTTAAAAAAAACGTTGTGGTTTGTTTATTGGAATATTATAATGAGACTTTGTTACTTAAAATCACAGAGGTAGCTTAAAATGTGTTACAAAGATGTCGTTTTTTTTAAATGGAGCACGGCATGTGACATTGTATCTTCCTGATGGTAAGCGGACCTACGAAGTCCATGAATGGGGTCGTATATTGATTACATTGTTATTTAAAAATATTTATCGCTCTCACTATATATGGCTAAATGATGCGGTTACGAAATGGGCGGCGACATGGACGTAGTGCATTACGAGTCTATTTTAATATCCTCGCGGAAGAATATTAAAATAGAATACAATGAAAGGAGACTACCCCTTTGACAAAAAATCGATGCAGTAGTCTCCAGAAAACAGGTGAACCCACAGACTAAAACCGAAACATGACTAGGTCAACTACTATGTACATTTTTTATAATTGAAATCCATCTCTATTTTTATGTTTTTATAATATGTAGGACAATTTACACATATTGATCTAGTCACAAACTAAGTTGTAGACTTGTACTATGTGTACCAGAAACAACGATATAATACACATTATATTTTATATACACCCAGACAAACTGTACAGAAAAACGAACTAATATTTTCAACCCTTTTTTACTATGGGTGGGAATCGAACCCACGCCAAAGGTGCAACCACTAGACTACGAAGGCGATAAAATAAAAGATTATTATGATAATTCAAATATGTAACTAAAAATGAATAAATTATGTTAACATATTTTTATTACCCTTGTAATAACAGTTTTAATAAAATTAATTTCAAAATTATGTTATGCAAATTCCCCTTTTTGTGTTTTTACAATTAAAAAATTCATGCGTAAACTTCAACGTCGTAACTAACGTAACTCGGTCGTTAGGCCAGTCAAAATTGTTCTTTAGATAACTTTTTAATGATCTTAGTATAAGTTGAGAAGGAGTAAACAAAGACATCAGCTTGGCAAGTAGCGACGAAAGTAATCCGAGCGAACAAGAAAAAGGTGGAACTTTGTTTGCAATATTACTAAGTAACCAGTGAGAGTCTGTCCCTGTACCGAGCTTATCATATTACTTGATAGATAGACAAAGAACAATGATTTTGTTCTATTTTATCACTTCATTCAGATACGAATGATGTTGTAAAGTCCTAAGTGAAGTAGAGATACTATTTTTATAGCAAATTGCCACTGATAAAACAGATGGTAGAAATTAAACTGGAAATATAAATAGAATCCTAAAATAATATTAGGATGGAGAATAAATTATGGAGACTTCTTTCTTCTACCATTTTAAAAATAAAATTGTAAAACACCTACTGTCTTTTATATAGTGAAAATGTATATAGGAAATCCAACTTGTAATTCGCAATACAAACAATAATCTCACAGTTAAACAAGGCAGAGGCCAACTATTAAAATTCGACATCCTGCCACTAAAAATTTACTAGAATCGCGTATGACAAACTTTAACATTAATACTTTTGTTAAATAAAAAAAAAAGCTGAAATAGTAACTAAGCGCCAACATAATAAACATATATATATAATACTAGCTGTGCTCGCGACTTCGTTTCGCGGACTGTTTTTTAGATCATTAAAAGAGCTATTATTCTTTAATACATATTTTTTGTGTATCTTGAACCGTTTTCACGGCGCACGCAACGGAAGGCTTCAAAGATGAAATAATTTCTCCCGTTTTTTACACATTTACCACTATATCTTTGCTCCTGTTGGTCGTAGCGTGATGTTATATAGCCTATAGCCTTCCTCGATAACTGGACTATCCAACACAAAAAGAATTATTCAATTTGAACCAGTAGTTTCGGAGATTAACGCGTTCAAACAAACAAACAAACAAACAAACAAACAAACTCTTCAGCTTTATAATATTAGTATAGATAAATAAAAAAAAAACTCGTAATTTTAGGAAAAAATTAAAACTTATTAAAAAAAAACTGTTATTTTAAAGGAGATAGTACTTAATTTTATGACCAAGAGAAAGAAATTAAACAAAAAAAATATTGCAATATTCGGACATTTTTTTATTTTATATGTGGGCGTAAAAACTTGAAACTATGCCCTATCTAATTTTGTATGCTTGGTTGTCTCCGGTAAATAAGGCAACCGCTGTCAACGCTGCCAACCCTTTTTTATTCACTGTTTACTTTGCCAAACCATTACCATATCAAAGTGAATTGGGTACCGTAATCTTGTGCAATTCGTTTTTATATTTAGACAAAAAATGATACCTACCTTTTGTAGTTGTTTTAGAACTTAATTCGAAATGGTTTTAAGTCTACGCAATTTATGACGAAAAACCACTGAGTTAGAAAAAGTTGAATGGTGGCTTATTTAATAATATTACAGCACTGGCAAGGCTGAAAATATTTTTAAAAGCTGCTCTAGTATGATATGAAATTATTATTTTGTAGATTTTTTTTTTTGCATCAAAAGTTGAGTTCATTAAAGTATTTTTTATAACTATTTTATTTTTATTTTATTGTGTTATTGATAAAGCCAGCAATGACTATGTTGTGTAGTTAAAAAAAATACCTCAGTAATGAAAAAAATAAAAGCTGTTAAATGTTGAAAAATTTGTTAAAAAGCTGAAAAAATTCAGAACTCTTAATTACGACATAATACTTTTTTCTTCTCATTCCTCTTTTTAAACGCAACTCGTTTCATAATTAGTTCCTTCATAAGGGAGCTGCGGGAGGTACCTAATATTATTCTTTGTAGAGAATTCTTTTTACAAAATTCATTGTTCTGATCCAACGGTGCGAGATTACCTCGTGAATTTAACGTGACTTAATGATTACCTGACGCTCTTTTATATAGCTCTTTTTTAATTTACAGTAAATTTATTACTTTCATTAATTTTTACCTTAATACCTATTTTAATATGTTTTTTTTATTACATTTTTGGGGTCTTTCAAATAAAATGACTAGTAGGTCATTGAGAATGCGACGCCTTTTAGCTTACACAAATTCTTTCTACCTCATAAAATTTTATATCACCGTGTGTGTAGAATGAGTGCTAACCAGCTGTATATACCTTATAAGCTATGTTCTGAGAATAAATAAGATGTAACTAAACACAAACCAAGGATTCTTAACGATGATGGTTACAATAAGATTTCTAAAATTCGTATTTTTAAATTTCATCGACTACCACTCATAAATATAGTCACCGATGACAGTTTATTGTTTGTCATGAAATATTTCTATTGTGAGAAACAAGGACGACAATTTGAACAGCAAATAACAATTTCTTCATGGAATGAAACGCAAGTAGGTAGTTCTTTTCTATGAGAAATGTACGACTAATATTATATTTGTTGTAATACAAAGTAGTATTACAACTTTTAATCAATTATAAATTTCTAGTCATCGGTGACATTTTTTTGACTGATGATAATCAACGTCATCGCTAACATTCAAAAATCGCAACGACTTTTTATTTTACATTATACTCGTACCATATGTTTATAATTTGAGAACCTTTATAGCAGTTACTATTTTGGACAACAAACAATATAAATTAATTAATAATAAAGCATTGCTTAAAATAAAAAAAATATACGAAAATAGTGATAGGTATAGATATGATACATTATACCTTATAATTACCCACAGAATATATTAGACCGCAATAATATCTGTAGATGAAAAATGTACACTTATAGCTCTGTACCCTAGTGTGAGTTTTCTAACTATTACTTTGATTTGAGTTAACTAAAATTTGTATGGGAAATAGTTCAGCGCTCCAAGCGGAAATTTTTGAAAACTAAAAATGCGAGCGTGTGATTGGTCAAAATGTTAACGCCGTAGTATAGTTAACGCGAAAGTAAATGTTAAAAAAACTCACTCTAGGACTACTGGTCGCAAACTAAGATATAAGCTTGTACTATGTGTACTAGAAGCAACGATATAATACATATAACAAAATACCCAATATAATACATAATAATATAACGAAATAAAAATTAAAACTATCTAAAATTAAATATAAAATATAGATTATATCTAAGTGAGATAGATAAACTTTCGAAAAAAATATTATAACTAATTAAATTCACTTAGATGCGGTAAGGAAAAATTATAAAGTGGCGTTAAATAATATCGTTAAAGGAAAAGAAAAATGGGCCAGTCCTACAAGAACAGGGCCCGAACCCGGTCTTTGCTGAAATTGCACGTCGTATATTACGCTGGGAATTTTCAATTACGGCAATCCTGCGGTTTTTCATGGGTAATGTGACTTTTAGGCAACGCTTCGAGTTGGTCATTCATAACTGCCTGTATTAAATAAAAGTCAAATTGTGAAGTTTGTTGATTTTGGACTTACTGCATTAAATGTCGATGAAGAACTTATTTTTGAAAAGAATAATAACGACATTTGCAAAATTTTGAGAATTATAATCTTCTAGTCGGTGTAATTGAATCGGCGAATATGAAAAAAAAAAGATAGTGTCAACTGAAAGGTTCGTTGATAATAGTCAAAACTCTCTTATAAACATTATGTCCAATACTAAAAGAAAACAATAAATAACAAAAATATTATTGGTGAATATTTTCTTTAAAAAAAAAACTATGAAGCAAATGCAATTATCTCAAAAATATATCTTATCCTTAAAAATAAGACAAAGTTTCCTTTGACTAAAATTTGGTGTATGTAATGTTTAAGGTACTTTCTGTCCCTTTATATATAGTTAGTTACTAGGAAAATGTGATAACAGTGATATGTACAAAGGTTAAATATCATTTGTAGTCCGTTTCACCAAAGAATTACCGCGGCAAAAAAATAAACTAATAAAATTGAGAAAAAAAACAATGCTAAATATGATGTCAACAACTAGTATTTACTAAAATATATCGAATTCATTCTAAAATTATTTTTGGGGAGTCTTAAGGAGGGCAACACCTCTTCACGGACTGCAGTCCCGCCCAAAAGATTTTTTTCTTGAAACGAACTTTAACTTCACATATACAATTCAAGGGTTTTTTAGGAATGAATAGTTATATACTAAATGAATAGTTATTTAATAAAAAAAACGATCATAAAGGTTGCGATTTTACTGTAAAACGTTAGTAGATACATCACCATAAAAAAATAAAAAGAAACAATTTTTATCGCCATTTAAAATAGAACGTTTCGAGAACTGTTCATAAACGTAGTACGGCGTTCAATAAAAAAATATTGTAATGCAAATTGCATCCTTTTGTGGCATCGTATGCTCTGCTTACTTTCAAATCCTTTCAGGCTGAGCTTTATAGAACCTCTTAGAGGTGACTATAGGTACCCTTTCTACATATTTATATGTAGGAGTCTCTTAGAATGCAGTGCTCTTTCAAGCGCGCCTTATTAGTGGATACGATTGAAACGGCTTTCAATAGAAGCTCGATTTAATATCAATGGTTGGAAAATATTCAGTATACCTTTGTATTGTAGGTATTGAAGAAGAAGGCTTTTTAATTTTGAACAGATTTAAAATTAACGATATAGGTATATTTTTTTGTGGTTAATATTTAATAGAATTATATTAACTATTACAATATACGTGGTGGACGAGTTGGTTAGACCTTGGACTTAAAAACACTTAGGTCCCTGGTTCAAATCCCGGTGTGTGCCAATGACTTTTTAATAAAAAAAAATATGTACGTTTTTTGGCAACACCACTTGAAGAGCACGTTAAGCTGTTGGTCCCGGTTTCGCTATATCAACTTGTGAAACTGTTTATAGATGGGTTATTGAGTCTATTCAAAACATCGCGACGAGCTAGCCACTTTTTCGGTGTAGACTCATACCATCGGCTACGACGAGGTGGGATTAAAAACCCCTCCGCTGGCTACCCTGGGACCGTCTAGTAGGTGGTCTCGGGCGCCGTAAGGCACCCGTGATGATATCTATATATTCCAATATTTTATTTTTATTTTTCATAAAAATAGCGGTCAAGTGGAAATTATGTTCGTGTACAAAAAGAAAAACGGGGAGAATTGAAGGTAAGAAAAGGCTTATTACAGGAACAATTTAATTTGAGCAAACATTTTTAATAGAAACTTAAAATTTGGAACATTTTTTTTAAATCTTTTTAAAGCGTGCGAAAGCTAGTAATAAAATATATCATTGTTCATATTTTTTAATAGACTAGGTGCCTAAAAATATTTGGAAACATTTTTTTTTCACAACATCCGTATCATGTTTATCCTTTGCACTTATTACAAGAAAATCAACCCTTTAAAAACGTAATTGTGTGAAAAAATTAGATGTTTCATGTCATGAATTGGCGTCACTGCAAAGCTAATTACACAAGAGAGCTGTTGTTACATCTCCAGATAAAATAGATGACAAGGGAGGGGCTGAATTAACCGTAATTAAGCTGAACGAAACTCTTTTAAAAGAAAGGAAAAAGTATTCTTAATTAAAGCACAAGACTTCTGAAAAATGCTTTTGTTTTTAATAAAGCTATATTTTAAATGCAATATTTTATAAAGTTTGTTTAATCCAACTAGGTAAGCATAACATATTATTTTTAACTTTATATGTACGTTTATATTTACACTGTTCATACAAACTTCAATTCACTTTACTGCACTCCATCCACTTTATTCCTCTTCACTTCACTTTAATTTACTTTTCGTCTTAATTTTTTATCCTGTTACCTGGTGGTAAACAGACCTACAAAGTCCGTGAATGGGGTCGACCAATAATTGTTATTAAACAACATGGATCGTTCCCACTATGTCGGCTAAATGATGCGATTACTAAATGGGCGGCGACCGGAACGAATTGCATTAAGGGTATATTTTAATATGGCCCTGAAAAGAGGCTACCACCTCGATAAGAAATCTATGCAGTAGTCTCCTGAAAACCGATGAACCCACAGCTAAGACCGAAACATGACTAGGTCACTTGATGATTTAAAATCTAAATCTGTATGGGCGGTGGTAGCAAGACCGGTCGGTCTGCCTAACTTTAGAGAGAAGTAAACACCCTGGAACACTTCACTTTATTTCACTCTAATACATTTTAATTCTATCTAATATCTAATACATTATTTTGTCTTAGAAGTCTACAAAAAAGTCCAATTATAAATTTAAATCAAGACAAATATTTTTTTATACTGCCTTTTTATAAGTATAATAGCTTTTAAGTTTGAGATCCGCCTCAAGATTGTATTTTTATGTAATACTAATAGTGACTGTCTTCTCCAATTTTTTTCCCTTCTGGGTCTTTCACTAATAAACATTTAAGTACGCAAAAAAAATAAGCTACTGAATAAATTAAAGGAAACCTATTTCTTCAGTGGGGCAAGGTTCTGTTTGTTTTATAACTGTAAAAACATTCTCTAAGTTTGCAAGTTAAAACGTTTAAAGTTTGAATGGTAAAGAAGAATAAGACATTCACAGTTTCAATTTATTCTTATTCTGGTTCCACCATTTTCTTGTCTGCCCGAGATCAGTATACTTTACCCTTTCAAAACTTTTCTCGTAATATGCGAGGGTAGACTGAAACCAAATAAACCTTTATTGAGATTCACCTTTTGAACGTTTCTTTGTTTCCCTTTATTACTATGTCTACTCCAAATTATTTATTGTGAAGCAATGGGAATTTCATTTAAAACGCTTCGTACCTCGTTATATTAAATTCCTTCAAAGAATAGAAATGGGTTTATTGAAAGGTATAAAGTTGGATGGTAATCACAAAAAGCTCGTATGTTTCAAATACATATTTTCTATATATAAATGCTTATTTTTAAAGTGTTTATATACCAGGGCTTTAAATAATAATGTCAAAAAAGAAAAAAAAACGGTTAGAATAAGGGTTTTAGTAAAATTGCACATTGCTCAATGGTCATAGGATAATCATGCAAGACATTAAAACCCCTATAAACATAAACAACTATCTTCCTTGACAATTTAATTATTATAGTAAATTTCGTTAAAGCACTATGATAATATTTAATGTTAATTAAAACACTAATGAAGTAGTCTGCTGTCCCGATAATCCATTCAAATCCCATATTGGCCGGCAAACCGTAATTAAATGTATCGATAACATCGTATAGACAGGGCTTGCACCAAAATCCGGACTACCTGTGACCACCGAACGTCCAAATTACGAGGGTAGTTCAAAAACTATTCCACTAAATTTCAACCCCTAGAGCTAACAATGTAAGCGATTTTAGCAGAGCACTCTCGCAAAAACTAACTTAATTTAATGTCGTTATGGCATAACACGAAGTATGCGGTTGAGTATAAGTGCATTATCGGAACTCTGTGTCTTGCGTTTTAGTAAAACTGTAACCGAGCTTGGAAAATTTATTATTATTTACTCGGATTTTGTACATACACACCACACCTGTATCCCAGTTAAGGGGTATACAGAGTGCTCTCACGCCACTTTGCAAGATCTCTACATACTTACATATTTTGTACCTACTTATATTATTGTCTGTTTGGTACTGATTATATACCTAGTTTATCTTTTAGTAAAAACAAACATTTATTTACACAAGAAAAAGAATAACAAAATACATATGAATAAATCTTAACTAAAATAAAAAAAAAAAAAAAAAAATTAATGTATAAAGAAAATAAAAGATAATATAAAATAAGAAATATATACAAAATCTGCTAGGTTAATAATATAAAACTTCAGTAATAAAATCAATTAGGTACGTAGTTATACTTACCTAATTAAATTTATTACCGTAGTTTTTTTGGGATTGCCGTTCTCTCATCTATTTATATTAAGTATTTTTTGGTTTTATATTAAGTATCATTTGTTTGATTGTTAATTGCAAATAAATTAAGAGGGGGCATAAAGATCTCCAATTATGTACCTTATATATATTTAAAAAAATGTATGCGAATAATATAAGATAATATTTGGAAGTAAGAATAACTAGCTTATTCCAAAACGTAATAGAATTGTTTTCCCGAAAGAAATAAAATCATTTTTTTTACCTACCAAATCTTTTTTAAGAAGCATATTTGCCAACTTTTTATATGGTGTATATCTTTATATATTGTGTAACAAGTATGTGTACTAGATGTACATGGCCCAGCTCTTGATGTTTTTGCTTCTTACTCGCACGCGTCATACCAGGTATGTTTTATTTCACCTGTTTTATTTGGCTTTTTATACACACTTTTATTAATAAATATTCTTTTTGACTTGTCGTTAATATAATATACAATAATAAACTTTCGTAGATTAAACTTTGTAGATAGAGTGATTCATAGAGACTAGCCTTCTATCAGACGGATACATTGTACATTATTTTTTTACAAGTGTTATAAATAAAATGATCTAGCTAGATCATCTTTAATTTCATTGATAACTATAAAGTTCAACAAAAACCTAGTTTTTTGTTATAACAAATTCCCACGACACGCAATTTGGTCCTATGTATTTATATCCGGGTTCTTAAATTTAAATATTCTACAATAATATAAAAAAAAGACCGCATCCGTAGACTAGTGTGGTTGCTTGCCTTTGGCGTTATATCCGGAGGGTTTGATTCGCACCCATGGCAGTGTAAATTGTCCTACATATTATTAAAATAAAACTAGGTTTTGTTTATCCAGCTTTGGTCGACATATCCTTTTATAACATCACTCTACCCAATTTTTAAACTCATATAAAATAACTGTTAAATTAATGAATCTTCATTGCTGTAGTTACTCATAAATAAATAAATCTTTATTCACAAAACAAGGTACGTTGTTTGTGTTACATTATTTGCTTTTCTTGCCTATTCCACCAGTTACAGTATCTGAATTTACAATAAATTATTTCAGTAAATATAAAAAAAAACAAATAAAAATTATACAAAGACACAATAATTAACTTATATAAATTTTTAAAGATAAAAATGCAATGAAAAAATTCCTGGTGGCGGGACTCGAACCCACGAAACTCGCTATCGCGGCAAGGCGCTCAACCGCTGAGCCAACCAGGTTCCAGTCAGCCCCCTCGAATTTTGTCATTGCTTGTTATCTACTTATACATAGACGCCCTCTATTAGCTTTCTTTTAATAACTCTTATACGAGTTAAAAGTCCTAGTTTTTGATACTAGATGGCAGAGGAGTCTGTTTTTTGTTTTAACTTAATATAATATATAAGTTTAATATAAGATTATCCTATAAAAAGGAATTTATAAAAATGCATAAATAATTAACTTAAAAACACACAATAGAATAAACTTGGTTAGCCTTACCTTAAAAGAATTTAAAAAAAAAGTGTCTAATCTATACTAACATTATAAAGCTTATGAGTTTGTTTGTTTGTTTTGTTGAACGCGCTAATCTCAGGAACTACTGGTTTGAATTGAAACATTCTTTTAGAGTTGGATAGCTCATTTATCGAGAAAGTTACATAACACGCTACGACCAAAAGAAGCGAAGTAACAACGAAAAATGTTTCAAAAACGGGGGAAAATATTCATTTTGAGAGCGTACGCTGCGTAAACGGTTAAAGTTACGCAGACAAAGTTGCGCGGATCAGCTAGTAGTTTTATAAAATGACCCTACATACAACATGTTTATGTTGTATCACCCGTCCCTTCAGAGATATAAAATTGCATGGAAAACTAAACATGGTGACACACAACAAGTGGCAAACTTGTCGCGGTGTTTGCATAATAGTATTACAAATTTGTATAGTGAAACTGGGACCGACAGTGTAACGTCTCTCCAAGGCACATAGTGGTGTTGTAAAAGTTTATATTTTTGATTTAAAAACTCATTGTTAAACATTGGGGTTTTGTTACCTAAAAACTTCAGTGCTTTTAAGTCTAGGGTCTAAAAAATATATCAGTTGAATAAAATCATTATTATCAATGAGGACACATATTATCAACTTGTACCATTATATCAATTTAATATCAAGAACGATTTATGAGGTGTTCACGACATTACCTTGAGATTTAAGAGACTAATGACCAAATTAACTTGCATTATTATTATAGAGCGATTTATCCGAATGTTGATTGATAGTTCTGGTCGGTGATATAATTTCATTAATGGTAGGTTTTGTTATAGCACTTCCGTCAGTGCTTTTATTGGCTAATGGTAATTTTATTTATTACTATGACAAAGATCCAAAATTAAAGCAGAAAGCTATACCGAATATAATAAGTCGGCGGTGTACGTATATACTTGTAGTTTATTGAAAATCATAATATCGAAAAAACGTTTGCTGAACTCGCTCAGGCCAGCCATAGACAGACAACCTGAGTCTGTGAGGCAAACCGACGTTCGAGTAGGACAACGTCTGTCAGGTCTCATACTATGATATTAGATGGTGATTTTAGAAGTTACCATGTATATAATAAATACTAGCTGACAAAACGTGGCAAATAAAATAAAAATACGTCTCCATACAACCTAGCAATGTTTGGACAGGAATTTTATTTTCATTTGCGATACACGGTTCTATAGAAAAGGTGGTTCAATTTGATCAATAGAGCGTCATATTAGCCCAATACAACCTTCCAAAGTCACCATACATACATACATATCATCACGGGTGCCTTTCGCCGCTTGAGACCGCCGAGACGGCCCCAGGGTACCTAGCGGAGGGGTTTTAACCCCAACTCGTCGTAGCCGATGGTATGAGTCTAGACCGAACAAGTGGCTAGCTATTATATATCTATAAACAGTTTGACAAGTTGGTATAGTGAAACCGGGACCGACAGCTTAACGTGCTTTCCGAGAGGCACTATAGTGGTGTTGTCACCCATGCGTATTTAGGTTCAGTCTCGCCCCGAGCCACTTACATCTGGCTACTCGTAGTAGCTACTTATTTTTTTCAATTCTCACTAAATTTATAAATGTAAAAATTTGTTTATTACTCAATCCTTTTTTTTTACAATCGAGCGAGATTTTTGACACCGGCAGTGCCGCCCTGGGTAATGGCCCATATGTAAATATGTCACTGTCACCATGTATATAATTTAATAATAGAAACAAGTGCATTGATAAGAATAAATTTGTTTCTGACAAAATTTGTTTGAACAATGCCGAACATGTCCACAATGATATCAGAACTTATATAATTTTACTTACTTTAAGTTGAGTGCTCAAGTTTTGAGTGCAAAGATAACAAGCGGGTGAATATTTTGAATAATGCAAACAGTTCATCTATGCGGTGAAGTGGTAAGGTGTTAAAGATGAAGTTAGTTCTACAGTGTGTTTTAGCCTTTATAAATAATGTAGATTTTTGGAGTACAGAAAGCTGCTGGGTTTTAAATTTTCTTCAAACTTAGTTTATGGTAACCGCATCTGCTATAATATAATAATTTTACTTCTTATATTAGTCTGTTTTATTTATACAACAATTTTATTGATATTAATAATAAAATTGAAATTACGTTGTTTAATAGGCGGTTTGCATAGGCATATTTTCAATTTTCAAGTGCATTATTATTATTGTTAATATTATCAAAAGGCACGTTAAGCTGTTGGTCTCAGGTTCACTATACCAACATTGATGGTTGATATAGATGAATTTTTGAGTCTTAACCAAACACGGCGATAAGCTGGCCAAGCTTGTTCAGTGTATATGCGCCAATGATATTCAGTGTATACTGAGAATATCATCGGCTAGGACGAGGTGAGAATAAAACCTCACCTCTGGGCACCCTGGGCGCCGTAAGAGATCCGTGATACCAAAAAATATACATGGTGACTTTGAAAGCATGTACTTTGGGCTAATATGAGGTTCTGCTAATCAAATGGAACAACTTTTCCCATGGAACCATGTGTCGCAAATGAAAAAAATATATTGCGTTCTCTAAACAAACTAGTAATGTTAAAATGACCAATTTGTATAGGGAAACCAACATTTATTTTCATTTGCGACACATGGTTCCATGTGAAAAGTTGATCGATTTGATCAGCAGAACCTCATATTAGCCCAAAGTACATTCTTTCAAATTCATCCTGTATATCAAAATTGTATAACTCGACAATCTGTAAATTCATTTATTTTATTGAGCAAGTCGCTCGTAAGTATGCTTTTATATAGAATTCAAATAATAGTCCAAAATATCACACCATTTATTTTAATGACGTTATTATTTCAATTAGCACAAAGACTGAAATAGAGGCTTTGAAAGTCGCAATAAATAAAGCTTACCCTGAGCACTAATCCGAAACTTTGTTCTGCTCATAGGTAAAGTTAGTCGGAGAATCGGAACATATTTCTCTCGCTCATTGCAAATATCTATTGTTCAGATTAAAGGGAAATTGGAGGTGAGCCGGGTTCAGGGACCCTTTGTTGGTTGGTGGCATAGAGCTGAAGCAGAACCTAGATAGATGCAGTGAGTCGTCTCTAATATAAATTGCGCGTGCCTTATTTTTAGTAGCCATTCTACATTATGTTTCTTTTAAGGTAGGTTAAAAGAAGCAGAATGAAAATATGATCGTTGTTATTGCACTCTCCACCAATCACAGCTAATGATTTGAATCGAGAGGTTGAAACGAAGATGATTTTTTACTGGAGCACAACATGTTTTATCTCTTTATGGTAAGCATCCAGAAATGTGGAAGGGAGCAATGCTAACAACAATGTATTGATTGATCCATACATGGACTTTGAAGGTCTGGCAAATGTTGCAGCCCTTTGGTAACTAAACACAATGGGGCGTCACTTGAGGACATATCTTGTTTATAAATATATTACTTAGGGCTGGTTTGGCTAAAGGGGGCATAACTTATACCAATATTAGTAACGTCAAATTATATACAAATAATTATTGTGAGTATTAATAATTTTACTATTCTAACCGACCCTATACAAATTCAGTAAAATCCCTGATATGTATATCACAGTACGACGACACGCATAGTGGTCATTCTAGTGGAATCATTGTCTGTGGTGGCTAATATTTTCGGTTAAGAAGTTCTGAAGAATCGATCTTATGCTCTCGAATAAAGATCATCTTTAGGGGATTGGAAGAGATTTAATTAATGTCTTATGTATGGCTAAATTAATATATACCTGTTTAGCTTAACATATTATTATATTTACATAATAATATACTGGGTATTTTTATCACAGTTAAAATTTCACATTGTGTTACAAGAGCGGTCGATCGACCTAACTAAATTATAGAGGCCTTCCTGCCTAAAAAATAATATATAAAATTTTAAAGGCAGGAAGGCCTCTATAATTTAGTTAGGTCGATCGACCGCTCTTGTAACTACCGCCCACACAGATGCAAAAACCGTCAAGTGACCTAGTCATATTTCGTTTTTAACCTCTGGGTTCACCGGTTTTCAGACGACTACTTTCAGAGTTTCAAACGGTTGAAACGGGTGGTTGATTTGATGATAAGGTAGTGGATATTAAAATATACCCTTAATGCAATTAGTTTTCGTCGCCGCCCATTACATAATCGCATCATTTAGCCGGCATAGTGGGAGCGATCAATGTTGTTTAACAACAATCAATGAACGATCCCATTCACGGATTTTCTTGTTATTTATTGAGGCCTATATAATATTATAATTGTTCAAAGGTGTTTAATAATTAGGAACAGATTATAATTATTGATAATAGTAGGTAATTGAAATTGGATCCGGCGACCTTTACAATCTGTCGTCGTCGACGTCGCTCACCACTTTAATGTAGCCAAAGATTAATTGGGAGATATTTTTGTTAAGTTAATTGGAGGTAATTAATTATAGGCGGTGACAGGGTATCTAATAATAATTATTTTACAAAACGCTTGTTTGAGATAACGTTTTTAAAATAATCGGTTCCGTAATCTAGGCGTTGGTATTTAAAAGAAGGCGGCTGAAAACTAGAAGAGACGATAATAAATGTACTATATTTTACAGCATCCACGAAAGTACTGAAAGCATTTGAAAATATACTTTTTTTAAATGGAGCAATGGGCATGTGACTTTGTTTCTGCCTGATGGTAAACAGACCTACAAAGTTCATGAATGGGGTCGATTAATATATTGTAGATTAACAATAGTGATCGCTGCCACTATACTACCTAAATGATGCGGGTACGAAATGGGCGACGACACGGATGTATTTTATCCTTACTGCTTTATCGTCAAATCAATCGCCCGTTTCGTAACCCCGCCATGAAAGGAGACTACCTCGTCGACAATAAATCGATGTAGTCTCCGGAAAACCGGTGAACCCACAGACTAAAATCGAAACATGACTAGGTCCCTTGACTGTTTTTGTATTTGTATGGGCGGTGGTAACGAGTCGGTGGTAAGAAAGGCCTTCCTCCCACCTAAGTATAATAAATAATAAGTATAGTAATAATTTGTAACTTTTGATTGTATTCCATATGTATCCCTAATAACAATTAAATAAAATTAAAATACCACTTAGTTAACAGGTAATTTTATATACATATAATAAATAATATATGAAGACATTACAAACATATTGCTCTGCGGTCACAAACTACGGTCTAGGCTTGCTTGTACTATGTGTACCAAAAACAACAATATAATACATATTATATTTTACAAACACCCATGACAACCCATGTAGCATTTTGACGTCCCTATGTGTCATTCTCGACGTAATTGACGTCATAGGGACGTCAAAATGCTACCTGGGAAACTGTATAGTAAAATGATCTTTTTTTTTTACCATGGGTGGTAATCAAACCCACAACCTCTCCGGATACAACACCAAAGGCGCAACTAGTCTATGAAGGCGTAATATCTAAGATTTTATCCTTTTTCTAATTCAACACGTTCGCTGACAGGGCGCATTCACTTTAACCTCATGATACAGCAGTATGTTCTGTCATAGTAAATATGTTACAGTCTATTGACGTAGTTTCAGTTACAGTATAATTACTTTCCATATATACGCTACTACAACAAACACAACGCCTATCGACGTAGTACTCATACATGAACACTGCATATGTGTGCTTTAAGGACACACGCAGGTGTTCAAAAAACGCGTTTAATACGGCAGTAGGTAAAGCAGCTAGGCTTACAATACGGCAGTCAATAATCTACTTCATAGAAATGCTACTCAAAAACGTCGTCGGCTGACGTAGTGCAATTGATTTGAATTCAAAATCGACCGTCTTTCGACGTAGTGTCGAATCTTAACTAGATATAACCCCGCTTTAAGACGTACTGTCGCGAATGTGTTAAATAAAACTAAAGTACTCATATTTAAAATTAATAAAGCTAGATACTCGTAATTATAAAATTTTGATATAGACAATATAACTAGCTTTTGTTATATAACAACTTATTTTCATCGTAATTTTTGCAGTTATCTACATGTTTAAAAAAAGTACTCATCGCGATGTTTGAATATATTCACTAACCCTACAAACAGTTTCACGTAGGGTATTGACAGTTGACTCTCTCACGCACTATAGCGGTGTAGTCAAACAAATGTAGGGGTATACACGTGGTGACTTTGTAAGGTTATACTTTGGGCTAATATGAGGTTCTACTGATCATATAAATAGACAGACTCCGTAGACTAGTGGTTGTATCCGGAGGTCGTGGGTTCGATTCCCACCCATGGCAAAAAAATATTAATTAGTAATTTTTTTTTGTACAGTTTGTCATTTCTGGGTGTTTATAAAAATATAATATGTATTATATCGTTGCGTCTGGTACACATAGTACAAGCCTAGAGCTTAGTTTGTAAACTGGTAATGCAATTTGGACAACCAAAATTTTTTATATTTTTATTTTCGTCACATGGTTCCTTGGGAAAGTTTTTCCATTTGATCAGTATAGCCCAAAGTACAACCTTTCAAATTCACCCTGTATATATTTTGAATTAAAACTCTTTGATATACGCCCGGGTTCGAACTGGGGATCTAAAGACTATGTGTTTAATTCTAAGGTCTAATACCAACCTGGTACAAACTGTACATCCGTTATTCCACTTTCAGCGGGTAGAGATTATAACAATCGTATCTACTAATATATTACGCAATCCAATTTCCCGTATTAAAGTTAGTCGATGGGTCCAATTTGTTAGTCGCACGTGGTGTCCGGCCAATATTAAAATTGATTGCATGTGCAACAATTGAAACTCCGCACAAATTGAGTTTCAAATTGTTTCCGCAGACGAGTGCGCCACCTGCGTCGTCGCGTCGATTGCGTTTATCTTCTACGCCATGATTGAATAAATTGGCTGCATGGCTATGATACTTTTGTCTGCGATTTAAATAGTGTATTATACAAATGTTAAAATAGGGTTAATGTCTTATTTGATAGAAGCGCTTTATTTAGGGTAACAAAAGGAAAAGAAGTGGAAGGTGGGACTCTTTCTGTCTGCATGGAATATTTTAATAGCTGTTAGTCTAATTTTGCAGTAGTATTTGATATTTGGTTGAAATAAATGTAATATCATAGTGGGCCCTAGCACAACAGCATCGATAGGCTCGATAAATCGACAAATTCGATACATATCGATTTTATGAATGAATGTTCATTCATTAACTTCAGTTTATAGACTGTCGATATATATCGATGTGGTTGTGCTAAGCCCCAGTCTTACCATAAATACTGTTACAATAAAAAATAATAAAAAAATACATTTGAATTTGGAATCTGTCATTTTTATACGATTGTTCCTTGTGTTTTCAAGGAAAAAAGCTCTGTACTAAACTACGTTATGTAGTAATACGACAATGCAATATGCTTGTCTATAAATGAATACGCAAAACATAATGAGGTATTGTCGGATGTATTGTCAACATAAAGTTGAAAATAATGAATAGGAAAAGCTCGTAAAATACGCGCGACCGACTCTTCACCTGCTCTTAAAAAAAAAAAAAAATTTATAGATATCTACTTTTACTAAGGTAAAATAAACATATTAACCGTGGCTACCATGCCCGTGTATTCATTATATATTTAAAATCCCAATTTATACCTACGAAATTCTATAGTTGCAACATGAGATAAAAAGTCAACTTTAAACAAAAAAATAAATATTAAAACTTAAAAACACTTAGATCCCTGGTTCGAATCCCGGTGTGTACTAATGAGTTTTTAATAAAAAAAAATATGTACATTTGTTTGACAACACCACTAAAGTGCCTCGGAGAGTACGTTAAGCTGTTGGTCCCGGTTTCACTATACCAACTTGTGAAACAGTTTATAGTTGGGTTATTGAGTCTATTCAAAACATCGCGACGAGCTAGCCACTTGTTCGGTGTAGACTCATATCATCGGCTTCACGAGGTGGGATTAAAACCCCTCCGCTGGGTACCTTGGGGCCGTCTAGGCGGTCTCGGGCGCTATAAGGCACCCGTGATGATATGAATGTATTTATAATACAAAAAATATGCAAAACCGAATGGTTTAAAACAAGTACCTATAACTTGTCAATGTAATTTACATTGATAATAAAAATTAGGTCGTGATGATATGTATGTATGTATGTGTATACACCATAGAAAACTGTATAGAAATAGAATAACGTAGATGTACTTATAATGGTTTGCAATTAATGAGATTCGAACCCGGTATAGGTTCAGAAACAACACCAAAGTCGCAACAACTAGACCACGGAGGCGGTCAAAAATTGATCTGATAATATACATTTTTTGCAAAAAAATGTAGGTATCATTAATATACACTTGCTACATATTATTATAATTGCCATTTATTTACTATCAGGTTCAAATATCAAAACAGTTTTTTCAATGAATTAATTGACAAATTAAATGACCAATTTAAAACCAATAAATTGATAACATGGACTGAATTCTCGGAGCTGTATTAAGCGCGTTTTAAAATGTTTTTTTTTAATTAATAGGTATCAATTTGTCACAGCGAGACAATTTTAAAAATATATAACAGAATTTTGTTTTTTTATTATCAATTTATGCCATTATTAAAAACTAAACTTATGGTTGTAAGTTAGATTTATATAAGTAGAGCAATTAAGTTTCTAGTTTTCAATACATATAAAGTAAAAATACATATGGATTTATGTTTAAATTTTAGAAACTGAATATGTACAAAAATCCATCGCAAACGTAAAATAATGAACTATTCAAATATAAGCCTATGTAATGAAAAACCAAAATGAACGGGAAATGGAAGTAATATTTGCGTTTTCATTAATTTCTCCGTATTAACATCACGAGCGGTAGGTAATCTTCAAATTCACCAAAGGATTAATCTTCAATAATTATTCGCTCTGATTACACTCCTCTCCAATCGGAGCTCGGGTTCGGGCAAATTAAGTTTCATTGAAGTAGTCCCCGCCCGGCGCGATGGCACACCTGGGCGGGCGGCGCCCTCCAAATCTTTTGTCGATAACTGCAACTATCCACTGCAACTGGCGACGCTAACGGGTGGAGTAGATGAAAACTTCTTAGCAGTTCTGCGAATTGATGAAAGTTTTTTCTAATATTAAAATGGATCTTTCCTGAAATTTTATTTGCAAAATTCTTTTGTTACAAGTATTTAATGTAAATGATATTATGGGGAAAAAACACGTAAAGAAAACTCTATATTTATGGCAGGATTATTATTACTTATATTAATAATATAAGTAATAATAATCCTCTAGTAACCTTCTAGTCACTGCTTGATGACGATTTTTTTTTTAAATTTTACTTAGACACTGCAAAAAAAAATATAGAGTCTGTATATCTGAAGTTAAAGTAATCTCAATAATTAAATAGCACAGGAATAGTTACAAATAATCTACAGAAATATTGTAAATAATTAAAAGTGAATAAAATAAGATATTAACATTAAAATTATGCGAAAACAAGCTGCAACACACAACTAAAATAGAATCAAGATTTTTATCAAACAATAAATAAAATTAATATACAAAATAATGAAAAATTTATTGCTCTACCAGTGATAAATAAAAAATATTAAAACAACATTTTATTCTATCCGGCTGATGGACGACTATTGGATAAATACCAGTAGCAAGCTGCTAGATAAATAACTTCTCGAAGAAATCTATATATATACTCGTATATATACTTTAGCAAATAAATACATAGTTTTTACACACACAAATACATACATAATATACTACGAACTATACAAGCTGGATTTTTGTGACGGGACAGTTTTAAGTTTTTCGCGATTTCTGTCATTTCGTAGTACTCAAATCTCAGTCGGTCCAGTAGACTTTTGATCATTATAAGAAACAGGATCGATTGGCATCAAAAAAGGTTTTTGTGTAAAATTATCATTTTAAAATGTAGTATAATATATGTGGTGGCCGAGTTGGTTAGACCTTGGAATTATAAACACTTAGGTCCCTGGTTCGAATCCCGGTGTGTACCAATGAGATTTTAATTTAAAAAAAAATTACATTTGTTTGACAATACCACTATAGTGCCTCCGAGTTAAGCTGTCGGTCCCGGTTTCACTATACCAACTTGTGAAACTGTTTATAGATGGGTTATTGAGTCTATTCAAAACATCGCGACGAGCTAGCCACTTGTTCGGTGTAGACTCATACCATCGGCTAAGACGAGGTGGGATTAAAACCGCTCCGCTGGGTACCCTGGGGCCGTCTAGGCGGTCTCGGGCGCCGTAAGGCACCCGTGATGATATGTATGTATGTAAAATCACAGAAGAAATAATAGTACAAGTAGTAAAATGTAGTATTTTTTTTCCAAAATCTGTGAATGCAATTCAGCATATCTCAAAAAAATATTGATGGTCTCCGAGGAACGTTTTCTCGTAACTATAACTAATAAAGTACCTACTCTCCCGTCTCAAAAATCCACCTACACTGTATATTAGTAATATCATGTATAAATTAATACATACACAGCATGAAGGTAAAAACCGTGCCCGTCCGCGGGCCGCTACGGCGCGTTTTTTTAGCTTCATGATAAACAGTATAATATAATGACTACTTTTGGAGTAGTTAGAATTTATTTAGAAAGTACATACATACATATATCACGGGTGCCTTATTTAGAAAGTAATCATAAATAATCTTAAAAAAATAAAGATACCCATTCAATGTAGATGCAATAACAAAACACATCCCAATGTTTCAAGCTAGATCCCATTCTTTATATTTTTCAATTACAACTTTGTAGTAAAGCTGTCTCAGATGCATTTCAATCTCGAATACTTTTCAACAAATAAATTGGATTTAGCTCATGAATAACGTCCACAACAGCTGCACGTGGTTCCCATATTCAAAACTTTAAAATCTACTTCCAGAGCTTCCACGAACTCATAACATCTTGGTCGTTGATACTACACAGAAACAAGATAAAATTTAAATAAAAGTTCTTAAAACCTATATTATTAAAGGTTATTTGAAGGTAAGTTAGCACCTTACATATTTTTACTAGTTCTAAAATGAGTTATCCTATCACTTCGCTCAGGTTATAGGTAAACTTTTAGAAAATATCGCTTGGCTTTAGGAAGTTTTGCCTTTGTCAGATCCCCGGTCTCAAAGTTCAGAGCTCGACTGTTAGATAGGCGCGATAGCAGATGCGCCCTTTAAACTTTGCTCCGTGCCTTGCCGAGGGAATGCAAGTTCGTGACGAACAGACAATTACACTCTTCAGCTTTGTGCAAACTTCTATAGATGTTGCAGCTACCTCCGCAAAATATTATCTGTCCGATCTTTCATTACACAAATATTTGAAGTTACATTGTATGTGTACACAGCAGGTATGAGGAAAAGAAAGTGGATTCTTTATTATTTTAAATTAAAGACCATGTTATTTATTTAATTTAAAAAATCTGTATTGCAAAAAAGATTTGTACAAAGGCGAGCTTAATACCTTAGGCATTACTACCGGCTAACCTTTAGGAGAGTGAAAATTGTAATATAGGGGACACATAATAATGTAAAAAGAAAACAAAATACATACAGTTATAGATATACATACGAAAATATACAACTTCATAAAATACATAAATAATATAGTAAAATAAATACATAAATATATGTCTAAACCTAACATGAATTGTGATAATGAGAAATGAGTAATTTCTTAAAAACGGCGAGAGACGGGGACTGTCTGATATTTATGGTGAGCATGATAAATTAAATATTTTGCTTCTTTTATTTTAAGTATTGGGATGGCGGCCATTAATACAATAAAAGGCGGTCATAAGTGTGATTTGAGGACTATGAAAAGCCATATTAACATTAGGTTTTTGAAATCAAGTTTTTTTTAAATTATTTTTCATAAAATAGCCAACGTATTCTAAATATCTAGTCATGTTCCTGTTTTAGTCTTTGGGTTCACCGGTTTTCAGGAGACTATTGCCACATTTTTTTGCAGTTGTCTTCTTTCAGGGTGCGGTTACGAAACGGGCCGTTGATTTGACGATAAAGCGGGGATATCATTAAAATAGACTAGTAATGCAAATTCGTCCTTGTTGACGGACATTTCGTAAGCAAATAGTTTAGCTAGCGTAGGGACTGATCAATATTGTTAAACAACAATTCATTATTCGACCACATTCATGGTCTTTGTAGGTCTGCTTAACATCAGGTAGATACAAGATGCGCCTATAAAAAAAACTTCGAGTGATACAAAAGAACATAGAAACTCCGAGCTTGAATGTTAGTGTATTAATTGTGATTTGTAATAAAATAATACTTAATAGATTGGTCGCTATTGTGCATCGCAATGAACCACATGTTTGGTGTACCTATCCTAGCCTTATAATACTATCGACGACGATGAAAGAGGTAACAGTCTGATAACCCTAAGTAAAGTATAATTTTATCTAAAATAAAAACAAAGAACGAAAATAATTACATTAGACAATATAATTTTCAATACCATAATATTTAATCACAAACGAACGAGTATATCTACACACGTACCTCGTGCTCCTAAAGCGTCACAATTGTTATCACGGTAATAATTCATTGCACGCAACCCGCGAAAACTTTCATATCTAACTACTGTTCTAAAGCTATCAAACTTGGGCTCGCAGACAATCCAATCGAGGAGTGAGTTTAGAGCCACTTTTGCATACAAACTTTGCTCAGAGATTGTTCGCTGTGATGTCAGATCGATTTAGACAATTGAACCAATTAATTGGTGTTCTCCGGAAACGGTATTAAATTTTCGGTAATTTCTAGGCTTTATTTGAAGGTTCTATTAATTGGTTTGGGTATTATTTTCTATAAAAATGATTATTTGAATGTGTGAAATGAAACTTAAATATATTTGCCACGCAATTTTAGCCTTAGATAACATCTCTAATGAGGGTTTTATGCATTTTTCACCGAGTGCCTTGTACGGCGTATCTCAACTCAGCAGAGAGTTTTGTGTCTGCCACGTCACCGCCGTTGTTATTCTAAATCGACACCAAACAAGTGGCGAGCTCGTTGCACAGTAAAGTAAATTTAATATAAGTAGTAGGTAGTTAAGAAAATCTAAAGTGATACCAAATATGTAATTATTATGTAATGCACATAATAATTTTAATAGGTTTTCATAAAAGTAACGAAAGGTTGAAATATAGAATTAAAATTTCGTATATGTACTCTTTAAAAGGAATATAAAAAAATTAAAAACCATTTTTGAAATATCAATAAAAGCGTGGGATATATAGACTTAGGGTTAGTTTTTTTATATGTCTGCTACATCCTTGAAATTTTGTTTGAACTCTTTTTATAAAATATGGTTTGGGCACATTGAGAGGATGAATGAAAAGAGACTGACGAAAGAGATTTATGAATCAGAGGTGAATGAAAGAATAAGACGGGGACGACCCAGAAGAATGTTCCTTGACCAAATCGGGGACATTCCCAAAAAAGCTGGGATCCGTAGTGCCCATAACCGTAGAGCTTGTATGAAGAGAGTGGTAGATGTGAAGGAAGCGAGAAAATTATGCCAGGATCGTTGTAGGTGGCGCTCCCTTGTTTCTGCCTATCCCCGTGGGAAAAGGGCGTGACAATTTTATTTATTTATTATCTTTTTATAAAACTAACTGACACGTGTTTTAATTTTGTTTTTAGGTTTTAATAGGGAAAGGTCAAACATAGCCTTTTTTATTATCACGAGAAATCAATAGACAAGTGTTTAAAAATTTGGAAATGGTTTGTTATACAAAAAAAACCTAACGAAACCGGGTTAACAAAAGCTTGTCTACCTATAACTTAGTGCTTAACTTAAGACCTTACAATATTATTACTGAAACATAGTGAGAACAATGATGATGTGACTTGAGCTAACAATGTGTGAATGTAACACGGTGGTGAGTGAGAAGTGTAGGCGCTGAAACTACTCTAAACTTTATTAGGTTTTAAGTTAAGCTCTTACACGTACAATGTTTCCAAGTTCAGTTCCGTCTATTGAGTTTAAAACTAAATAGAGAGCGGTAAAATTAGTTCTATTTTTTAAGTAAAGCGAAATTAAAAATATTAAAAAAACTTTAAATTTTGCTTAACTGTATTTATAAAAATACAGTTTAAATGTATGTATCTCATATACAGGGTGAATTTGAAAGGTTGTACTTTAATCTAGTATGAAGCTCTACTGATCAAATCGAACATGTTTTCCCATGGAACCATGTGTCGCAAATGAAACAAAAGTTATTGGTTACCCCATACAAATTAGCCATTTTAACATTCCTAGTTTGTATGGAGAAGGCATTTTTTTTTATTTGCGACACATGTTTCCATGGTAAAAATTGTGTAATTTGATCAGTAAAACCTCATTTTAGTCATCGTGAATAAAAAATGTTTTGCTCTAAATATGAAAATGCACACGTAGTTGCAGCTTTACTAAAAATAAAGAAATTCGTAGATGTAGTTAACATATTGCAAAAATATACTTACCTACATAATTTTATTAATACTCGTACTTACTATTTTTGACCTTTGCCTGCCATTATTATTTTTACTACTAACCGATCTTTATCCATGTTGCATAAAAGTAATTAGTATTTTACCTCTCCGGATAAAGTACAGATGCGAAAGGAAATTAATTATGGCCAATGACCCACTTTTAGAGAGGTGAGCTGAGTTGTAGCAAAATAAACTCTCTGTAATTGTAACGATTAAAGTTAAAAATGGTGTCGAATATACCAATTCGAATGATAGCTGATACTATTGACGCGATATTTAACTTTACGGTTACAGAGAGTTTATTTTGGTGCAACTAAGCCTTGTTATCTGACGCTCTCTAATAAAGTAAGTCGGCTGTTTAATAGAAGGTGAGCGACAGAGATAAGTAGTGTGTTGTCATCGTAAGATTTTTTTCCTTATCCACGACCGTACTTTAGCCGCCTGCGGTAACGACGCCAGTGGTTGCTCTTTTGGCGTTATATACGGAGGTTGGCATTAGGTGGGATCCCTAGTTCTCCATTACTTCGCTAGACCGACCGGACGACCGGGTTGACCAATTTTCAGAAGACTATTGCATCGAGTTCTTGTCTCCATATAGACTTGTCCCCATGCAGGGTAAGGGATACGAGACGGTCAGTTACTTTAATGATAATTAAAAAAAAAAAAAAGTGTCTTATTTACATCTATTACCAAATGGTAATAGGAGCATGATTATCTTGATTGATCTTGTACCTATTTTTTTTATATGTAGGACAATTTACATAATATGGTCACAACTATCTTTTTATTTAGGCTAGTACTATGTGTACCAAAAAGATCAATATTATAATACATATTATATTTTATAAACACCCATATCCTGATAGAGTAAAACGTAGGTACTAATATATATTTTTTACCATCGGTGGGAATTGAACCCACTACCAGTACTAAGCCAAAGGCGCAACAACTAGTCTACGGAGGCGGTCATAATAGTATTAAAATAAATGAATAAAAAAATCGCGTTTTCGTAACATTTTAAGTTCTGTGGTTTCCTTTGTATGATACTAACAAAGTAACATTGTATGACATACGCTTCTAGTTTGCCACCACACATGCTATAAAATAAAACTTTGTGAGACACTACCTAATAATATTCTCGTGTTCTTCACTTTTATGTTTATAACAAATAAGTATTGAACTAAAAATTATTATATGGGACCGGTATTACGCCGTATACCGCTTAGCTAAACTTTAACTAAAATGACGTAGTTATCTGTCAATTTTTAATGTAATAACGATTAAAGTTTAGTAAAGTTTATAGCGCGTAATCTTCTCTGAAAATCTGGCACAGCGTATATGATGTGGGACGCAGCTTCCCTCACCATAGACGCTGTGCCACCATGGTTTTGTCTCACTTATCGGGTTCGGTAGCATCCACTTCGGAAGTCAATAAACATAATAAATATAAACAATACATTTACTATATTTTGGTTTCTTTCGAATGGAAACATTGGGCCATGGTGTCAGGACGCCAAAACAATTTATAACTGCGACCCATGAGCTGTATATTAAAAAAATACAAAAACACCGCCATCGCCTTGGGTAGGTACTTTGAGATTTCAAATATATTTTATTTTATTTTTATTATACTTAGGTGTACTTTTATATTTTTATATTATTTATTCATTTGTATCTATAATTTTTTATTTCTTAGATATTTATAAAAAAATAATTGATTAGTTAATAAAATTATATTTATGTTGCAAAATTAAAATAATATTTTTGTCTATCATTTTATTACTTTTTTTATTTTATAATACTAAAATATTTATTAACCCGGAACAGATATTTTTGCATACAACATTAAAATTTAAAAAAAGTAATTGAACTTCGATTAACTGCCAAGTTGTCACATTGGAAGTGTGTTTGTATAGGCATTAAGAGATCTACAGGGTTGATTTATAATTTTTGTCTCTAAAATTTTCTTATAGGATCAATATGTAATGTAGACCTAAACTAATAAATTATAAAGCAACATAAACTTACTAAAATATGACAACCATAAATGGAAACGTAATATTTCATAACCATCATTGACTGTAAAATACAAAGTAGTTTTAACTGCAGTCGTAGTAAGTAGAATGTAGTAGACACTAAGCTTAGAACACTTTGGCGTAGAGAGCTCATAAAACTAAATTAATTTGTAACTGATGATTTTTTGATAATCAATGTGGTTTTTTTTATATGTAACTAATCTCTAAGCTTGTACTGTGTATGCCAGAAACAACGATACTATTACATATTATATTCCTTTAATACCTAGAAGCAAGCTGCAAGCCATACAAAAAACGTAGGTACTACGGAAGCGATCGTTCGTGTAAAATTTCGTTCATGATCTGAGGGCAAAAGCTACATAATCGATGGTTAAGCACGTTAAGCTGTCGGTCCCAGTTTCAATATATTAACTTATAAAACTGTTTATAGATGGGTTATGGAGTCTATCCAAACATCGCGACGAGCTGGCCACTTATTTGGTGTAGGTTATGGTACCTACATGGCTACGACGAGATGGTATTAAAGCCCCTCCGCTGGGTACCCTAAGACCGCCTAGGTTGTCTCGGGCGTTTGTGATGATATTTATTATATTTTATTATAATTGGTAATTGTCATCTCGTTTCATTCCTCTAGAAATCTTATCACAAACCGACATAATTCGTGCCTAGAAGATCCAACAATCTCTCATTCCACTCCCAAATTGGCTGCTGGTTGTTTATTCATGGACTCCGCCACCAGGTGACTAAACTAAGTAATATCCAACGCGGCAACGCAGCTAGTGCCATAAATACTTATTCAGGAAATCTTTAATTTCTTGATTACCTTTAATTATTTCACCAATAGTAAATGATTATTCGGAAAACTAGAAAAGTTATTTGTATATATTCTGTAAGAAAGTTAGCAATGTATTACAAATTGTCATTGTAAATTAAATTAGTTATATACGTTCATAAAATAAGTCCCTAATGAGAGCAGGGTCAACTTTTAAAGAATTACAATTGCCTTTACAAATGCGGTTTTGATTTCAAATAGCTAAATAACTTTACCAGAGCAAGCAATAGCTCTTTAGAGATATGTACCAAGCAGTCTGGATTCACTCTGAGTGTGTATTTACAGTAGCATAACATTGTTTTGTAGCTTATCTTGCGGCCTGCAGACACAAAGCAAACGTGCTCCCCGGCTTATCACACGAGCTGCCTGTCACTCGTACGCAATTAGCTGATTAAGTTGACGGAAGCTTAGTCCTACAAACGTATATAGCAATTATCACCATATGTCTGTCTCTATGATATAATGTAAGGGATAGTTTTAAGAGATTTAACTGCTGCTCAGTCGTTGGTTGAGGCCATTATATAAAATAATTTTATTAAAGTACATGATTAACTAAAGTAGTTTAAAATTTGTAATAAACAAAAGTTGACTTGTGATTCTTGTTTCATGTAAAGTATATTTATATTTGACGCAAGTATTTTATATATATCAAGCTTTTTAATAATAATAATAATAATAAAATACGTTTATTTAAGCAACATATCATACGCAGTTACAAGATAATTTAAAAAAAATCAGTGGTAGGTAGGTACATATATTGCCCCTTTATCAACCCAGTTTCTCACTTTATCTTATTTGACTTTGACTTACCAGTCTACTACTAAATTGACCTGATTGATTACTGCATCGATTTCTTATCGAGGTGGTAGTCTGCTTTTAGGGTGTAGCTACGAAACGGCTTGATTTGACGATAAAGCACCTGGGACATACAAATAGACCCTTAATGCAATTTTTTCTCAGTCGCCGCCCATTTTGTAACCGCATCGTTTAACCGGCATAGTGGGAGCGATCAATGTTGTTAAATAATAATTACTGATCGACCCCATTCATGGACTTTGCTTACCATCAGGTAGATACAAATATAAATGCTGTGCTCCAATAAAATAAAATATATATCTGAAAACACCTGTTTATTAATTTTCCGGGATAATATAAGATTTAAACAAAAACATTCCACGTTTGACGCTTACTCCACCTTTATTCATATTTAAAAAAATGGTGCAACACTTACCTATACTTACTGAATTTTAAGTCTATAGTACACCAACAATTAACATGAATGTCAGTAGTTTCGCTGGACAATGATAAGTAAATCAGTAGTTTATATTATTATAATAATTATTGCACACCTATTGCCTTCTATTATCATATATTACATTTTTAAAGATAAAAATGCAATGAAAAAAAATCTGGTGGGAGGGACACGAACCCACGAACCTCGGCAAGGCGCTCAACCGTTGAGTCAACCAGCAGGGTAACCACCGACTCCGATACAGTGAGATCTCGTTCGAGTTGACATCGAGAACGATGTTTTTGGTACCACGAAAAGTTAAACATTGTTATTTGAATTGCCCAATGCATAACTAGTTCGAGTACCTAATTAATTACAAAAATAATTACATATATATAATATTATGAAGTTTGTAAATATGATTTGTATGAAATGATGTCATTTTTGATCTCAACTCGAACGAGAACTCACGGTATCGGAGTCGGTGGTTACCCCACTGGCTCCAGTCACCCCTCACGAATTTTGTCATTCCTTGTTATATACTTATACACAGACGCCCTCTATTAGCTTTCTTCTATTAACTATATACGAGTGAAGTTAGAAGTCATTATTATCATCTTTATCATCTAATTGTCCTGAAAGTTTAATTGATAAAATACAAATTATATTTTGCGTATTTTTTTTTGTTTAAAACGAATTTAAATCTTAAATAATCAAAATTAAGTGCAAGTATGGTCATAGAATGGGTTGAAATTACCACACATTTTGATTATTCGCGATTTAAATTAGTCGAACTTATTTTTAATTAGAAAATAAAAACCACTTTGAAAATCCTATAATTTTATTCAATCTTTGAAGGAAATTTATACGGCATTATTACGGCAACCAAAGACGGCATTTTTGATTTAATTAACATGTTGTCGTATTCCAGAACCACAGAAAGGGAACCAAGTCCCGATGGCCCAAAACCAACTCACTGCAGATGTAAGACTCTCCTTACACTTGGCTAAAGTTGAATTAGTTATATCTCCATGACTCTGTTAGGCATCAACTTATCTGTCTATTCACAGGAGAGATCTATATCTACTCTGTTAGTTTAGAATAACTACCAGGAATGTTTATTTTATTTTTATTGGAGCAGGACATGTGACTTTGTATCTATCTGGTGGTGAGCAGACCTACAAAGTCATTGAATGGGGTCAATCAATAATTTTTCTTAAAAAAAAATTATCGCTCCCACTATGCCGGCTAGATGATGCGATTACGATTATTTAATGGGGGACGACAATGATGAATTGTATTACAAGTAGGTATATTTTAATATACTCGCTGCCTTATCGTCAATTCAACTACCCATTTCGTAACTGCACCCAGAAACGAGACTATCACCTCGACCAGAAATCGACGTAGTAGTCTCCAGAAAACTGGTGAGCCCACAGACTAAAACCGAAACATGACTAGGTCACTTGACGGTTTTGCATCTGTATGGGCGGTGGTAACGAGACCGTCCTCCCACCTAAAAACTCAAAAAAACGAAAATTATTACATTTTAATTTGTTTTTATGAAGTCGTTTCGCACCCAGTTGTGTAACAAGCTATTGTGCTATGTGTACTAGAAGCACTAATACTAATAGGTATATATTACAGTTTATAAACACCCAGATCATGGCAAGATATATAGAGAATCGAACTAATATTATTTGGCCATGAAAGGGAATTGCACCAACGACCTTCCGATATAATGCATAAGGTGCTAATTGTACATTTAGTAATGAGCTGTCAAAGTTCAATAAAGTGTTAAAGAAAAAAGGTCCAACTTTAAAGTTAAAAAAAAAAAAAGCTTCAATGATCATAATACTGAGTTTGTATTATTGTTTATAAATAAGTGTAGGTACCTACTTGGCCCTTAAGTTTTACTAGCCTTCTACCAAACACCCTGTAATATTATTTTTTTCTTTCTAAAATTGGTTATATGTACTTTATTAAAAAAAAACACAGAATACACAAATGGTCTTACAATTGATTTCGACGAACCTAAAGCCTTTAGTCTAAAGGCTTAGGTATCATGTTAGCGATACTGCCCGCATAGTCCTTTGTCATTTACCTCAGAGTGTGACGTCCTCACGCTCTGCGGGTCCACAAACACAACAATCAAATGCTCTGAGCACACAGCGAATGCAATAAGCAAATGGCATATAGTTTTGTTGTTCCAGTTTCAAATATTTTACAGAAAATTTGATTCGGAATATCATTTAAATTTAGAATTGTATATTTTTATCTATACTTACATATACAACTGGGACATTAAAAAATAATTACACATCAACAGTATATCAAAGGTTATTTGTCTCATTTTCTATGTAAAAAAAGCCAAACCTTTAATATTCAGTTGATATGAAATTAATTTTATAGAATTTAAGGCTTGAGTACTTTCTCGTTCGCACTTACTCTCAACAGTTCGCGATGTCATATTATTTTAATACCTTTTCAATATATGACAAAACCTCGGTCTTATGCTTTCCCTTCTTCTAGCGTTTTATTTATTTTGGCTTATCTAGGCTTATTTTTTCCTCAGTAGTTTATGGCTTTATTTTTTTTTCTCAGTATGTGAAATTGAACCCTTTTTCATTAAGATATTTTCCTTCAGTTTTTCAAACTCGCATAATTTTATTAGTTTCCAGTTTATTTTAAACCGGTTTTAGAACCGGTTACGATATAAATATTTAAAAAATACCTGTAAATTTAATAGTAAAAAAGGTATATCATGTTAAACTATGATTTAGATTATTTTTTATTATAAAATAAACCGTACGAATAGTATAAACACATATCAAAAACTACGCCCGAACATCTGTCTGTGGATTTCCCTCTGGATTAAACAGGTACCTATAAACAAAAAACAGAATAAAAAAGACAAGATTTTAATTTATTTGATTCTACAAATCAAATATATTTTTATATATACAAACTTTAGAATAAAAGAAGCTTGTTGGAATTAGTCGTGATAATAAGATTACATTATAAATCATAAACCCAGCCTCGTATCAACAATTAAACACGGATTAAACCTAATAAAAAAGGTTAACAAATGTAATTTAGAAGTTGAATTCAAGATAACCTAAGGCGTGAATAGATTAAAGCCTGATTGAAGGCTGGAGTAATAATAGGCAGTAGTTGGTAGGTAGGTTCATGCACAAGCGTACGCGCCCGCGCCGATCGCACGGGTGTGTGAGGTCGCGGTCGTAAGGAAGTGAATGTACTAGGACCTCGGGAAATATCCTTTTACAGTGGAAAAGTTATTACTTATTTTATAACTCGGAAATTTATAGTTCGTATTGAATTGTTTTTTTTTTGGAATTAAGGATTTTATAATTGATCCTTTTAATTTTAATAACTGGGTACGGCTTTAACAGTGTTTTTAATATAATCCGAGTTCTAATAATAAAAAATAGAGGTTTAGCTGGCTTGGTAAAATATTTCTGAATAGCAAAAATATATTTTAAATAAAAACATATTTAAGCAAAAATAAATACTTTTATGTACAGGTAATGATATACGTACATGAAGTGGTAGGTATGGGTAAACGAAAAACCCTAAGCAAGCTAAAGAAAAAGCCAAAAGCGTTTTCGGTTTCAGTTTGGAATCTACTTTTAGAGTGCAGTTACGAAATTTATTTGTCAATAAACCAGCGAAAATATGAAAGTACACTCAACCTTTTACAGCTGCATATTTATTCCTGTATTGACATACTATTTACTTAAATTATAAGCACTTAATGGTAATAATTTATAGTTTTTTTTTTTGTTGTAATTTAACAAATAATCTCTTTTACAACTGCAACTATTTTATGCTATTTTTATAATAACTGTTGGATGTAATAACGAAGGTAACTTTGCATAACACTGATCAACCAATAATCGTTAAATTATGATGACAACTTTATATTTGTAATTGACAAGACTGAAAGGTCCTATGGATGCTATGGTTATAAACATTAACAAATTCTAATTTGTCGCCGCACATTTTATAATCGCATTATTTAACCGTCATGGTGAGTGCCAAAGAAATAATCTGCAAGTAAATTTAAATAACTAACATTATATTTCTTTTAGTTATTTTTCTTTTAATAGGGCTTTCTGTATCCATGATAAGAACATATGCGTTACGCATAAGTAATGATATTTTTTAAAAACAAATTGGTTGATTTTTAGTATTATTGTAATTAAAATTTATATACCATAAGGTGAAACAAAGCGAACTAATTAAATTATTTGTACCATTTTGTACCTTTGTTGTAATGAATTTGATTTTATTTACATACATTATGTACACAATTCTCAATGTCAAAATGAAATGAGATAGGCACCTACTATTTAAAAAAATATACAAACAAATCCTATGGTGCCACCTTATATAAGCACAGAGCTTAAACGATATAATAAACTTAATGAAATTCGAATTTATTCCACATTCAAATACACAGTGTGATTGATAGAGACACAACTAATTAGTTAAAGCGAGACATTCTTTTTAAGGCTTCGAAGTACAACATTTAATTTTTAATAAAAACACTATATATACTCTGAAGAGGATTAAACTCGGTATTTTATTTATTTTCTACTCTTAATTTCAAGTGAATTATTTTCTTAATTATTATTCTAAAAAACAACTCTTAACCTCACCAGCCCTAGGTATATACTAACATACAGTTGGTAGAAATCATATTTATATTTTCAGGAATAGTACTCGTTAAATAAAAATTACCATTATATACAACAAATTACTTAATAATAATAATAATATATGTATCCTTATTAAATATATATATATATATATATACAGCTGTTCTAGAATGCCTAAGGCATTAAATTCGCCTTTGTCATTACTTTTGTTTATTATGCAATAAAGTGTTTAAATAAATATATATATTTATTACGTACATACATACATACATATCATCACGGACCGCCTAGACGGCCCCAGGTTACCCAGCGGAGGGGTTTTTAATCTCACTTCGTCGTAGCCGATGGTATGAGTCTACTCTGAACAAGTGGGAAGCTCGTCGCGATGTTTTGAATAGACTCAATAACCCATCTATAAACAGTTTTACAAGTTGGTATAGTGAAACCGGGACCGACAGCTTAACGTGCTCACCGAGGCACTATAGTGGTGTTGTCAAACAAATGTACATATTTTTTTTAATTAAAAACTCATTGGTACAGTCGGGGATTCGAACGAGGCGCTGTAAGGCACCCGTGATGATAGATAATCTAAAACAATTAAAAACAACTAAGAAAAAAAAAATATTATAAAAATATAACTAATTATTAGTAACTTTTATTTGATATAATATTGGATACGACTTTAATTCTATCCGGAGTATATAGGGTTTCTGTGTTAAGTTGCGCAAGAGTTTTGTTTCTTCCTTTCAAGGCGCAGGACCCTAAATGCTGACACATATCCATATCTAATTAATTCCTTTCAATGCAAATAAACACTAACACAAGATATTGTAATTTTATGTTACTCAGTTTTTATTGACACCTTCGGAAATTGAATGTAGTTTCTAATAGCTTATCTAAATTACAATTTATAGATATTCTGCGTAGTCCGAGTATTATAAATGTTGGACTGTTACAATTTGTAAATGATTTATGTTCACAATTTAATACCTCCAAATCGGATATTACCTGTACAGCTGGCACTTAAATGAATTTAGATTTTTTACGATCTAGCGCCGAACTAGCAATGGTCGTGCATGAATAAAAGAAAAACTTGATCTATTATGGCCGAACCCTTACATTAGCCTTGTATAGTATACAATAAGGTAATGTTGGTAGTGCTAATAAAGTAAACGTCGAAAATATATTAAAGTTTGACTACGCAAGATTAATAATTCATGTGCTAAAACACTTTAGCTCCTCTGGCAATGGTCAGGCTATTTTGTATAATAAAAAAAAATTTTAGTATGTTGTATATGAATATTTATATTTGTATTGGGTATGTGATCGCAAATATGTTTTCATTTCTAACATGGTCTTATGCTCTATTTTTTATAGCTTATAAAATTTTGTCGTACCTATCCACTTTTAA
Source organism: Monopis laevigella (assembly GCA_947458855.1). Lineage (NCBI taxonomy): Eukaryota > Metazoa > Arthropoda > Insecta > Lepidoptera > Tineidae > Monopis > Monopis laevigella. The sequence continues at coordinate 20,763,978 of OX381578.1, forward strand.
GTATAATTTACCAACTTTAGTTATTAATATATACGTGGTGGCCTAGTTGGTTAGACCTTGGACTTAAAAAAACACTTAGGTCTCTGGTTCGAATACCGGTGTGTACCAATGAGTTTTTAATTAAAAAAAATATGTACATTTGTTTGACAACACCACTATAGTGCCTCGGAGAGCACGTTATACTGTCGGTCCCGGTTTCACTATACCAACTTGTGAAACTGTTTATAGATGGGTTATTGAGTCTATTCAAAACATCGCGACGAGCTAGCCACTTGTTCGGTGTAGACTCATACCATCGGCTACGACGAGGTGGGATTAAAACCCCTCCGCTGGGTACCCTGGGGCCGTCTAGGCGGTCTCGGGCGCTGTAAGGCACCCGTGAGGATACATAATACATAATAGTTATTAATAAATAACCTTATTAAGTAGGCAATATAAGTTACATAAATCGATGCAATAGTTTTCTGGAAACCAGTGAACATACTAGCTGTACCCCGCAGTTTCACCCGCCGTTTAATTTAAAATAAACGACATCGAAAATAAAACACAAGCCATATGTTACTCACTGAAAATAGAGCTTTCTATTAGTGTACCTAATATTTTTTAAAAGGGTTCAGTAGTTTTTGAGTTAAACAATAAAATCATTTCTCTTTATAATATTAGTATAGATAGACTAAGCATATTTTATGTTAAATTTTAATGTTAATATTATACAGGAAGACCTTTAAAGGATGTAATTTAGGCTAATGTTAAGGTTAAAGTTCTGCTGATCTAATCGAACAACTTTCCCCATGAAACCCATGTGTCGGAAAAAAATGTCATAATTCTCCATACAAACTAGTAAAGTTAAAATAACCAATTTGTATGGGGAAGCCAACATTTTTTTTCATTTGCGATACTTGGTTCCATGAGAAAATTTGTTCGATTTGATCAGCAGAACCTCATATTAGCCCAAAGTACATTCTTTCAAAGTCACCACGTATATATATATTCATATATAATTGTTATCTAATATAATGATAATGATATAAGAACTAATATTTAAGGCGTGGATACGGTTGGTGAGGTTGGTCGCCTCGGTAGCACTTTTGTATGGCAGATGATAATCGGATGGTCGTTGGTTGTTTTTTTTTAATATTTTTATTTAATGACACCTTTTATTAATTAATATATAATGGTTATATATATATAGCAGCCTAACCAAACCCACTCTACACCTTATTGTTAAAACTTTTTTTTTTGACTATTCATAAATATCTGTAAAGATTTACATGAAATAAATAATATTTGAATATTTTGATTGATCTACATATATCAAAATTCTCGTTCTTAATGCAATAAAATTAGTAGGTATTTATTTATTATATTATACCCAAAGAATGATATTATAAAAAACAAACTTAAAATATCATTAATTATACCATACAAATAGCTTGATTTAGTCATTAACTTTTACAAGGTACTTATGTTTAGGACTCTCACGCGGGCTTAAAGCTCAAAGCTTTACTGTAACATTATATCGATATGTATATTATCTGGCGGGCAAGTCTCGACAGTTTTGTTGCGCTAATTGATTTATGTCGTTACGGGTATGCAATATGAAATGCCGCTGGACAATAGACAGCAAGCTGAAATATACTTATTGACCTTTGCACCCACTCTATGCCTTTGTAATAGGGTTTAGTTTACGTTGATGAATGGTATCAGAGCTCGCTGTATACAGCGGCTGTCACACCGAGATCGGTGCGATGCATGCATGCTTGTTGATTTTAATTCCAAAATTATCAAACCCGCTGCAGTGTAGCATGTATGTAGCGTGTATAAACATTTGTGGATATAATAATAACAGACATATCGTAAATAATAAGCGAGCTTATCGGGGTTTTGGAGAGGTACCTATGGTCGTCGATTCATTTAGCTATAATGCCTAGACTGTTCCAGATATAATTACAGTTAAATTTAATATGTATGTGTATTTAGTATAGTTACTATAATTACACAAAGTATAGCAGTTGAATTTTCAGGACAATTTTATGATTATAGACTGCCTCCGTAGATCAGTGGTTGCGCCTTTGGCGTTGTATCCGGAGGTCGTTGGTTCGATTCCCACCCATGGCAAGTCTGGTATTTATTTTTATAAATACCCAGATAATATGTATCGTTGTTTTTGGTAGAAACAGTACAAACCTAGAGCGTTGTTTGTGACCAGAGCAATATGTGTAAATTGCCCTACCTATTAGTATTTTGTTGGAACAATTGGACTTTTTTTTATTATGTACATAACTTTTGCACTCTGCTGTGGTCTATTTAACATTAGGTAAGCATCTAATGGTAAACAGGCTTACAAAGTCCATGAATGGGCCCGATAAATGCATTGTTGTTTAATAGCATTGTGTGCCACTAAATGATGTGGTTACGAAATAGGTGGCGTTAAAGATATATGACTACGTTAAAGATATATACTCGTAATGCAAATACGAGTATACTAGTTTAATATCCTTACTGCTTTATGTTCAAATCTACTGTCCGCTTCGTAATCTTTTCCTGAAAGGAGACTACCAATCCGACGTGACCACCGTGTTTCGGTTTCAATCTGTGGGTGTACCGGTTTTCAAGAGATTATTGCATCGATCCAGAGAAAGATTCACAGTAAATAAATATATGTTTTTAAATGCCCAACCAAGCCTTGCTTTTTTTTTAAATAAAATTTTACTATTTTTGATAGTTTATCTGGGTCCTTGCATAATATAATATTATACCCTTGGGCAATATCTTTATAACGATTTAAATATTGTCATTGATAATGGATAAAGAAATAAATTAAAGCTATATTTATTTTTGCCCTTTGTTATAGCCTTGCCTTGTTAGAAGTACAAATGCCCTCGAAGTTACGAAGAAATTATAACTACTTTAATGGGAAATGAATTCCTTTTTATCTTTGAAGACAAAAGAAAAGGAATTGAGGCGTTTGATGTTAGACAATTGCGTGGGTTAGAAATAAAGTTTAATTCTCTATAGGCATTAGCTATCTAACTATACACTAATAAAAACAACTTTGGTAAGAAATTTAACGAAGGAAATATGCACCAGTATAAAAAAAACATTGCCTATAATAATTTGACTCATAATAATTCGTCGCAAGGTTTGATAAAATAATACCATCTCTGATGTCCAAATTTTGCCGATGGTATTCGGAGGCAACACCTAACAAGTGGCGAGCTTGTTGCAGTGTTTATGATGGCATTATTATAAAAATTATTAAAATTACGTCATAACGATTGACGTACGAGCGAACTTAAGACGCGTAATAACCATGCTTGTCCGGCCTTGTCAGTTGACTTAATCACTAGCCTGGGTCCGTTTTTTTTATGCAAGTTTGATAGTTTGAGGGTAAGCCAAGGCAATAATATATTTATATGATTTTCACCATCGTTATTTCTTTGTTCAATTTAAGTTTATTGATTTAATAAGATAGATCAGCTCTCATGGATGATCACCAGGATGATAATATTTCACTAAAGAATATAAACATAAAAGGGTATGTTGTATCTAAAAGATTTTTTTTTGTTTGAAATTATTACTATGACTTTAAGTTTCTATTTCTGATGACCCTTGACCCTTTGCGGATTTTTTTCGCAATTTTTATCAAAAAAATTTAATCGCTTAAATTTATATGTTTTACCAAATAAGAAACATTTAATTTGTTTAAACCACAATTTATAAATTAGTAATTTAGATATTAAAATGTCTGACATAAATATCCCTCAAACCTGGAATTGAAATAAATTTGAACTAAAGTAAACATAATTATAAAACAAGCCATCCTGAATACACAAGAAATTTTTATTGTAATTTTCTTGTCACGATAACTTTCTTATTTTTTAAACTTTGTATTTGGTCGGATGCAGTTAATCTTAATATAGTTTGCTAAATTTGCAGTGCTTTTAACATTCTATATTTTCCAATTTCCATGCCTAATAAGCACAAATCGTAAGGACTAAGATTGTTTATTTCTTTCAACACGAGCATGTAATTTTAAATAAGCAAGTAACAGAAATATCGACTCCTGAGTGGGGCTAGTTTGTAGCGACATTAACCTCGCGGGTCTAGACTCCCACAGTCGAACGGCAAATTTCGCAACTCCTAATTATCATTGTGCTATGGAAAGGCTAAACCTTATGCGTTCGCGCAGCCAGGATTTCCTATTTCTATTACCGCTTTACCGGTCCGTACTAGCATTATCGATGGAGATAAATCGGAAACGGCATGCTTTTGATATTGACAATTATTTCGTGTAACGAATGGCCTGTGTCGAAATTCGAGCCGTTCTATTGGATTTAAATCGAACGCTTAGATTGCGTTAAAGAGATAGGTACAAGCAAATTTAAGACGTTGAGCCGTATGGTTGTTGTTAGCCGTTTGCATGTTGTAAATTGTATCAAAATTAATTTTATCGCTCTATGTCACTTGTTTATTAATTATTGCATTCGTTATAGAATAGGTGTAGATATTGGGTGGGTAATAAAGGTGGGTTCAATTAACTAACTTAGGAATGTAATGTAGTTACTTAGGCAATCTTATATGTAGAGTAGTAGAACGTTATAATTATGCTAATAATTATACATAAATATACCTAGAAAGGTAGAGTGCAGTTGGGGAAAATAGATTGGGACCACTACACATACACACCACTATTTAAAAAAAATGTCAGATGACAAAAGTAAAACAATAAAATACTGCTTATAAAAACCTAATTTTTGAACGACTATCAAACCATGCTTATCTACAATGAAAACTAGTCAAGAATGTGAATGATAAGGCGTCATGTTGTTCAGATACAATTTTTTCAACAATATTTTAATAGAGCCAAAGATCAAGTTTCGATGATGTGTCTACATCCTAGTTATAGCAGTCATAGATATATCGTAATGGCAAAAAAAATATTAGTACGTTTTTATGTACAGTTTGTCATGGTCTGGGTGTTTATAAAATTTAATATGTATTATATCGTTGCTTCTGGTACACATAGTACAAGCATATTATAAGCTATAATTACATATATTGCTCTGGTCACTTACTAAGCTCTAGGCTTGTACTATGTGTACCAGAAGCAACAATATAATACATATTATATTTTATAAACACCCAGACCATGACAAACTGTACATAAAAACGTACTAATATTTTTTTGCCATGGTTGGGAATCGAACCCATGACCTCCGGATACAACGCCAAAGGCGCAACCACTAGTCTACGGAGGCTGTATATTAAATAAATAAATAAAAATTAGAGGAAAAAAAAACAGTGAACTATAATTTTAATATAAAATACTCAGCACAGATGCATCGCTGCTATATATATTCTAGAAAACAGGTGGGTATTTATTTCCAAAATAATTATAATGCAGAAATTGGTCAAACCTGCATAGCTTGAGTTGTATTTAAATGTGATAAGCTACGGAAGTTGTTTGATACATATAATTCAATGTAAATGGATTTCCCTGCAGGCACCTGTCATTTGCGCAAACGACCGCCACCATGCGCGCGCGCCGCTATCCGTCACAACAGTAGCACGTGCTACGCAAATCTTTATTACAATTTGAATGTTGTTTTGACTGTTATTTCAAAGTTCAAATTTAGAAATATACTTAGGTAGTTGACTGTTATAGTATTTTATATACGTGGTGGCCGAGTTGGTTAGACCTTGGACTTAAAAACACTAAGGTCCCTGGTTCGAATCCCGGTGTGTACCAATGAGTTTTTAATTAAAAAAATTATGTACATTTGTTTGACAACACCACTATAGTGCCTCGGAGAGCACGTTAAGCTATCGGTCCCGGTTTCACTATACCAACTTGTGAAACTGTTTATAGATGGGTTATTGAGTCTATCCAAAACATCGCGACGAGCTAGCCACTTGTTCGGTATAGACTCATACGGCTACTACGAGGTGGGATTAAATCCCTCCGCTGGTTACCCTGGGGCCGTCTAGGCGGTCTCGGGCGCCGTAAGGCACCCGTGAAGATATATATATATATACTTAGGTAGTTTTTTGTTTCACGAAATAAATAAAAAAAAGCTGCATATTTTGTTTATATTTAACTGTTTATGGGTACCTTTTTCGTTGAATTAAGTATTGATGATTGTGTGTAGTTCCTACTTTTTCTATGCGATAATTCAGCTAAACTTATTAAGTACCTGAATTGTATTTTACACTTTTAAGTTTTATAGACAGAGCATACATTTCAATCAAAGATCGCCTAATCGGTCAACGAAATAATTCTGCACTCACCAAAATACCTATATAAAAAAAAACTAAGTACCTTATTTTTTTATTACCTATGGCGGTGTCAATAATTTAAATAATTGATTGACTTGATGATTGAGGTTGGATAATGAGGTACTATGAATGCGATAAAATTAGTTAATATTTTATCATTAATCTATAGAAACTGGAACAACCACAAGTTTCGAAACCACAAGCCATTGGGGTCCCCACTTGGCCCTAGACTAGCCTTGATTTAAAGCCTGTTACTTAATTATTATTCTAGCCGAATTTAATAGACCTAATTTTTCCAGCTATTATCAATGTAAATTACATTGACAAGTTATAGGTACTCGTTTTAAACCGTTCGGTTTTGCATATTTTTTGTATTATAAATACATTTATATCAGCACGGGTGCCTTACGGCGCCCGAGACCGCCTAGACGGTCCCAGGGTACCCAGCGGAGGAGTTTTAATCCCACCTCGTCGTAGCCGATGGTATGAGTCTACACCGAACAAGTGGCTAGCTCGTCGCGATTTTTTGAATAGACTCAATAACCCATCTATAAACAGTTTCACAAGTTGGTATAGCGAAACCGGGACCGACAGCTTAACGTGTTCTCCGAGGCACTATAGTGGTGTTGTCAAACAAATGTACATTTTTTAAAAATTAAAAACTCATTGGTACACACCGGGATTCGAACCAGGGACTTAAGTGTTTTTAAGTCCAAGGTCTAACCAACTCGGCCACCATGTATTATAAATGTATAGTATAAATATTGTTATAATAAAATATAATTATATATGAAGAAGATAAATAATATATTTTATATAACCTACATGTATTGTTATGAAAACTGATTGATTTTTATATTTTAATTAAATTGTACATTCTGTCTGAGTAATTTTGTTTCGTTGACAGAAGTGATTTTTTTAACAGACATATTAAAAGGTATTTGACAGATAACCTTTATTTTTAATAATTCTTACTTACAAATATATATTAGGAAATCACTAGTAATTTGTATATCATTTAAATTGATCATTAATGGAAATCAAAGCCCTATGTAAAAGTAAGAATTTGAATTTTATATAGATAAATTAGAATAATTATAGTTTAATCCTACAAGTATGAGTAAGATAGTAAGTAGATATCAACAAAAATGACTTAAATAAAAAACAAACTTTAAAAAGATGCCAAATAATCAATATAATTTATATTTTCATCTCAAAATAAAACTTCTAAACAGGATGGTTTCGTTATTATTTATATCATATAGGTATATTAAAATAATAATTGTATTTGACTAAAGAAAAGACATTGTTAGTTATCAAGTCAAAAATATTTATTTTATAACATAATTTTTTAACTTATATATTTTTTTAAATTCTCGGTTATAATTAGTCATAACAATGACTACTATGTATAGAAATCATTGAGTCATAATAAACTTTTTCCATATATATATATATATATTCGACCGCCTCCGAAGACTTGTGGTTACGCCTTTGACGTCCGGAGGTCGTGGATTCGAATCCACACATGGCAAAAAAAAATCCTGTACAGTTTGTCATGGTTTGGATGTTTATAAAATATAATAATATGTATTATATCGTTGTTTATGGTACACTTAGTCCAAGCCTAGAGCTAAGTTTGTGAAGCAATACATCTAATTTGTCCTACATATTATTATTATTTTAAATAAAACATAAAATTGAATGCATCGTTCCTCAATAATTACAATTAGTAAAATTGTTAGTCAGCCTACAGTAAAGATATGGTATAATATTTTGGATAAATTCTACTGATAAAGATAATATAGTTAAAGCTCAAAAACGGTGCATAACATATTGCTCTAATATATGTCATAAAAAGTCATAAAACTCATAAGGCTGAATATAAAATAAAGCGCTCTCTACTCAGTCCACAATCAAAAGATCGCGGTCACTTGTGCAGACTGCGTACTCTTCGTGCATATTTAAACGATGTTTTACGAACTACCTAACAGGCAACGGTTTCCTCTACGTTTGAGACTTTTAATATTGCAGGTATAGACCTCGAAACAGTGTATTTTTATAGAAAGTAATATCAGTGATGCTACTTAACAGTGGCGAATCCAGGGGGAGTCAACGAAATCATCAAAATTAACCTTAAATCTACTAATATAGTTTTTATAAGTTAAGATGAGTCGATTTCTTGTCGAGGGTGTAGTCTCCTTTCATGGTACGGTTACGAATAGGGACGATTTTAAAGCAGCTCGATAAAGCAGCGAGGATATTTAAATAGACTTGTAATATATACTTATCTGATATGTCGCCGCTCATTTCGTAACCGCATCATTTAAAAACAAAGTATTGATCGACCCCATTCGATGCGATTACGAAATGCGACATTGACGAATTGCATATTTTAATATACTCGCTGCCTTATCGTCAATCCGAACTACCCATTATATATATATTAGGTAACCGCACCCTGAAAGGAGACTACCACCTCGACAAGAAATCGCTACTGCATCGATTTCTCCTGAAAACCGGTGAACCCACAGACTAAAACCGAAACATGACTAGGGCACTTAACAGTTTTTGTCTTTTACATGGTTGAACTATATGTATGAAAAATATTTAATATCATTATATTCAACTTTTATCAGTTGTAGGTACTGATCGAGAAATTTTAATTTATTTAACGTATTTTTTTTAATGAGATTTAACGATCCATAGCTTTATTTGATATATATAAAACAAAATATTTTATAACTATTGTAAAATACAATTACTTCCCCTCTCTATTTCCTCAAGAATAAGATGTTATATACCTTGCTTAAAATAATAAAGCGCTCTCTACTCGATCCAAACAATCCATTGATGTAGTGACAGCGCGACCGATTCCCACTTCGCGGTCACTTGGGCAGACTGCGTCTCTCCGATCCTCATGCATATTTAAACGATGTTTTACGAACTACCTAATGCTTTACAAAGCCAATAAAACCATCAAAATTAACCTTATATCTACTAAAACCTGGGTTTTTAAAACGTTAAAATTTAAAATATTATAGGTACAATAATGTAATAATGTGATGGCAGAGTTAATTAGACATTGAACTAAAAAAAACATCGGTCCCTGGTTCGAATCCCGGTGTGTACCAATGAGTTTTTAAAATTTAGATACATTTGTTTGACAACACCACTATAAATAGTGCCTCGGAGAGCATGTTAAGCTGTCGGTCCCGGTTTCAGTATACCAACTTGTGAAACTGTTTATAGATGGGTTATTGAGTCTATTCAACACATCGTGACGAGCAAGCCACTTGTTCGGTGTAGATTCATACCTCGAGATGGGATTAAAACCCCTCCGCTGGATACCCTGGGGCCGTCTAGGCGGTATCGGGCGCCGTAAGGCACCCGCGATGATTTGTATGTATGTAATAATGTTCAAAAAATATATAAAAAGGCCGACCACAAAATGAAAAATAAAATAATTCTTGATCCGTCTCTGCTTATTTTATAAATTATAGTAAACAGTAGATTGTTTTTATATAACTGGACTGTATGTATGTATGTATGGTATATATTAACTAGATAATACTTAAACATAACCAGATCACAACGACGACATATTAATTCCATCCCACGATATACAATATAACTACCTCAAATAGCACGCAAGACGTCACACACCTGCTGAATTCGCATAATTAAATATGGATTTAAATCCCCTTGGCGACGTTCTGGGTTAAATTGATTTTAATCTAAAATGTCTCACGATCTCATGCATATTGAAAGCAACTTATTGATCCTGTCGCCTCCTCGTTCCGCCGCTATAAACTGTCTTTTGTAATTCGTATTTATTATAAAATTGTTACTGGTAAAGTTAGGCTACGCTATAAAGTTTTGCGTCAACTGATGGGTGTATAATTTAGGTAATTGGGTTTAACTTTACGCGAAAACGGATTAACATATCCACGGCGAGACGTGTAGCACAACAAAGTTTATAATCCGCAAATGTTAGCTTTTGTCACAAATCAAAATGTAACACTCACTTTGGAAGGAATAAAACTGTGATTCGATAGTAAAAGTTTTCGTTATATTGCCTCGAGGGGCGGTAATAAAGTGAACGACTTTGTTTACCGATGCCGAATCATTCACCATCAGATGGACAACTAACGTATATGGTTTCAGAAGTTCGCTGTTGGGAATTCTGGCGTCTCTCCGGCGCTACGCTCTATTGCTAGCCAAAGTCGATATTCATTATTCGTGTATTTCGAAATATTGAACAAAATGCTTGCAAGCTCGAACAGTGTGTTTACTTTTGATTTATAATAAATAGTTTAAACTATTGCTATTAAATGCCTTTCAATGCAAATAATTTATACTTACTCACTACAATGCAATATAAAGATAAATTTTAGTTGGAAACGGTCACTCAAATTAAACAATATCTTATATAAAAATTAAATACATTATTTATATTGTGACCTATATAAAACACTTAATTTGCAATTTGCAAAACACTTAAAAATATTAGTGACCAGTTAACAAAAATTAATAAACATGAAAGTCAGCAACTCATACATATCATCACGGGTGCCTTACGGCGGCCGAGACCGCCTAGACGGCCCCAGGGTACCCAGCGGAGGGGTTTTAATCCCACCTCGTCGTAGCTGATGGTATGAGTCTACACCGAACAAGTGGCTAGCTCGTCGCGATGTTTTAAATAGACTTAATAACCCATCTATAAACAGTTTCACAAGTTGGTATAGTGAAACCGGGACCGACAGCTTAACGTGCTCTCCGAGGCACTATAGTGGTGTTGTCAAACAAATGTACATACATTTTTTAATTAAAAACTCATTGGTACACACCGGGATTCGAACCAGGGACCTAAGCGTTTTTAAGTCCAAGGTCTAACCAACTCGTCCACCACGTATATAATATAGCAACTCATAATAGAAATATAGAAAAAATATAAATAAAATCAAAGAACATAAGACTTTGTAGTAGCTCTGCTGAATTCTGAGACTATAATTTAAATATTTTGAATAATGTCAGCGTTTAAACCGCTATATCACTAATCGGTGCGCTGGCAAAGTGCTAATTAGAATGGCTTTCGAAATAGCCCAGTCGGTGCCTAGATTATCACCTAATTATTAAGTAGATATAGACTTAGATATCCGATATTACCGCAACCAAACGAAATTGCTATTCAAAGTATTTGATTGTTAAGGAATGCGTAGCTTTGATTTGAAAAGAAGGCGGGTGTTATTGCAGTTTTAGTACGTTTGATTGCTGGGTACTATGCAAAACATTTACACGTTTTATTAACTTTCGACGTATCTGTATGTACAGATTTTGTTTTTTTCTTAATGGAATTATAGTAGCTTATAAAGAGGCATCATTTGTCTCGAGTATAGTTGCAAGCGTTTTAAAAACGGCATTATAATTTCTTTTTTTTTGACAGCACGGCATGTGACTTTGTATCTACCTGGTGGTGAGCAGACCTACAGAGTCCATAAATCGGGTCGAACAATAATTATTCTTAAAAAAAATGATCGCTCCCACTATTCCGGCTATATAATGCGATTACAAAATGGGTGGCGACAAATTGCATTTCGAGTATATTTTAATATACTCGCTGCCTCATCGTCAATGGGCTTAACCCATTTCGTAACCGCACCCTGAAACGAGGCTACCACCTCGACATGAAATCGATGCAGTAATCTCCTGAAAACCGGTGAACCCACAGACTAAAACCGAAACATGACTAGGTCGTCAAGTGACCTAGTCATGTTTCGTTTTTTTTTAGTCTGTGTTTTCACAACAATATGTCTTTAGTTTATTTTTATTTAGTACTAAATAACGTACCTTATTTAATATATTAATAATTCATACTTTTATTGAACCAAAAATGTTTACCAAAATTACAAGTAATAAAATACAATTAAGTATTAGTTATGTTCCTTTAAATGAATGTACAAGAATTTATAAAATATGCTTACAATACAATTCCGTTGGGTATAATAATATGTATGTATAGAGAAGAAAAAAATATGAAAGCGAATATTTTTGAACAAAATTCCAAATGCCTTTCAATTTTTTTAAAGGATTAATATCAGACAAAGCGTTTTTAATTCCGAGCTCGGATGCAATTAAATCCTGCTGGAAGTGAAGTTAAAGAAACAGGAATCAGTAGAATACCTGCTGAAGAAATTGCTTTTAGAAATAGGAAAAAATATAAAGCTGTTTGATTTTTTGAAATTGAAAGGTATTCATCGTTATTTATTTTATGAAAGAAAAGTAAAGAAGTACCCTTTACATAGTAATAGTTTAACTTTTTTATTGCAAGAGCCACAAAAATTCTTAAGCACGGATTATTCCGACAAAAAATTCAATGTGTTCGCCTATAAATTACTTTAAAATTAAGAGTGGTATATTTTTGAAATAGTTATCTTAATATCTAATCAAAATTTCATAATATACCGAATGAAAGTTTTGGGAGGGTGATTTTGGGAACATATAAATGACTTACTTTTAAAATTCCCAAAATAACCCACATGGTATATTTTTTGTGGGTTATTTTGGGAATAGAGGAAATAAACAAGTTCCTAGCGATGATTTCGTGCACACAACTATTTTTGGGTTAGATTTTAATCCTTTTAAAAAAACTTTATGGGTCAACAAAGCATTGTGATTATTATTAACTACTTGATCACGTAATTTAAATCTTCTATCTACCTTTCAGATTAGTTTATTTGTATTGTTTAAGAAGATAAAGCGTTCGTGGCTGATATTAAAATACTACGTCAACAGATAGAATTTTAATGTAGTTAAATAATTAAACAATATGAATAATGAGAAGATAGATGTGTGTCGCCCAGCGGCTTTTAATTAAATGTTTTCCCTTTAACATAAACAGTTGGGAAATGCTTTACATGCCGATTTACAGGCAGATAACGGGCATATGATTAATATTGAAAGGCAGCAGCGACAACGGTCTGTGATTAACGATGGCCAATCATCGGATAGAATACTGCGGATTTATTCAGCACATAGTGCTTTAATAATTGACGCGGAAAATAAAAAGCGATTAATGGTAGACACTTTTAATTGTGGATTTAAATTGTTTTTAGCTTTTTGATATGACTTTTTTATAAGAGCTCGATTTAACCTAGATTTGATGAGAACATTAGATTTTTTAATTTAGTATTTTATTGGAACACGACATGTATCTTTGTATCTATCTGTTAGTAAGCAGATCTTTTTATGAAAGGAATTAATCAATACATTGTTGTATAACAGGTTTGATCGTTCCCACTATATGATGCAGCACCCGGCAATGTGACGCAGTTACGAGATGGGCGTCGAGAAAGACGAAATTGAATTGCTTTAAAATCTTTTCTGCCATCAAATCCCATTTCGTAACCACACCCTGAAAACCGGTGTACCCACGTACTAAAAGCAAAACATGGCAATTTTTTTTTCATATATCGAGGAAATAAAGTTGCTATTATACAGTAACAATTAGTAAATACCCTTTCCTGACAAAATAATGGACAAAATTCGGAAGTGGAATGTTTATTTTTAATATACAGCACGACAGACATCATTTAAAATGCTAGTACTTATAATATCAGTATAAACGTAGAAAAGAAATGAAATTATTTGATCGCTACTAAATGTGTTTGATAACAACTGCATATGGAAGTTAAAATTTTACATATATTCATTCCATATAAATTGTCTCAAATTTTGCTTTACGATGTACAATACGATGTACAATATATTTAATAGAATAAAGTCTCAAATATATTAATCATAATTACAATTTGTAATTCTTTTATTTTTTATCTCAATTTTTTTTTTTTTTTTTTTTTTTTTTTTTTAGGACAAATTACAAATATTGCTCTGGTCACAAACTAAGCTCTAGGCTTGTACTATGTGTACCAGAAGCAACGATATAATACATATTATATTTTATAAACACCCAGACCATGACTAACTGTACAGAAAAAAATGTACTAATATTTTTTGCCATGGGTGGGAATCGAACCCACGATTGAGTATAAACTTTGTAAAATTCTCATGAAAATAAATATAGCATATTAATATTATAATAACAATGTTATTATAATATTAAATTATTTTATATACGTGGTGGCCGAGTTGGCTAGACCTTCGACATAAAAACACTTAAGTCCCTGGTTCGAATCCCGGTGTGTACCAATGAGTTTTTAATAAAAAAATGTATTTAAATTTGTTGACAACACCACTATCCTCGAAAAGCACGTTAAGCTGTCGGTCCCGGTTTCACAATACCAACTTGTGACATTGTTTATAGATGGGTTATTGAGTCTATTTAAAACATCGCGACGAGCTAGTCAGTTGTTCGGTGAAGACTCATACCATCGGCTACGACGAGGTGGGATTAAAACCCCTCCACTGGGTACCTTGGGGCCGTCTAGGCGGTCTCGGGCGCCGTAAGGCACCCGTGGTGATATGTATGTATAGGTATGTATGTAAATTATTTTTGGAACAAAATGATTTCTTCGTCCCTTTTTCCGTCGAAACTTCAGGTGTTTGGTCTTTAGAAGCCAAAAATTTTGCTCGTGAATTAGGTTAGGTTAGGCTCTCCTTAAAGAAACGTCCGATGATGTCCGAGCTTACTGTCATTTTATCCAAAAAATATCTTTCGTCATCCAGAGAGGGAATGTGGCGAGAATATTAGGTACTTTTAGTTCTAAAAATAGCTGGGACATGGAGGTCTTTTAAATATAGCTATAGGAATAGTTTTATTATCTTTAATAATATATTTTATTAGCAAATAAATATTTTATTATGAATGTTATTATTATTTTTATTTGTAGTTGTTATTAACAGTTGAAACAACTGATAGAGCCAATATCTTGTTATGCTTGGGTGTTCAATTTTTCTTAGCTGGTGTGCTTTAAAGTTGTCCAAACGATTTTTAAATTGATTGATATTCTTAGCTGAGACCACTTCTTTTCGTAGTTTAATCCAAGCATCCATCTGTTACTTAGAAAATGCTTGCTAAGGTTATTAAAGGATATTGTTATATCTAAATTAAATGGTGTCCACGTATAGCTGTAGATTAATAATCCGCTGGAATATTTTATCAAAGACCTGCAGGTCGTAGAGTTCATTTAAAAGTTTTATGTTTCGATAATATTCGATATTATTGAGTATTTTATTGAAAACTATTTAAAATAATCAAAATAGAATAGATAATTACTATATATTACTTATTTAAGTAGTTTGTCACAAATAGCAAATTTTACATAGCTGTAATATCCCAGACTTTAATAACTACATTTAACATTTTTCATTAAGTTGAAGGCAACCTAAATATTCTTCTTAATTACAGTTACGTATTCATTTAATTGCATCTTCCCATTTAACTACTTCGTTATGTAACGAACTGTATAAGCTACTAGATTTTTGCATTAAGGGCTCTGCTGTCGACTGTCTGACGCTGATACAAACGTACTTCCAATATAATAAGTTGGCTGTTTGTCCCAGTTTAATTATTATTTTTATGTTGAAAAAATGTTTCTGTTATGGGTAATATATATGATTGTATTATAATATAAAAACAGTTTTTTTTTTACTTCACAATGACCAACAAAAATATTATTTAAATTCTGCAACAAATAGTAAATAAGTATTACTGGAAGTGCAAAAGCTCATTTTGTATGGCGAATGAATGCACTATCCTTACCAACAAAAATAGATACATACTCTTTTTGATGTACAGGGTGATTTGGTATCCATGGCTGCGAAAAAAAAAATGAAAGCAATGAAAAGCGTATTTTTTTCATTTTAGTGTCGTCCGTACTAAAATTAAAAAGGCGAAGACTGACTTAAAAAGCACATTCAATTATTTTAAATCACTTTAACTGGAATTATTTTAAATCACTTTAATTATTTTTAGGGTGTTTTACTTTTAAGAAAAAACACGTTCTTTGGTGATACCGAATGCCTAAAAAATATATAAATTTAGGTGGATATATAATAAAACTGTATACAAATAAAAGCAACTTAAAAATAAAAAATATAAGTAAATTGATTTACTTAATGCGTAATGGGCATAAATATAATTAGAAATAAAAGAGTCGTAGACAAATATAATATGGTACTAAAATACCCCGGAAAAGATAGAATTTGGTACAAAGGCCCAACACTGCATACTCTGTCTGTCATACAACAATAATATGCCAATGCGAACGAGTCTAATCATATCATTGTCATAAATCATTCCTTCTCCGACCGTACGTTTAAATAATATTTAAAAACTCTTTATTTTAATCATAAAAATCAGACAACATTATTATTTAAATAATAATGCTTAAACTAGGTTAGCGAATCAGAGTAAAATATATACAACTACAGTAAAGTGATTAAAAATAAACATTGACATACATAAAGTACCAGTAGAGAATATTACTGCCCTGTCAAAAATCACAGAGCAAGTAAAATATACATAATACAATATTAATAAATGTACAATTGTAGCAGATTTTGATCATTATTCATTCATTGGTTCTTTGTTCGCGAACGTCGAACATTAATGTCGAACACAAAAATCGGTTACTTTCAGAGAGTTGGCATTATAAATGTCATGCGTATTTATTGAACTGCACTTTGTATGGATGTTTCAGCTCTCCTCTGTTCCGGGGCGGCAGTAAAAAAACAACTGCTTTAATTGGATAGCTTTTTATTAGCGTAATAAAATTGAATTTACCGAATGGGTAAGTGGATTTTCGTTTGTAGCAAACCCACCGTATTGAAGTGCTACATTTATAAATCGTTATGGGGTAATTGGAATAGCTGGGAGCGGAAATATTGGATCAAGCTACTAAGCAATTTATCTTTCTATTAAATTTCTTAGAAGCAAGCAATATTTTTCTCCTTTTTGTACGCTTTATTTACGGTTTATTTATTTACATGTTTATATATATATATTATATGTAAACTATATTTTTTACGCACTTGATCAATTCTTATGCTTAAGGGTATATTCCAAAGTTGCTCCCATTATATTTTGATAAGTATCTGGTGATAGATTTGGATGCCGGGCAACTGTTTATCAGAAAGCAGAACAAAAATAAAGAAAGAATCTCTGTCATATCTTAAACGATTTTGATGGTATTTTAATTTATTTTAAAGGGGCGCGGATGTTTTATCATAATCATACTAAGGCTTTGGTGGTAACTATTAATTAATTCTTATCAAAGACTGATTTCAGGCTAAGCTGTATAAGTATTAAAGTACATCTGGTAGCTTTCTAAATGCTACTTAACCCAATAGCCTATTCGTTTGGCATTTCTGCGATTTGTTCCAAGATATATTTCATACAACAGAGAGCTTTGACGTTAATGATGACGGGTGTCGAAGTGATATTGTCGTTGAACATGGTTTTTCTTTTATCCTAACTCCCGAGATACACTACGAGTATCTCGGTGTTTATGAGACAACGTCTGATAAAAGGACTCATATTTACTAAGTTTTAATAATCGGCTAATTAAATACTAGGTTTGCTCTTTTTAAACCAATAAAGACAGGAGCCTAAAGGACGTATGTTGTATAGTAAACATAGTTTTTTATATAAAATACAGTGACTAAGTATATATAAGGTCGAGTAAGGCACTATATCAACCTATGTTATTGTCAAAAATGTCTATGTTCCTATAACTTTATCCACATATAATGAGTTAAATTGGATACAGAACATTTTTATTTTATTTTATTGGAGCTTCACTAGATACTTCATGTGACTTCTTATTCACCTGATGGTAAGACATACAAAGTCCATGAGTGGGGCCGATTAATACATAATTATTTAGGCGAAGACTAACCTTAATCACAAAACTGATTTGAAGGGCGGGTCGCCAGTCGGCGACCTTGTCGCTGAAGTATTACGAAATCAAAGTTGTTTTTTTTTTCAGAAACCCAATTCTCTTTTTTTTTTGTTTATTCGATTACTATTTTAATTCATAATAGAACGTGTCTACTCTATTTTTTTTGCGCTTTTAATTTAATGCTAAGGCACCAAAAATGACGAAGAAAAATTACTCTTTTTCCCTTGATTTAACGTTGGTCCTGGCCTTAACATCAATGATCACTCCCACTATGCCGATTAAATGATGAGAGTGCGAAATCGGCTGCGACAAAGACGATTTTGAATTACGTCTATTTTAATATCCCGCTACTTTATCAACTGCCCGTTTCGTGACCGACCCTGAAATGAAAATACCATCTCGATATGAAATGGATACAGTAAACTCCTGAAAACCCACATACTAAAACCGAAACATGACTAGGTCATTTGAGGGCGTTTGCCTCTGTAACGAGACCGGTCGGTCGGACATACTGTATATTATAATATGTGCAGTATTAATTAATCTACGAGTATGATTATATTAGAGAGTCATACAATTTTGCTATACACTATAAAATTATATTTAACGGAATCGCATATTATATCTGACCCACATTAGCATTGTTATTTTGATGATTATTATAGCAATCCAATCAGCATGTATAAACGATGATATTTGCTATAAACACGCCATCGGATACTTGTGTCCGTAAATTCTCTGGTAGCCGATGCTTCTGGACCAATCAATATAGCAATTTAGCAATGGCGAACATACGTAAATGGAATTGGCGCATCGCCACTTGAAAATGAAAATATCTCATGGTGTGTCCGATTTTGGGGTGTCTATTTGGCAGAAAAAAATAATTGGATTGTTTTGCTGACTGTATAAATTGGAGGCATGGATTGTGCTCTGGCTATAGTTTATTTTATCGCAGCTACTGTCCAGTTTTTGAAGGTGAAGTTTTTATTGTTTTGTAAGTTTTTGTGCATAGTATTTAGTTTTGAATGTTATTTTGTGAATTTTAGTATTATTATAATATTAAAATACTTTTTTTTTAAATATATACCATTAATATATTTATTTACGCAATTCAGAACCCTTTAACTGCCACGCGGTCCATAACGGACACGCATGCTATAATACCACATCTGCCGCGTGTCCGTTTTCGACCGCGCGAGACTTGTGCTCTGGCTATAGTTTATTTTATCGCAGCTACTGTCTAGTTTTTGAAGGTGAAGTTTTTTTGTTTTGTAAGTTTTTGTGCATAGTATTTAGTTTTGAATGTTATTTTGTAAATTTTAGTATTATTATGATATTAAAATACTTTTTTTTTTAAATACATACCATTAATATATTTATTTACGCAATTCAGAACCCTTTAACTGCCACGCGGTCCATAACGGACACACATGCTATTATACCACATCTACCGCGGGTCCGTTTTCGACCGCGCGAGACTTGTGCTCTGGCTATAGTTTATTTTATCGCAGCTACTGTCCAGTTTTTGAAGGTGAAGTTTTTATTGTTTTGTAAGTTTTTGTGCAAAGTATTTAGTTTTAAATGTTATTTTGTGAATTTTAGTATTATTATATGATATTAAAATACTTTTTTTAACCCTTTAACTGCCACGCGGACCATAACGGACACAAATGCTACATATCACATTTGTCGCGGGTCCGTTTTCGATCGCGCGAGACTTGTTCGATTCAAGCAATAACATTTTAAAACAAACCATTTTATGTTTCTTTAAATACCCGAAACGAACGATTTCTTATCGAGGAGGCTCCTTTCAAGGTGCGGTTACGAAACGGTCAGTTGATTTGACTATAAAGCTGCGAGGACATTAATATAGATTTGTAATGCAAATTAATCTTTTAGGCCGCTCATTTCGTTACCACTTTATTTAACGTGGGAGCGACCATTTGCGACAAGCCTGCATTTAGGTACTAAATATATTTGGCAATTTAATACATCTTAAAAAAATAACGAACTCTGTACTTCTGCATGACTCTTTAAAAATCCATTTAGGTATAAGACTAAATATATTTAGTAGTACCTACTAACTAACTACTTAGAAGTACAGAATTCGAATAGGAACTATTTTTGTTTAATGTATTAAATTGCCAAAGAAGTTTATGTAATAGTAGCGAAGTATGTGAAGCCGCTGCTAGTTTTAATCCAAGTCGACAAAGTAGACTGACAGGCTGTATTCGTCAGGTGCGGTTTGTGGTAGTTTCTCAGAGCACCGATTAAAACTTTAAATTGTTGAACTTACTGCAAGGCCCCGAAGAAGTTTGCGATAGCGCACTCATTACGTCGACATGAAGCGAGTATGATGAACATTATATGCTTACAATGTACGCCAGAAGATTTACATCTCATATCCTGGGATAATTACTGAGTAGCTCGTCTTTAAACAAGATTAAAGCTGTTTATTTTAAGTTGATTTTGAACATAAATTTAACCTTATTTTGAAGAAAATTTAACCTTAAACTTAAGAGGAAAATTATAATCCTTTATGAAAGTATCGGGTTTAGTAGTTATATTTTTCTTTATAATTTTATTCTTTTGGAAAATATCTGTTCTTTATAAAATTATAAGAAGGTATATTAAAAATAAATTTAATAGCAAATGGGGTTAATAGGCTTAGCTAAACTAAACGGTAATGGCCTTATTCATAAAAAGTTATTGAGTCCTTAAAGAATACTTTAGTTTAAATAGGTTTTGCCTCTTTTACGCATATTCCTTTATGTTGTTAAAAAAAGAGACACAACCTACTATCACTAAAGTGTTCAAGAACTCAATAAGTTTCTATGTATACCGCTGAAAAGGATACAACTTCTTCTTTCATAGAAGTATATATTATACATCATATATCAGTACTTTATGGTGTTGTTGTTTAGTTGTTACGCTATCAGCATTGGATCCGGAGGTCGTGGTATAGAGTCCCACAGACTCTAAACCACGACCTCCGGATAAAACAATATTAGCCCGAGGTAAAACAATATTACCTACTGTTTGAATGTACGGTTGACTGATTGAATGATGTGGACTGTATTTTTAGGTTTTAACTGGTAAATTTTCAATAAAATACCTAATTGCTTGATATATACTGAATTTAATTGACTCATACCATCGGCTACGACGAGGATTACAACCCCTCCGCTGGGTACCCTGGGGCCGTCTAGGCGGTCTCGGGCGCTGTAAGGCACCCGTGATGTGTATTTATGTGTAATGTGTATATATCAAGCAATAAAACTGATAAATAATGTGAACAAAATGGAGATATTTAATTTAATATTATTATTGTTCATATTATTAATATTAGGCACTAATATAATCTTAATAAGTCTGGCTAAGATACATAAATATACCTATATATAAATATATATACCTATATTACACTTATTGATGAGACAACCACAACAGATGAATGGTTTGATGCGTATTAAAAAAGTTATTTTTATTAATAAATATCTCTACTGACACTACTTTATTAACAACAAATCATGTTCTTAGTCCTTCCTTAGTTACATCCTTAGTCCATTATTTTTTGCTCGAAAGATTTCCTCTACAATACAGGGAGTTCACAACCCTAGGCACGATACGCACTATCATAATAACATTATATATCATATGACAGGATATATAAAAAGTCACGAAAAGTTATATAATAAGAATTTGAAATAATATAACTAACACTGAAACAAACCATGATTGTAATACCAACCATATGAAATATATTATTTCAAATTCTAAATAATCCAATACTTCTTGTATTCATTTAAAATATTCAAAACGGTAAAATGTAATAAGAGATCCAATAGAGGGCGTTAGTATTATTTCATTATGCATGCAGAAGTGCATATATTTTTGTAATCAGTCATAATTCTGAGATTGCCGCTCCCCTGAGACGCGCTGCTCATTGAATTAGCGGTCGACGGCAGACACGGCACTTAGAATACGAAATATGAATAGACAGAGCTTATTTTATTGAAACCTATTATGAGTGATATAAATATATGTAAGTATAAATAGTTATCAGTTTTATTATTTTAGTTATTTAAATTTTATTTGTAATTACCTTGTTATTTACATAAATAATAAATATCAATAAAAAATTAACGCTATTAACAATAAAATAAACTAAGAAATAAAAAAATATATCAAATCAATTTCTTCCAAATCACTGTCAGATGCAAGGGTGCCCGAAAGACTGGCTGCGTTACCTTGCTGTATAGCTAAACTTATGCGTTTTCCCAGGAACGAGCCAGTCACCTGATGTTTCGGCCAAATATTTTGTGGCCCCCATAGTCCCATGGTCTCTACACTAAACGACTCAAAAACATCTCTCGTATCACAAAAATACTCCAGTAAGATTTGAGTATTTGCGCCGTTTGAGGGTTTCTGCAGAGAAAGTGGCAGCGCCAACCTTTTGTGAGGTCCCGGAAATGTGCGAGGGTGCAAATGTATTGGCATGGCATCACACTACATCTCCCACCTTTCTAGTCCACTAAAGTTATTCCATCAGGTCTCTTGCCATAATTCCAGGACAAACCATTGGGTTCTGAAATATATGGCACCGGAATAGAAGCAAGGGCCCGATGGATGATTTTATTTAGATTAGCGTGCCGCCTAAATCTTTCAGCGCTGCGGCTACATGACAAACCGTGGTGGCCGAGTTGGTCGACCATCTCTCCACAATGACAACGATGTGGAAGATTGCAGAGTTGCAAGACGTGTTACGGTCAAGTAATATACCAATAAGGGTGGATGGTAAAGACTGCAACCATGTTAATAAAACTCTATTAAGTTTCCTTTAAAAAGTAAAATACATTCAGTGTAAAACACAAAGTTATATTAATATTATTATTTGTTGTCCTTTCTATATCTGTGATTATTATTACAGCCGCGGCGGCTGCGGCGGATCCGGCCGGAAGCCGGCGCACCCTCATTCCCGTTCCGTACTTCATAAACCTTCTTCGTTGCACTCATTAAATTCCATTATATTTCTCATTCGGATTAAACAAAGAAAAGTAGATTTTATGTAAAAAATGTTTCAAGAGATATTTTTTCGGAATGCGAAAAGTTTTAATTAAATTTTAACATAAAAGTTTAATAATATTTTTATACCAACTATGTAGTAGTAGGTGTAAGTAGTTTTTAGTTAAACTGATATTTATTTAAATAAACATTCGCCAAGTTTACAGGCTACAGACCAAAAACAATACTTGTTTATTATATTTCTAATATCTAGAATAATTAGTACAACCTGTGTAACATATAAAATACGTTTACCATCATACGGCCTCAGGGTACCCAGCGGAGTGATTAACCCTTCCTGTTAATTACTCCGCTGGGTACTGGGCCGTTTAAACGGTTCTCGGGAGCCAAAAAGGCACCGATGATGATGGTAAACGTATTTTATATACATTTCACTGATAATTACAGCTGATGATAATATACGTTTATTACATTATAATACATTTTGTTTCAAAAGTATTCATAACTATATTTCTTAATTATAGACCGCAACACAAACATAAACATCATCGTTCTTATTTTTAAATGCAATAAAGTATATGACAGCTCAAATTGCAATCGATCACGATAGCGATCTGCCAAAATATCGTTTCATAATTAGGGGGCAGTGTACCTATACACGATCTCGTAGCTTTTAGAATTAGTGGAATGCGATTCAAATGAGATTCACAATAATAGTACAATTACATATGCTTTAAGCATCAATTAACCTATTATCAATAATCTTTAGTAACATTAGACTTTAGTTAATTAAGTTATCCAATACAACTGGCTACGGTAAAAGCACAAACTTACTATACTAATTACGCATTATCGTTAGCCTAGCTAATGTTAATCGGGTTAACAGATACGATTAAAGCATTGGAGCACCATCTATGTAATAAAAAAAATCGCGTTTAAATTTGAGACACACAAATTAGGTTTACATCAATTTTTATAGAAAAAAAAAAAAAAAAATTTGCACCTAATAATTTACGTTTGTATCCCTGCTTCCTTTGCTAGGTTTCTCTAAGTTACAGAAACTACTAAAAACCGCTGCTAGTACCTATTATATTATCAATAAATTTTAATGTACAATATTGATATATATTAACCCTAATAGAATAATATAAAAGAAAGATAAAAGAGAATAAGTAATTATGCATATTCGTTTAAAGTACCCACTAAAGTTATTTATTTATTTAATTTTTATATTTATTTAATTGGGTTAGTAGATACGATACAGCACAGACATGTATTACGCATAATCTTTAGTAATTATTAACTACGGTTAATTGAGTTAGCGTCAACGATAAAGTATAAGCGCTCTATATGCATTACCTACTCTTGATCGTTAGTTATTCTGGCCTAAAGTTAAATTAGTTAGTAGTAACGTTAAAAGCAATAGTTAGACTCTATATATTACCCATAATCATTAGTTATTAACATTGCATGCAAATATTAGCGTATTAGTTAGCCGTTTAACTATAGTTTAAATAAGTTAGCAACAATAAAAAGATGGCCGCACTAACTATGCATTACATATAACTTTTAGTCGTACTAAAGTCAATTGAGTTACGATAAAGTAGATACGATAAAAGCTGAAGCTCTCTATATATGCATTACGTCCAATCATAATATTTATTTATGCATTACGTATAATCGTTCGTCGTACTAGAATGAAGATAATTAATTACTAGCTATGGTAAAAGTGAAATCGTACTATCTATAATAGGCATAGCCATTAGTCGTACTAGACTAAAGTTAATTCACTTAGTAGGTATACGGTAAAAGCAACAGACCAAAATCGTTAGTCGTACTAAACAATGTATCCAATCGTATAGTTATTTGCAATCAAAGATAGTTTAATTAAGTTATTTAGCTTTGATAAAAGCACAAGCGTACAATCTATGCATTACGCATAATCGTTGGCACATTCAAATCTAATATTTGAGTCATTCAACAACTGCGCGTGCGTTCAAATTTACATGATTTAATATTTAAGTAAATAACATACCTTTTTTGCTCAATTTATTTAATAAATAATAATAAAAAAATTAAAAATAAAATATCATCACGGGTGCTATACGGCGCCCTCAGAGTACCCAGCGGAGGGGTTTTTAATCCCACCTCGTCATAGCTCATAGTATGAGTCTACACCGATCAAGTGGCTAGCTCGTCGCGAAGTTTGGATAGACTCAATAACCCATCTATAAACAGTTTCACAAGTTGGTATACTGAGTAAGAAACTGGGACCGACAGCTTTACGTACTCTCCGATGCACTATAAAAGCGTTGTGAAACAAATGTACATACATTTTTATATTAAAAACTCATTGGAGCACACTGGGGTTTATTAATTTAATAATGAACCACATCAATTAAATGATTTTTAAAATATTATTATAATAGTATAATATGTTGCATAAACAGTTATGTGTTATCATCAGCATATTATAGTTCCTAAAGGGATAAATTATTTTAGCGTTATATTCTAAGGGATTTTTTTTTGTTTTTTCTTTATTTAACCATGTTATGTCCTACATATTATTTAAAAAAAAAGTTTAAAATATTCACAAAACCAAGTACCAATAGATATGAATATGTACTGTGTAAACCAAGTTTAATGATTATTTGTTTCACGTTTATAGTTTTAAAACTTAATATCCTGTATTTAGATATTATGTAAATATATGTAGTTGTAGGTAAGAGCGACTGGATCCCAACTCTTAGGTGTTAATTAAACCGCCCACGTTTTCTAAGTGGATTGATTGATTGACCCGCGACTTACGAGAATTGCCGACAATTAATTCCACAATTACCATTTCATTTAGATATTTGAATATACTTGTAATTTGTGGCTTTGCAAATAAATATAGATTATTACTAGGTAAGAGCTAGGCTAAAGCTATAGAGTTTACTTAAAGTTGAAAATGTCCTAACAGTTCTAAGCAAGTAAGTAATGGCATTTATAAAGTGAAATCGGTCTAATATAATTAACTATATTGACTTTGCACAAAGAGATTTAATTAATTATGTGAATTTAACAACATAGTTATATGGTACAGTTGATATTCATCATTTAGTGCACCCTTTATGTACCATCTTCGGTGCCCAAGGCTGCTTAGACGGCTGGAGAGGGCCCAGGGTTTCATTCCTATATATTAATAAGAATGATAATAATATGTGGAACAATTTACACATATTATTCTGGTCCCAAACTAAGTTCTAGTGTTGTACTATGTGTACAAAAAACAATGATATAATACATATTGTATTTTATAAACACCCAGACAAATCATCATAAACTGTACAGAAAAACGTACTAATACTTTTTTTTTGCCATGGTGGTATATTTATCAGTACAGTTAAACTGTAATAAAAATCATAATGTATATTCAACTTGATTTTGAAATCAAATATAAAATATAGACATGACGTTATTTTATTAAACTATTGGAAAATTATTAATAGATGCATCTTTCTTTTATCAACCAATATCGCAAGAAATTCAAAGGGGCAATGCTTTTAGTATTTTGGCTACTGCTCAGCAAAGGAGGATTTAAATGTTGTTTTTATTTATATTAGGCTTTATTATTAAAAAAAGTAAATTTGTGGAGTAAATAAATGATAATACCAAAAAATCAAATAAATAAATATAGTCGCCGCGTATCTAAAGAAAAGCGATAATGGGAAGAATGGGTGTTCAGACTGCAATTTGAATGGGGAAAAAGGTAAACCTGATGGTGGCTATCATCGCGCCACCCAATGGCAGGATGCTGATATATAGTTATCAGGCTAACGTTAAAGGAATATGCATTTGTGATATGCTTCGAATGTCACCTGAATTATGCTTCTTCTATTAAGCAAAGTCGCTTAATAGATATAAAGTAAGGAAGGACTATAGCTCCTTAGATCTACTGACCGGTTTTGGACCTCCGCTCATACAGGAAAAAGCCATGTTTTGATATTAGTCCGTTTTTTGGAGACTATTGCGTAGATTTTATATCGAGGTGGGTGGCTTTCAGAGACAGACAATGTTATTAGCTATCCATAGATTCTCCGTGCGGGTGCCGGGTCCATCGCATGATTGGAAGGCAGGGGAATGAACTGCAGCGTTCCAGGACTTGAGACCGCGGAGTAGGTTTTAAAGGCATTTTACCTGCACTGTGTTCACTACCTGTTAGCGCCATCTTGGAAACACGTTCCATAAAAGTTTCGGCAGCTGATCCCGGAAGGCCAAGATTCAAAGCAAGCTTCAAAAGACTTTGCTAGAATTCCTCTTGCACCGACTTGAAAATTGAGTTTTAAAACCGTTTCAAGTAATTTCATTTGGGTGAGATCAAAATATTTGTTTATTAAAAAACGGATGCAGTTAATTAGTAATGTAAGCTCGTTTTTGCCGTCACCCATTTTACCAACACCGCGCGTCATTTAGCTGGCTAAATAGAAGTGATCAATGCTGTTAAATAACAATGTATTGGTCGACTCTATTCATTAACTTTGTAGGTATGCATACCATCAGAAAAGTTACACGCCGTGCCCCAATAAAAAAAAAAAAATGATGATTATGATTCTGGTCAATACATACCAGTGTTAATAACTATACTTTATAGGTATGTATAAAGACGTCGAGTAGCTAAGTAAAGCGATGATGGATAGAATGGGTGGGCAGGTTTCAACTTGGTGGACCTCAATGGTAAGGCGCTGATTTAGCTTTTATTACCAAAGACACTATCAATGGACAACACTATGAATCAAAAATCTTGATACCTAATGTATGGAAATGACATTTTGATGGTGACGTCATTCCGAAACGTCAAATTCATATATTATTTAATTAAATTTTGGATTTATTATTTATATTTATTAACAAATTTATTTTATATAAAGGTTAAGGCTATTGATAAAGGAATATTACTTTGTGATTTTCATGGAATTCCAACTATCTTCCCTAAGATAATTAAAAAGCTAGGCTTTTTAATTAATATATGGCGATATAGCGGTTATTCAAGAAAAATAATATTACACAAAGTTAATATTACGTGTAGTGTAAAAGTTATATAAGTGGATTAGATTTGTCGACAGAGCGGTGATGTGATGTGGCCTCAGCACGCATCCTGTTAGCCTCAAGTCGGCGAGTACTTTTTCTTGCTCCTTGCACTCTAATCTATAAATGTTTTCCGCTGTAAACTTGTTTATCTACTTCTGCTGGACAACATAGAAAGATTGAATATAATAGTGAGATAAGAGTTTATTTAATAACACGCTGTTTTTAAATGCATTTTCTATTTTAAAGGAATAGATAGGAGTTATTTTGTAGAAGTTCTTTTTTAAACCTGGTAGGATTATTATTTTAACGAAACTTACTATTTAAAAAAATACCCATAGGTAAATAGAATAATACCCCCCGGGGTAATGACGGATTCCCTCAAAACTTTTGACAAGAGCAATATGTGTATATTATCCTAGATATTATTATTACTATCAAGGTTTATAAAAGGCTTCATATATACTGCCCTGGTCACAAATTTCTGCAGCACAATTTGGTATCAGAAACAACGATACATCAAAAAATACCTTTTGGCCAAATAAATATAAACTAATAAATAATTATTTTGCACGCAGCAGTGCGCGCATTAACATGTGTTGGTAGTTTTTATGTGAAACTGTCCCAGACAGACAGGCAGACTTTCACATTAATAAATTTATACGTATAGACAAACAAAGCAATATTACAGATATAAAAACTATTTAAGTCCACTCTTCAACTTCAACATTCTTCACCAAATCTTCACAAAAAAATATTGGGACCAACTTCATTTAAAAATTGTGTGACCAAGTCTTTTATTAAAAAATCAAAATCACCATCCCAAAAGAAATACATACGCGTCGAATTAAAAACCTCTTCCTTTTTTGAAGTCGGTTAAAAACATACACAACGAATTGAGAACCTCCTTCTTTTTTGAAGTTGGTTAAAAAAGAACAAAATACACGTAACAAATGTAATGTAATGCAATGCACATGCATTTTATATTGTATTTGTATAAAATATTTTATCTATATGTACCTACAATAAGTTGAAACAATTTGATAAAACAAAAAGGAATAGCATTGAATGTATAGGGTTACCTATAGCTGAAGCCGGCCGCATAGCATCGGCATGTGTGTCACGTCCGGGATTATAAAAGCTTTTTCCAATTCTCCATTGTAGGAGAGCACCAGAGAGCCGGCGACCACGTAGGCGCTATATCTTACATTCTCTGTACGCTTTTATTTTAACGAAATTTAGACCCTCGACTGTCACTGTCGATTACTTTCCATTGTCTCAGCTATAGCCGTAATGCTGTATTAAATTGGGAAATATTGAAAGAAAACGTGCGAAGCGTCTGTGAGGTAGGAGACCGTTTATCCCGAATGGTGCTAAATATTAATACAACACTGCGAAATGAAAGTTAGAGGAAATTTAAAATGAGTATCTTTTATTGTGGTTTCCATTGTATAAAATAAAATTCTCTATAGTTATTTTTTTATAAGTTTATATTACTCTGCCTTTACAATTGCCTTATTTCAGTGGTTCCCAATTAGTTTTTTCTACTTACCATTCTAAGAAAGATCTCAAACTCGCGTACCCCTTAATGCAGGATCGTTAAATAAAAAATGAAATCAGATATTTTTACGTTTATTACCATCAAAATACAGTTTTATTCTAATGACGGAGTACCTACACCAGTTTGAATAATGTGACAAATGTGCACGTTTTTCTTTGCTCACAACTTTAAAAAATCTGGATTTTCGTCAGCTTCAATCTCAAGTCGTCTTCGAGTTGAAATCTGTGACTATGTTTAGATTTTAAGTTTGTCATTGCAAAAAATCCGCTCTCGCAAAGGTATGTCTTGCAAAACGGCAGTAAATATTTCATTGCTACTTCGTTGACACGATAAATGTCTTTAAGACCTGCTGCGCGTACCCCTTGTTGCAACAACTGTTGTTAGAAACATTGCCTTATTATATTCCCAAATACTCAAAAAAGGCGGATATTACAGCTTCCGCTGTAAAATAATATTGATAGGTCCCACGAAAATTTGTTAAGGAAACTAATGCCAAATAACAAATTTCTTTTTATTCAAAAAAATATTTAAAATTATCTACTTATTTAACCCCAATAAAAAAAAGTATGTAAATAAATGAAGAAAATAACTAGTGTTTTACCAAAATATGAAATTCTATTGAATACGAATGTTTAACAATTCTTTCACAAAAAACTGTATTAGGAAACAACTAGGTTTTTGTATTATAATAATAATTCATTTATTTCTCACAAAAGCTTATTGATAATTCACAACATCAATTGATACACAATTTGTGGGATTGGAGCCTGAATTATGCACGAAGTCTGTGTCTCTTTACACATATTGCTCTGGTCACAAACTAAGCTCTAGGCTTGTACTATGTTTACCAGAAGCAACGATATAATACATATTATATTTTTATAAACACCCAGACCATGAGAAATTGTACAGAAAAACGTCCTATTTTTTTTTGCCATGAATAAGAATCGAACACACAACCTCCGGATACAACGCCAAAGGCGCAGCCGTTTGCTATATAGTATTATTAAATTACAATAAAATAAATAATTTAATTAGGCGCAATATATCTTAGTCCATTTGTCTTTGGTCAAATCTAATGTAAGACAGTATAAATATAAATAAATCTGAGGCCGCACACGTACCAAGAACTCCAGCTGCATTGCCCCTTTGAATTTCTAGCCCAATTCGTTGTACAATATTTTATTGTTTAC
Source organism: Monopis laevigella (assembly GCA_947458855.1). NCBI lineage: Eukaryota > Metazoa > Arthropoda > Insecta > Lepidoptera > Tineidae > Monopis > Monopis laevigella. The sequence goes on from OX381578.1 coordinate 20,794,964, forward strand.
TATATTTAATTAACAATTTGTAATTTAAGTTATTTAAACAAAGGTGTAATTTTAAGACATTTAAAAAAAAACAATGATTTCTATAGTAATACACATTGGGTGTTGTTCAAGCATTACCTAAAGTTAAGAAACCAGACGTAAACGAATTATATAATTATAACTTAGTATTAACAACGAAATACATATCAATGTAAAAAAAATACACATTTTCCATACAAATGTAAAAATTTGCCTTTGATTCGTTTAATTTATTTAGTAAAATATGGCCCCGGGCATTTTTATATGCACGGTGAATGCGAGTTTAGGTATAGGTAGGAGCGTGAAGAAAAATGCCCTGTCTCGCTTCTCGTATATCGTACTAATTATTTATTTTATTTATTTAAAAACTTTATTGCACAAATTTAGTACAAAGGCGGACTTAATGCCGCTAGGTATTCTCTACCAGTCAAACCTTTGGGACAAATTAAGTAGGTAAGTAGGTTAAATTACTACGCTGTTATTAGTACGCCAATCCAAAATAGTGTCTGAGTGCGACTTTCAAGAAAATTTTCAGAATAATAATTGCGGTAAATTTATGACTTTCTGTAAAATTTTTACTCTACATGATATTGTTTCAATAATATCATTTTCTACAGATGGACTGAGAAAGTAATCCTATGCCCAAGGGATACGTTATTAGATTTTTTTTAAGGAATTTTCTGGTGAAATTTGGGTGTTTATTAGTCTGTCCGGTTTCACTATACCAACTTGTGAAACTGTTTATGGATGGGAGTCTATTCAAAAACATCGCGACGAGCTAGCCACTTATTCGGTGTAGACTCATACCATCGGCTACGACGAGGTGGGATTAAAAACCCTCCGCTGGGTACCATGCGGCCATCTAGGCGGTCTCGGCCGCCGTAAGGCTCCCGTGATGATACATACGTAGTCTGTCCGCATGAAATATATCGATAACTACTGGCCCGATATATTTGATATGTGAGACATTTCATACAAATTGACCTGATCACAAACTAAACTTCAGGATTGTGAACCAGAAATAACTACTAATACACACTATACTAATGATACAACCAGACCATGGAAAGATGTACAGGCAAGATTTTTTTAGGTGGGAGGAAGGTCTCTATAACTTCGTTAGGCCGACCGACCGGTTACCACCGCCCATACAGATGCAAAAACCGTCTACTACCCTAGTCATGTTTCGGTTTTGGTCTATGGGTTCTCATCGATTTCTTGTCAAGGTGCTAGTCTTCTTTTAGGTGTGACTGAGAAATGTATAGTTGAATTGACTATTGAGTATATTAAAATATACTAAATGAAATTTATTAATTGTCGCCCCCATTTCGTAATCGCACCATTTAGCCGATCAATATTGTTTAAGAACAATTTTGAACATTTTGTGTTTATAAAATATAATATGTATATATCGTTGTTTCTGGTTCTGGTCTAGGCTCGTGCCTAGAGCTTAGTTTGTGACTAGTGCAATATGGGTAAAATATAGTGGTATATAAAAATAACAAACACTTTTTTTTTTTTTTAATGTTTACTACATATTACATATACACAAATATTAGTAATCACCCATACTAGGTAGATACAAAGTCACATGTCGTGCTCCAATAAAAAAAAAGACGAACTAATATAATTTATATCCATGAGTGGGAATCGAGCCCACGACCATTGCATACATCGGAAAAAAGTACCTACTTTAGACTAACCAGATTGTAAAATAGTTTGGACAGTGAGTCGTATAAGGTTGTAGCTATATAACCCAACTGGGGTGGTTAGCGGACGACAGAGCGGCTACGTGCCACTATTGTGCTTTGTACAATTCGCAGGTGATTGCCTCTGTCCAGGCGTTGAAACGTTTTCTAGTATTTTCAGAAACACTGTTGTTACAATTGTGTTGTGTGTGAAATTATTTTAAAATAAACGGTTTTATTATTGTTAGCCCAAAATATAATCGTTTTATTATAGTTTTCAATGGGATTATTTGGGTCTCTTGCATAAAAAGGCACAAACTATTGGAAAATTATTAATAGATGCTTCTGGAGACCAACGTGCAAGATCGTACTTTTTCCAGCGAAAATTATTAGAGATTACAATATTGGATATTTCTTTAAGTATTTTGGGTGCTTAGAGTAAATAAATAAAAATAAACGGTTAAAATAATTTACTGATAGATGATTCGACAACAAAGCAGCGGAGATATTAAAGTTTACCATTTCGTGATTGCATCATTTAGCCGGCATAGTGGGAGCCCCCACGCTGTTACATAACAATAAATTTATTATTATTACAGCTCGAAGTATAATTTTTATCCAACTGATCATAACTAACTATATAAATCTAAGAATGGGGAAGTTGAATTTTATTCCGGCTAAATAATTCAGTTACTAAATGGGCAGTTAACAATGTGTATTAAGTACGAATTCTTAATTTTAATTTTAGTAATTTTATGTACAGTCAACCGAGGTTCAAGTAAATGTCGCTAGGGTTTGCTTTAACTTGTCGTTGACTGTACCCATGTGTAATTTATTACATAACTGCTTTTTTTTACCTACTTACTGCTAAGCTCGTCTATACACAATTATGTGCAATGAAGAATTTATATAAATAAATAAATTTGAATTAAAAACGTTTTTTGTTACCAAAATAATTGGTACATAAGATAATACAATCTGTGCCCGAAACATAAGTTATAAGCGACACATAGCCCATAGCGTATAACAATAAAAATATAAAAAAGACAACCAATTTGGGGCTCCAAAAAAACAAATAAAGTAATCCAATTACAAAGGTCAACTCATCATTTACAGTTATTTGTTTTCAAAATAAAAACACTGGCGAATGAATTCATAAACTTTGCTTAGATATAATTTTGGTGGTTTTTTTGTCGCGCACAATGGGGTCGAACCTGTTTGTTCCCGCTTCCATACAAATCCGGGAAAATAAAACAGACATTACGGGGTGCCCTTACCGCGGCGGGTCCGCCTCGCACATTAGTGTCCCCAAAACCTACCATTGTTATTCAAATATTTCCGGCAATTTGTTTGTCCTATCGTACAGAAAGGTATAAAAATTGGTTAAGAAGTACTTTTATGAAATAAAATAATATAGGTAGCTTTTTAAACTAAGTTCTATTTGAAAAATTGTGTAATTATTAAATAATATAAATAGGTAGGTATTATAAGGTAGGTAAGTTAAAAAATCTACGAAATTTATATTAGTACATACATACATACATATACGGCGCCCGAGACCGCCTAGATGGCCCCACGGTACCCAGCGGAGGGGTTTTTAATTCCACCTCGTCGTAGCCAATGGTATGAGTCTACACCGAACAAGTGGCTAGCTCGTCGCGATGTTTTGAATAGACTCAATAACCCATTATAAACAGATTCACAAGTTTAGTGAAACCGGGACCGACAGCTTAACGTGCTCTCCGAGGCACTAGTGGTGTTGTAAAATCGTGAAAAGTAATTTTGTTATATTTCAGTTTTAGTCCGAGTGTTAACTGGTTTTCAGGGGGCTAATGCATCGATTCCATGTCATTTCATATGTTACGAAACAGACAAATTATCTAACGATAACGCAGCGGACATGTTACAGTATTGTAAATTCGTCTTTAACGTCACCCGTTTCGTAATTGCGTCATTTAGCCGGCACAGTATAGGAGCGATTAACTCTGTTAAACAACAATGCATTGATCGAACCCAATCATGGACTATGTAGATCTGCATACCTTCAGTTAGATACAAAGTCAAATGCCGTGTTCGAATAATAAAAAGAACTTAACACATACTACAAAGTAAGTAATTGAATGCGAAACAGAACAGGCTAAACTTTTCGAAACAGGTTCACATGATAGACGAAGAAGCGATATCTTGCCAAAAATTTGCAGAGTTTATTAATCCGGTCCAACTATATTACTCACGCAGAAGTGACTCCTTTGTTCAATAGAACCCATGTTTTAGAATACTGCAGCGAAATTTTGTAGAAACTGAAATAATTCTAAAGAAAGTTTCTACTACTTGCCAACTCTGTATTCTTTTTCAAGTTGTCTACTTTACGATGTTGAAAATTCTATCTGCGTTTAGTACACTCGGGCAATATACTTCAACTTTTTTATTATAACTTCTGTTGTTGAATTTATTATGTTTTTGAACTTATTTTGACCTATTTATAATTTTACCTACGTAAATCATTAACGTTTTTTATTTGTCGCACATAAAAAATAATAAAGCCGTAAAACAAAAAATGCTGTCATGAGGTAAAAGTATGGCGTATACATTAATTTTATTATCGTTATCGTGACTTTAAAAAATACCCTTGAAAAAATATCAGAAAAATGTTATTTATATACGTTAGGCACGAACAGATTATCGCGGTTTTCGTGCGTGAACCCATAAATCATGACGTTATTACAAAAGAAATATAAAATTCTAAACCTTACGATATAGGTTTATAGCATTCTGCGGCGTTTGACCAATGTCTGACAACTGTGTCCAAATCCTAGTTGATGTAGACAACAAAATTAGTGGTTTAATATCCTCGCTGCTTTATCGCTAAATCAATCGCCCGTTTTGTAACCATCATGAAAGGAGACTACCACCTCTACAAGAAATCGACGCAGTAGTCTCCGGAAAACCGGTGAACCCACAGACTAAAACCGAAACATGACTAGGACCCTTGACGGTTTTAAATTTATTTATGAAACAACTAAGATCTCATAATACTTAACTTATTTAACTTTAATATGTTGTTATACAGACTGACATTAATGTTATATCTAAATTTAAATTCGTTTACTATTTTGAAATCAAACACCGCAATAAATTCTAGGCTGTGCACTTTAATTGATTATAGTAATAAAATAGAAGGGGCTTTCCTATATAACTAAGAGAAAGGTATAGTTAAGTTACTTAAAATTAAACTAATCAATTTATTACAGATTATAATTAATTTTAAATTTATCTGAATATGGTTTAATACCAGATAATGTTTGTAAAAGCTTTTAAACTCAAAATAAAGTTTTTTTTTTGGAAGAAGATAATAATAATATGTAGAACAATTTACACATATTACTCTGAGGCTCTACCATGGGATTGCGCATTGTAGCAACGTAACGTATTTGCTTTATTTTTGGTAACAGGATTAAATAAAGCGATCCTATTGGTTGTTGCTCACGTATACGTATACAAATACGTTACGTTACGTATACAAATATGTTACGTTGCTACAATGCGCAAACCCATGGTAGCGCCTCTGGTCACACACTTAGCTTTAGGCTTGTGCCATGTGTACCAGAAGCAATGATAAAATACATATGTTTTAATACAATATAATACATATTATATTTTCTAAACACCCAGACCATGACAAACTGTACAGAAAAAACGTCCTAATATAACAACAAGTATTTAATTATTATTACATTAAATTAAACATGTTACAAAAAATATTTATACCTACTGGGTGAAATTAAATTTTCAATCTCCCACACCTCAAATTCAGCAAACTATAATATAGGTAACACTGCACTCCCGAGCAATTTCCCTACAAATTACCGGATAATAATTTGGTTCATGATTATGTAATACTGGTGCAATAATTATATTAAACAACACAGAATTAATGAATATTGATGACAATTATATTATCTTATGTACCAGCACTTACATACTACTTAGAGACTACAAATATGACAACTTAATTTACGAGATCTATTTCAAGTTCTCTCATGGATATAAAATGTATTTTAATTACGTATTTAACTTTATAGTTAGTATTGGGGTCAAGAATTTAAATCATATAATCATCGGTAAAGTATTATAACTTTATTTAATTAGCTCTACTGTTGGGTAAATGGCGCTTCTCAATATTCCTTAATATACGTCTGGTCTCTAGTAAAACCTTCAACGAGAAAGCGGATATGATGCTAGCGTACGTAAAGTAGGGAGCTCTTTCGCTTTAAAAAAATACCGTTTAAAGTCCAACTGGCCATGATTTACTTGACGAATTAAACTTTTATTCGATATAGCAAAGCCTAATCCTGTCATAGTTGCCACCGTCCTTTGCTGTTCACATACGACAGGCTGGAGGCAAGAAGTAGGTACCGAAACGGAAAAAATCAAAAATCTGCTACAACGCGAATCTCTTACAAAGACGTTTTACGAGACTGTTTAAATTACTCTAAAGGTGACTCTTATCAGCGATTGGAGGCATTTGGAAGAGTTTATTGATAATTAAATTCGTAGAAAAATATTTTCAGATCAGACTTATTGTAATTTTAAGGTTTGACTTATTGCCTATCAATTTACGTCCTTGGCAAAAGGGATCACAGCTGATTTTCAGCTGTTGCCTTCCGATATTTTATATTAATATTTTTTTATGTGGCTCTGCACCCGCCTGTAATATACCAGACTGGTTAACTAGCGGACTATCCGTTAGAACATAGGTGCTCGATAATAAAATATTTGGATTTGACTTTTCAGAAAGACGTCATCATGGAATTGAAATATTATATTTAAATGTTTTGTTGTAATCCATATCGGGCAGGAATGCAGACAGCCTGATAAAATATATTTGAAAACCATTGTGCAAGGTCTAATATTCCAAATTACATATATTGCAAGTATTCCATATTATAAAACTCAGTAGACAACTAATTTTGTTGTCTCCCTAGGTAGACAACAATTGATTTGATGTTTATTTTTCAGTGAGTAACTGAATAAGTAACAAAAAAGGCAGAATATCCTTATTTAGGACATATAAATGGAGGTTAACTTTCCATTAGGTACAATTGTTGAAAAATATTTTATCTATTTAAAGTGTCAAATACTATTTAACTTTTGAAAAACCTGAGTATAATGTTAGAAAGAAATGTAGATACCTCTATATATACGTTATTTAACATTAGGACCATAATAAATTTACTTTAAAAAATAATGATAATTTAAAATCATTAATAATTTGAAATACCAGTTGCCAATAAAACACTACTACATAGATATAGGTACACAAGTACCCATACTTATTGTAGAATGCAATCACCGGTCAGCAAGACAACGTCCAATCGAACCTCATTTAAATGCAGGAAAGAATGCAATGGAATACCATTTACTGGGTGATATTAACCTTGAGTCTATGCATCGAGAAGAGACAATCACTGCATAGCTGGTGGACGCACCCATAGCTTGGACAATGTGAAATATAGAGGGAGTAGTAGGAGGAAGGCCGACTCGTCACGCGTGGGTTAAGGACGGTAGCTCTGCGTAATAACTGGTCATAGTGGAGCTTTCCACTTGTGGCATGCATAACTGCTATTAGATTTTCCGATTTGGTATTAAAGTGCAAAAAGGATAAAACTGCAATAAATATATTTGCTTCGAGATTTATTATAAGGTTAATGTTTTCCTTTTTTTTAATGGAACTTGTATGTATCTACGTGATACAAAGTAAAGTTCGTTTCACGTAAGAGGTCCTTTAGACGGGGCGCTGCAGTCGCGCGAAATAATGTTTGTTTTCAGTATTAAGATTTCCAAAACTAATTTAAGAGTGAGATCGATTATTTTAAAATTAAATTAAATTTAAGCAACTAAGAAAATTATTTTGACGAATTATTTGAGAGGTAGTATTATTTAGCATATTTTGTTTAGTCTCAATATTATTAGTTTCACTTTATGCCGCATGATTTTTTTCGTGAAACAGACTATTCTAACATGATACGATGCTTTTACTGGTATGTTTTTGTATTAGTAATTATTCTAATTTACTACAATAATATCTTCTAGATGCTTTTTCTAAAACTTTTTATACCTACATAAAGATGTTTGTAGTTATTTTAAGTATTTATTTATACAGGCGCACTAAAAAGTAATCACACTTTTCTATTAAAATTTGCCACTCAATTCGGAATTACAAATATACGATGGTCCTTCCCATCAGTAAACATTGTATAAATAATTTATGCCAAGTTATCTCGCGCCCATTGGGTAACGGAATATCGTACGTGACTGTGGAGTCATGTTATTATAGTGGTTCCATGTCCCGATACATTATAGTAATGCCACCCAATTTGTCCTTTCCCGCAAATCCCGTCAACACTCAAGAGGTGTCGGGGCAAATGCGCGAAAGTGATAAATTTGTCAGGTAACAGCGCGTGTTTGGAATTTGTGACGTTGCAAATCACGCGCGATATTACACGGGATTGAATTGTGCGGTTCCAGGGGAAATTACGCACTGGGTCGCTGTTGATGGAGGTCGGGTTGGTGCGACAAGTATTACAGTTTATTTGTAGAATTAGTTCTGTAATCACGCGCCCGTTTTGAAGATTATTGTCTTCTGAAGCTATATGTTCAGTCAGTGGTTACGATAGTAAAACATTCTAAACAAATTTGTGGGATTTTTAAGGGGTGGAATAAAATGCACTGAGAATCCTGAATCGAGTTAAGCTAGAATTGCATTAAACTTAACTATTATATAAGTTATTTACTAACTGCCGTTTACCATTAAACATACAACGCTATTATCAGATTTCAAAGATGTTTTGTGATCACACGCTTGTATTGAAGATTATTGTCTTCTGTCTAAGTTATATATCTCTCACCAAATATCAGATAACAATATCAATCAGTGGTTACGATAGTAAAACATCCTAAACAAATTTGTGGAATGGTTAAAGGGCGGAATAAAATGCACTGAGAATCCTGAATCGAGTTAAGCTGGAATTGCATTAAACTTGATTGTTATTTAAGTTATTTACTCACTGCCGTTTGCCATTAAAAATACAACGCCATTATCAGATTTCAAAGATGGGTAGGTATAATTATGGCACGAGCACGGAAACTTTATACGTATTTTATACTGGTTTTTATTGTCTGAATTTTATGGTGAATGTAGTTTTAGTAGTTCGAGAAGTGAGGTTAATCTTAATAAAAGAGCGATCAAACTTTCCATCGTATAAATGAAGTTAAAGTGATATCCAGTGATAGCTAGGAAAGCATCTATAACTTCTCTAGGCCGCCCATACAGATGCGAAAACCTTCAAGCGACCTAGTCTTGTTTCGGCTTTAGTCTGCGGGTTCATCGTCTGCGGTTTGGTTTCAGTAGAATATTGCATTGATATCTTATAGTCTCCTCTCAGGAAGCGGGTAAGTAATTTAACGATAAGGCACCGAGGATTTTAAAGTCATTAATTTAGTGGAAGTAATGTTATAGACCATTAAGTAGATATAAATAACATGACGTGCTCCAGTAAAAAAGAAGTGTTGTGTAGAATAATATAGTGTGTCTAATGAGCCTCAACGTGTACCTTACGAAATCTGTCGTAGTTTCAGTTTGAAACCTAGATCCTAGATTTTGCATAACAAAGCTAAACTAAAACTTAGTTTTGCTCCATCCTTGGCTGACCACAAAGCCTGGAGTAATATCGTACACATGAAATTAAGTTAAGGAACAGAATAACTAGACGATGTCATTATGTTACGTGCTTGATTGTCATCTCCATATTATGTTGTCTGAAACATCGTATGCATGAGTGTGCATGCATCTTGTATACTAATTTTATTGTCATAGCAACTAAGTATATTTGGATGGCTGTATGGTCGAAAGAGCTTTGCCTTTCCATAATGGTGGAAGAATAAAAAAAAAGAATATTTGGCAGTAACCTGTCATAATTATAGATGTGGGTCCAGAATTTATTCGATTGTCGTCGGGTCGACTAACTAAAATTTAACTTAAAAAAAAATATCATCACGGGTGCTTTCCAGCGCCCGAGACTGCTGAGAGCGCCTAGACGGCCTCAGGGTACCCAGCAGGGGTATTAAATCCCACCTCGTCGTAGCCGATGGCATGAGTATACCTACACCAAACAAGTGGCTAGCTCATCGCGATGTTTGGATAGACACAATAACCCATCTATAGACAGTTTCACAAGTTGGTATAGTGAAACTATGACCGACAGCTTAACGTACTCTCCAAGGCACTATAGTGGTGTTGTTAAACAAATGTACATATTTTTTTAGATTAAAAACTCATTGGTACACACCGGGTATATTTTAGAATTTAAATATAATTAATTGACTTATCTAAATAAATAAACATAATAATAGGTTATTCTTATTTCTACTTACTGCTTACTATCAGATTCTCAGTCAAATACCGCGAAAAAAGGTAGAGTCTAGTGGCATTTTAAGCTCCAATTTTTACTTGTTTGTACTTAAATAAATTTCAAATGTTTGTTCCAATTCTGGCAGTCAAGTAATAAAATGTGTAAATTTCTATAATAAATAAATATCTATTTTATTTACAATTCAAGGCTTGCTCGCTAAAATATTTAATACAGAGTTCAAAATAAATGAGAAACTGTCGGTGGTTTACAGAATAGCAATTGAATTGTGTATTTTCAGTTAGTATTCAGTTGACAGCACACTTTGAGCACATTTCACCTTATTTAAATAAATTTGCCGTGAAATAAAACTATTTACTCACTCTGCGAATACGCCACCGTTCTATTACCCAAATTAATTTATTTTAGTTTCTTACTTAGAGGGTATAAATTAATTTACCTATTTATTTATTATTGACATACCTTATTCTTACCATCTATTTCAATTATATAAATAAATACTCCTGTATAACTATTTAAAGAAACATAATTATCCAATTATTATTTGTTATTTGAAGGGGGGCTTATTCTACTTAAATAAATTATAATTCAATTAAATAAAAAAATAAATTTGTCAAGTTGTGCCTTTGATAAATGGCGGTTAAGACTATAAAACAGCTGTTATTTTTTTGTATATTCGTTTTCAGTGTTTTGTATACTTTACCGCAAAAAACAACGTATTGTAAATATATATTTTTTAATTTGCCTTGCATAAATGGAATGAGGTGCATGAAAGTGTAAAATTAAAATGTATTTGTAGTATGTGTATACCCATAAAAATAATCTCATTATTCAACAAAGAACAAAGTAACATTGATAAATAGCATTGGAAATGTATGCCAGAATTGATTATGTAAATCCAAAACTCCAGAATCCAACATCCATGTCCCGTGATACATTTTACACAATGCTACTTTGAAAGTATTGCAGTTTGCGGAGTGCCGTTGGCAACCACGTCGGGCTGACCACGCCAGCGGCATGCATAACAAACTACTTGCCAACAAACAAAATTTACCAAATATACAGGTATTGTCAGATCCGAGACTACTAGTGCCGAATGACAATTACTTAGTAGTTTTCATTGTCGACGTAGCGTTAACATTGTAAAAATAACATAATTTGGATCGAATCATTAATAAATTATTAGAAAAATTGGGGCGAAATAAGAATAAATAAAATTGTGAAAAAAAAATATTTTCGAGTTTAATTATTTAAACATTACCTAATCGTTGAATACTTAGATATTTAACGATTAGGCACCTATGGAGCTAGCAATACTACCACGTTTGGTACCCTCACACGGGTTGGGTACCCTCTGGCCCAAATAGAATCTCGATCTAGAGTACCCTGACTTATTATTGAACTTATTACCTAAATAAAAAAAATGGGCTTTTGGCATCCTTAGACGAAGGACCCAGTCTCAACATTGAAAGAAAAAAAAAAGCTAAATATTATATATAAATATTTTTTATATGTATGTAGCATAAGTTTCGACCGCATAACCTACAACTTTAAAATAATAATAAAAAAATGCTAAGACCTTTTTGTATTTAATTCGCCCCAATGTTATTTCTTAATTTGCCTCACATTTGTTTTAATAAAATGTACAGGAATTTAAGAAATATTATAAATTAATTTTCATTATCTGAATAAGTAGGTACCTATTTTTCCTTTATTATTTCCGGTATGGTAATATTGATATGCATTATAATAATATGTAATATTATTATATATTATATTGTATGATTTATATACTAGGTACTAGTATAAAATATGTATTGTGTGTATATTTAAGTATTTAGATTTAATATTTAAGTAGTTTATTCGCTAGATGTCCTTTAAGTTATTATTTTATTTGCTTTTGCACCCCAAGCATCTTTCACTCCCTCAAAGGTTAGCTGTAGCCCTAGTGTGAGTTTTTTTAACATTTACTTTCGCGTTAACTTGACTACTGCGTTAACATTTTGACCAATCACACGCTCGCATTTTTAGTTCTCAAAATTTCCGCTTGGAGCGCTGAACTATTTCCCATACAAATTTTAGTTAACTCAAACGCAAAGTAATAATTAGAAAACTCACACTAGGGGTACTGGTAGAAAATGTCTAAAGCATTAAGTTCGCATTTTAATTTGTAATTTCGTGCATTAAAGTAATATTATAATATATAATAAAAAATTGCAGCATATTTTCAGGGCGAGATAAGAATTACTCCATCGTTCCTAAATTTTTATACCAACAAAATATTAATTGGAAACCAAACTTGTTTATTTCCGGTATTGCAAAACCAAAACAGAGATAATCAAAATAAAGTCTCTACTTGTTCAAACATCATAGATCGATAACATAAAATCAACAATATGGCCAGTGCTTTGCCTCCATTAGCAGTGACTTAACTTCCACAGACGTCGCAAATACTCAAACCAGCCGTTAAATCCCATGCAACGGCAACCGTGGCCGGCCGTTCTACACTGAAACAATTTGCAGTGGAGCGTGTGCATCGGTCGGATTAACATTTGGACCGCTCGAGGCCATTTTTCATCTCCACTTAAACGGACGGGTTTTGATAACGACATTATACGCTGTGTAACTTCATTGTGAGCTGGATATGAGTGATATGCTGCAGCGGCTTTAGGTTTTAGCGACGGAACTGCTCGTAAACTAGAGTTGTACTTTGTAGCCGCGAACAGGCGGGCGGTCTAATGTCAAACATTTCTTGTGTTTTTTTTTTATTTGTTTACTTCATATTTTTGACATTGCCTGCTGAATATGTCATTTGTTAGATCAAAATGTAAATAATAAAAATTTATACAAATAATTACACAAATTCATAAGTACAAAAATACCTAAATAAATTAATCATGACTGTGATTTATAAAGAAACGGAACAACAAGGTTTTAGTACAACAAATTTTGTAATAAGTGTAATATTTTTTATAATATTCTTTTATGGACTAAAATTATTAAAGTATGAGAAACTGAAAAGGTATTTAGTACAAAGTGATAGTGAAAAAAAAATTCAATCTATACAGCAGATTCGCCAGCAGAAAAAACGTGGGCAATCAGTTACAGGGAAGCCCTATAAAAAGTTTATTGCCGATGAAAACCTTTCCAGTGATTATGAAAACGAAGAAGACTACTGCGATAATTAGGATTCTTGAAATGACTTTTAGTGCTTTCAATATTACCCCTATTATTTTCAATGTGAATAAAAACGAATAATATAGTACTTACTGCTTTTTACTTGACTATTATCATGAATTTTAGAACCATCGCTGTACGTTGGACTGTAAGGTGAATGACCTATATTTAAGGTTCAGATCGATTATAATAAATCTGCGGGTGTCTAGTTAGGTGTGCTGTATGGTGAAATATTAGGGCAGCTCAGGATGACGCTTATCGCATTAAAATTGGATGAAATTGTTTTGCCTCAACCAATTATTGTTAAGAGTTGCGCATTAATATACTAACACTTTTTACGCTTTTTTTAAATTGAAGCACGATATAGATTTTGTATTGTATCTACCTGATGGTAAGCAGAATTACAAAGTTCATAAATAGGTTTATCAACATATAGGCTAAATGATGCGTGTGTGAGGCGACAGAGATGTATGAGCATTATGAGTTTACTTTCATACAAAGGAATAAAGTATATGGAAGCTTACTTGATCTTATTGCTTTACCATTGCAATAATTAACTTCGATGTACTCGTATATCCAGCATATGATCGTATCGTAAGAGGTTATTCCCAGTTGTCACTACCCCCTCCGTTCCTACTAACGACAACTAGGAAAAAAAATCCCAGTTGCTAGTAGTTACGGGTGGCACTAAAACGATCCCAGTTGTCTTCACCACTAAAATGTATACTTACAATAGATAAAGTGTTATATCAACTGAGTTGACTTTTGACAGAGTGAAATTAGCACGTCAAAGTAGACGTTGGGCCTTTCGGCACCCGAGGTCCGTTGAGGGGTTTGACTAAAACCATAAAAAGTTTCACAAGTTGGTATAGTGAAACTAGGACCGATAGCTTAACGTGTTCTACAGGGCACTATCTATAGTGGTGTTGTCAAACAAACATACCTACTTATTATTTTTTATATATTAAAAACTCATCGGTACACATCTGTTTGAATTCGTGACCTAAAAATTAATGTTTTTTAGTCTACGGTTAAACCAACTCGGTCATATGGATTAACTTAATACTGTTTAAACTTTTAAATTAATTTTTAAACCGGCATTATTTAGATTTTTCAGCCTTTCGACCACAGGTCTCTATCCGTACATTTTAATCATCACTTAAGCTAACCGCATACTTAGACTAGTGGTAGCGCCTTTGCCGTTGTATCCCGAAGCCGTGGGTTCGATTTCCTCCCATGGCAAAAATATATTATTACGTCCTTCTGTACAGTTTGTTATAATAGTCTGTGTGTTTATAAAATAAAATATGTATTATATCGTTGTTTCTGGTACACACAGTACAAGCAGTATTAATCCCTCCGCTAGGTACCCTGAGGCCGTTTAAACGGTTCTCGGGAACCAAACAGGCACCCGTGATGGTATTTATTTTATTTATTATTACAGTACAAGCCTAGACTAGAGCTTAGTTTGTGACCAGAGAAATATGGTCCTACGTATTATTAATATTACACAATTAATTTTATATTTCTATAGGTATATATCTTCCAATCATAATAGAAATACAAATAAGACAGAAGATTCGTGACTGTGAAGCATCAACTTTAATAAGCCCCATTACATGCGCCCGCGAGTGCCTTATTTGTCAAAATTACACGAAGATAGGGCCTGCGCCCGTGACCCGCTACATCTGTTATTCTCAGATTTTGCCAAGTAGGTAATATTCAATTATTTAAGCTTGAAAATAAATCTAGGTTTTCCTGACAGCAGGCCTACAAAGTCCATGAATGGGGACAATCAATAATTGTCCTTAAACAATATTGATCGCTCCCACGATGCCGGCTGAATGATGCGATTACGAAATGGGCGAGGATGACGAATTGCATTACGAGTATATTTTGATATACTCGCTGCCTTATCGTCTATTCAACTACCCTCGTAACCGCACCCTGAAAGAAGTCTACTACCTTGACAATAAATCAATGCAGTAGTCTTCTAAAAACCGGTGAAACCACAGACTAAAACCGAAACATGACTACGTCACTTGACGGTTTTAATTAACTTCATTAGAATCTTACTCGCATTGTAATAGAATCATGCTCACAATTTTTTTGACAGTTGTACATGGGCATTTGGTAGCTTTCTTTTATGTTGTAGGGACACATTAAGTTATTTTTCAAAACTCAAATCTCAAGGGGGTAAAAGCGGAAGATAAAAGATTATTCAAGAAAGTTGATTTTCAGCACATGACATGAAATTTGGTACAACATTTTAATAGGATTTTTTCTTTACAAAACCAAAACTATATCTAAATATGAAAATCCCCAATAGTGTATGTTCAACAATAATTAATCAGTAACATATTTTTTCTCATACAAGTAGGTTACTCTAAATCTAAGTTTTATTGTTATTGGATAATGCGTTATTAAGTAAATGTGTATTTAAAGTTAAGTAGTATTAGTTAATTTTATATATGAATGAAAAATAGGTAATTACATATTATAAAATAATTTTAATAATACTGTAAACTAGATGAAATAAATAAAAAAAAATTTTACAAATTATTATTAGTCAAAAAATTATGTAGGAAGAGATATATCGGTACCTACTTTTAATAAAATCACACGCCGATGACGGTCGAATATGCGGACAAAAAGACACATGTACTTAATTTATAACCATATTCTGCATAAAATATAATGATTTCATTTCATTTCAAACACAATAATATTATTATTGTATTGAGTTAGATTTAAAAGCTCCTCGTGGACAATAAGAAGCATTCTCTCGCATTGGCAGTCGGGCTCTCTGCTCGGATCGACTCGGTGCACGTCGCCCAGAGGACTCACTAATCGCCGCTAGATTGTCTTCGCTCACGTTTTCTGGTCACGTATTTGAAGAATCTTCTCGAGTTGTGACATCTTTTAATACGGTTTTCGCAACAACCAATATTGTTCTAGAGCCGCTGTAATACTATGATTGGCAGTTATTTTAATTTTTAGTAATTGTGCAATTATTAATAATTTGGCTTGTAATGTATTGTTTTAGAAGCATAATTTCAAATTGGTTTCAATAATATAATTATAATAATATGTAGGACAATTTACACATATTGCTTTGGTCATAAACTAGGCTCTAGGGCTTGTACTATGTGTACCAGAAGCAACAATATAATAAATATTATATTTTATAAACACCTAGAACATGACTGTACTGTACAGAAAAATGGATGGGAATCGAACCCATGACCTCCGGATACAACGCGAGAGACCATTAGTCTAAGGAGACTGTCAATGAATGATAAATTATTATATATCTAATAAAGCGTGCTATCCCTAAAAAAATACTTACTCGTACTATATAAACAGCGGATACCTAACACGTCTTGACAGCACTTTTAACTTTAAAAAAACTAGTTTGTAACTTACGTATTTTTTTTTTTTTTTTATAGAAAAATACTTATGCACAATTTTTTTTTTACTTTACATAATATTGAAAAACTCAAAAGTCCTAAAAGCCCAAGTACTCATATATCAAATCAAAATACTTTTAACCTACATTTTTCGTAAGACCTAAACGTATAAAAGTTAAATAAATGTACGGAGAAAAAAAAACTTTTGTCTCTGTACATTTTTTTGTACGATTTATTTTTCATAATAAAAAATACTAATTAACTATTCCCACTTATAAATAAACCACTGCGTGTTATAAATGTTAATTATAAGTGGGAAACCTCACTAGACACACCACCACTTTAGCTACATTTCTAGGGATGCAAATTTAATGCTTTGAAGACACGTGCGCAGTTCTCATATTTAATATGCCTTGTATACTCTTGCGGTAATTACTAGTAATTTTTAGAATAATATACACCCTGCAGCAGTAAAATATCTTAGTAGTTAGTATATCATACTTTTTTAATGATGGAGGCTTTAAAAACACATTTTATTTATGAAGAGAAGTCTTTTCTAATGAAGTAATTAAATATATATTTATGCTATACAGAAGAATGCTATAGAAATGTTTAAAGAAGTAAATAATAAAAAAATGCATATACCTATATTAATATTTAATATGGCAATATATAGGTATTGCTTTAAAGCATCTATATCTCAAATATTTCTTAAATATTCTTATTGCTATAATAAAGCTTATTACATTTATTTTTTAAATGTAACAGAAATTATTTTCGATTTTCAGTATACTGTTGTTGTAAAAAGTAACGTGCCTATCAGAAAACCCTCAATAAAAATACCACCGTAAAATTTCTTCAGGAGACAACTGAATAGATTTCTTATCGATATGCAACGTTCCTTTATTTTAACATTAACACTTTTTGTAGAGTACCTACATTTATTTATATCAGCCCCCGTTTCGTTCCGTTTCTTAGTTATTATTATTTTGGTCAACCCTATTTATGGTTATTTTATGTGGACGTGCCTTGCATCAAAGGAAAAAGTATAAATAGATAATTTAAATTTATATAAGACACCTATGATTGGTACTTTGTACAGACTATAAACAGTCTTAAAGGCAACTCTATTCACTAACCAAAATATATAAAGCTATACTACAAGTCTGACCACATTAAAAATAAGAACGCGATTTGATCCAGTAATAATGAAGTAGAAAGTCAATAACTCAATTGTAGGAATAATTTCCATTTACAAATAAAACAGATTTAATAATGTCACTATACTTTAGTAATATTACACAAATCAATATTTTTATATCAAAATTATTTCTTGTGATTGAAAAAAGAACATAAAAGACAGCTAAAGACCACTCTAACAGATAGAACCTTTTAGAGACATCCCGACGGTCTCAGTCGGTTCACATGACAATGGTATAACAGTCGCAATGTGATTGTGAATGGCTTGCGATGACAATATGCCACATTACACAAAGGCAGCGAGCACTTGCTGGCCATCTCGTGCCAGACAATTACCTTGTACTGGAATATCGTACAAATACATAGCTGACTCGTTTTATTTTTTATTCTATCTATATTCCACCATATATAGGTAGGTTATCAAATATGTATGATAACAATATCTAACAAAAGAACAAAAAATATTATTGCCACACAAAGAGGCAATGCTGCTAGCGTACCTAAGAAAGTACCCTACCAAGTGGCGCCTCATACAGTGATTTTTTCTTATTAGTTTAAGTTTTATTTTTAAATATTTTGTTAAGTTTTATAAATAAATAAGTTACTAAATAAAAATAAATAAATAAGAGAACTAGTAGGTTATTTTCTTTGAAGTGACTAAGCTATGTCACAGAAGAAATAATAGTACAAGCTATACTAAGATGTTGGAAAAAATAAACAGGACATTGGTGGAAAGTGCCTTAAATGTTAGATCCTGAAATTAATATATCAGGTATATTGCTTTTAAAGATAAAAAAGCTGCATTACCAGTTTTTTTTAAATATTACTTTTATTGTGTACTTGTGGCGATTCTTGGGGGAGGCCTATGTCCAGCAGTGGACGCGTGAAAGGCTGGTATGATGATGATGATGATGATTGTGTACTAAAAATAATAAATTATTATTGTTAAATTTTATGGGGTTCTTTTAGTTTTAGACATTTAAGAGAGATTTGATCGGTAGTTGGTGAACCAAATCGTTTAATTGTATAAAATAAAACGAATCTTAGTTCTATTCTTGGCTGCAAGAATTTAATTTTTAATATTGTATGTATATTAAATAATTTGTATTTTTACAAAATTAAGATAAAGTTTCCATTCGGAGAAAATCTTCGATATTTAAGATATTTTTTCCACCCTAGAAATTTGACACTGAGTTCACCATATACACCAGTAAAATATTTTAATGAAGCCTACATGAGGTAAATTACGTAAGAACGCCATTTTAAATCGCTATAATAAATACCTAATTATTTTTAAAATTTAAAGTCTAATGTCTTATACTCGTATTTATACTACATACGTATATTTCAGCTACTTCCATTATTATAAGCACATGTACATGGGAAATGACATAAATAAATTAGCTGGCAGAGGAAAATGGCTAGATAAGTTTATGTAGGTATTACCTAATATTGAAACTCACTATACAATACCATACATATATAATATATATGTGTGATGGAAACACTTAGGTCCCTGGTTCGGAACCCGGTGTGTACCAACGAGTTTTTAATTTAAAAAAAATATGTACATTTGTTTGACAACACCACTATAGTGCCTCGGAGAGCACGTTAAGCTCCTCGGCCCCGGTTTCACTATACCAACTTGTGAAACTGTTTATAGATGGGTTATTGAGTCTATTCAAAACATCGCGACGAGCTAGCCACTTGTTCGGTGTAGACTCATACCATCGACTACGACGAGGTGGGATTAAAACCTCCGCTGGGTACCCTGAGGCCGTCTAGGCGGTCTCGGGCGACGTAAGGCACCCGTGATGATATGTATGTTTGTACATATATAATACATACATGAAAACTATGTATTTTCAAACGCCACGGTATTCATTAAGCTCAAACCCCTGTAGGTACACTTGTCGGCCGGTAGTGCGGTCTGGGTGTGAGAGGTGACCGCAGACTTGAGTAGGCTCGCCAGTTATCTCTGATTGCATACTCATGATACCATCCGGCTGGCTGTGACTGCGGTCGCCGTGAGCTTGCTATTCATGCATTGGTCACTAAAATTAGAGCTTAAGATAAGATTAAGACAAATATTAAATTTATACTAGTAGTAGGTATACCTATATTATTAGGTATCTTTAATTAATACATACAGGGTGACTTTGAAAGGATGAACTTTGGGCTAATATGAGGTTCTACTGATTAATACGAACAACTTTTCCCATGGAACCATGTGCCGCAAATGAAAAAAATATTGCCTTCTCCATACAAACTAGTAATGTTAAAATGACCAATTTGTATGGGGAAGCCATTTTTTTTTCATTTGCGACACATGGTTCCATGGGAAAAGTTGTTCAATTTGATCAGCAAAACCTAATATTAGCCCAAAGTACATCCTTTCAAATTTACCCTGTATAATATTAATAATAATATGGCGGTCTTTTAAAGACGATATGGTACTTTTTTAAATGCAACGTAACGCTAACTTTTTGTCTCTCTGTTTGTACAAGCACTTGTAACTGAAAATCCAACTAAGGATTTTCATGATATTAAAAAAAAGTATGTAATCTATATATTATTATGTTAGGTATTATATTTGTGGAAATAGATGCTAGCAGGACAAACTGGCGATCGCTTAAAACATTAAATTCAATTGATCTGCAATTGCTCTCAACAGTTTTATAATAATAATAATAATAATAATAATAATAATAATAATAATAATAATAATAATAATAATAATAATAATAATAATAATAATAATAATAATAATAATAATAATAATAATAATATGTAGGACAAATTACACATATTGCTCTGGTCACAAACTAAGCTCTAGGCTTGTACTATGTGTACCAGAAGCAACGATATAATACATATTATATTTTATAAACACCCAGACCATGACAAACTGTACAGAAAAAAACGTACTAATATTTTTTGCCATGGGTGGGAATCGAACCCACGACCTCCGGATACAACGCCAAAGGCGCAACCACTAGTCTACGGAGGCTGTCAAATAATAAGATTTTTAAAAGATGTAATTTTTTTTTTATTTACTAATAATCACATAATATATTTGTTATTTACTTATTATTAATATTCAACGTAATGGTCAAAACTATTTAAAAAATCATATCTTCAAAAGTTTTCACTGACTGCCTACATTCAAGAAACATTTAAAAAAAGTTATTCCTTTTATAATATTTTTAAGAAAGAGAAAAACTTCTATTATTATAGCATACAATCGACTAAATATATATACCTACTAATATATTTATACCTACTAATATATTATTACTTATATATATTACTTCCTATAGGAATATTTAAACACAGCCCTCACTCTCAAAATAGATAGAGAATATAATGAGATAAGACATTTGAGGTGATCGCAAGTAATCATCATAACTATGAGGACGACAAGCGGCGTCGGAAACGGCATTACCATTTTGTAATCAGAACCTCATAATCTGCATAACAAATATATCGCCGGCATCCGCGCCGCACGCGACCCTCTAAACGCCGTCGCTAAAATTACTAACAATGACACGAGCCATAAACCCCTGGAACGAAGATATGCAAATACGAGAAATTGCATGTGATGGCTCCACAAATGTCGGATACCGTTCACTTTATGACTTAAACGGCAGAAACTCTAAACTTGCTGAAGTATTGATAACCTAACGTCTCAGCTTAGATGTTACGTCTTACATTCCAATAAGATGTAAAACAGTTTTGATACAGCGCACAGGGGATAATATCCTTATACAAATATAGGAGTTTACCGAATATCAGAACATGAATATAAGAAATAAATATGGGTAGTATTATAATATTTAGATAGATTTTGCGAAACAGCTTAAGATTTTGTATCTAAACTAAAAGGCTAAAATAAAACCGTATAGGAAAGTATTGAATAAAATGCATCGTTTAAAAAACACGCTATATAAAACCTTTAATGTTCAGTATCATAACGGGTGCCTTACAGCGCCCGAGTCCGTCTAGGCAACCTCAGGGTACACGCAAGTTAAAATTAATTAAACAAATTGCAAAATAAAAGTTGCATCGCCTTCTTGACGAATACCAGTTTTAACATAATGAATTGTTTATAATAATTTTAATTATTAATTTACTGTACTAAAACCCTACACTCGTAATTGAAAAATAAAATCTTAAGATTTTTTTCATAATATTTTTAAAAATAATATATTATATCATCATTTCCATAAAAACGTGCCATCATTTTAGTGCCTTTTCGCCATAATGATAAGTTTTTGTGGAGGGCGCGAGGGTTTTGAGTCCGCTTCTAAAGCAGCATCAAGCCTTTGAGTCACCTCGAGCACGGGCGTAACCGCTCCCTGTTATATCCCACGATATTAAAATGCATGTTGACTCCGCTGTTTATAATGAAGACAAACATGCAAATAAGAGGGACTTTTTACGTCGTGCTGAATAAGGAAGGATTCATTACAGAAATTGAATAAAGTTACTGCTTCCGCTTATATAAAAAGAAAAACATCCTACCCAGAAGCCATATATTTTTTTTTATTTAATCCACAAAATACTTAACTTGAACAGTTCTTTTTTAGAATTTTAGTTTTCTGAGGAAGTGAAAATAGCTGTAAACCTGACAGCTGACTTATAAGGTGTACAAATATAGTTGTATAGTAGAGAATCAATCTATATCCATTAGACGCCTGCAATAACGTAGCGGGAGTGAATCCATCAATATTGTACCGTTCGGATACCAATGCCTGAGCCCGACATAATCTGTTCCAGTTATGGTAACGTCTCTTATGCTAAAATACGTCAATGTTGAGCATTGATATTGCAACAGCCAGGCTCCTTACTGTTGCTATAAATGTTGGTTTGTTTTGGATTTAGGACCACGTTTATACCTAGGTAGTTATGCTTATACGTTTGTTCTATTTCGTAGTGTTTCAAAATACTTATGCAATTAAAATGATACGCGTACATGTTAAAATAAATGGAAATTCACATTTAACTACTGCCAAAATAAATTTAATATTGTCAGTATTTGAGAATTTATATTCAAAACCACTCCACAAACATGAAAAACACTTTACCAACGTACGTTTATTTATTTAATAAATTAATTGTTCCGAGAATTTTGCAAAATTTTGACTGTAGTTTAAAGTAAATGTCGAGCGTTTATTCGGCTCTTACTGTTTGAGATGACATAAAGGAAAGACTTAATCAAGGAGTGTTTAAAGTTTACCCTCTATAAACAATACTCCGTCAAACAGTTAGTAGCTGGCTTCTGCAAATTCCCCTTGTTGCCGTCACGGCTGTAAGCGAATGTTTAGATTTCTAATGCGCTCGGCAAACATGCCTCTGATCCGCTTATACACGCCAAGTTTACTTTCTGAGGATAATTTCATATGTCAAGCGCGTTATAGCTTTGTTTTGATTAATTGCTATATTTATACGCACAGGCTTACTAATTATATTATTTTTTCACTAGTTTAAATAATATATTATTTGGTGTAGTAGTCATCTTTACCTATTTGCTAGAAATAGGTAAAACATGTTCTTTATAAACTATAAATTTTGTTTCAACGTTAACAGATTTATTTCTGTCATGCTCTCGGATATTTTATCCAATTTTCCAATTTGAATGTTGGCACTTTAACATATTTCCATATGGAAACTAGAAAGCTATTGTCAGAGGGACACATTTTATTTAAAGTGTCGGCTCCCTGTTCGACTTCATATTTTATATTTTATAAAATTCGGTTGGCTCTTTATTACTAATCCGTTTAAAAGCCAAAAATGGGATTTGGATGTTGAGATAGATGTTAAAGTATATTTTATGCACAGATCTCAGTGAACGTTAATGTATGGTTAACATGACTTTTTACCACTCCCTTAAAGGTAATAAACTGTTAAATCTATAATATACAAATGATAAACTGAGTAGCAAAATTCTTATAGAGATAAACATTTTATCAAATTGTTCAATTAATTTTTAGTAATTTATATTTTTTACAATAAAACAAAACTTACAAATTTAATATACAATAACAGCATGTAAAGTGTAGCGAGGCGGTGCGCGGTGGAGGTCTGAGGGTACTTGACTGCGTACCCATTTTCCAAAGTCCGTAAGTTTCCAGAAGTGTGCTCGTCGTGGCGACGACGGTAGAAACCGGTAATTTCTTCAAGTGGAACTCCTTTGCGGTATAAACATTTTACTTGAGGGAAACATACTGGTGTTTTTTTTTCCGGAGCCTGTTGAGTTCTGAATTTGTTGCTGACTCACCGAGGCAAGTTACGAAAATTGTTTAACCTGTCAATGTAGTTTTAGTTATTTTTAACTAAGTTTACATTTTAACACTTATTATAAAGGTGACTATGAGCTGGTGAAATCGTTTATGGAAACGATCTTCGCTGGACTGGGGTGTATTTCATAAACAGGATCATTGCAATTTATAACGATACTTTATACTCGTAAGAAAAAAAAATACATAGTTTAAATTATTCCCTTTCAACAAACTAAACCAAGCAATGTAGGTATTGCAAATTGGCATTGTAAATTACATTTGTAACATGTATAAAATATACCCCAAGCTGCGTTTTGAAATGATTCATAAGCGCAAAATTTTCCTAGAAAAAAAAATGTGGGACCTCTATAACAATGCTATGGGAAATGGTTGAATCAAACTGATTAAGAAAGAGAATCAGCTTTATTTATATAGTAACGGATAATAGGTTAAGATGATTATGAAATGCGTCGTGATTATGAAACGTGTGCCATGTCGTCCAGCGGCCTTTATATGTCTGGTTTGTCATTTATTCGTCACTTTTTCTTTCTTCTAACAGTCCGTCCCCCTTCTCACGCCTATACATTCTTTCAATTCCATTCTTTCCTGAAGAGATGTCGAAGAAAAGTCGTTCTGCTATTTTAACACCGCACATTCGTCGAAATGAAGCGGCATAGAAATTATTAAAAAGTAACATAACATATTGTATTTTATGAATAAAATAAAGGAAACAAATTTATGCCTAAAAAAATGTTTGCCACCCTGTAAATAAAAGTATACAAGAAAAATAACATAAAGTATTACCAAATTAATTTATAAAATATCAACAAAGAGCTTATTTAAATTTGTACTTTATATTAAATTAAACTGAGTTCAAACATGTGAAACAGGATTCTGCTATCTAATTAAGATATTAGAGCGGGAGTTAGCACGTGTAGTTTCCACGACAAATGAGATTTCTGTCTGAATGTTATGTAATGAACTAACTAAACGCAAGTTTTAATGAGGGATGGAGATTACAATGACTGCATAGGAATTGCGAACGAACAAACCAAGACACGTAGTCGTACGAGCGGACGTTTCCATATGCAGCGTGATTCTATGCAAGTTCTGGCGTTTTCATTTCAAAGAGGGTCCCTAAAATAGCTTGTTTGCTTTAGTTGTTTTTTATGTTTTACAGAAACTTTAATATTAATATTTGTCATTTACATGGGCTCAAATTTTTTTGTTGTTTTTAAAACGGTACTCGAGGAAAATTTTGTGTCTCAGGAGTTTGTCTGTTCAATAGAACTACTATTGCCTCGTTTACTAGCATTTTCCAAACATATATTAAGCAGCATATACTTACGCAATAATGTAAAAATAATAATGAGTTGAGATGAAAATTCTAAGTCCAAGTCCAAAATTATCAAAATAAAAATTAGAAAAATATGTCGTAGGGATCTAAATAAGATCGGAATTGGGAGAGTCAAGCAATGCGAGTAACCTTTATCCTTTGTCACAAGAATTTAATGCTATCCGTGTCTAGTAATCTAGCATCTACGCGCAGGGTACTGAGCTCTAGTAAAAAAAACCCTCACTTTAGATATTTTATCAATAATTCGTGTGCCTGCAGTTTAAATAAAGAAATAATTTGTGGTAAATTAACACAGAACCATATTAGCGCGAAAATCGTGTGGTAAAATCTCTCAATAACATTGCAACTACTTACACAATTCTATAAACTGTAAAGACACCCAGATGAAACAGCATTTAATAAATCTCAAAGAAAATAACAAACATTTAGTCGCAATAAAAAAGGATTTAGGATATTGCGTCAATGAAAGAATTGAGTTGAGACAATCTATATCCATTACGGCGCAATAACATTGGCGACGTTATTGCCTCGCGATGTGCTGGGGCCGAAGCCATCGGTATTACTGCTGGTAATATAAACCGGATCCTGCACTTTTGTTGGCTTTATTGTATTCTAAACTTCTTGTAGCTCTATGCAACTTTGTTTCTTTTATACTATAGTTTATGTGGAAATATTGATGAATATACAAGTGGTATTAGGTGCATTTTCTAATATATAATATGATGGGCGAAATTGTTTGAGCATAGACTTAAAAACGCTACAATTTTTAGGTCACAAGTTAAAACCCAGATGTGTACCAGTATTTCTTTCATATAAAAATATTAAGTACATTTATTTGGCAACACCAGTGCCTCAGGGAGCATGTTATGTTTTCAGTCCCAGTTTCACTGTAGCAACTTGGAAAACTAATATTAGTATAGAAACACTGCAAAGAGTTTGCCTTTTCTTCGGTGTAGACTGAGAATACTACCGGCTACAACGTGGTGGGAATTTAACTTACCCTGAGATAGTTTAGGCGGTCTGGCACCTGCGATGGTATATACGTATCTCGTCTAAATTTATTAAAACAAAAATACACAAAGTAGATCGAATGTTTAAACCAGGCAATCTCTACCACTCCAATCTTCCGAACAATTTAATTCTTATGTCTGGAAGTAGGTGTCTTAACCCATTTTACCTTTTGATTCAGTACACTTATTGTTATTTCATTATCAACAATTCCTGATTTATATTTTAAAAATTCATAATATTAACTAAATTTAATTAATGTTTGTAGTAAATATCGTATTTTTAAATTAATATTTGTACCTATAGATACTAGAAAATCTTTATTATAACACAGCTTTTTAATTTCAAGCATTATTATCTAAAATTTAGGAATTAAAATATTAATAATAATATTATAAAAATTAATTTAAGAAATAGATAAAAGTATGTATAAAATACCTTCAAAGTTGTGCTATAAACTTTGAAGGTATTTTTAATTAGTTTCTATTCAAAACTTAGACGGATGCATAGAACGAAATCTAAAGCTTGACCTATTAGGCGTCGTGATTGCATCTCCACCAGAATAGCGGTAGGTACGGCTAGTGAGGAGCCTGAATAGAACTCACTCTGGTCCGATTACGCTACAACCGTTCGTTCCCCAACCATTCATTCGGTCATTAGAGCGTTGATGTTATATATTTGGGGCATATAAAGCTTATTGTTCCGCACGAACATTTTCTGACGAAAATAAAACTCGCGATCTATTTCAATCGTTTTATCCCTGCTTCCCGTTTATAAAATGAAGTGCAAGTATAAGTAACGTCTATTTTAACTCGACGCCGGTGGTTGGTTTTCCAATAAGTATGCACTTTGTTTTCGTCAAGACTTTTATGACCTGATATAAAATTTTCCAATTCGAATGTTGGCACTCCTGCTCCCTCTCGCATTACTTTGTAGGTCGGTCGTCGTAGAGAAGCCACAAATCAAGTTTTCCCGACGTCTGGGTACGGGTTGGCGGCCATCTTAGCTTTTCGCGTCCGTTCACCCGTGAAAAATTGAGCGCAGCGTCGCGTCGCGTGCACCGCGCGATCTTACCGCGGTGGGTCGCTACTCGCTACTCGTGTATGGTAACGTAGTTGTGACATCTGCTGTAACATGAAATTATTGTAATTAGGGGTTTTTTGTAATTTTGTTTAAATAAATAAAATGGGTTTGTTTATAAGTTACATATGCCCAGTTTCTAGGACGATGTTTATTAAATAATATATTATTTTATGATCAAATAAAAATATTATATAACAATTATTTAATTAAGAAAGACACTAGTAAAATATCACGTCACGATAATTTTCACCAATCATGTGTGTTGTTATTGTTACGTAGTTTTATTCATAGATGATTTGACAACGTTCTAAAAACTTTTACTCAGTCTAAAAAAATTAAATATATTTTTGCCCCACATTGGGTACGAAGGTTCGAAGTTCGCTAAACTCGTTACATACAGATTTAAAAATCGTCAAGTGACCTAGTCATGTTTCGGTTTTAGTCTGTGGGTTCACCGATTTTCTGGAGACTACGGCATTGATTTCTTGTAGAGGTGGTAGTCTCCTTTCATTGTGTGGTTACGAAACGGGCGATTTATTTGACGATAAAGCAGCAAGGATATTAAAATAGACTCGTGATGCAAACGTGTTTATCGCCGCGCATTTCGTAACCGCATTATTTACCCAGCATAGTGGGAGCGATCAATTCTGCCTACCATCAAGTAGATATAAAGTCATATTCCGTGCTCCATTATAGATAAATTAAAAAATCAGATATGCAAAATTTTATGCAATAATATTTTAGTCCACAACTTTTTAGTTGACGGTAGGCAACTAATTTAATAGGTTAAAATTTTATTAAAATGATATGAAAAATATAACGCGACGCATCTTCGTTTTTCACGATAAGACTAGCTGCATACAATTTCGCGGCGTATCTGCACCCGATTCATGATCGCCTTTACTGTAAACGAACGTGTATCGAGAGTAGCCTTGCTGTAATCAACTGTGCTGCCATTGTTGTAGATGCAAAACACGATGGGAAGACCACTGTCAGCAATGTAAAAGTCATGGCGTGTATTTGTATACTATAGCCATACTGGATGAAGAAGGTATAGCCGAATGAACTGAAACATAATGAGCATTGCCAACTCTTACATAAACAACTTGTACTATTATTTATTCTGTGCCTAAACGTGCATATGCACACATACTTCGCGTTATTTTCTCAAATTTATAAGAGCCATCACGGTACCCGCTATTTTTTTTTTTTTTTTAATTTCTTCTTTTTAAATAATAAACCTCGTAAATAATAGTGGTCTAAAAATAAATATCAACACCGCTTAGGGCGCCCGAGACCGCCTAGACGGCCTCAGGGTACCCAGCGGGTACCCAGTACCCAGGAGGGGTTTTTAATCCCATCTCGTCGTAGCCGATGGTATGAGCCTATACCGAATAAGCTTATCGCGATGTTTGGATAGACTCAACAACAGTTTCACAAGTTGGTATAATGAAACTGGAACAATAGTTTAACGTGCTCTCCGAGGCACTACGAAGTATTGTTAAACAAATGTACATAATTTGTTAGATTAAAAACTCATTGGTACACACCGGGGTTTTAACCAGGGACACAAGTCCTATACTATAAGAACATTCTGTATTAAAAACTCTCTGACCGAATAATCTTCAAGCTCCGCGCACTAAATACGCGAACGGGTTCATCCAAGATCATAAATATTCCATTAATGCAGAAACATGCTCACGTCCCAGCCGCATTCCTTGAAGCAAGAGAATGCACTCCGGCGTAACCGCTCACCATCACAAATCCCGTGTCACCCCTTACCCCTTTACTTATTCATGCTGTTACTGGATTTCGATCTTCAACCACTGAAATAATATTCAGCAAATTAACTATTAATTTTAATAAATGACGAACCGATCTATACTGCGGAGATCATCGGTATTTTGATAAAATAAAAAAGGTGGTACAAATAAATCTCGGATTCGGCGTGCATGTATAAGGAAAGTTATGGCTGCGGATAAAGCAACAAAAGTATGTAGAGATAGAGCTCGGTTGTCTCTACCTAATCCGTAAAAGGCCTGGCGTGAAGAAAATAAATAAATACATACATACATACATACATATCATCACGGGTGCCTTACGGCGCCCAAAACCGCCTAGACGGCCCCAGGGTACCCAGCAGAGGGGTTTTAATCCCACCTCGTCGTAGCCGATGGTATGAGTCTACACCGAACAAGTGGCTAGCTCGTCGCGATGTTTTGAATAGACTCAATAACCCATCTATAAACAGTTTCACAAGTTGGTATAGTGAAACCGGGACCGACAGCTTAACGTACTCTCCGAGGCACTATAGTGGTGTTGTCAAACAAATGTACATATTTTTTTTTTATTAAAAACTCATGGTTCACACCGGGATTCGAACCAGGGACCTAAGCGTTTTTAAGTCCAAGGTCTAACCAACTCGGCCACCACGTATATATAAATATATTAATATAATATAAAATAAATAAATAATAATTATAATAAGAAAAACTATAAAAGGTGTAAAAGACTTTCTAATATGCTTAAAAACTTTTTTTTAATGAAGGTGCAGGTAAATTAGTAAGGCAGGTGAAACAACTTTATCAAAGCTGCGTCAAAAAAAAAAAATATGTAAAAGTTTCGCTTGCAGCTCGCGCTGGAACTTCAACCTAAAAAATAATATAAAGCATGAATATTATCTAAAATATGACATCATAAAATTTAAACAAAAAAGTGAGAACAACCCTTAATATAACCAATCAATGCTCAAGAAAGTCGAAACATGGCGGCCAGCAAAAGTTTGAGATTTCGTACCGTTCAAAAATTTAACGAAACAAGTATAATAACATATTGGGATTTCTACTTCGCGAAGGTTCTTAGGGCTCTTCCCTATTGTTAATATTCATATGGTATGAAGACATAGTATTTATTTTTAATATGCATTCATAATATTAAAAAAAAAATAAGGTCGTTCTAACTTTAAGAATCGTCGCTCCAAGCAAAAGGTTTTCAGAAATGCTTGAAATGCATTGCTAAAAGCCAGATCCATCAAGTCCTAGAGCGCCGGTAGATGGCGCCAGAGTGCACTCGCAAATGAGGACAACTGCCGCTGCAAAGAAGAGAAATCCTCATTGAAACTGCGAGTAGGTACACCTTTGGAGCTCTATTTTACGTACTTACCCATTCTTAATAGTGCCGTGGAATATAATTTTGTTTTGTATGGAAAAAAAACAATAAGTTTAATGAGGCTATTAGGGTCTATGTCGTCAGCTTATGACTTGATTTTCTTTCATATTTTGTTTATGTATGTCTTAACAAATGTCTTTCTATACCTAAAATCGGGATTAAAATTCATAGAGTGATCAAAAATTTTAACAAATAATGTATTGATCAACCCTATTCATGGACTTTCTATATCTGCTTACCATCAGGTAGATGTATACTGATACTCATACAGTACGTTTGAGTACTGCTTAAAAGGCTTACAAAGCTAGCTTAATTTACTTGACAGGTGTTTTTTTAGTACTTCGCTTTGCTTTGGATTTTTGATGTCGTCATAGAAAAAAAGCAAATTACGTCATCGAATTTGCTGCGAACGCTTGGAAAATACGAGTAGTGCAATCAAAGTAAATTGTCTGTGGTCACAATTGTATCAAATTTTACTTTTTTTGTTTATTTGTATTGTTCTCTTCCTTTCACTTAACAGTTTCTGAACTCTATTTTGTATTCTCTTATGAATTTTATATGATTTTTATTTAGGCCCTTAAAACTGTTCGAATACTCCTGCAAACGCTGCGAATGCTTTGCTTCGCTTTGTGTACTTTGACGGCTTTTTCGATTGGCTTAAAGCCTAAGCGCTTTAAGTGAAAAACAGTAGTAAACGAACACACTGATAGTAGTCTGTTGACCCCTGGTATTGAAAGAAATTCAGAAGTGGTTTTATCGATCGATTAGATTTCAGGTTCTATGGTGGCTGTAATCAAATAACGTGTACAATTATTTAAAAAACCATATTATTCTAAAATACATATATACGTGGTGACCGAGTTGGTTAGACCTTGGACTTAAAAACACTTAGGTCCATAGTTCGAATCCCGGGGTGTACCAATGAGTTTTTAATTTAAAAAAATATGTACATTTGTTTGACAACACCAATGGTATGAGTCTACACCGAACAAGTGGCTAGCTCGTCGCGATGTTTTGAATAGACCATCCACCCATCTATAAACAGTTTCACAAGTTGGTATAACCGGGACCGACAGCTTAACGTGCTCTACGAGGCACTATAGTGGTGTTGTCAAACAAATGTACATCATTTTTTAAATTAAAAACTCATCGGTACACACGGTGATTCGAACCAGGGACCTAAGTGTTTTTAAGTCCAAGGTCTAACCAACTCGGCCACCACGTATATTGTTCTAATATGTACGCACCATATTTATTTACACAACTAAATTTTGTAATTAAAAGTTATAATCTTAAAATAATGTATTACCATATAGATAGTACCATATTAGATAAGTTCATATAAATAAATAAATAAATCCATGCCACAAACTTTAGATAATCAACTTAAAACTTTTTAAGTCTGTATTATTTTATTATACAGGGTGACTTTAAAATTATGTACTTGGGGCTAATATGAAGTTCTGCTGATCAAAACGAACAACTTTTCCCATGGAACCATTTATCGGAAATAAAAAAAATGGCCTTCTCAAACTACTAATGACAATGACAAACTAGTAATGTTAAAAGGACCAATTTGTATGGGGAAGCCATTTTTTTTTTTCATTTGCGGGATATGGTTGAACCTCATATTAGCCCAAAGAATATCCTTTTAAATTCACCTTGTAATTCATAATATTTTACACGTCTAGACAGGCCTAACCATGCTTGTACGTATACTACCTTTAAGAGTTGTTTCACAGTAAGAGTTTCAAAGAGTTTTCCTAAAACTATTTGGTCTATTGGTTTAAAAACATGGGAAAGCTCTTTTATGTGGCACCTTGGTGAATACTATAAACCTATGAATCAGGTTTTGTCTAATTTGTTAATTTCTTCATATCAAACTAATAATGGAAATTAAATGCTGATAATGTTATCTATGATGAGCTAGCTGATGATGACATTTTTCTAAAAACGTATAAATACAAATCTATATAGTGCATTGTCTTCTTACTAGTGCTAAAAGAAATAAACAATATTAAAAAAAAAAATATGACAACGACTATCAGTCGCTCTCACTGATGACGCTGCTCCAAAAAGAGGTGAAATATTCCTCTATTCCCAAAATTTCCAACAAAAAAAATACCACGAATGATATTTTAGGATTTTCAAATCTATGTAATTTTTATGTTCCCCTATTCTGATCTCCCAATCGGGATGTTATGCAACTTTAATTAAATATTTATGTAGACTATTCCCAAAATTTTATTTTCATTGTACAGTCTTCTGCATAAAAAAATAACATCTGTGTATGTACATATTCTAACATCTGAAATAAATAAAATGTGTTAGATGTGTTTCTTATAAGATAAAATATATAAATAGATGCTATAAAAAAATAGGTCTAGTATTTTTTAAGTGATGTCCGTACAAACTAACAAACATTCAGACACGAATTCTAAAAATAATATACTATCGTTCTGTAGCTTATTTAGAGACCATTTTTACATTTTTTTAAATCAGATCCATATATACAGATTTTTTCATTTACATCTATTTGTGTATAGAATATGTGCCTAGATGTAATTTTTTCTGCAAAAACTGTAGGTACAATGAAAATAAAATTTTGGGAATAGTCTACATAAATATTTAATTTATGTAGACTATTATATTTAAAGTTGCGCGGATCATTTATAATAAAAATCAAGTACTAAACTAGAAGTCTGGTGATTTAGAAAAAAAAACTACGTAAACTTCAACAGCAAACTAGCTACAAGACTCAAGGGGCCGCGGGGCACCCACTAAATAACCTACACCTACTTAAATAGAAAACTACGGTCCAAAAACCCACGGAATACCTGACCATCTAGTTTGATAAACGAATAAATGTAAACTTAACCCCACATAACATCTCGGCGTATTAATCATTAGGAAATGTAGAGAGCGTTAGACGCAGTACAAGGAGTCTTGTTGACAAGGCACCGGCGGCCAGTCCATTTCCTGTCCAGCACCGGATCTCTGGTCGCCACATTCAGTCGCCGCCTGCATTGTTACCCGTAACATACCGAGTTTATAATTAATATTGTATAGAAAGCTCAAGTTATAAGATAATAATTCTAACAGTAGTTTAAATTATAATTAATAAAAAAAAAACAGATTAAAACCGGTTTACCGTTTTAGAGTTGTCACTGATGACGCCGCTCCAAAGAGAGGCGAAATATTTGGCAATAATTTTTTTAGGTTCAAATTATATATTTTACCTAATAAGAGTAACTTCTCTAACACACTTCATTTGTTTCAGATAGTTTTAGAGCTATCAGAAGATTAGAAGATTTTATAGGTGCCCAAAAAAAAAGTAACTTTTATGGTTAAGACTTGGGTGTCTGTCTTCTGTCATCTTGAAATAGTTTATAGATCTTAATCTATATAACTATTTCAAGATGCGGACAGACACCAATATGACATTAATATGGGTTACTAAGGTTGATGTCATAAATTATTTCAGGTGAAAAAGGTCGAGGTAAAATTAAAAAGTTGCGACAAATATGTCGTGTGAGGTACCTAAAGCTTGATTTACAAGTTAAAAAAATGTAAAAAAAAAATAGGAATTGTAAGTAATTAATTAATTTGTAATCCAAATATGTAACGAAAATTAATATAATTACCCAAAAGTGAAGGTTTGTTGAGTCCTTTTATAGTATAGAGTAAAAATGTATATGAATCAGAAGGTGATTAATTAATACCTATTATCTACTGTATATTATATTAAACTGCAGATGATTTTTTTGACAATGTAAAACAAGAAGTAGTAGTATTGTTTATAATAAAAAATAAATAAAAAGCAAAGCAAGCTAGCATATTTAACATTTTGGTTATTTTATTTTATGCTAGCTGTGGGCCACGGTTTCGCCTGCTATTTAATTTAAAAGAAACTGGATCAGAAATAAAATACAGCCTGTGTTATTCGCTGATAGTGTAGCTTTCTGTAGGTGAAATATTTTTTTAAAATCCATCGGCGCTCTATTATAGCCTATTTTTTGTTATTAAACAATATTTTATATAAGACAAGCATTATGCCTCAGACATCTTCTGCCCAACTTGTTTGTTCTTAAATATATCGTAAAAAACATGGAGACAAGCCCCTAACAAAAAAGATTAACCGAAAAAAAAATTTTTTTAAGTTTTTATAAGTAAGACAAAACAAATTAAATTAAAAAAGAAAAATCACAATATATAATTGATGGCGCTCTCTATGTAGAGAGAAGGCTGACACCCGGAACATAACACGCGCACCGACAGATTTACTCTCCCTCACATGAGAGTGGAGTGTGTGCACAATAACTGTCAGCAAAACAACGCCTATGAGATGAATGGCTTTACACACTATTCAATACCTTCCCTTCGCCATTATGCTTCTGTCCCTATTGACCATTATGGATAGACGAACCAAAAAGGCAACGAAAAATATTATAAAAATAATATTACATTCATTTCAGAAGCTCTAATTAAATGTCAACTAAGCGGAGAGACAGATGCTGCAAAAGCTAAAAAAGTTATATATTCGCGATTAAACGAACCTAAAAATACTCACATTTACGAAATATCCCTGATGCTATTCCCGGGCGTCGAACAAATTGATGTTGAAGGGTCAAAAACATTTCTGTCAAAAATCTCAATTTGTTGCTTTTGTATCAAATTTTCCCTTTAATTTGCCAGTAACAAACTCGGAATCCCTGATGAAAATGTTTCAGAAGCGACAAACTTTTTCATCCGAACAGAGCTTTCAAAAGCACAGTTCGAAACTTCTAATTAATTTTTAATCCTTATTCGTACTTTGTGGCTTCCGTAATAAATTAATATCGTAAATATTTGCCTCCTCATAAATAAAGTTTAGTGTTAATTATCACCGTGACACTACCCTTTTAGGAATAAAGTTTGGTTATGCATATTGTGAAACTTGAACTAAAATAGGACAAAAATATTTAGATTATAGATATAGTGTTAAGTTTAATATGTAGACCCCCCTAATTATTAGGGTATCATGGAGTATCCTTTATATGACCAAGTATAATAATCCTATTTTATCTATAACCTAAATCATTCTTGTGTTATTCTAATTCTTGTTTATATTCTAATATATAGTACTTATAGATAAACAAAACCATTTACTTTGTTTCAGATTCGAGATGCGGTGATTTCTAATAATAATAAAACGTTTATTTCTTATTAGAGATTGCCCGGTTGTAGTTGACCAACTAAGCTTAATGTTTGCAAGTTTTTCTATAATACCTATATATTTATTGTTTCGCTGTCAAAACATATACTCGTTTCAATATGGCGTATATATACAGGGTGTTTGAGTTTTTAGAGTCTCTTATGAAAAGTTGTCAAATATAATAAAAAATATTACAATTATATTATTAAGTTGGAAGACATAAAACTGTTGATGACATAAACTAAATATATATACCTATTACTTTTTGAGAGTTTTTTTATGTTAAAAATTACATTTTATTTGATTGGTAGGTTCAAATTCCTAATATGGCAGTGGTACGATATGCAGCAATAATATTATAATAAAAATAAAATATTTGATTATTTGCGTTAGTAATAGATAAACTAAAAAAAAACACTTTTTTTTTCATCCTTTCACCTATATGTAGATAGCTACTTTCCTTAACATCGGCTAATAGGAAAATGCTGGGCATAGCTAGTGTTTAATAAAATTTACCTTCCCAGTTACCAGCTATAAAAAAATCCATAAAAGTAACAGCCATCTCACATGTGGTTTAGGTGAATGCATTGAATTACTGCAATTGCGTTGTCGTGCGAGAAGCACATTCTGCTCCACCGCTGGAATTTGAAACTATTAAAGGAGTTATTATAAATGGTATTTGTGGTGATGTCGGTTGAGTTTACTCGGGATTGTTTCAGTTTTATTAATGGTGGAATGTAAGCTTAAACAGAGATGTTATTATGGTTTAACTCAGCTTTTTTAATTGTAGACGGTATCTACATAGGTACTCATTATGGGCCATGGATGCCTAAATCGCCTAAACTAGTATTATTTACTCACGAGTAAATAATAAAATATCATTAGTAATAAAACTCATTAAGAGTCAATCGCGTGTTGTTTCAATCATTCCTTCCATTGAATGGTAGAGCAAGACTCTTGCCGTAAGAGGGAAGCGAGGGGGGGGGGGGGGGTTGTTATATTTAAAAAAAACTTGCCCTCCATAGATTTTGGTTATAAATATTGAGCCGCTATGGTAAAATGGCCTAGAGGTACTCAAGCGGAGGAATTTTGTAATAATACAGTTTTTTATTTAGAAAAAGTATTTTTTTACGGTTTTTTGTTATAGATTATTTATTTATCATCGACTTTCAATGTCTTTATCTCAGCTTACTCCGCTAGGAATTATCTGCTCATAAATACATGCCGATTTTGGGGAAAATATCAGTAATTTTCCAATATAGGTACCTAATTTGGATATATTTGTTAAAAATATTAAGTGTACATAATACCAATCCAGTCTCAAGAATTAAAAACTTTTACTGATTCATAGTTTTTACTGTATGTTTTTATATCTTTAAAATAAAATAAATCACATTATAATTCAAAAATATTTTGAAATATATAAAAAGTAACATTTGCGAATTAATACTAAATGTATTATATTTTATTTACTATATGTAGTGTACTTTAATACCTACATGAGTACCTTTAGTCACGATATAAAGTTCAATTAGTGTTTAGGTTTAAGGTGCTCTTTTAAAATTTAAAAGCAAAGATCGCGTGTTTTGTTGAGCAAGTCGCGTGCCAGACAAACATACCATTAGTGGTGACCACTTGGACGTTGTAAGAAAGCACCCTGTATAACCCAGGTAACTTAGTTTTTAAATTATTTAGTTTTTAACCGTTGTAGTCGTTCAGTATATATGTATGTAGTTTTTTTTAAAGGAAACTTACTATAAATGCTCGACATTTATTTTGACCACGATATCCGGATGCACGCCAAAAATGGATCCACTAGTCTATAGAGGTGGTTGTAATTAAATTATTATTAAGTATACATAAAAAGCAATTGCAGACAATGCTTCTGACTGTCAAACTGTAGGTATATGAAAAATCTAAATTTTGACAGTTCCAAGCAATGGCTCAGGCTAAGCAACGACTATTAATCCGACCCTAGGTTGCTTAGGCAATAAAAACCTAATCAATATATACTGATATTATAAAGCTGGAGAGTTTGTTTGGTTGAACGCGCTAATCTCAAGAACTACTGGTTCGATTTGAAAATGTCTTTTAGTGTTGGATAGCCCATTTATTGAGGAAGGCAAAAACCAATCTAAACCAACCACGCTACGACCAATAGGAGCGGAGTAACAATGCAAAATATTGCAAACACGGGGAAGAATTTTTCCTTTTTTTCCGTTTTCGAATTTTTCTGTTAAAATTACGCAGTCGACGCTGCGCGGATCAGCTAGTATGTGTATAAAAATAAAAATAGCAATGTAATAATAACATGTTACAAGCGATGATTAAACGCACTTTAACCTGTGATATACTAAGGCTATAATTTTCGAGTCTGTACCGTAGTTAGGAATGAT
The DNA here is from genome assembly GCA_947458855.1 of Monopis laevigella. NCBI lineage: Eukaryota > Metazoa > Arthropoda > Insecta > Lepidoptera > Tineidae > Monopis > Monopis laevigella. The sequence continues at coordinate 20,833,373 of OX381578.1, forward strand.
GGCATGTTGGAATTAATTCCAGGTTGGAATAGCGAGGCTCACTGCAGGTAGGCCGCTAACGATGCACCAGAACTCGTGCCTATGTTTGTATGTAATGTGACACTCGAATAAACTCTGAAAACCCATTTGTCTAGTCCACTTATTTCTTGGAAGCAATGGACTGGAAAATATCAAAGTCGTGATGTCGGCATATCACGTATACGTTCAATTAAAACTTGCAGTTCTCATATGCCAACATATATTTTACTAATGTTACATAAATTATAACTATATTATACATAGTAGATATTTTACAATCTACTGTTAAATTAGCAAGTTCGTACAGGTTTACCCATAGAAATCAATCCAATAGTTTTAACACCTAAATAAAACAAAAAACCGCCACTGATTGAGAATGGAAAAAAATACCTTCTCTAAACTAGTAATGTTAAAATTACCAATTTGTATGGGGAAGCCAACTTTTTTTTTCATTTGCGACAAATGTTCCATGGGAAAAGTTGTTCGATTTGATCAGTAGACCCTGATATCAGCCAAAGTACAACCTTTGAAATTCATTCTGTATAAAAAAATACTACTTTTAAAAAAAATTACACATTCTGTCATTTTTTTTATCTTTTAGACGAGACTTTTCTAACGAGGTTCGGAATTTCTCTGATTGTTTTGGACGACCTTTAGGAAATGTTAATATAATTCAAATTGAAAATATGTCATAATATTAAGTATTATGAAAATATAATCTCGATAACGAATCCCTGAGAACTAGTAAGCCTGCTCCTGTAGTATATGATAATAACCACTTAGTCTTACACTAGTTGGTTATATAGCGTTCGGTTGGGTAGTATTGTTTCATATAATGATACAAAGTTGCCGTAATATAAAATATCAAGAATTGAAAAAAAAACGATATATAGTTTTGGTAATGAATACCAGTCTAATTAAACGCACTGTAAGATACACGAAATAATTTGGATTTTTTAAGCTTTTTAAATTATTTGTTAAAGTGAAAAAATACCTACTCGTATATATGCATGAAATTTTCATTTCCGTTTAAAATATGAATTTCTGAATGAAGAAGTACACAACCATGCGAGTAATTTAATGTTGTAAACATCGAAATTTCCCTTAACTGATCGAACGTGTTCAACGAACTGAAGCGATTGATGCAAAAGTGGATAAAAATTGTAGGTGGGTACTCGGTGAACATTGTCGTACGATATCTTGTTAAGGGTGGTTTTACAAAGGGAACTGATGGCGGTAAATTGTATAGAAATTCAAGCAACATATAACATATAACGGAACTATACGCATACTTTACACATAAACTACTGTCATAAAGGAAAGGTATTCTAAGTGATTATTAAAAGTCAATGATGATGTAGATAGATAGCTTTTGGTGTTTGTTATGATGTGAAACATAACCTAGTATTTAAGTTTATTGGCCACCCTGCGAGGTAGGCTTGTCACACCACCGGAACATCTGGATTGGGCAGCCATATTGTAATGGCATAGTAGTCGAATAATAAACGTCTAAAACCAATCAACTTGTATCAATTAAATAACAACCTGCAACCACCTAAAACAGTGTTAGAAGGTCGTGGGTTCGATTCTCACTCATGCAAAAAATTAAAAGATTTTTCAATATAATTTGTTATGGCGTGT